>JAZDUA010000053.1:0-1200000 GCA_038098605.1 Gryllus longicercus
TTAAATAATGTTTCTGAATTTAAATGATTACGTTTCACGATGTTGCGGATCCAAAGATTCAATTGTTTGGGGTTAAAAATGCAAATACGCATCTTCTGTCCTTTTTTGTACCATTGTATTCATATTATTGATTGCATACCGGTGTAAAATCAGAGTATGTCCATAAACTATATATTTGCACATAAGTCGATATAAGAAAGTGCAAATCCTTTTCTACGATGCCTGGATGCTTTTCTATCTCTGTATGATAGGTCGTCAATAAGAATGATGCCAGTTGTATTTAGTTGTCGCGATTTGAGTGACCCGGTATTTTGAGTTTATCTCAAGATTTTGCTGACATGAGAGGGAGGGTTAAATTGTAAAATATACTAAATCAAATGATACTTTTGAAATATCATCGCCCATATGTTATTTTGTGTGTTCTAAGTGTAAGAAACTTAAAAACAGTCAGGCCCTTCAATATGTCTTTCGTCTTAACATGTTTTGTACAATAGTTATGTTACTTATCTAAAGTGTTATTTAGGAATTTGATTGGAGTCACTGAATTAGAATTCAGATTTCAACAAAGTAGCCGCACATTTTGACCAACTGCTGAAACGTAAAGTCGGGTTATACGGACTTTCCTCAATTTTTCCTTATGTGTTAAACGCACATTAAATGAAAAATTGAAATTATGTTATAATTACATTAATCATCTAGAATTAAGTATCTGATCTAAATTCAACAATTTTCAAAAGTGCAATAATTTAAAGGCTGGAAAATTTATCATTGATATATGAAAGAAAGAAAGAAAGAAAGAAAGAAAGAAAGAAAGAAAGAAAGAAAGAAGAAAGAAAGAAAGAAAGAAAGAAGAAAGAAAGAAAGAAAGAAGAAAGAAAGAAAGAAAGAAAGAAAGAAAGAAAGAAAGAAAGAAAGAAGAGAAAGAAAGAAAGAAAGAAAGAAAGAAAGAAAGAAAGAAAGAAAGAAAGAAAGAAAGAAAGAAAGAAAGAAAGAAAGAAAGAAAGAAAGAAAGAAAGAAAGAAAGAAAGAAAGAAAGAAAGAAAGAAAAGAAAGAAAGAAAGAAAGAAAGAAAGAAAGAAAGAAAGAAGAAAGAAAGAAAGAAAGAAAGAAAGAAAGAAAGAAAGAAAGAAAGAAAGAAAGAAGAAAGAAGAAAGAAAGAAAGAAAAGAAAGAAAGAGAAAGAAAGAAAGAAAGAAGAAGAAAGAAAGAAAGAAAGAAAGAAAGAAAGAAAGAAAGAAAGAAAGAAAGAAAGAAAGAAAGAAAGAAAGAAAGAAAGAAAGAAAGAAAGAAAGAAAGAAAGAAAGAAAGAAAGAAAGAAAGAAAGAAAGAAAGAAAGAAAGAAAGAAAGAAAGAGAAGAAAGAAAGAAAGAAAGAAAGAAAGAAAGAAAGAAAGAAAGAAAGAAAGAAAGAAAGAAAGAAAGAAGAAAGAAGAAAGAAAGAAAGAAGAAAGAAAGAAAGAAAGGTGGCATTGATAAGTGTGTTATCGAATTGTTCAATTGATTACGTTTTTGTCATATTCCTTTTTGCCCCGTGTCTGTTTAAATATTGTACTAAACGAGAAAATAAATTAGTAAATGATCAATAATTATACAGTCGTGAGTAATGACTGCACTGTTGTGAAACGAGAGGAGCGAAAGAAACAGCGTATCTCCGACAAAGACTACCATGATTCACGGTCCGTAAATGCGTTCTATGACTTATTCCTCAAGGAGTGGCCCGTATTCGAACACTCGGGCGGGTAGCCTAAATACTGGATCAATGATCACCTTCTTCTGTCAACCAAGTTATTTTGATTGATAGTAATTTATAAAATATGCATATAAAGTTTCAGACGTGGAGAAGACAAAAGTATACTTTACAATGTTGTGGCATTATGCTCCAAAATAATCTTTACTCAATTTAACATGAAAGTAAAAAATACTAAATTACAGTCGAACTATCCGCACGGATTTGTGTACTACGTTATAAAACTGATAAAACATCTGGAGAAGAAATCACATATAACTGGGTAGAGAACCGATTCGCAGATTCATAAAAGTCAAATCTAATAGAAATCTGCAGATCTGAGCGAAGCGGAGTGAAAAGGCGGCTCGAGTGGAGTACCAGAGTTCGACGCTCCCACATGCCTGCCACCGCCCAGCTCCTCCCCGCCCCGTCCCCGCCCCACCCAACGTGCCCGCCACGGGCGGGGCGGGGCGCGGCGCGGCGCGCCAACGCGACGCAAGAGCTCGCCCGCCTCAACGGCCTCTTGATGCGCGGAGCCCCCTGCGCTGCTGGCAGTAATCCTGAAAACCCGCGGCCCACAAAGGGCTCGTGAGAAGGGAACACAAACGCTCCCCTCGGCACTCGCTTACGCCTGTGCACGCGTAAAAGGAGTCCGCGAGGGCTCCTCTTTCAGCCTAACTCTTTCGAGAACATCTCTTAATTGCCACGTTAACGTTTCATGGTTATTTCATTTTCATTGTGTGTCCTCAAGCATGTGACAGTTATTCGATCAGCACGTCAAGACATCATTTTATGATAAATATGGTACGTGATACGTATATATATATATATATATATATAATATATATATATATATATATATATATATATATATATACGTATATAACGTAATTGCTGGGCCCATACATACCTTTACAAGTACACAAGAGGAAATGAATAACGGCGTGAACATTAAAACAATAAAATACTCTATATGTATTAAATGGACATTAATGATACATTTTAACTGATATTATGAAAAAACTTGATCATTTCAAAAAGTGAAATTTTAAAGTATCATACTTGTCTTCAACAAACTCACTTTAATGAACAATAATTGGAACCACTTACGGAAAAAAGGCAGGAAATTATTTATACTGTGACAGTATGTCTTAAAATTCAAGCTTACAGAATTCTCACAAGAAGTTCACAATATTTGTTTGTATATATGTATTTGGCGTGACAGCCCGTGAGCGGGGTCAGGCCTACCGGCGACGTCCCTGCCTCGCGACCATGGGTTAAAGGGGTACGGGTGCTTAGCATGTAGACATCCCCATGCCGTATTACGGACGTCTCAACCTGAGAAGAGAATGTTCTCATCATCACACAGCAAAATATGCTGGGACATTACCCAACAATATTTGGCAAAGGAAAATATGTAAAGACAGTAACAAAATAAAACATTATTTAATAAAACATTGATCATCAACGTAATAATATGCGTGTTTAAATAGTTATTATAAGAATATTTGTTTCTTATACATTCTTTTAAAGACTCTATTATAGCTTCTAAACATTATTCTTAATGTAGACTTGCAGTGATGCTGTATATTGTGACTCAGTCCCTCTCATGCAACGACAAAGAGGTACTACAACCATGACTAATGCAAATGAGGGCAGGCAATATGTGACACAAGTGTATTCACATAAGAGCATATGTGCTGGGATATGAATGGACCTTCAAAATTTTCAGGGTGTGCCGTGTAGTCTTTGTCATCTGGGAAATAAAGAAGAAAGAAATTGCAGGGGAGATTATATTACGAATTGTTTGATAATATGATTAGTAGCTTTAGCTTCCAATTTTGAGTAAAGAGCACAAATCTGACACTGATGTACCAAACACCACTTGAAACCACATTGAAAACATTTGTATTGCTGATAGTAGACATTTTACACGCACCTTTCGAAAAAGAGCCTGCTGTTTCGTAGTTGGTACATCGACATTCTCATTTACTGCCTAACAAATTACGCAGCAATTAATTTCTCCTTTTCGAAAGTCAACAAGTTGTTATAGGTTGTTTACTAACTTTCCAGGTCTTATTCCAGCAATGCAGACGCACACAACCACTCGAGTTCCAGAAGTAAAAAAAGAAGGGTAGTGTTTTCGGAGAGTTTCTTTGGAATTTATGACGGAGCGTTTATCTCTCTCTACCCTGATCTGTTCAGCACATTTCCATAATCGAGGTGTTGTTGCATTGATCTTAATATTTAGAGACACTAGGAATAGCTACAAAAATGTAGTAATAACACAGGTACACAAAAAAGTTGTCAGATCTTAAGATTTGACGCATGTTTCTCTACGTATGTCAACGCGCTGAATCTGAATCCGAAGCCAGAATCGCGCTACCCGATTCTTTTAATCGCCAAAAAAAACACTATGAAATTTACAATTTACACGTTCACGGTGTTTTTCACGCACGCACGCACACACACACACATACACACAACAAACAAAAGACTGGAGAGTAGTGGAACAATTCTTGCTTCAGATTCGAATTCAGCGCGGCGATATTCATAGAGACACATGTATCATGTCTTTGGGTCTGACAACGTTTGTGTGTGTGTGTTTGTAATTTATTTCAATTTTATTGAGGTTTCGCTTATCGAGGATATGTGATATCACCAGCCGTGATAAGCAACTAGATAAATGCATTTCATTTCAATTTTCGCTATTATATTAATGAATGGAATGCAAGAAATTGCAACAAACGTGGGCAGTGCATAGAACGCATCGACTAATATATTTCCCCGGCAATTGGAATAAATTGCTTAAGCCTCCGCTGAAAGTGTTAAAGAACATTAATTTAAATAAAGCTTTTAAAAGCACGTGCATGGGAGAGCTAATAAAAGGTCAGATCTTCGACATTAAGAGTAGTTGTTATTGCTTTCTCTCATACGACTTACATAGAATAGAAAAAGTATTGCAACGCATGATCAAATGACATTTTCTCTTTTCTCCAAATTTTTCAATCTAAATTTTCAAATAGGACCAGGTTTTAATCTTCTATAATATTCTTATAGTCGTATTTCAATTCTGCTTTTAGAGGACCAAAAAATTGAGGAAACGTGGAACATTCTTTAAGTTGCCGATAGGTAGCTGCTGGGAAGAGGATGGGTCAAAACCGAAGAGCTAACCCTGACTAAAGAGATAAGGAAACTAACAAGCATGAAAAATTATTTGTTTCGGGTTTTTACTTTCTCGATAGGGAGTGGAGAGAAAATTATATAATGCTGCCCGAAAACTTTTCGGCAGAAAAACTCTTATTGCAGGGCCCTCATAACGAAAAAGCGAATACATACAGTTGCTAAATTTAGAAAAAAATCCTCTAACACGTGGTATAGCTAGAATCCCTGTTTTGTAGGTCCTTGATGCCGAAAAATTGAATGACTGCAAAGCGTCTGTCTGTTCGTCTCCGTCCACCCGTTTCCAAGGCTAGCGGCTAAACCGTATAGCTGATTCTCTCCAAAATTGATATTCCCCAATCGATCTGGCTGATATCGCGGCTCCTTGAATTTGAAATATTTTAATTTTGGGGAATATTTACATAATGCCTCTTGGGCATTTCCCAAATTTAAAAAAAAGGCTCCATCGTTTTTTATTAAATTTTGTTGTTGGATGGTGTGAAGGGCGGGAAGGGAAGAGAATAGTGCAGGTCTCGTGTTCGTTGAAAACTGATTTTTCGGAAATTGCAAAGTTCAAAATTTTGTAGGAGTAATCCTACAATTAAAATATTAAAGATAGATTTTTCCCCTTAATTAAATCTTGATAGATTTTGAAATAAGATCGTGTACAATGTTTCGGAAATTCAGTGCTATTCGCATAATTTTGCGTGAAAATACCGGCGAGAAAATGAGTGCTGTTTTCGTAACACTAGTTGTTTTGTTTTTTACCGAACGATAATCTTGTGAATGATTTTTTTTAAGTTAGATTGTACTCTTTAAAGATAAAGAAAAAACTCTCAATAAAATCTAAGTATTCATGATATTGGATGTACGGGCCGTTTACATTTCATAGAAAGAAAAGTAAAGCTGACGATTAAATTGAATCAAGGTTATGTTTCATTGCATAAATTGATGGTAGGTTCTAATTGTAAGAGCGCTCCTTTGCAACGAATCGCTGCATGCAAGCAATTGCTTCACTGTTCTCTCACTTGAAAATCACAGAGTCAGTCACAAGTCCTCCTTTATTGTAGCCAATATTGAATGTGGTGAGGGTGATCAATTTTCTGTATATTGTTGCGTGAAGGTTAAACCGAAGATCAAAGAATGTAAGCATTCGAATCGTTTGTTTTACGAAGTTCATAAATTGTACACGTAGGGTGGCAAAAATTTAATGTTCCCTTTGTAATATTAGTTTACAGGGTGTTTTGTGAACTTCAGAATCATATTGTGTAATTTTTGTGCATGGAAGTATAATTCATAATTTCTTAACAGAATCGCTTAACTGAATAGCTAACTTAAGAAGATTCAATTTATTTATTTTATATTTTTTATATTTTTTTATTATTTTTGTATGTACTTATATTTTAGTTCGACGGCATAACGAAGAAATCTCCCAACGTATCTGGTTGACTATGAAATGGTGATGAAGATTACAAAACAATGAAATAATCAACACACAACAAATCAAACAAAGAAACTTGAAATTACGAAGAGGAAAATGGAAAGGAAGAACAGCAGAGCTTACCTCTTTTTCATAAATAATAAAAGTGATTTCAACCCGGGGCATGTAAAATTGGGTTTCTGTCATCTTTTCAAAATGGCTTCCTATTTTGTCAATTTCGAAAGAAATACGATTTATGTCAGTACGAAAGGAATTAATAGATGATATCATGTGGCCACTCTGATAGTAGGGTATTGTAGAATTAACATACTACCAGAAGGGCCACGTGTCAGAAAAAGATATCAAGAAACTAAAGACAAAATGTGTTTTAAAATAATTAATTAATTCCATTGATCAATGACTTTTTAATTTAAATGAATTCATTTAAATTTATAAAAATATTGTCTATTGCGGGAAACTAACAAGAAACTCGTTCTCGAAACACAAATTAGGAAAATATAATATAACGAATTATTTATATTTCAGTTGTATTCTGATACCCTAAGAAAGAAAATCAATGTCTTTGACACGTACGGGTCTAACGAATTTTCGATTTCATTCCACAATTGAAAAATCACATTTAATCACCAATGTAATACGACAGAGAAACAACTGTCAATTAGGTGTCTGGAACAACCAGTCACTTTCATGCCCATTTAATGCAATGAAATACGATAAACTGAGAGTAAATTTGATGTTTCAATTCGTCCCGCTCATTCGTTCATCTCCGTGTCACTTGTAAACACGAGCATGTGGCCAGCGAGGAGACGGGACGCGGAGATGGGAGATCAAGACGGATAACCGGCGCGATGCCGCGGAAAAGAGGAGGCAGGGGGGAAATGTGACAGCCGACAATAAAAGGAACGAAGGATCGACTGCTAGCGCGCGCGCGTGGGCGGCGAGGGCGGCGAGGGCGGCGAGGGCGGTGGGGTGACGGCAGGAGTAGCGGGGCGGCGCCACGGAGAGGGGTGGGGAGCCGCACTCACAACACAATACAATAAATAGGGGAGGAGCGGGCGCGCGCTCTTTATGGGCCATGAATTGTCATCAACTCGCCCCGCGCGAGGGCGAGAGGGAGAGGGAGAGAGGAGCGGGGGCCGAGGACGGCGACGAGATAGGACGATAATAAAAAGGGACGCGAAACGCTCGGGACGGGGGGAAGGAAGTGTCAAGAACGGACAAAGGTCCTCGGGAAAGGCAACCGACGCAGAGAAATCAGGTGTGTTAATGACGTTTGAGACAAGCCTGTGATCTGAAGAATGAAGAAAAACAGCGCATCTGTACAATGTTGTAAAACAAAAAGAAGGTAATTTGCGCGAACAAACTTTCCACAAATAATGGTGAATATTCTATCGGAGATTAATTAATAAGAATGTGCCGAAGGAATATTTATAGATAGGACAGGAAAAAATAGTACCATTCTTGCATTAAGTTGTTGTTTTTTTCATTAGCTTCCTACATTTTGTAAGCAATGAATGAAGTAAGAAAATATTTAATTCATAATAGTCATATATATTTTTAATGTATCTTAAAATACTCTAATTTTTTTCGATAGTTGAATTGTTGCCCCCCGTCGCTTGATAAATAAGTTAATGGTGTTATGTTGTTTATTTGCCTTATGCCTCTATGTTTGTCCCATCTACAAGCCTTAAGTTCGTATTTTTTTCTTTCCAAAGTGCATTTATTTATTTATTTATTGAAAGCAGGAAAAACAACTCAGGTTATTCGAACGCAGGTTAACCTGAGATCAAAACATTGCCGCTAAAATACACATGCAAAACACGCTAGCTTCACTGTTATTGTAACAAAATTCGAAACATGCAGCCCTAAGAACATGTTGCGATTCGAAGATAACTGTACACACCCGCGGGCTATTTGATGTTCAACATCACAACAGAACATTGGCGACCGGCGATAACAACGAGAATGCAAAAGCTCGCGGCTGCAAGCGTCATTAGAGAGGCTTGCGTAACGGCAGAAATACGAGGGAAACAGCCTAAACCCGTAAATCTTTTGTGCATAAATGCCTATCAGGGAAGCAAAAGCTATTTATAAGCGAGGTACACGCGAGAAAAACAGTTTGCTTTCCTACGCAAAAACGTTCTTTTGCCTAAATGTACGGGGTGGATTTACCCAAGTAGTACGGAACAGGAATCTGTTTTCATAAAGAGAGATATTCAAAGTTTTCATTGGTCTTGTTTTCGTAAGTCATTGCCGCAAATTTGCACACAAAAATGTTAATGTACAGCTGACTCGAGATTATCCAGAGTAGAAGGGTCCTAGACACCTACCTCGTATGCGAAAAAACTGAAATAACCAAGACTTTATGTTGTTAATGATTGTGTACATTTACATTTTTAGATATTGATTATTCATTGTCAGATTTTAAACTACAGAATACAATACAAATGTCAGTCCAACGTTAATAATGCAGTCACAGAAAGACTACCAAAACTGAGAGTGGCTGTGTCTAACGACAATAAAAATGTTCGGCAAGGAATATAGAGTTCGAGAAAACTAGTAGTCGGTAGCAGCAAAAACGCTTCTGCACAAAACCGCACAAAATAGATTTCCAAAAAGAAGTACATCCACTGCTTAAGAACATCAACTAAAATACGCCTGCATTACGCGACAATAAATAAAACATTTGAAAAAACACCTTTCACGCATACTGCAAGAACATACTATAGTATAAACCGATTCACTGAACAACAGTTCTTTACATACCAAGAATGTCAGAACAGCAAATATTTAATGACGGAAGACATCTTCCTATGACCCTTGCTTTTGCATTTCGTCAGTTGTGTCGTAAGCAGTGATGCACTGAGTATGAGAATTCAGTCTTCACGCGCAGTATGAGAACATGCGGAATAAGTGAATTACATATTTTGGCATTTTCAATCAAATTCGAATTGGTTTGTATTTTATCCGAGTTCCCGAGTAACAAAACCATAGGTTCCTCTAAATTTGGCAGGAGGTTGCACAGTTTTCATTCAATTTCTCCGCGCACTGGAAATTAGTAATATAGGTTTCCAATATTGATAGAATAAGAAGCGGCATTTCCCAGGGCTCATTCAGGGCTCTCCCAGGGCTCGCTACAATTGCAGCAATTAATTTATACCCTTCCGTGTTCCGTTTTGGAATGGATTATTTTTCTGTTTCTTTTCTAATAATTGCTTTGGTTATTCTGGAGCCTTCGCTAATGGAGACTGATCATCGTGCGTCTACTGTAAAATGATGTAGTTGTGCCATTGTGTAGGCACGAAGTCACAGATTTTTCGTAACACTTGAAACAAAAAGTACAGTATCCTCTCTCCGTTTAATACGCTACTACAACTCTGGCTTTCACAACACACGTTACCCTCATGAATAAATCGGGAAAGAAGCGTCTTAGGCCCTTAATATCTGGCTTTCGTCTCTTATGAAACATACTGAAAGTGTTATGTTTCTTATGTCGTAACCTACAAATTTAAAACAATTTGGACGTTCTATTATATTTTTGGAGGGTACCCCGACTACGCGGCGTGGGGTGTCAGATACGTTCAAAGACTCGACTGGCAGGAGCAAAGTTGTATGAAGTCAAGACTAAAAGGGTTTGGTTGAATATAATGTTCCAAAGATCTTTAAAAGTGTCTCGGCATTTTTTCTAGATGTGGTAGAGCATCTTCTTGAAACGAAACATCAACAAATGTTCATAGACACAGAACAAGAATCTGAACACGCCATCTGAGAAGAACTAACAAGAACCTAACAAGAACTATTTATGTTTACATGTCATGGGTTACGACCAAAATACGGCTAATGTTAGGAATGCCCGGCGGAATCGCTCAGTAACCTGACGGCGTGAATAAAGCTGTATAATAATTATATTATCATTTTGATAACGGATAATTTTGAACTTCAATGGGGCTAAAGTTGGTATTTGTCACAGGTCGTTGGCTATAGTAAGGTTATTGTCTGAGTGTGAGACGTTTTGTGTGTTCCCAAGAAGTATTTTAGCATTAAAATGCGGTGGAAAATTATGCGTTGCCGAGCTCAAGGTTGTTTTATGTAAATCGCGAAAACCGAAGATAGGAGCCTCGTCGCCAACTTGGAAATGCGTAACGAAGCGTCTACTGAAGCGAGGTGAGGCCGGTCGGGATGGCCGAGATCTCTAAGGCAGTAGTGCCGTAGCTATCTTGGACCGAAGGATCGAGTCCCGCTTCGGGCATGGTTGTATTGTGTTCGTCCTTTCACACCCCTATCATCATATCGTGTCATACTCATAGTTACCATACCGTTACACGCAATAGTGGTCGTTAATGATCTAGTGATCGATAAATAACAAGAAAAAAAAAGAAAGTGAGGTGACGTTTGGGGTATTGTGTAAATAGAAATTTACGAAAGGCCCGGCGAACTCCTAACTACACACCTTGTTTCTAACTAACGTAAGAACATTTCCACCAGCATGAAAATCTTGTTCGTCATCCTAACATCTTCACTTACCCTACCCATGTCAGGTTGGTTCATGTCAACTTCCTTCGGCTAAAATCCGAAGTCTGTATCGCATCTGTTCAAACTTCGGGACCTTTTTTATAATGCAAACATTCACCGCTAATTCTGGAATTAGCCAGATTCCCACTTTGTCGGTAACGTATACACCCTCTTTGTGTTCCTAAGCTCATTGCTTAATGCATATGTAGCACGAGGTATCCCAGGCTGTTCCACTGACAATTATCTCGGCACGGGCAAGCGCTGGCTGAGGAGGGAAAGGTGCTGCATATCTGATCCAAGAAAAAATGCGCTTCCCATTTTCACTCTGCTGCTGAAGGTTCGACACCGGATGTATCATCGCTTGTGAAGAAAAATATATCAAATTCCACATTCGCCATAAAAACATTGTGTTATTACTGATTTGATTTGATTTGCATGTTTCCTGCTAAACCAGAAGGATTTTTTAACTTCAAGCCCATTATGTCTACGATCCCCCAAGCCAGGTTGCTCGTTCTCAACTGCCCGCGCTCTAGCGAGTTAACGTGCAGACAGGCGCGAGCCTTCACGGTCACAGCGGGCGCGGTACTGTAATCGCACTATCGCTCCTTGCCTACGCGGCGTCTGGTGAAATCTGTTGAAGCTCGGAGCCGCGAGTCGCTGATAGCTGATGCAGGGAGAGGGGGCGCTTATGTTTGGACCGGCTAGCTCCCTGGGGCCTAGAGAGAGTCTTTCAGATTTAGAAGAAAATGTACCAACAAATCAAATCCACACAATATTGTATTAGGAATGAGTGACCTGATGGCATCTCTCTTTCTTTAGAAGTGTTGATACATCGGGTGACAGATCCAGTAAAACAAAACGAAAAGGAAAAACATTTTGTTTTCTTCGACATTTGTTCAGCTACAAGAAATAAGACACGCATTCACACCTCGTTTGTCAGGAACGTGACAGTCTACGTGTTAGATAATTTTTTTTTAGAAAATAGAGCCTGCACACTTCAGGGTTCCGTTCAAACAATGTGTCCCAACCTAACCTCTCCCTGCCTCGGCTATCAGCAACATTGAATATTATTATTTGATTTACTGTTCTTACAATTGTATCTGCTGCTAGCGACGGCGAAACCAAATAGGTTAGTCTCTCAGACGTGGTCCTTATCCTCTGCATTCTTCAGGTACTTATACTGTATGTGTATGCGTCTGCATACCCAACATATTTAGTTGAGTAATTATTTTAACATTTTGCAGCTACTTTACAGTATGTGTTAAGGAACGTTCTTGAGGAAGACAATTGTTAAAGGTAGTTACAATGTCGTTCACCGGGAAAACGAAGGAATATGTGCAATAATTTGAACTGAGTAAAACATATGGTTTACAAACATGATAATAAAACCTTAATAAAATAATATAATAAGTTATTAATTAAAATATAAGCAAAATAAAATAACATATTTAGATATGTTCATAGCATCGACTATGAGTATAAAGCTAAATACATAACTATAAATGTAATTGTTTTCATAAAACAATAATGGCGACTAGGAACACCTTCACAGTAAATAATAAATATAACTGCCGTAATAATAGCTATTCACATCTTGTTCAATTAGTTGACGACAACATCCACCATCTGCGCTCCTCGCCATATATTCTACCCCGGGCAGCCCGCAAGAGGGCCCAAATGAGACAGTTCGCTGCCCCCGCGCTACGCGCCGGCCAGGAGCGATAGCGCGATACGAGTGTCTGCAGGCTCGCCCGCCTCCGCGCCGCCGCCGCGCCAACAGAGATTCGCCAGCTCTCACGCTCACGCTCACGCTCGCGCTCACGCGCGCACTCGATTTGGAACAGCATTCGGTGAATAATATTTATTTCTTGCCCCGCCCGCTCTTCGAAGATAAAACATTTAGCGTCATTTAATCTTTTAAAACTATTAAAAACAAAAGAAACACTTAAACTAATTTGAAATCAGAGGCGACTCGTTAGGAGAAGAGCTAGTAGAGAAATGTAATTGTAAACATACTTATTTAAATAACTAAAATTGCTTATTTCGTGTACACCAAATCGATTCTTCCATCCTTCAAGGCTGCGGACTAGTCTTTGATATCTTCATTAATCTTTTTTGGGTATTAACTGCAGAAGTTTCTTATGAATTACAACATTCTTCAAAGAAACATCGAGACACCTGTATATCCTCTGTCGTACCATATACCTGAACAATATCGGGCGTTGCGAATTCTGTTTGTACAAAATCATTCATATAGTCTGAATTGCTTTCGATTAATTCATTTTGTATGTATTTTATATGTTCAGTCATGTTTATGTAACAATCAAGTTATATTCAACAAAGCAACAAATCCTTGTTTTAATGCTTATTCCAAATGTTTTTATTGCTTAAAAAGCATGACCAACAAATTCTGAAGAATAGGACAGAAACACAACCACGTGAATTCCTTGAACTATAAATCGTTTGAAACTGTGGTTGGAGTTTTTCCCTGAATATTTACCTTTTTTTACAAAACATTTAGAGAGATTCAGTAAAGTGCCGATATCTTACAACTTCCTTATTTTCGACTTTCCAATGTGAAAATGGCGTCTCTAATAAAATACACACTATATCATTCACTGCATTCATTTTTGAAACACCAAAGCGCGATACGAACGAATGTCATTCTGGAAGAATAATCTTATTTCTTTTGCCTCGACTTCACTAGCTTGACAGCAGCAGAGGCGTAGAATCCACGCTGTTATTGCTGATGGTCACGGTTGCCATAGCAACCACCGAGGCAAGTCGCACTCTGGAGGTTGAAACCCTTCAAAAGGCGGCCTCCTTCATTTCAACGGCTGGCTTGGTCAGTAGCAGACTCATCCGGCGCCTTCGTGACTTTTAACTCCCCAGGGAATCCCGTGCGAGTGCTATCCAAAAATACACTTACGTTTTTATTAAAACCAGTATACTCGAAGTACGTGATACAGAAAATAAATTTTAAATATAATTCTTATATAAATAACTAGCTGACCCGGCCACGCGTTGCTGTGGCTAAAGTTTTTGTTATATTACATTATAGTAAACAATCTAAGAGGAACAATAAGAGAACATCAGTCACGGAGTCCACTATGCTTTTTCACACAGATGGTATTTGTAAAAAAATATGGTGATCTCCTTATTTGACTTTCTACTACTATAACCCTTTAGTACAATGAAATTATTTACCAATAAAGACGAAAATATTGATGTTGGTATACAAATTCACTGGATTGAGATTTGAAGGGGAAGTACGTAGTTTAATTGCCACCCCTACTTGAAATAACAATTAAAACATGCGGCTTCTGTGCAAAGAAGGTGTAAGCAATATGAATACACAATAAAAACTGAGTTACTAACTAAAGATTAATTAAATTGATAATTAAACTAATGATTAATGAAACTGATGTACTGATGTGTGTTAAAAATGAATCAAAATTAAATAAATAATTAATAAACGAATATGAATAATGTAATTAATCAATAACTAACAGGGAGATATAGATGTTTTTAGAACAAGCTTGCAGTAAAAATTATTGTACGCAAAATATGCTTTGTTAGTCATACATTCCAATAACATCGTTTAATATCTATCCCAGCATTACAATATTACCTACTATATACAACTATTATTTTAATTTTAAAATTATTTATTCCTATTAATAAGCAATAAACACTACGAGGTAATTATGTTCATTTTCACAAGTTTCACTTCTACAATTTCGGGTTTAAGTGAAAGTAGAAAATCACACTTCACAACACCGTTGAGAAGAAATGCTAATTTCGGTTTCTCAATTCCCAATAAATCGTCATACCTGGCGCATTTCCAGACGTAGGGATTGAGCCAAAGTCGCCACGAGGGGCGTGCAACTCGGAGTAGTTGCACCTCTCGACTTCAAGTATAGGCTGGTAAACCTACAAGGTTAGCTAACTTTGTTTGATATAATGTTAATGCCATATTTCATAATTCATTGTTTCGGGTAACCTACCACGAGATAGTAACTTGTAGATCGCTGCATGCCGGATTTCCGACGCATGACACAAGGCGACATTTGATTAGGTCTTTGAGAGATGAGCCTCAGAAGGGGAGGCCCATCATTCGCGCTATGTTTCAGTAAGGGAACAAGGTTGGGGAAGAAAGTTAAAAGCGTCATGCGTTTCGTAGCGCTTTAAAAGGTGCAGTTCCTACATTTGTTTGGAAGTGGTCAGGAAACCGTGGAAACCACCGATCAAAGCAATTAACATTTACCGTCGGTCCAGTCACTGATAAAATATTTTAACTCTCAGGAACGCCAAACTAAATTAGGCGGTGTGGTCAGTGAAGTAACAAGTAAAAACGATTAGCATTCTTTTCACGAGCGCTGGTGAACTTGTGCTGGGTCTGCACTCCCTATTGTTTTATTATTCCGCGTACAGAAGAAAGTTCGCATTGAAAACACGTATTTAAGTGGCTAGAATTCAAGAAAAATGCATTTCGCAATGCTTCTATGTAAAGATACAACATCATTTACGTGGATTACGCTTTTATTAAAAGTTGGTCAATAGCGAGTTTAATTGTGTGTGTGAAAAAAGTGAACTGCACAGCTCTTTGCTATTCAGTGATAGTGCGATGTTCGTTCACCTGGGATGTGCATGGCTTCACCTTCAATTTCTCTGTCAGAGAATCCTTTTTAATATTATGCTATTCGATATGATTTGTATCGATTTCTACAATTTTCGTTTTTCTGTGACATTATGGGAACAAACTAGTAAATCACTCGCGAAAACTATTTCTAACCTCTGCATTCACTGAACTGACAGTTCCGTATCAGGTAGTGCTTCAACTGTCGGGAGAATATACTTCGTATAATAAGGTAATCTTCATGATGGGTTGATTGATTATTTTGTGTTTCTGGGCGCGTCAACTGCTATAGATATCAACCCCGTAAGTGTAGTGTATGTTGTTGTTTTTTATCACGGGAGCTGGCTGCGTTCTTTCCACGCCAGATAGTGAGATCCGGCGCCGATACACGTCGGCTTGCGGGTTTTTCCCCAGCCATGTGTCTCTTAACAGCACTGCACCACCTCAGCCGGGACAAGGCGTAAGCTCGGACTGATCTTCCGACAAAGTAGTGTAGTGCGTGTAAGTGTAGTAAGTAAGGGATGTGGATGGCACAGACTTTTACATATTAGTTGTATATTTCCTTTGGGCTCGGCTAACTAAACCAACTTGCCATATACTCTTGCCAACTGCCATCTATCGCCGCAAAAGGACAATTTTTTGAAATTTTTTTTAATTTTTCGCTTTCTTAATAAGGAAAAGTGCCTAGTAATGTTCATAGACAGACAAAGAGAGAAAGACGGACGGACGTTTCGAAGGGAAAAAAAAAAAAAAAAAAAAAAAAAAAACCTTTATCAGGGGACCGCAAAACGGGTATTTCTGTTGAAATCTCGAAATCGATTCTCCGCGGTATTACATAACTTTCCCTATATTACGTGCATTTCTCCGTACATACGTACGTATACTGGATAGTAAAAGTCCATCAAATGTCGTAGCCAATGAACCTTTTTTTTAAAATTGTTTTGTGGACTGGTTCGCTTGAAAACGCCCCTGTCGGCACTGGCGATTGAGCGATCTTTCTCATTCCAGGAGCCGTCGCGGCAACGCGTCGCCTATCGGGCGGGCGGAAATGCTTCCGTTCCTGCGGCGCGCGGCGCCTGGGAAGGCAGAAAGCAGGGTGGAAGACCGCTGCCCCAGTCTCCCCCCCCCCCCCCCACTGCTCATTCGTGAGGCGCAATGGAAATCCGAATGACTCGGCGGAACCATTAGTTTCTATGTCCATGAAGACACGCTCGGAGGCGGCTCGGAAGATTCCACGTTCCCCACCCTCTACCTCCGCTCCCCCTGCCAGACGCTCGGATTGAGGCAGACGAAGTGCGGGAGGAGTAACAGGTGTTTCGAGTGCGCGCGAGGGCCATCCACTTACTGACCCTCTGCACGAATTTCGTGTTACTTGTTTTGCGGGACCCCCCCCCCCCCCCTTACGGGTCGGATTCCACAACTAATCCGGAAAGGAATGTAATACGAAGACGATGTGTTTTGATTCAGGTCAACCATGCTCATTTACTTTCGAAAGGAGAGATTTATAGCTCTCGTTAAATCTCATAAAATGATACGCGTTTACACCTTTGTAGAGTCGTGAAAAAAATCAGCTAAGAGCGTCAACTGGGAAATGCCTCGAATATATTCTTAGTGTCTGTCTACTTATATTTACGAAACGTTCAGCACCTACAGAAAGTCATGTGCCCCGACGATGATATTCGGACATCCAATGAAACCGCAGCATTATCTCTTAACTCCTGTTGATTTCCGAGATAAATGCTCATTTTTCTCTTACCAGACACATCTACTCGCAATCTCTCCGCAAACAATGAAAAGATTTGCATCATCATTTGGTGATTAACGTGCAGGTTCCCCAGCAACATGACTTTACATTTGTACCTGTCTCTGCAACACGATTATTAGTGAGGAACATCTGAGTTTTTGTTCTCTGAAGGAAGTCACAAAAAATCCATAAATCGTTGACCGAAAAAGAGAAAAGACTGGTTCCATCTGATACGCCCAGGAACGCAGACGGTCAGACATGAATCGAATATTTTATTTCCTAGAGGGCGTATCCAGTGCATTACAATAATTCACACCAAAAAATTGATTCTAAATTACCTGTTTTACGTTCTGGAGCCAGGGCTTTGTTTTTGTTGTGAATGAAAGAAGCGGCAAGCTTTTGCGGGTGGAAACTTTATCGTATCACCTCGTTATTACATCACTGCGCCGTGAGCCATCCTCTAGAGTAAATGATTACGTCGTTAAAACTCGTTAGAACGTGTGCCCTCCCCCCTTCCTCCGACCGCGCTCCCCGCCTGTTGCCGATATCGTATCGGCCGTGTAAGAGCCGCGCCCGGTGCAGGGGCAGGGCGCAATCGCACGCCTTCTGACGTCATGCGCGCGCGCGCTCGTGCTCGCCCCTCCCCCCGCTCCCCCTCCCACCCCCTGGCCGCGCAAGCCGTGTCGGATGTGCCTTGTTCGCTTCCTCCGACTATGGCTTCGTCTCAAACCGTCCGCCCCCTTCCACGCTCTTGAGGCGTTTAAGGGAACGGAAGGCACGGGAAAGGGGGAGTGACTGCCTTCAACAAGCCAGACAAAACACATTAACAGTAGCGGTGTAAGTCGAGAGTTAAAAAGTACGAGTGTTGAGATGCAGCACTTGACAAGAAGTTGTTTTAAATTTCACATCATTAATTTAGGAACAAGAAACCACACTAACCGACAAAACGATTACTGGCCTTACTCAGACAAAATCCAATCACTTTCTGTCCATTAGCGTAATGAATAATTTGTTGAATCTCATGTTATGTCATAGGTAATGGCTTTATGAAATCCTAATTGAGAAAAGAGACATGGCTAGCGTTGGCCTTGTACTGATTGTGAGATGAGCAATGGGCAGTTCAGAATGTATGAAGGTTCTTATCTACTTTCGATCTCCTTCATGAAGGACAAAATATCCCTGAAAATAATTTAATACTATCAGATTTGTGAAGAAATACTTATTATCGCGAGTGAATTACCGTTATCTACTGTAGTTCTACTATCAACTCTAGATGTTTTCTCAAAAACCATGAACGTAAAACATCGTCAATGTTTAAAGAAGAATTTTAGCAATTCAAATGTTATTTGTCAGATAATAAGGAATGTAATATTTCAGTGCCTGAATAGCGTTTCTTAATTAAGATAAATATATGCAAAAACAGACCTGCATTTCCTTTCGCAGTAAGAAGATAATTTTCCTTCACATGATCCAAACAATTTGATAACAGTGAATCACTCAAGGTCACTAGGAATATGAATCGTCGCAATCTCCTCTCAAGGCGGAACAAAATTGAAAGAGTTCAGTGAACCCAATTTTGTAATCTAAACAGGATTCACAGACGTTTTCATGTTTATTAAAGAGCTCTGTTTGCTGGGAGCTTCCTCCATTTTCGCGTGAATATTATCAAATTATCTGTTTTCCACTAGCAAAGCAAAGTAGTAAACTGCGTTGAACTGCCAATATCTATCTCTTCGAAAATAACATTCCAAATCATTCAAATATAAGTTGGTGTCCCAACTCAGTTAATGAAAATGTTAACACTTTTATTTGTATCAAATCTGCGGTCCAACATCACCGAAATAGCCTACTGTTATTCCATACAAGAATGTGGTAATAATTTATATTAAATAAATTATATTTTTTCTACTCCTTCTTTGTGAAGTAGTCTGTTGCTTCATTGTTCGTATAAAATGATCCCAAGTATCTACACGTAAAGAGATAGTCGAGTACTATGGGGCGATTTATTGATCTAATCTCAGTCGTGAGGTCTGAAATAACAGGCATCGTAAAGACATCGCGAAGAAATAAGCATGGTGAATAAGAAGTGAGCACGGCAACCAGGCTCACCGAGTGAGGAGGCTACCGTGCAGTGGCGACCACAGGCCGCAGCCTTCGCGTCGGTGGCGTCGGCGTCGGCGGCAGCGCCAGGGCCGAAAGCGGCGGGGCGGCGCCGCGGAGAGGTGGCAACGCCACGCGGCGGCGAGGGCGGCGGCGGCGGCGGCGGGCCGCGCCAGGCGCGGGGCCGGGCCGCGAGCGAGGTCGGCTGCCGCGGTGCTGCGCCGCGACGCGCGGGGGCCGCGGGGGGGGGGGGGGACGGCGCGAGCGGCGCGGGCGGCGCGACGTGGTGCGGGCGGCGCGGCGCGGCGCGGCGCGGCTCGCTGGTTCCGCGAAGCTCGCGCGGCCCAGCGGCGCGGAGCGGCCCCCCGGCCCCCATCCGCCCCCCTCGCCGGCGGCCCCCGCGTCGCCGCCGCCACCGGGGCGCCGCGCCGCGCCTCGCCGCGCCACGCCATGCCGCCGCCTGAGCCCCGCGGGTCGGCGCTGGGGGAGGGGCCGCGTTCGGGTGCGGCAAGGGGGGGCGGGGGCGGCGCTGCCTGCCTGCCTGTGCCGCGCCGCCACCGCCGAGACAAAAGAACGCGGGCGCCGCGCGGCAGCCGCGGCTGGCTCGCGAGCCTGCCTGCCTGCCGGCCGCCGCGCCGCCCCCCCTCCGCTGCCCCCTCTCGGCAGCCACCGCAGCCGCGGCGCCGCTCTCCCTGTCCCTCCGCCCCTCCCCGCCAGCCCCAAGTACTCTATCGCTCGCGGAAAAGTACGCCCCCGAGGCTATTTCGGGGCCCTGTCGAACCTTCCTAATTCTGGCCGCCTATTGTCGAGCCTGTAGGTGGTGTAAGGGGCGGCGAACCGGTCGGCGTGGCGCGGCGCGGCGCGGCGCGAAGCAACACTGCCGTCGCGTCGGGGAGCGCGCAGGCTCCTGCAACGGCCTGCTGCGATGCGTCGCCTCGTGCCGCGCCAAAACTCTCTGCTCCGTAACCCGCCACCCCGTGCCGCTCGGCGCGAATCTGCTCCCAAATCAATGCGGAGGCGCAAATCAATTACCGGAAATCAATGACTTAAACATATGAAGGGGCGCGGGTGGCTCTGCAATTAGGAGCCTCGGGAGAACGAGGTCGGAAGCGGCGTGGGTGCGAGCGATGGCGCAGGGCGTGGGCGGGCATGTCGCGCGTGCCGGGAGCGCGGTTGTTTGCGCGCGCCTTGTCCACTTTCATGCGCTTGATCTTCCTGCTGCCTGTTTCTAATGCTCTTCCCCCTCCCCCGCCTTCCCTGTTGCCCCACACGCCGATGCGCGACTTTCCTCGTAAGGAAAAGAGAGAGAGAGAGAGACAGACAGACAGACAGACAGACAGACAGACAGGCAGACAGACAGACAGAGAGAGCGGGAGAGGGAGTGAGTGCGAGTAGAGTTGCAGTCAGAGTATGGATAAAGAAATAACGTGCAGGCGAAAGAGGGAGAGTGACTGCCAGTCAGAAAGAGACAGAGATCGGAGTTAACGTGTGGATAATGAGTGAGTCAGATCAATTTATTTCAAGTTGTAACCCGAACCTCGCCATTCCGACAAGCTATTTCATATTTATCCCTCCACGACCGTAATAACACGATAATTACATTTCCTCAATGTCAGACAAATCCATTGCAGACTGAATAGAAATACCACACAAACGTCCATTCAAATACAAGGCCATCGTGAAATATTTATCTTCGGAGAAAGCAAATGTGCTTCACGTCATGCAATGCCCTGTTAAAATTCTCATTCAATGGTTCAGCTTCTCGGGATTTTTGTTGCTCATTTAGTCGACCTTACCTCATAAATTTTACGAAAGCGATTAACTATCTCTAAGAGTATGTTAGTACATACTGTCTTTCCTGTTGAGGTGGTTGTTTGCCGGAAATGAGTGGTGGACTGGCATTAACGTAATTTGTTTACATACAACAGGAAAAAATTATAATCGTCGACATTATCGATAATGCAGCAAGACGTGACAAATATCTGAGGAAATTTATAACAGCTGAGAAAATGTGTTGTTCAATAGTATATCTGTCATTCAAAATGCCGACTTAAGACTTTGTTTTTCGACGTCCCGTGAAACCGAGAACACGTTCCACATAAGCACCTGTTCAGGAGCAGTTCACCAACCGCCCCGGTGTCAACATTCTTGTTTGCTATGATCTGTAAAGTGTATTCTTATCTTAGAGAATTCAGGAGATAGGAAAATCAATCATTTTTGTCATTCACTTATAGAAATTGATTTTTATCTATTTCTGAAGACATAAATCGAGAAACCACTTATTAATTTCTTGTAAGCAGCACCCACGTGTCTGAGGTTGAAATAAATCCAAGATTTTTGATCTGGGAGTAAACACAATAACCCACAGATAGAGCTTATCTTCCTTTATTCATTTAGACCAGAATTCCCAACGGGGTCGGTATCAACCCCTTGGGGCCGATGGATTTTTAAGAGTTAATAAAGATAAAGAGGTCGACTGGGGTCGGTCGCTGAATATGAACTGGCACAATTGATATAATGAAGATCAAGACCCCATTGAATATAAAATAATATTAATGAAAATGATAAATACGTGTTTACTAATTTACTAAAGATCCAAAACATCTAATAATGACTTACAAATTTGCTCTTCTTTGATATTCATTGCTCATCATTAGAAAGAGAACAAAAATCGAAATGATAAACCGATCTCATTGTTTCTCTACCGCGCAAGAAAATATTATCCTCAATGCGCACTGTAGAAATACAACAGTCAGTTCTTAAAAAAGTTCAACAAAAACTGCATTTTATCTAATCAATTCACAACAGTGAACATTAGAATGTAAGCGGAAATGTCTCGGATTATTGGAAATCGAGATATTTACGAAAATTATAGTATGCGATTTATCTTATATGTAGGTTGTTTTAAGCAATTCTTTGTATTATGATTATATATGTTGATATTATCGAGAAAAAACGTAAGGAGATCGATGAAGCGAACATTTTCTAAAAGGGATCTATGGAGAAAAAAAAAGCTTCGCAACTCCTTATTCAGACGCATCTTTTGAGGAAGACAAACTGCGGGGACCCATCCCGCATTTTTATGAGACAAAAAAAGTCTTGATAATGAAATGGCCATGGCGAACGACACGCGATTAACCGGAATTGGATTACGCAACAGACAAGGTAAGCACGACCTCCAGGAAAATGAAGCCACCTCCAGAAACGATTGTCTCAAACAAGACACACGGAACGTATTCAAGTACAGTACAAGTTACAGTTCAAGTAAAGATACCGAATCTAATCAGTCTTCGTTTTTAGAAGAGCGATAAATTTATACTGGCCCAGTTCTGCTGTTTTTCAGCCCCTATCGCAAATGCGCGCGGCGAAATGTGAAAGCGTGAGTGTCAGCCTTCGGCACTTTGTTCTCAAGCCGTTAGACCGATGTCGGATAACGCGAAGCGCACGACATCGCCGGCGAGCCGGGATCGACTCCCGACCGAACCAATTACGCGGAGCGGATCTCGAGTAAGAGCCGACAACTGCTTGGTCGTTCGCGCTCCTCGTGGGCGGAAATAGCGGCGTGCGGGAGGAGCCCACCTGCGAGGCGGCGCCCTTCGCTTTTGTTTCGGCCCAGCACACGTCTGCGCGAAACGCCATGTTCCGGACGCGGTAACAGACGGTTGCATGAGCGCGCGTTCTGTTTCTACACGGCCCTGCACAAAGGTCGACGCGGCCGCGTTCTTTTGTCGACGTTTTTAAACTTCCTTCTCTCCTCCCCCGGGAGAGATAATCTGAGTTCCGGCGCTGCGAGCTATTGGTTTATGTGTTAATCCCCGGGAAGACGTAATTGGGCGCCAAGCGCAGAAAAAAGGAAAAGCAATGAATGACGCATTGAATGGGCAGCGCAGACGCACCGCCGCCGAGCGTGATGTATTACGGTGGAACGAATTAATCTTGTGCGCCGCTCCTCTCCTCTCCTCTCTCCTCCGCTCCGCTCCGCGCTGCAGCGAGCGAGAAAGAGACAGAGAGGGACAGAGAAGAGCTCTTTTACAATGCCGGTTGCCCCCCGCCCGCCCGCCCGCCCGCCTGCCCGCCGCTCCGTCTCTGTCGGCCGTCCGCCTACCTACACATGTTATCTTGTGGCATTATAGCGGCTACGGAGCGGAGTGGAGCGGAGTGGAGCGGAGCGGAGCGGCGCGGCGCCGTTACTGCAGTTCGTAGTGAGGGTGGTCGGGGCAGACGAGACGGGACCAGACGAGAGCTCTCCAGACTCGGGAGCCCCGAATAAATACTTGCAGGGCCACTTGAGCCGCCTCGGGGAGAAAGAAGCGACGGCGAGTGCGGAGCCGCGCTGCCCGCCGCTCCCCACTCCGCCCCGCTCTGTATCCCCGCTTCTCCGTGACTCACGAAAAGTTCGCGACGGGCGGGTGGCGGGCGGGGAAGCATGTAGGCGGACAAAACGAGGAAACGGAGAGCGAGTGAGGCAGATGCGGCAGGCCGAGACGGGCAGGACACAATACTCACTCATACTTACATCCGAGATGAGCAGCACGCGGACATCCTGAATGTGTTCCTACAGACAATGACGGTAAATTTACACGACACCTACTGTAATTCTCCGGAGGTTTTCCTAGCAAGGGCATTTATCTCTTTCGACAGGAGAGTGGGAGCACGGTCGAGATACATTGCTTTTAGTTTCGTTGTAAATTGCATTTAAACGGTTTATTAAAGGGAAAAGTAGCTTAAATAATAATGAAATGTAATCGGTTGAAGGAATGGGTACGAGGAAAGAGATAAAAGTGACAGGTGATCTATTAACACTATCCATTCATTATATTGGTACTATAAATTATCTCGAACAATGGATCAATTAAAAGTTTGAAATCAACTTTTTATGAACGAAACACACAAACACCACATACACAGACACTCGCCGCACACCCACACACCTACTCCACTCATGTGAAGTTCTTTCTTCTCTGAACCCGTCCGAAAGAGAAGTTCCCCAACCCGCTGTCAGAGAACTTTAAAGAGGAATTGCCACTCCAAACGCCCTCCGCAGCCCGACTTCCTGCGCCCTCGGGAAGTGAGAGAGCTCCAGAGCGAGCAACATTTCCGCTGTGCGAGTCTCACACAATAGGTCAAGAGGCTGGTTTGAAACACGGCACATTCCAGTCTCGTTGAAGCTTGCCTCGAGCAAATAAAGGGGAATAACGGGGTAGAGTAATAACAGGCAGTATTTCGGACGATTATGAATGGCTCTGTTGTTTTCAACCAATGTATACACGCGGTACTCAAGCTCGTAATGACATAATTAGCAAAACATTTTATGTAAAGAGATAACATCAATACATATTCCATTCAACGTTCGTTGATATCGGACTTTCAACACAAATGAAACTCACTTTCAATAGTTTGTCAGCATTACGCGAAATATTTGTGCCAACAGAAAGTAAAACAAACTGTCATTTCGCACGTGCCCATGCGAGAGAAATAGCCAGACCGCCACTCCACCAGAGCATTCGTCGCCGGGTCAAAGCACGCAGTGGCCCCGCGGAAGCGAGAGAATTTAATCAACCCGTAAGCACGGAGAGAGTGAGAGAGACAGAGAGATATCATCTGCAATTTCCACATTTCACCTCTCTAATGTTTCGTGAATGCAAAGCCAGGGAAGAGGAGAGGGGATAACGGGATAACAGCGTGCGAGTACTGAGGCGTAACCGAAAGTTTTCCTTCCCGCTGACGATTAGACCTGTTGATTCGCCGTGGGCGTGCGTCGCCGGGGGACCCGTCCCCCTCCCGTCCTCCCTCCCAGGGGACGGTGGCGACGAGACAGCCCCGCCGACCCGGCACCCCCGCCGCAGCAGTTATTGAGGCGGGTGGAGGAGCAACTGCACTTCTTAACGACGCCAAACTTCTGGGCAAGTTGTAGTTTTCCTTTGCATCTACTACGTGGAACACTTTTTATGAAGAAGGTTGTATGTAGATAATCATTGATCCCATGTATAGATTTAACTCAACGTTTCCTACTCTACTTTCCTGGCGGGGAAACATTTGTATCGAAGGAGTATAGCTATTTGTGTTCAATTGTGGAAAGAATTACAAATGAGTCACGGTGTAGATACTTGACCTTCGCATTGATTTGACGCAACTGCTTACTGTTTGAACTGCTAGTTCCTCGATTCGAAACATATGTAGTGAGTGTTTTCCGTTGTACGGGGAAAATCTCTAGTAATGAATTAGCAAATTCCCGAGGATGAATCCACCGGATCGATCTGGTGAATTTTCAAATGGCACTTTACATTTTACCGACTTAAAAAACATGGATTCTCAACCATAACCTAAACAGATTTATACATTTTAATTCTAAAACAGCAAACTAGCTGCAAACGAATTCTCAAGATGAGTCCTGACTGCGAAGAGGCAATAAAAATGCATCATTGCTATGTAATACGTTAATACATAAAACATTCCATTAGTCAGTTTATAGCAGAAGACAATGAACTACGATCAGCTGAAGCTTCCCACCGCGAAAATTCGCGGCATAAAGTAAATAAGGGCAATCCCATCCACAGAAGAAAAAACGCACTAAAATCATATCGCGGACAACGGAAAAGAAGCCGTTTTTACGCCCGGGCGCCCTTTTTCCCAGGGCAACGTCAGCTGTTTGGGACGGCACCTTTGCCGACCCCACGCGACCATGACCTGCCCCAGCACGCGGCGAGTGACAGAAACAGCGCGAATCGGAGCCAGGGGGAGGGAGGGGGCGTGGCCGTCATTCAGCCGGCGGCGGCGGTGGCGGCGCGTCGCAGCGCGGCTAATCGTACGAGCGCAAAGCGACGCGCGCGTCGCGCCGTTCCAATCGGCGCGCGTGGCGCGGTAATTAATGGGCGTTTGAGTGTTGACTATAGTCTTTGTCCGGGTTGTTATGCCAAGTGATGTCGGCTAATGCCGCTGCTGCTGCCACCACCGCCACCGCTTCGATCAGGTTTCAATGGTACATTGAAGAGTCCGGGGGGAGGGGGGCGATGGGCTGGCAGGCGGGCGGGTGGGTTGGCGGGCGAGTGATCGCGTTTAAAGGTGGCGCTTCGGTGTCGCTGCGAGCTGCGGTCGCACACGCAGCTGCCATTCGTCAGAACGAGCTATCAGTTTAACCCGTTGCCTCCGACGCCTATTCGCCGGTTGCCACCGGTGGGAAGCGCAGAACTGTGGCCATCAGGACGAGTGGGCAGTGGATTGTTTTTGACACCCCGACGCGTCGGGAAGACTTTTGTGCCGACCCTTACAGCTTACGTATTCTCAAATAATTTACGATTCGCGTCTTCGTTGCCTCTCTTCCACATATGAACATATGATAAATTTAAAAATGACAATAAAAATAATGAACTTTAATACTTCTTTATTGTTACTTATGTTCACATTTTGAAGAAAAGCATACATCAAAATTATACAGTTCTTACAACACACAATAAAACCGAATTAAATTTAAAAAAAGTCATTACGACATTAAAAAACAAACTCAATATATTTACAGTGGCCCACAGTCTGAGAGGGAGGTTGAGATCTGAGACATGGAACCTCCATTTTTCTTCACTTCAGTATTCTGCCGTTGCTTCTTCCGTTTATTTTTAACGCTTAGCTGAATGTGCGGCTCCAACCATAATGACTGTTCAATGAAACTCGTGAAAATGAGATTATACTCTGTCCGTCTTCCTCTCTTTCTCCCGGAGGTTAAAAACAAGAATAAAAAATTAACATATAAATCAGGATCAATTACTGCTTAGTTCCAGGATTACATGGTTGTTAGGAAGGTTTACTGTCAATTACACCTCTCTAAATAAATAGTTAAGTGTGTATAATCTTCAATAACCCCAACGTACGTGTCGCTACTCACTTATGTGCACCAGTTCATTGTAATTAGCTTTTCTGTCTAAGAATGTGAAGTGCAACATGTGAAGTGCGTGCCTTGTTTGACTTTTTCTTCTTTCCTTTCCTTTTTTCTTCTTTCCGAACTACTTGTACTGCTATTGGTGAAAAGACGCACCATTCAGCTTCTTAAATAGAATCTTAAAGAGTTTTCAATTTGAGTTCGAGATAACAGCAGGACTCGGTCTGAGAAATGACATGTAAGCAAACCTGTTCCGAGAAAGTCGATCGCACCGGGACCCCAGATGGGAAATAAATAGAAGTATTCATTCCCCCAAACTATTGATAAAGCGTCCACGATAAACAGGTGTCAACGCCAGCTCGCGGAACAGGAAGCGATAGAGCGGGAAAGAAGAAACTAGATGCGGAATCGCGACAGCGCAGTCTTCAGCTTACACAACGCTAACTCTTCTCTCCTCCAGGTCAATGATGTATCACCGCTGCCGATAAACTCGGCTCGAGTTTCCGTGTGTTTGAAATAATTGTAAAGGTTGTCATTGCCAACAAAAGTATTTAATGTAATAGCAGCTTTCGATGGCTTAGCCATCATCATCAGTTGTCTGATACAAGTAGAAAAACCAAAACATTAGTACGTGAATACAACAAGATTATGATAAAGGTTACAAATAATTTACAAAATTTTTTTGGAAATAAATTTAACATTCAAGAAACAGGAAGAAAGAAAAAAGTGGGGGGGGGTTAAGTCATTAAAACTAAAGAAAGCAAATGAAATAGAAATAGGAAACGTAAAATTTTTTTAAACAGAGAAACAGAAATGTAAGTTGAGCCACTTCTTACCTGCTGGATGGAAGCCCAAAAACGACTACGCTGGGTCGGGCGAGGCGAGGGGCTTAAGTACCCGGGGGGTGGAGGAGGGCAATGGCCTGGGTGCGGTGCGCATCGCTGTGCCGCCCCCGGCGGGGTGCGGTGGTGGGAGTGCGGTGGGAGTGGTGTCTAATAGTAATTTTAGTAAAGGAGAAGGACTATGGTTGATGTTTTCATTCAATAAGTTATTATTTAAATGGATATGTAGGTTTTCTAAAGTTAATCTTGTGTGGTAGTGGTTTTCTATTTCTAGTATACGAATGTCTGTGTGTGGATTGAATGTATGGCCTGTCTGGAGTAAATGATTGGCAAAGTGAGATTTACCGGTGTTGTGTTTCCAAGCATGTATGTGTTCCTTGATTCTGGTGTTGAAAGTTCTGCCTGTTTGACCAATATATTTGGCTACGCAGTCGTGGCAATTTAGAGAATAGACGCCGCTTTTTTCTAAAAGATCTGTGTGTTTTTTGGGGGACAGCATTTTTTTGAGGGAATTCTGTGATTTAAATGAAACTTTGATACCTGCTTTGTGAATGTTGTGTGCGACTTTTTCTGAAAGGGGTCCAAAATAAGGTAAGCAAGTGTACTTGTCCGGTGTTTTTGTTATAGGAGAAAGTGTAGTGTACATTTTTTGTTTTTGTTTGACTATTTTGCGGCGTAGTATGTTGTTAATGAGTTCTGTGCTGTAACCGTTAGACATAGCAATGTGTTGTATGGTGTGTAGTTCTTCTAGAAAATGAGATTTTGTCAGGGGGAGGCTTAGTAACCTGTGTATCATGTAGTGGAAGGCAGAATGTTTATGTTGAATAGGATGTTGTGAAGAGTTGTGGATGACAGTGTCTGTGTATGTCGATTTTCTGAAAATATTGAAAGTGTGTTTGTTTTCAGATATGTTTATATTCAGGTCTAGGAAATTGATAGATTTGTCTTCTTTCTGTAGTTCTGTGGTGAATTGAATGTTAGGATGTGTGTTGTTGAGAAAGTCAGTAAACAGGTCAATTTGTCTAGTCGTACCGGTCCAGAGAACAAGGATGTCGTCTACGTAACGGTGCCAATATGTAATGTTTTTGAGAAGGGGATGATTTGAAAGGAAGATGGTCTGTTCGAAAGCGTCCATAAATATATCAGCAAGGAGAGGAGAGAGAGGTGAGCCCATAGGAATTCCTGAAGTTTGTCTATAACATTTGTTGTCAAAAGTGAAGTAATTTTGGTCCATGCATAAGTTGAAGAGATTTTGGAGTTCCTCTCGAACGGGTACGGGGCATGACGATTTGTCTAGTAAATTACGTAAAAGTAATTTACAATCAGCAGTTGGAATACTAGGGAATAGATTCTTTACATCAAATGAAACTAGTTTTGCATGTGGTGGGACAGGAATGTGTTCAATTTTTTCTATTAGATCAAGGCTGTTTTTTACAGTATATGTAGGTTTGAACTGAACGTGTTTATGGAAGAGGAAATTTAATTTATGAGCAAGTTTGTGTGTTAATGTGTTGGTGTAAGAGACTACAGGTCTGATGGGAGTATTTTCTTTATGTAATTTTGGAAGGCCATAGAGTCTGGGGGGAGAAGGGTTAGTTGGTATGTATTGTTTGGGATACGGAAAAAGGGCTTGAGAATTGTTAAGTTCTTGCTTAAGATGGCAAAGATACTTTTTGGTGGGATCGTTGGAAAGTTTTTCAGTCTGGTTGTTATCAAGAAAGTCATAGATTTTTTGGTTATATTCATGTTTATTAATAATCACTACCGTGTTGCCTTTGTCTGCTTTTGATATGATTAATTCTTCTTCTGTGAGTTTTTTGGCAAGTTGTTGGGCGTGGTGGAAGTCAGAACTTTCTTTGTTCTTGACTTCCACCACGCCCAACAACTTGCCAAAAAACTCACAGAAGAAGAATTAATCATATCAAAAGCAGACAAAGGCAACACGGTAGTGATTATTAATAAACATGAATATAACCAAAAAATCTATGACTTTCTTGATAACAACCAGACTGAAAAACTTTCCAACGATCCCACCAAAAAGTATCTTTGCCATCTTAAGCAAGAACTTAACAATTCTCAAGCCCTTTTTCCGTATCCCAAACAATACATACCAACTAACCCTTCTCCCCCCAGACTCTATGGCCTTCCAAAATTACATAAAGAAAATACTCCCATCAGACCTGTAGTCTCTTACACCAACACATTAACACACAAACTTGCTCATAAATTAAATTTCCTCTTCCATAAACACGTTCAGTTCAAACCTACATATACTGTAAAAAACAGCCTTGATCTAATAGAAAAAATTGAACACATTCCTGTCCCACCACATGCAAAACTAGTTTCATTTGATGTAAAGAATCTATTCCCTAGTATTCCAACTGCTGATTGTAAATTACTTTTACGTAATTTACTAGACAAATCGTCATGCCCCGTACCCGTTCGAGAGGAACTCCAAAATCTCTTCAACTTATGCATGGACCAAAATTACTTCACTTTTGACAACAAATGTTATAGACAAACTTCAGGAATTCCTATGGGCTCACCTCTCTCTCCTCTCCTTGCTGATATATTTATGGACGCTTTCGAACAGACCATCTTCCTTTCAAATCATCCCCTTCTCAAAAACATTACATATTGGCACCGTTACGTAGACGACATCCTTGTTCTCTGGACCGGTACGACTAGACAAATTGACCTGTTTACTGACTTTCTCAACAACACACATCCTAACATTCAATTCACCACAGAACTACAGAAAGAAGACAAATCTATCAATTTCCTAGACCTGAATATAAACATATCTGAAAACAAACACACTTTCAATATTTTCAGAAAATCGACATACACAGACACTGTCATCCACAACTCTTCACAACATCCTATTCAACATAAACATTCTGCCTTCCACTACATGATACACAGGTTACTAAGCCTCCCCCTGACAAAATCTCATTTTCTAGAAGAACTACACACCATACAACACATTGCTATGTCTAACGGTTACAGCACAGAACTCATTAACAACATACTACGCCGCAAAATAGTCAAACAAAAACAAAAAATGTACACTACACTTTCTCCTATAACAAAAACACCGGACAAGTACACTTGCTTACCTTATTTTGGACCCCTTTCAGAAAAAGTCGCACACAACATTCACAAAGCAGGTATCAAAGTTTCATTTAAATCACAGAATTCCCTCAAAAAAATGCTGTCCCCCAAAAAACACACAGATCTTTTAGAAAAAAGCGGCGTCTATTCTCTAAATTGCCACGACTGCGTAGCCAAATATATTGGTCAAACAGGCAGAACTTTCAACACCAGAATCAAGGAACACATACATGCTTGGAAACACAACACCGGTAAATCTCACTTTGCCAATCATTTACTCCAGACAGGCCATACATTCAATCCACACACAGACATTCGTATACTAGAAATAGAAAACCACTACCACACAAGATTAACTTTAGAAAACCTACATATCCATTTAAATAATAACTTATTGAATGAAAACATCAACCATAGTCCTTCTCCTTTACTAAAATTACTATTAGACACCACTCCCACCGCACTCCCACCACCGCACCCCGCCGGGGGCGGCACAGCGATGCGCACCGCACCCAGGCCATTGCCCTCCTCCACCCCCCGGGTACTTAAGCCCCTCGCCTCGCCCGACCCAGCGTAGTCGTTTTTGGGCTTCCATCCAGCAGGTAAGAAGTGGCTCAACTTACATTTCTGTTTCTCTGTTTAAAAAAATTTTACGTTTCCTATTTCTATTTCATTTGCTTTCTTTAGTTTTAATGACTTAACCCCCCCCCACTTTTTTCTTTCTTCCTGTTTCTTGAATGTTAAATTTATTTCCAAAAAAATTTTGTAAATTATTTGTAACCTTTATCATAATCTTGTTGTATTCACGTACTAATGTTTTGGTTTTTCTACTTGTATCAGACAACTGATGATGATGGCTAAGCCATCGAAAGCTGCTATTACATTAAATACTTTTGTTGGCAATGACAACCTTTACAATTATTTCATGAAAGATGCCAACGATAACGCACCACAACACCTATATTCCGTGTGTTTACAAAACTCGACAGCGACCGCGCTATGCAGAATCAGCTGAGACGTAGCGTCGTTTTGCAGCAAGGGCAACGTCAAAGACACGTCTCTCTCTCCCTCTCTCTCTCTCTCTTTCACACTCATACATACACACCACTCAGCACGGAAGCTCTCCTGGGCCAAGTCGGCCGCGCTACTCATACGTACGCTTTGCAAAGGGACTCGTGTTGTTATTGCTCTTGAGGTAATGGCGCCACGTGGAGGCGCGGAGGCGGTGGCGTGGACGTTTGTAGTTCGCAGTGTACTTCCCGCGCACATTTCGCTTTCATAACAAACAACGTAAGTGGCTCCGCGCGGCAGCTGATTCTCCCTTCCTTCTCTGCATACTCTTTCGCTTCTCCCTTGAGGCACTTCCGAATGACGACAATTCCCCGCGGAAACGTGCTGTCGCAGTTTCCCATTGGGGAAACTTGTGGCTTCGCGCTGTCCGTTTCTAATGCGGGGTTCGTAAATTCATCACACGTTCGTAAATTCATCACAAATTCATCCTTTTCCACTCTCTCTTGATGATACATTCCCTTGATTGATCCCCCGCAAGTTTTATTTGTTCAGCCTTCCGCTGCATTTTGTAAAAATTGCAGACAATGCTCGAGTTGATGAATGAGGAGTTTTTTAAAGGCAGCGTGTACTCCTTCCCCTTCTCAAATGTTATGCTCCGCTCCCCTCCTGAGGGTTGTTTATTTCCCATTTCCAACTCGAACGTCTCTCTCGGACTCATTCATTAACCAACGATAGCATATGTTCAACGAGATTGTTTGTTTTGCCATTTCCTCACGCTCTGGAGTTCCTCGGCGTTTGATGCAGCAACACAAAACATACAATGCCATTGTCATGTCACGTTATAAAGCGACCCCACTAAACGAGCCATGAATCGCTCTCGCCCCTTCTTCCTCATTCTCCTCCATGTCAAGTACCCATTTTTCCCTTCAGAAGCTGTGATATAAAGGGAATTCTCGGTCAACTGCACTACACACTCACTTTAACATTCAAAATAATATTTACACGGGCGCAGGTGCAATGACGAAAATCTCTGCACCAAAACTGCAGGTTACTATACAGTTACGATTCCACGACGAGTATTAACAACAAAACAGGTGCTCTTTGTTAAAAGCTATCACTTCATTATTTTATGTAAGAAAGCTTTGAACAGTCAGGCGGCGTTTCGTCTGTCAGTTCTTCTCCAAGTCAATACGGGACGCGTCGAATTGGGGGAGCAGATGCGGGACAAGGGGCGAACAAAAGACCGCAAAGGATCGCGAGGGCAAACGGGCCGAGTGACATTGAGCAACATATCGAGAAACTCCCCGCGGGCCACCCCCCTCTCTCGCGGCGAGAGGGGGCGGGCGAGGCGAGGAGAGGGGCGCGCGCGAGCTGCTAAACGCACCGGAAAAGTTCACGCAATCGCGCTCGCACCCGCGCCGCCGTCCGTGTTTGATAAAGAGGGGAGCGCCCTCCGCGCTGCGGCTTCGCTTTCAATTCCGGCAGCTGTCAAAGAAGGCTCCCTCGCACGGAGGGCGGGAAGGCGGGGGATGGTGAAGGGGGGGGCGAGCGGGGCGCCGTCGGTGTGCCTGCATTGTTCGCCGCCAAGACGCCCGCCTCGGAATGCCTCCACAATGACCCTCCGCTCAAAAAGCCACAGCCGCCCCCGCAAATTAGCAATAACCACCTTCCGGCGGGCAGAGAGAGAAGCCCGAGTGAGTGGGGAGGGGGAGGGGGAGGGGGAGAGCAGGGGTGTCTGGCGAGCCACCACACGCACTCTACGCACTTGTTACGCACCGACGCGGCGCCGAGGGATCGACAAAAGCCGGCAAGCGAGTGGGGAGCTGGAGCAGGGCAGGGGCTAGGGGGCCGGGCGGGGCAAAACGCACGGGAGGGAGCGAGAGGGAGACAGAACAAGCCATAAGCGGCGATAAATTTGCACGGCCGGCAACACGGATTACTGCTCATCGCGTACACATGTCGTTGGGAACTGCTACATCACGCTTTAACAGCCGCAAGGTCAAAAGGCCCAACCCGCTCGCGCAAATAAAGCCGGAGCACGAGCGAGTGAGCGACTGCAAATAAAACGCCTTTATCTGCGTCAATGGAGTGATTTGCGGCCGGGCTTGTGATAGGTAAGTGGCGCCCGGAGGGGCGGGGAGGGGAAGAATTTCCCCGCCACCTCTACGCCGGGCCATTCCCAATTTGAACGCCCCCTCCGCGCTCCTGCTCCTTCCTTGTCTTCGCTCCTTAATGTGCAATTATCGTGGGGCCGCTGTTTGCAGCCAAGCACCTATTACAATCTTTTATCTGGCTTGGGGATAATGTAAAATGGGCCTTAATCAAATACAGGTATCAATGAAAACAACTTTCCGAGTTCCAAGCACGAAAATACTTTTCCGTGGGATTACAGGTCAAAAGTCTTCTAAAGTACCGAAAAAAGAATAACTCCGAGCCAATGCAAAGTCGACTTTTCATTCCCATTTCCTCTCCAAGTTTCCAACTCTTAATCTCTTTTCTTTTTCTTTTATTGCCGCTCTTAAAAAAACGCACTCTAAAAACATTAACGATACATTACAGCACTTAATAAAAAGTTTAGCAGATTGAGCGGCCCCTCGTGACGATGATAATTGGCTGACAAACGCGCTTGTTCTCCGTCGTGAGAGCGCGGAAAAGCGACGAGGTCGTTCACTGCATTTAACAAAATTCCTCTCCTTCATTCCGGGCACGAGTGGGTGAGTACAACGGCGTTTATCGGATTTGCTCTCTCTTGCAGTATCTCGCCACAATGGAACGTTTAAACGCGAAATGAATAAGGCAAGAACGCAAGAACACAACACGCGCGGACGTAGTAACACGAACTTCTCTCACGGAAGGAAAAGAGAGGCAGTTGTAAAGGAACAACGCGCGAGGCGGCGGGATGGGACGGGACGGGGCGAGGCGGGGAGCGGCGGGGAAGAAAAGAAACAAAACACGCCCATTCAAAGCCGCCCAGCGCCGGAGCAGCGCTGCGGGCGGGATCTACATCCACTTAACAATAAAGAGTCAGCCACCGCTGCCGCCTCCGATATGCACTTGTTCCCGCCGCAGCTCGGTGACCGCACGCCCCCGCGCTCCATCCGCACGCCGGGCTCCCGAGCCGCTCCTGCTCACGGGTGGTCCCTGCTACTTACCTACTACTAAAGCAGAGAAATACATGCGGGCCAAACGGTAGCAAATAAAAGATTGAACATTAAAACATGTTGTCATATTAAAAAATATTTTTGCAGTCTCACCATAACTTGAACTGCGACTAAAAGTCGAAATTTGTCTTTCTCATTTTTTACAATTTTTATTTTAGGGGGCGTCTTGTAATTGGAAATAGATAAATTCCTTGCAAGAAAGACCTAATTAATCGACGCTCACAACAGTCTCTCCTTTATTATGAAACTAATTGCTAACATCAAAGAAGAATGAAAATGCATTAAAATGTTTATGTAGTTGCCGTTGACTCAAATGCCTGGAGAAGTAGTTTTATCATCAAGGAAAATCACACAAGGGATTCTTTGCAAAACAAACAACATCTGCCGTCACGATCTTAACCTGGTTTTATCAAACTTATGAGCGAGAGTTATGAATGAGTAACAATAAATATCAAATAAAAACAAAAAGTATGTAAATAGAAGTGTTTCTTTCTCCCGAATGTTTCCTTTAGGCTCATTATTCATTTGGCCTGTCACTTTCCTTTTCCCCAACCTCTCTCGAGGCCCTCGCAGCGCAAGGGAGAGAGACTAGGAGGGCGAACGTGAGTGGCAACGGAGTTGTCCCCCACAAACCATTTCCTAAATAAATGACCTGATTCGGTTGTAAAGCAGTTTATAGAGTAACATATAATCTATTGCCCATATATCATTTCGGTATTATCCAGTAGGGTAGTAGGTTAATTAAATACCTTACATAAACATACACCCAACTAAACGATACGTTCTACAATTATCAAAATTAATTATAGATTAATCTAATGAGTGAAATCAGACAATGTTATGGAGAAAATACAGGTATTTAAAACATCGTAAATACCTTTCCCGATAGTTTATAAAATACATTTCCTTTCTTACAAACTATTTCGTAAATAAAAATGATATGCACACATTGTTTTTGCGACCAACTCTCCTCAAAATTTCTAGCCAAGAGCTAATGTCACGTCATGTGAAAGAGAAAAGATATTTTGTCTTAGTCTCACAATCACGTTTTGGATATGTGTTCAGCAATTCAACGCTATCTTCAACATCAAGAATCAGGCACTCCGATAGAATGAACCGCATATAATGCCGACCCCAAATAAATACAGAAAAAGTGTGTGCCTCTTCAAGGGCACTACAAACCACATTTAGCGTGCCCAAGTTACACTCGGCAGGAAACGTCCAATAACACGAGCCAATTTCTTTCGCCCGACGACGCGTATATCATCAGAGAAGAGAAGGTAATGTTTCAGAACGACAAGGGAAGACTTCCGCGGGAACCGCAGAGAAGTCGCCGGTCGCTCCAAAGGGAGCATTCCAACAGCGGAGGTTTAATGGGCCCTACATGGCCGGTCCCCAGGGAGCAATAAAAGAGTCCTTTGCCGTCCCTGCGCTCCGCCCCCCGCACCTCGCAGCAGCAGCAGCAGCCGTCTCGCAGCGGCGCGGTGCGACGGCGCGCGGGAGGGCGAGTGGGCGCGGGCGAGGCAAAAACCCTGATGAGTGAGTGACGGCACCGCGGAGCTGTGCTTCTCTGAGACGCGCGTCCACCTGCAGAAGCACGCCGAACGGGGAGGATAGGTGGGGAGCGGGGGGCGGCGAGCGGCGGCGGTGAGGAATCTTCGTAATGCGCCCACGCAGATGCAAGGTCACGGCTGGCAACAAGCGGAAAAGAAAAGAAAGAAAGAAAGAAAAAAGATTCAGACAGTTCCAGCGACGCGAGTAAATTTTGTCTGAAATCTTTTAATGATAGTGTAAGATACTAAATCCTTTCTTTTTGCTAGCGTTTGTCTCGTTCAGTTGCAGGGACAAGGCATCCCCTTCGGCGTATTCCAGTTATGACGCAGTGGGTAGGACGGGACGCACTCCCCACGCCGCCTCACTCGGGGTTGGGAACTGCGATGGAATGATGGTAATTGACTGTGATGGGAATGGAATGAAAGATTGCGCGCGATACATGGCCTGCTGTCCAAGGTGCAGCTTGGGCTTTCGCAGTAAGTAAACTGAGAAACAACAGAAACCATTCATCAGAATAACCAAGTTGGGGATTGGATTACGCCACTAACCCACTGCCATAAATTGTCTGGCACCTTGCCGTGGTCGAGCCTGCGACCTCCCAATTAATGGTATGTTTGAGGTGTAAGACGTTGCTCTCACGGTCGGCGCTTCCGCTGCACCAAAAGGAACCAAATTACAATACCTCATCTGTCCTTAATGACATTGATAGGACGGAAAGAAAACGTTTCAGTTTTTGGAATTTTGTAAAAATATACCATTTTTGTTTGTCTTTAGCTTTAATAAGAAAAATAACCAATGAATGTTCATTTCTGACACCATCATTCATTTAAATTATTCGTGAAACTATATTTTTTTTTACTATTTTTCAGTCATTTGTTTTATTAATGTTTAACTATTTTTTGTTTTTTATTGCACACTAGAACAATTACGAAGCAGCCACCAAGGTTACATCGCACAAAAAGGCATTTACGCTCGCCTACGCCGTGAAGTGCATCGCACAAAACGACAATGAGTCCATTAATCCAACTGGAGCTGCTCACTTCGCCTCTGTTTCAAAGAAACCGTAGACGAGAGCTGTTTTATCGCGATCCACTACACACACTCTCCATGTCTCACGAGCTTAGCGAACTGGTTATGTAGCCCCATTGACACACAATGGCTGTCATGCTCCGACAAGTGTCAGAAAGAGAGTCGTTTACAAAACGATGCACACGGCTGCTCGAGGCCACGAAAAGAATCACTTTCCTCTCTACCGTTCTTTTGTATGGAACTCTCCGTGACAGATATCAGTTTGACAACAGCCTATAGGTTAGCGTTAAACGATCGAGGACAACTCCTTCCGGCAAACGACGGCCCTGGTCCCTCGCCTCCACTTTCTGTGTTGACCCATCTTCTCGAAACATCCGTCAAGATGAGAGCGCAAATAAACACACACGATGTAGTGGCGCGAGCGAGAATAACTGCACTGTAGCATTCCGGCCGAGTCCGGTTCTCCCTTTTGCGCCGGCTTTACCTCTTTATTGGGCAGACTGTAGTAAAACACAGGTTGTCCGACGAGTGCCTACACTGAACGCCGTGTTTACGTTCCAAACGGTGGAGCAGGAATGAAAAGAACGGAGCGTCGCACGTGACGCGGTAATGCGAATGTCTGCCGCTGTCACGATCGACAGACGTACAAGGGGCGCGGGAGGACGAGGGGAGGGATGGGAAACAAACGCCTTCCAGGAAGGGAATCCCCCATCGGAACTGGATCCGTCGGCATCGAGAACCGGATCCAAATCCAGTCCACGTGCCTTCCGGAGGGCGCCTCACATCATGTCCTGAGGGAGGGGAGGATCAGCTGACTGGGGATGTGTCACGAGGTTTTTAAGAACTGCGCATTAAATCTCGATCTGATTACACTTCCCTTGCGTAAAGACGCATAAATCACGTTTTTTCTCTGGAAATATAACTTACAATCCCATTAGCTTAATGCTACCCTATAGCAAAAAATCTTTCTTGAAAAAAAACGTAATATACGAATATATCTATGATTCTTTAATAAAATAATTACAAATTGGTTCTTAGTATTAATTTGAACAACTTAAAATTAATTCCCATGTTTCGAATATTGCTAAATCGTTAATAGAATGCACAATACAGCAATTTATGCCAATTACAATTAAACAGAAATTAGTCTCATTAGCATTGTAACTTAAAAAGACCGAAAATTAATCTTCAAAGGAGAAAGGAAAAAAAGTATGAAGAAGTAGACATATTTAATCATAAGTATTATTCAAGAGGTCAGATGTGCCACTAACGTACACGTATTAAGTGCATTGCCAGATTTTTCGATTAATTAGGAGGTCCGTTTCTTTGCAACACCAGTTATACGACAATTTCAATAAGGATAATACTGCGCACGCTGATTTTACAAATAGATTGGTAATTATTATGTTCAGGTTCGTCATAATTATATGAACTACCACCTTTCATTCCTTTTACTGTGTGGTATTTGATTAAGACCTATATTATTGAACAAATGAAAACTTATTAATTCTTACCGTATAACCTCTACAATTAAATTTAGCTCTTGATTTATTTACCAGTTATTTAAGTTTTGTTTGAAACGATTGCTACGTTTATAAATATAGTTCCAAAATGACCAAAAAATCTTTCAGAATATCTTTAAAACTTTACTTTATGTTTGACTAACTTTACGTGTTAATGAATTCATTGCGTTTTTCGTAAATGATGCTTTTTCCAACCTTTTTATTGAAGTTACTATTCGTATTAGTATATTTTTTACGTTAACATCTTTCAGATTTCAAGATAAAGGCACTTCTATAACGGGTTCAGTCCATTGTAATAATTTTCAAACCTTTTTAAAGTGAGAACGTTTTGACAGGAAAATAATGGTTCATTTACTAAAGAGCGGGGTGTTTTATGAAGAACCAAGCCGTTCGTGCGTGTTTGCTGACGTCTCGACGCGGCATCTCACCTGCATCTGAAGCCGGCCTCCCCTGCCCTGTCCTGCCCTCCGCGCCCATTTCCTGCCCGACAGTTTCTGAAAGACTCCCTCACTCAGACAACCCCCCGCGCACTCTCGTCGTAGCATTCTGCCACAAAGTGCCAGTAAACCAGTCGTAAACTAGTAAATCATTCGCGCCAAAGTTGAGAGGAGGTTGGAACGCGCGGAACTCTTTCTGGTCGCGCACCGCGGTTGCACCGCCCGGCAGGAACTGTTTGTACATTTTCACGGACGTAAGCGAGACCTCTTTCAAATGAGGAACCTTCTTTATTATTTCGACGCGATCTCGTCCGATACCTCTTACGGCCGTGGATTACATTTATGTCATACAGGACTCGAACAACCCCCTACTTCTAATTCAGTCTGTAGAGCTGGATATGAAAATGAAATCAATTATTCTGGTATTCTTTCCCAAATGATTCCAATTTGAATGTTTTGGAATACTTCGTGGGTCTGCGTTGAAATGAATTCAATAATATTTGTATCTCACTTAAGAAATCCAGACTCTAGATTTTGGAATAGCTTTGACATCTTTTCTGATGTTAATACACATTAATCCTCTGTCTTAAAATTTCACTGCGCATCATGATGTATAATGGTAACTTATAAATTGCCATTATTTCAGTATTATAAAACTACTCCTTATTTGGTTTTCCATTTTCATATAAGACAAAAACAATTTTGATGGTAGACGATATGGAGTATGGGTTATATCATAACATTAACTAGATGTGCTTTTAAATTACATAAAGAACAACGACTCTCTACGGTTGACATAAGAACTATCTGATTAACATATCTGAATTACTATAAGTATGATGCATTGTCTTTTCGGTTTATTATTAACCATTAGTGAAGCTCTCCCAAAAATAATTAGAAACGTCCCCTCTCAATGCAAGATTAAACTTAAAATGTGTTTCCCACTGAAGAAACATAAAAAATATTATTTTTTTCTATCTTGCAATACGATTTTCAAATAACCCTAGAACTACACAAGTTCTGATGCACTTCTAGGTCTCAAGAAATGAAGTGTTCTAAAATAATGATAAAATATAAATGGGTGAGCCAATAAAGAATGGTGGTTACAGACGAATATATTGTTTACTAGCAATTAAAATGAATGTTGCTCGAACTGTTGTGACTGTTTATGAAGACAAAAAATTCAGACGGTTGACTCTCGATAGAAATGCGAGACTACATCACAATTTGATTACTAATTCTGAAAGAATCTTTATGAACAAATAATTTCGAATTAGATTCATTCAAAAATATTCTTTCGTGACATAGAGAAGATAATATTATTCGCGAAAAGAAATGGGGAACACAAAACATATGCTATTAATAATCTGTAAATGACTTGAAATTGCATGTTTGTGGAAAGTTTAAGTATGTGTAGCTCTTTGTTCTTAGAGATACCATTTCACTTAGAAAAATAACCAAAAGATTAAGAATTAATTTGGGATAAGTTACAAATTGACATTCAATGAAACGGTTAACCGTAGTTTCTTCACAAACTCAGTGTTTTAGAGCTTTTGAAATGCTAAAGTCTTAACAACAGGATATAAGTGTTATTTTGTATTACAAGTAAAACCAAAAGAAAACACAACACACGATTGTGTGTGTTACACATCTTGATTACTCCATTCCCAGTCTGAAACATTCTGTTTTCGTGCAAGACGTCTCTAAGAACAGAAGGTGAATTCAAAGAGATGGAGTTACAAGCTTCAGTACGAAACAGTTAAAAGAAGAGGGAATTTTTAATTCTGGTACCCGGTCAATCGCGCAAACAAGTGTGCATGATTGAAAATGAGAAAGTGTGTATTCCCAAACAAATATTTATTGTTTGTATCGAGTAGAAAGGAGATAAGTCTGTGGACACGGGGTAAAAGTTCTTCAGTCAGTTTTCGGTGAAATTGGATGAAGTACTGAAACTACAAGTTAAGTATCTATATTTTATTTCAGTAAAACGACCGAATTAAAATTTTGCCTTCTTAACGATCAAAAAGCGTTGGGAAATATTGCTTCATACCACTCAATAATCTAACCCTTATTTTCTCCAAACTAAGATTTTTGACTTAAAAAAATTTACTGCGTGACCACAGAAATGTTACGCCTGCAACTCACCCGCTGCGCTTTCAAAGGAAAATATAAAATAAAAATATGATTGAAACATTGCCAAGGCTTCCTGAGGCAGAGAAGCGCGGCGGTTCTCCACTAGCCTACCTGGCACGTGGACAGAGCCAGATTTTAGGGCAAAAAGACTTAAACGCATCCCGAAAAAGAAAATATTTCTCCGAAAGGTGTGTCACACAGCTTGTTTAGGAATGTTTATCAGTAACAAATGTTTAGTAAATTAATGTTAGTTGTACTGTTGTCTTTAATAACTTTCAGAATAAATATTAAGCATTTCAGCATCTCATAGACGAATATGTATTAACCAAATCACGTGAAATGTCTCATTAAAACTTAAAAGATCTCCGTCAATTAAACCTTGAATATGTGCGCAGTTGTGTTTCCAAGGGGGTATACTAAAAAAGATCTCGAAAAAGCAATATTTTGTTCGTGTTAATAATTTCGTGTAGTAAACCACGATATTTATTGAATTTTGAATGTTGTAATCCATTAAAATTATATCAAGCCAGATTAGTTATTGCTAAACCTGCCGATCCACCCAAGCACTTCATAATCTGCAACTTCCCTGTAGCGCCTAAGGCCTTGAATGTTTTCCGTTCAAACGGTCACTTGCGAAGCTGCTGCGCCCCCGAAGGAAAAATTCCGAGCGCGGCTGTGTCCGCGAGGCGATTTGTAGCCGCGAGCGGGCGGTTGGGCGCCCTGCGACCCAGGCCTTCTCCTCTCCGTGCTCATTAGGCGCGCGGGCGCGCTTCCGCGAACCAATATCCTGCGTGCGGCGCCGCACGGCGCGGCGCGGCGCGGCGAGGCGGCGCCAGGAGCTACCGCGACCCGCCCACACGCGGGTCGCCCGCCCTCTCCACGCCCTGCCACCCCGCCGGTCGCGGTGGAGGAGGAGGAGGCTCTGGAAATTTCCGCGAGCTCGGGGCGGCCATTTCCTCGACGGGGCGGCGCGGCGGTGGCGAGCGAGCGCGGGGAGAGCCGCGCCGCTGGGCGCTGCGGGAGTGAGGTGGAGCGGGATGGGGCGGGGCGGGGCTGCTCGCGGGCCGCGCCGCGCCGCGCCGTGCCAGCCTTGCTTGCCGCGCCTCGCCTTGCCCCGCGCCGCCTTGCCTCGCGCCACGCCGCGCCCCGCCAGCTCGCGCCGGTCGGGCGCCACCCGGTCGCGGCCGTAAGCCTTCGGCGCACAGTGGTTGAAAAGGCCAGACTAACCGGTCTCCTCCCAGGTACCGACACACACTTTTGGTTTGGGAGGTTCGTCACTGAAGCAACAACCTCTGAAGTATTTCAGTATAACGGATGAATTTTCTTTCGATTTGTGAACATTCTGTTCCAAAATATTTCCCGTTAAGTGGGGAGAGATATTTTTGAATTTTTCATTTCTATATTTTTTTAATGGATTGTATATTTCGTTGGTACAAAGGCACATTTTTATATTATTCATGCGCATTAGAAAAATGTAAATTACGGGCCTTATATTTTTGAACTCTATCGATTTGTATTCCCGTTTATGGTTAGACAAGCGAAATATTATATACTTTCGACTTGAAAGAACTGAGAAACATTTTTGCTTCATTTCGGCATTCTAGTCATATAAAAATTATAATTTGTCAAGTTCAAGAGATTATAATTAAATTAAAAATTCGACATCCACGTGCGGTGATTCTGCATAGGAAAAATGTACTTCTAAAATGACCTTTTCTCGAAACTAGTGTCATTGAATTTTGCAGGTGGTGTATCTCTCCTAGAGTCGGGAGTCGTCTGCCCACCCACATGTCACCTTGGGCCAGTGCGCACGGGCCGACGCAGTCCGTGCGGGCCCCGCCATCCGCCATCCGCGCCCCTCCGGTCCCTGGCCCCCCTCGCCGCCGCGCCGGGGCCTTATCGCCCGCGAGCCGCCTTCCCTCCGCACCCCCCGACGCGTTTCCTCCCTGGAATTCGCCCTCCCCCCGCGCCCGGCCGTCGCCGCTCGCCCGCCAGCCCGCCGCGCCGGGCCAGCGCGCCCGGGCACCCGCCGCCGCCGCTGCCGCCTCCGCTGCCGCCTCCGGGGGACCTGCACAAAGCGCTAACGAAGGCGCGCGGACGGCCGCGGACGGCGGAGCGGGCGGCGGCGGCGGTGGCGGCGCCAACGCCGGCGCCGGGTCGGGCGCTGGGCGTCACTAGACGTCGCGCGCCAATCAGCGTCTTTTATGCGCCACTTTGCATCTTTTAACGACTTCAGGACGCGAGCGTCGCGACGCGCGTCGGGGAACGCGAGCGGTGAGCGCGCTCGCATCCAGTTCGCGTTTGCCTACGCGACTTTTTTCGCTACTTTTTTTTTTTAAAAAAAAAGCGTCTCGCACTCTCCCAACCCCAGCAACACGTTTTCGCAACGAGTGTTACTGGCATTTTCGTTCGAAATTCTCGCTTTTGCCAACTTGAATGATGCCCACGAAATCACATTTCTCAGTGCATTACAGTTTTCCTTCAACATATTGAATCTCCATTCATTCACCGCTAAATAAGAAAGAAAAGAAAAAAGATACTTAAAAAACAGAATGTGAACGTTAGTGAAATGAACTTGATACGAGATGCATGAACTCGTAAACACGTCTTTTTGTACGTGCCATAAGTACATGAATCTTAGTAACCATGTTTTCATGAATCTTAGTAACCATGTAAGGTAGGAATGCTGCACAGATTAAATGCTTTAACAATTTGGCAAGTTACAAATTATTGTCCTGGAGCTTCAAAAATATCCCCATCACAGAGTTATACTACTCCCCGTACAGTGTTATTAACATGAAACGTGAATCATAATACCTTGCAGAACTCAATGATGCTGGAATGCCTGTATGTGTGTTTCATTTCCAACACCTCAGCACAATTGATGTATCTGAGGATTTAGAAAAATGAAGAAAAAAAAAGAAAAGAAAAAAAAAGAAAACACACACACACATTTATATTTTCTTTCATTGGAAAACCGAAATTTCTTTGATATTGAAAATAGAGGTACAGTCTATTTGAATCTTGTTTTAGAAGAACACTTCATACAAATATGTATTACACAAGAAACTTTAGCAAGCAACAAAACCTACGTTGCTGAAATTTCCGAAGTCTAAATTCATTTTTCTCCAGTCAGCGCTTTCGAAATACTCAGTGCGAGAGGTCCGACCGCCAACAGTCATCCGCGGCTTAGCGCAACTGAACAACGGAGAAAGAATGCTTTTGTGCGCCGCACTACTCACCCTGTCCCTAATCTGCTTAGGCCTTTCCAAGTAAAAATAAGGGACGCTTTCAAATCCATATTTGCCATTCATCTGCCTACTTATTCCGCTTCTGTAACTTTCGTAAGAGGAATCGCCTCTTCTCGAAATAGAAAAAGAGCGTGGACAGTCCTGCGCAACAGTTTTCGCCACCTACAGTGAATCCAGTATGACATGAAACTTTTGAAACTTCCAAATTGAGCGTTCTTAGTAAGGAAAGGCAAATCTGGAACTAGTCGCAAATTCTAAATCATTAAATGCGTCTGCGTCTTTAGTCCCATTTGGAAAATCTCTGATCGTTCTTCCCAGGTTCGACACCCAGAAAAACGTATTAAGTAACAATTTTTTTATGGAAAAACTTCAACGGCACCACATTTACAACACTAATTTAATTTCTAAAAGATGAATATGCTTTGAATGTTATAGGCGATTTATTCACAAGAAACAATGCAGGTAGAACAACTATCAAAAATAGTCGATGTTGAATATCAACCAGCACATAAACTCATAATATGTTATTACATAGAAATTAGCAACAAAGTACATTACAATAAAAAAATATAAAAAAAATCGTTACATATACAGGTCTGCAAAGCCCAGCAACAACGGGACAATGACATTTCTCAACCCCCTGGATCCCCAAAACCATTAAACTTTTATTACAATGACATATTTTATTCATAACTAAATGAAACTTACAAAGGAAATGGAATTAGAACTTTAATGACACAATTAATAAATACAATGATTTCATGTTGAACCATTCACAGGATAGGATAGCTCACATGCAAGAATTGTTAGATGGCTTAGAGAGCCTCTTCCCCAAATGTGTATCAAGTCCCCAAATTGTCAGCTCAAAAGGAAGGAAATCAGGATTTGATCATATTTATGGGTAATAAGATGTATTACGTAGGGCTACAAGGACTCTTTCGAAATTTTCAAGTAAGCCACAGCCCCTCTGCGCACTCCTAGATTTATACAAATATTTTATACACCAAACAAATTATTATATACAATACAATAATTTACCTACCAAAAAATACACATGAAACTATGCTTCTCTGCTCACGTTTTGATCGCATTTCAACTTTAGAAAAATTGAAATACTTTCAATATAATCCGCTGCTCATACACAAATACTATTTTCCTTGAAAGGTTAAGACAGACTTCTAAAAAAATAATGTTAGAAACGTGTGGGCGATTTAATTGAAAGAAAACTAAAATCCTTGGTTCTTTGGTGGATAAAAAAAATCATGTCATGGCCATGTTTTTGCCGACAGGCAAAACGATTTGCCTTCAGAAAACAGCAAAATTAGACCAACCAGTTATACTGACGAGACATGTTTTATTCGGCATTACCGTAAACAAACAAATTGAAAATCCCGTGCTGGATTTTTGAGTGCCAGAGGAACTGATTAATAATGAGCTTCCTATGTCATCTTGGCCAGTAGCCCAAAGGCGGCCGGAACCTTGAACTGCTTTTGTGTGCCGTGGGCGTACCGATGCGGATCAAATGACACAGATCGTGATGCCTTGTTCTTTCCGGTTTGGTGGAAATCGCTGAAACAAAAATGTTCACCCTTTGCACGCGTGAACGCGGGTTGCGCGCGCTCTTGTCCCTGTCGACGGAGCACCGCTTCCACCGACACGATTTGCTAGTTTTTCAAGGTGCTACACAGGCCGCAATGATTCGGTAGCAGCATTGCCGTTGTCTCTGCAGCAACGTTGACCGGGAGGTTTTAAGGTTTGAGTCCAGTCAGTGGCGAATTTTAGACCGTGTCGTAGCTAAATAGCTAGATCGAATGCACTTTTTCGAGAGGAATATTCTTTCTAGCGGCCGGGTGAACTCAGGTAACTTACTATGTTTGTCATCTACACCAGGCGAATGCCGGGGTAACCAAAGGGGCATGGACTGTACTGATCTTTCCTTCTTTATCTTTGTCCCCTTCTCCCCCTTTACCCACATACTTATACTTCCATGCACTACACTGCCACACTTGTCTGCGGAAAGCTTGTCCCGTCCGGTATTCAACTGCAGAGAAAATGTGTATGTCGGCGCTGGATCTCACGTACAAGCGCGAGAGGAAGAACGCCACTTTCCCGTAAATGAATGAACACAGAACTACGGAACTTGGTGTTTGTGGTATTTGACGCGTCCACAAACGCTAAACAACCAGTCAATTAATCAAGGCACTACAAATCCATCAAGCAAGTTCCCATACTTTCATATTGTGGAGCAGTTGAGTATGGAAACATGAGAGAATGATCCTGTGCAATTGAAAGTGGAAGTTAAAATAATCAGTTTAAAAAATGTAGAAGAGATTCAGAAAAATAGACACATAATAACCCAAGGAATAGGCCGAAGGTCAATGGACAGTCTTTGTTCACGATAGTTCTAAAAACTATTGTATAAAAGTTATTTTTTAAGTCTATCGTGATGATAATTTGAACGTGATTCAGAGGAACTTCAAGTTCTCCGTAACAAACGTATCATTGCAACAAATAAAAAGCAACAAATTTGACAAAGTAATGTGAGTGTATACAAGATTTTCGCATATATGTAACAACATAAAAAAAGTTTAATTCATTATGTTTTTTCAAAATCAGTCTATATGCTCTGCCAAAATATTATTGAATAGCAAAATGTGGCGTCGCGGACGTTGTAATCTGTTTTAAAAATAAATTCAGGTGTTGAATATTTCTTTCATGCCCAGCTTTGTTCAAATGTACGTATGTTCTTTCAGTATCTGGCATTGGGCTTACCAATGAATCGTAGTAGCTGATAATGTTATGCTCCCGTTCAAACGTTCCCAACACCCAATGGCCTTGTGTGTTACCTACATACGGGATATGAACTGGTCTTATAGCCATTTCAGAATTATAATCGCCCTAACAAACACTTGCGTGTTTTGATGCTAATAGTTAAATTTTAGTACAGCTACATTTTTATGTTTTTTTGTAATATGCGCAAAAATTCATATAGCACATTTGCATTAGCGCAAATGCTAAATACAAAAATGAAGATCATTTCCAATTAGTTCCGAAAATTCTATCGCAACATCTTTTACAACTACGTTTGATTCTTTTTCAGATTTCCTTAAAACGTCCATATTTTCTCCCCTAATTTTTGAAGGGATTCAAACTTCACAAACTCAGTCTAATTTGTCTTCGCTTCTACTTCTGTAATTGCTCTTTTAATCGTTTTTTAGACGAATCTAGAGTTGAATGAAATCTAAAATTAAAAGGTGACTGTTTTGTACGTTTATGTGAATAAGGTGTCAGTAAAGTTGAATAAGAATAAATTGTGGGTCACATTCATTTCAAAATCGGTATTTGCACACTTTGTAAGAAGAATGTAAAAGTGCGAAGACGAACAAGTTCAATAAATTCCGAGACAATATTGTTCGTAGGTTTTCACAAATTTATTTTTAAGAATACGATAATAATTCGACTCTAAATTGAAATAAAACTGCAGCGCAATTTACTTGGTAATTCAATTGTTCTCTTAAAGATCTCAACATCAGTGTTGCCAACGTCGTAAAAGAAAATTATGGCGTATTAAGCAAAAAATGCTTTCGGGTTCTGGTATTGAATCAACGCCACATACATAGATCGATTTAGGAGGCGTTGGTTTAACTCCTGGCATTAACACGAAGATCGCAAAACACATTTTTGGACATCTCTTTAAATCTAGCGGGATCCGAAAATAAATTATTGGGTCGCCATCAGGAGACCGAGACGCGTCGAATGACCTCATACGTCTCGACTGGTGCACGGGAAGTGGTCTAGCCGCCAGTGACGGAATCGCAAAAATGCACATCCGCACACTCAAAAGTTTTAATGAAATAATACTGTATAGTGATTTACTACATATCAAATATTATTGATTGATCGTAAAGTCAATAAATATAACAAATTTGATCTTCATAGAACTTACATTTATCAACAAAATCTGATAAGGCAATGCAAGACAAATTGGAGCATCATATGCAAATACGAGTAACCAATACGAACCCACATAAACGATTCAGGCAGTTGCGATACACTTCACTATTTCCATATCCATGAGTTCCCACAAAACTCAATATTAGTTTCTATCTCCGACAATGCAACCCTCTCTATAAATGAGAAATTGCATCAACCTCAGAGGTATAAGTTTGGTACTTCGCTTTTTGCTGCAACTACAGGATCCCTAGCTCAAGGCGCATTTTCCTTGCAGATTTTCCGACACAAAACATGGTGAGGTTATTTCCTGTAGCAATTTACATAACGACCAACTCATCACTGCTATCTTTGCGTGACACAATGTTGTTTTACAGTACGAGTTGATGTTATTTTATAGTACAACATTTACTCATGGTTCCAAAGGACCCTGGCCCTAGGCGCCAAAATTTGAAGAGTGCAAGTTTTGCAAAGGAAATAATATTTATTTTGTATATTTAAATATATTTGTCTCAGTTCAATTAAGAGACAAATGCATTTTAATGATTTAAAAATGCGTACAATATTTTATAGGCATCACTCATTTTTCAATAATACAATAGAAAGAAGCACTTCGCCTAAAGCACATAGCCCCCAAAAAACGGGTCAGTGATTTTAAGACAGCGTAAGGGAGTGAGATTTATTTTCCTATGTAGTACAAACCTTGCACGAGAAAGGACATTTGTTGAACAAATATAGGGTTCACAACCATGGGGGTTTGTCTTTCAGATTTATTTTATTAGTTATTCATTTCTATAAGCGTTACCCAGATATCACGAAGAGATAGACCGTTGCGAGTGACCAACACTGAACGCGGTGAGTCGCTAACAAGCGGGCTGTTTTTACGAATACCTCCTGTATTTTTCTTTTTTCTTTTCGCCCTTGAGTGCGCGCACATCTACCCACCCACATACCACAACCTCACACGTACATACCCACACCAATTTCTCTCTTAATAACTAAATCATTGTATTTTAAAATATTTGTGATTCAATTATTATAGTTCAGGCTGAAGTTTTCTCGTTTCTCCCTACACACTAAGGAATAGTGTATGTTAGGGTTCACAACCATGGGGGTTTGTCTTTCAGATTTATTTTATTAGTTATTCATTTCTATAAGCGTTACCCAGATATCACGAAGAGATAGACCGTTGCGAGTGACCAACACTGAACGCGGTGAGTCGCTAACAAGCGGGCTGTTTTTACGAATACCTCCTGTATTTTTCTTTTTTCTTTTCGCCCTTGAGTGCGCGCACATCTAGCCACCCACATATCACAACCTCACACGTACATACCCACACCAATTTCTCTCTTAATAACTAAATCATTGTATTTTAAAATATTTGTGATTCAATTATTATAGTTCAGGCTGAAGTTTTCTCGTTTCTCCCTACACACTAAGGAATAGTGTATGTTTTATGTTCGCGTTATTCAGAAATTCAAAGAGATTTCTGTACTATTAAAAAGTGTAATATTTTGAAGCCCTGAATAAGGTGAAATAGATCACCAAAATTTCTATAGGTGGAACATTGTGTCTCAACTCCCAACCTATTTTCAATATCAATAATTCCTCGCATTAAAGGAAAAGAGGTGCGACCATCTGTGCAACGCAAACGCTAATGGGTTCGACGCCCGCCGGGGTTGAGGGCGAACCAGCTCTCTCCTCGCGTACATCGCACACCAGCCGCGGCGCGGGGCAGGGCAAAGTGGGGCGGGGCGGGGCGGTGCGTTTGGGTGGAGCGCGCGCGGGTGGCGGGGAGGGGACAGTTGACAGACGACTAATCGCTCCGAATGCAGCTTGATCGCGCGTGAATCCGCCTCGGAAGCTGCAGCGGCGGTGGCGCGGCGCGGTGTGGTGCGGCTGCCCGCGTGCAGGCGCACGCTGACGCAGCGGACGTGCGAAGTTAGCGTACAGCAGCATCCGACGAACATTATAAATATAAATACACGCTTTCTTAAGTGGTTATATAGAGATAAAATGTCTCAAAAAATTATTGATGCGGAAACATCAAAATGCGATTCCACGGAAACCAACACAAGCTTACGAGTATTACATACAAAATAAGCTCCTAAGTCAATTAGAAACATAAAATGCATTCTTATACATTTTAAAAACGTCAATAATTGATGTCGTTGAAAATAAATAAATTATTAATAAAGTGCTAATATTACTTCAGGAAGTTTAATTTTGACGGCGTATTATGAAGCTGAATAAAAGTTCAATAATTTATAAACTAGTGATGCTACAGAATTTTACAGACACTCTCGTGTTAGTTTTCTATTTTCTTTGGTCAGGGTAAACTATTCAGACTTGTCCCATGCTCCTGCCATCTATTGCCACCTAAAATACTATTTTTTTAAAATGTTCTCAATTTTTCGGTTTTCTAATAGTAAAGCCGAAATATTAGTTTAAGAATATTAAAGAAGAGTAATACTTCGTACTAAATGGCAATGTTGATTGAAAAAATTGGCGTCGTTTTTTAAAAAAAATTGTGTTTAAGCATTACTCCAAATGCACATTTCCAGCGATTTGTAAAACCTATAGCATTTTTGTGTGAAAGTGCTTCAAATGACTTCAAATAAAGGTTTTCCAAAATCTGAAAAAAAAATTGTGAAAAAAGATCTTTAAATTTTACATTTACAGTAAAGCTTAAACCTCATTTTCCTAAAACCGGTTCCAAATTTTTCAATGAAAATTGCCATTCAAGGCAGTTTGACTTTTCTTTAATATTCTTAAAGAAATATTTCGGTTTTGTTATTCGGAAACCGAAGAATTGAAAAAAAAATCATTAGAAATGTACATTGGGCGGCGATAGATGCCAGCATGCTAGAGTAGGAGCCAAGACCGAATATCTAGTCCAAACAAAAGAAAATAGAAAACTAATACGAGAAAGTCTGTGCCATTCTACAGCACCACTAGTGATTTACTGCGTTTTGTACTGAATATATTTGAAGAAGCATACTACCCATCAATTGTTTACAATTATGTCTCGCTATATGGAGACGTGCAAACATTGTTCTCTTAGTAAATCATTTATTTAAAAGTAAAAATAGTTGTGGATCTCGAATTCGAATGGCTAAACTATGGACTGGGTGTTATATTACGCATGACCGGTACTGACAGTGGGTAAAATTTTTATATTGTGGAGCATTGATTAAACAAAAAGTACTTAGATCCGTACATTTAAATTGATTAGCATAGGCAATTTAATTTTTCATGGATTTAGAGACTCTGCACAGACTGGCTTGTGGCGTCTTGGAACGCATTGTTTTTTAGATATATGTGTTACAGTGTGAGGCGTGTCATGGATGCAGTACGTATCTGTTATTCAAACTGTATTCTGGAGAATTCTAATTTTTAAGTTTTATTTTGTTTGATGCTCCCCGGAGCTAATTCTCTAGCCAGCAGTCGTACATCAATGGAGATTTGTTGTGATGGTGCTTTATTAAACGAACAAAACAGTTATCTTTTCTTACAGATCACGAAAAATCTTTGTGCCAAGTACTTTTAAAACACTATTTCTAATACTCCATAGAACATCAAAAATTGGATATGTGGGTTTTGCACGATGTTTTACCAGCTGGCGAAATTTCATGAGGATCCCATTATCCAGCATGGTGAGTGTTGGGTGTTAGCACATTACATGAAGAGAAGAAATGTTATACGCCATTACGACATTTAGCAGATGAGTGACTGTGGAATATAAATAGTAATATTTTTAACACGCATGATTTAAAAATATTGAACCTACCAAGTCATATGTTTTAATACGATATGCATGTCGACTTCAAAATTAAAAATGACCCTAATGACCTGTGTCCTCCATGATTCAACACGCATGGTACTTCACTTTCTATGACAAATATTTATAATAAAGTACTAATTGCTTTCTTTATTTCTGTAACATTGAATTACAAGCTGTGCAAATCAATGAGCTAGTTGTTTACCGATATTTCGGTAAAACGATTGGGACCTAATTTATTAACATGAAAAAATCATATATCAACCATGCCTTTACGTAACACTGAAAAGTATTCTTCTTCCTGAGAGTAGAGACTTAATTTTCTCGATTGATTGCGCCATAAGCCGAGAACTTGGCAATTCCTTCTATTGAGAGGAGCCTCGCCAAGAGTCCATTCTTAAAGAAACTCGTGGGCTATCTGAAGTGTGATCGTAACATGTTACTGGTATTCTCAAGATAAAATATGGATCATGAATCATTCCTATCTCACTCAGTAAAAATATAATTGCCGATGGTGCTGAAAGGACAAGAATGCTAAACGATTAAATTTTGGAATTACAACAGTACAATTTAAGTAAATTATTCAAACGAATCATCTTCTGTGGCATTGGTGCAGTCTCTGGTTAATTTTTTGTTAAACAAAGTAAATTATCTTTAAGCCCGGTGTTGCTCTGAAGAAGAAAATCATAAAGAAAATAAACAACAACCCGGACTGTTCGTGCTGACCATATCTTCCAGATTTATAGATATGCAAAGCACGACTGTTCACAAGAATAATCCCCATTCTGGTTTTAGTGTATGAAAGAGAATGAAGTAAGCAGGAAAGAGTACTTCATTCAATATTCGTGACAACCGGTTTATAAGTTATTTTACCAAACAACGGTTCGATCTTTATCTTTACGTATAGTGATCCATCAGTCTTGAAAAGTGATTGACATTTCAAGAGTTGTTTTTTCTTTCCCCCGTTCCATCGACTTATTGATGTGGTCCATTACATCACTAGACGACCTGTGTAACATATATTGGCGACCAGATACCATACAATTTTCACGTAACTAATAACGTTTAATCGTCCCAAGAACAATTTTGTCACTGAAGTATTTTCGAGGAAATGGCAGGATCTCTTCTCACAATCAGAACACAGCAGTCTCTTTTTTGCTCTGTGGCTTCTGACTGCTCTTTTTGCCCGTCGACTACTCTGCTTTCAAGTTCTGTGAATGGGATTCAACTTCCGTAAACCTCGTGACGCGTCACTTTCTTGTTTCTGCAGCCGGAAAGAGAGAGAGAGGTAATTGGATAACTATTTGAGAATGTATGCGTTTTTTCAACAGTCGATCCTAAGGGGCGCGTGCAATATCAAAAGACAGGTTTTCGAAGCGTCTACAGATGAACGATCCCTCGAAATCACGGGTTGAATAAACGCGCGCATTTACAGAAGCAAAACGACGGGAACAAGCGCGGCATTCGTAAATACGGCGATAAACATTAAGATAATGATCCTAAATGAGTGTGGTAAGCGGCTCTTGTATTACAGCCAGCGCTGCACGAATGTAACTTCATTATTGACCTTGAAAGGGAGAGGGAGTTTCAACAGTTCAAATTAGTAGCAGATTGTAAACAGAATTATGGACTGATGTTACTTTCTTCACTACAAAATAATTTAAAAGACTTACGGCGCGCGATGCGTCCAAGCAGAAAATGGCCCATCTAATTGCGCGTAGTAGGATTTTGTTTATCAACGCCTAGGCTCATATAATGAATATTTCAAGTATTTCACAGTATTGCTTCCGACGTGCTAACATCCTTGCAGGCACCAGACTTTTCAAATGCAACTATATTAACACTAATGTAAAATGATTTGTGAACTGTGAATTCGGGAGCTGAATTGGTGTAGCCTCCTGTACTCGAAATTCGTGAGTAATTTAACGGCTGTGCTCTGTGAATAAAAGTCAAACAACTTCTTGGGGATTTGCCAGGACGCAGTCGTCGCTTTTCCGAGTTTTTTTTTTTTTGGTACGGACGAGAGCTCGTGACCGAGACAAGGCAACGTCAATTGTTTTATTGCATTTTTAAAAGCCGAAGATACATAATCGCGCGTATGTGTAAGTGCCTCTCAGTCACAGTCATACTGCTATCACAACTTCTTCTTCTACTACTACTATTACTTCCTCTCCGCCGACAGTTTGTTTTGATCGCGACACAAAGACTCAGTTATAAGTCGGGTTATTTTCTCCGGAAAGGGAAGAGTAGCTGGCGAGGTGCCGCCCTGCCGTGAACTTGCGCCGTATGTTTTCAATTCGGCGAGTATGCACCTCTCTCTGTCTCCTTCTCTTTGGCTCTCTCTCTTTCTCCGCGCGGTACATTAACCTCAGCAATCCTCCACAAACAGCTCGCATGCCGCCTTACATCCTAAACAGGTGTTAAAGAGCTACAACTCGATTTGGTGTGCTTCGCGAAAATGTTTCATCTCCCGGGGAAGCGACGAAAGGAAAAGTTTTGAGAACTCCCGCCCTTCCTTGCTCTCTCCGCAGTTCTCTAACTAGGGCGTCCGCTGAAGGATGAATGACGCGACGAAAGCTATACACCGACGAACAAAAGGCATTCTGTGGTTAATTCAGTCCGCTGTTTGCTTCCCAATGAATGTCTATTGATATGGTGTCGTTCGCGAACCTCCCTAACGATTATTGAAAGTGGTTTTGAAGAGAATGCGCGCGCTTACGAGCTCTTTATGTATGCTCACGCCAGAGATTGAATGAAACCGAAAGAACACCGCTCACTCGAAACGGGAGTTGCAGCAAAGATGCACGGCGGGAGGGGGGGGGACTCGAGAGGAGAAGAGAGGAAAAGAGACGAGAGTAGAACAAGATGGAAAAAGAAAAGGATATATCTTAATTGACAACCCAGTGATGTGAAGACTCGTAGCCCAATTACCCAGAATGTTCCTACGGCCAGATTTTAGAACAGTTTTATCGTATCCCTTTAAAGAGTTTAAAAACTTTCTTCTATTCGCACTTCCGCAGCATTGTTTATGGCTTAATCGTATGGCTTAATTCATTTTCTTTCGCAGTCATTACGCAAGTGCAGATTTCAAACGCATCGCTTGCTGAATAAGGAAAAAGAAAATGTGATTAGCTTTGAATTAACTGTTTTACCTTCAACAAAAAGATTAAAAACAAGTAAATAGTAAGGAATTTTTCACGAGCTAAAAGGCTATACTTCATTCTCAATGATGTCATATGTACGGGAATTCAGTAATTTCATTACTGAAACACATTATGAACGCGCCACACACATGGTCCCAATATACTGTAAAGTGAGAACAAATCTAGGTAATACCACTCGTTTACGAAACGAGCTGATTGAAATCATTTTTCTGCACCAAGTTGTACAGTGTGCTTGTTGAGTACTAATATCTGTAAAAACGTAACTATTATCAATAAACGTCCTGGTCAATCGAGACAAGCAGTGATAAACCTGCGTGATTGAAAAATTTCCGGTATTTCTTTTCAACGTTTGATACAAAGGAAAGAAACGATTATAAGTATATTATACGTATGTAACGAAAAGGTATAAATAGGTGTTTTAGTCGCGAAAATATGTTCAGCGAGATATTTCAATTACGTTCTGTCAACTAATAATTTTCCCTTTCATACAGAAGAAAATGATGAAACTGTTAGGTTATTGAATGAAAAATTAAGGATTCGGTTTAAAGAAATTTTTTAATCCGAAACTTAAATGAGAATAGAGAAGGACATAATGAAAAATAGGAAGAAAAAAAGGCAAAATTATAACGTTTATTAAAATCGAAGCATTGACTTCGATGAATGAGGCGAAGAGGAAATCCAAGGCGAGAAAAAGGAAGAGAGAATTAAATTACCACGTACAATGAAGACACATAGCAAACTGAAGCAAGAAAGAACTGCCAGCCAACTGAGAATCCCGCATGTTCTCCCAGCGGGCGCGCAAGGGACGGACGAGAGAGGACGCGGGCGCCATTTGCCCAACCGGCGCGGCGGAGGAGGAGAGGGCGGACGGGACGGGGGCGGAGGCGCGTTCCCAGAGCCTCGCGGGCGGGAATGAAATTTCCAGGGCGTCCTGTTTGCCCGGCCCCGACGGCGGCGGGCGAGCGGGCGGGCGGCGGCCGCGGCGCCGCAGGCGGCAACGGCGGCGGCCATGACTCACGACGCCGGGAGGGGGGGCGGGAAGGGGCGGTGGGTGGCGGGTGGTGGCGCGGCCGAGCCCCGCAGCCGACGGCGGGCGCGGCGTGTAGCGGGCGCGACGCCCAGCCAGCGCCGACGCGCGCGCGCCTTTCTAGGAAGGTCATGCGCTTATCGCGACGTTATCTTGCCCCTACCGGACTACACAATAGCGCTCTCCGCGCCCCCCGCGGTCCGCCCCGCGCCCCCCTTCGCGGGCCAGATAACGGCGTTAATTGCCGCGCGAGCGCAGGCCGCCGTCCCCGCCGCCTGTGCGCGCCCGGCGCAGCGCGGCGCGGCGCCGCACAGCCCGTTGGGCGGGAAGTAGCCCAGCACGCCAGGGGTAGCTTAACGAGACCTCTTTTTCTCGACCTTTCCGATTTCGTAGCATGTATGAAATGTTAAAATGAAACTAAGGGTAAAAATGAAATTAAAGGCTAATGACAAAGTATCTAATCCTCACATCTTGATGTACGAATCTTCAATGAAAACGATCTTTGATTTGAAGATTCTAAATAAACTACTGGAACATGATCGAACATTCTCAGAAAGTACGATTTGGAGCTAAAACTTCTCGAGAAACACGAGGCAGTGTCGTTCGAAAACTTTGTGCGAGGGTAGAGGAAGAAGAGCATGCACTGGCCGCACGTGGGGCTTCCTCCTCCGGTTTGTCTTTGTGTGGCTGCTTCGCAGAATCCGCGAGTGCGTAGGCGAGCGTCACAAGGGCGGTGGGCTTTTCCGCAGCAGAGTGGCGGCGGCAACGGCGACGTTGGGCCTCGTCGGCTCGGCTCGTTCGCTCGCGGCACCAGCACCAGTAATTTCGCGGCGCCGCGGCGCGCGGAGGCTCCGTCCCGACGCCGCCGCGCCCTGCCCGCCCCGCCCCGCTCTTCTCCTCCTTGCCCCAACCCACACCCCTCGCCCGCGGCGGCCCTTCCAATCGTTACGCGGCGCGGGGCGGCTCTGCGCGGCGCGGCGCGAGGCCTAACGACGCAGCGCGTTATGAAACGCGGGGCCGCGTTGCCGCGCCTGGCGCCTCGCCTCGCGCCAGCGCCGCCGCCGCCGCTGCTCGCGGCCGCGCGGCGCTCGCGGGTTCCCTTGTCACGGGGCAGCGACGGTACCCGCGCCGCCCGCGCCTCGCCGCGCGCTCGGGGCCTGCGGAGGGGGCGGTGCTGGCGGCGGCGCGGCGCGGCGCGGCCCGCGGGGCGGGTGGGGCGGGGGAGGGGCGGGGGCGGCCGCGCCGCGGTGGCGTCGGCCAGGCGGACGGATGGGTGAGGCGAAGCCCAGGCATCGACAGAGGCGAGCTACCACCGCTGCCGAAGCCCAAGCCTGCCTGTCTCCGCGCCAACGCGTCGCGTCTCGTGTCGTCGCCACGCGTCTACCGGGCTGCCAGTAAAACGGCGCCGAAACGACGACCCGTAGAGCAAAACCGGACACCTGGGGACGATCATGTGAACTCGCGCCCCGCGCCTCTTTCCGCCGCGTCCTCTTTCTCGCCGCCTCCGCCGTCGCCCACGCCGCCCCGCGTCGCCCACAACGCCGCGCGTCGCTCGTCTCTCTCTCGACGCCCTCGCGTTCGCGGGCCGGCTCGACGCGCGGCGCTGGGCGGGGCGGGGGGCGAAGGCGGCAGGCGGCGCCGTGACGGAGCGGTGCCGAACGCGCGCGAAGCGCACGCGGGGAACAAAAGTGCGGCGGCGGCGGCAGCGGAGGCGAAGCAGCGAGCGAGGGACAGGACGTGCAAGAGAGGAGGAGCGGAGCGCGCTTGCCCAGCAGGCAGGCCGAGAGACCGACCGGCCGGCCGGCCGGCGGCCGGTCGGCCGCCGCTGCCCGCCCCCTCCCCGCTCGCTTCCCGCCACCCGCCTCGCCGACCGACCGACCGGCGGTCCGGCAGCGCGGCGACCACGCAACAGGCAGGGCGATAGCGCCGTCTCCGTCGCGACGCGGCGCCGAGCCGAGCCGCGCGCGGCCCTAGCGAGCAGAGCGGAGCGGCAGAGGCGGCGGCGGTGGCGACCGGCGCCCTGCGAGGGACGCAGGGCCCGCGCGCCTCGCCTCGCTTCGCCTCGCCTCGCCCGCGCGGTACCTCTCCTCCTCCGCTCCGCGCTCTCCTTTCCGCTCGCGCCCCCACCGCACTAATCTCTCCCCCCGCGGGCGCCGCGCCGCGCTACACCACACCACGCCACGCCGCTCCGCTCCGCACAGCCAGGCGCCGCGGTGGCCGCTCGTTCCCTTCCTCCCTCACTCTTTCTCTCTCTCTCTCCCTGAGCCTGCCGTCTCTGTCGACCGCCGCCCCCACCGCCCTCTCGCTCTAGGCGCGCCCGCCCCCACCCACCGCGGCCTCTTCCGCCATGCTGCTCGCTCGCGCGGCCCTCGCGCCCTCCTCGCTCTCTGTCGCGCCGCCGGCCCTCTCTGTCGGCCGCGTCGCAGCGCCGCGACGCGCAGTGCCTCGCCGCGCCCGTGCCCGCGCCCGCGTCGCTCGCCCGCCCGCCCCCGAAAATATAGTGCACTTCCCAGGAATACGTCACACGGCGCCTTTGTCTGCCGCCGGGCGGAAACGGTGATGTGGACGCATGGGCACGTGCACGAGAGAGGAAAGAGGATGCGAAAAAACCCGCCCTCTCTACGAGCACGGGCGTGTTAGCAAAGCACGCACCCGCTTGCCCCTGCTCGTTTGCGTCTGTGCGTTTTCAAAGTTGCGCTGTCTCCGCAAGTGCAAAGGAAACAAACGTATCAGCTCTCGTGGCCTCTCTGAACTTGACCCCGTTACCTACAGAAATTACACAACTGTATATATAGTACGTATCCATTTAGCCGACTGTATCATAAACCCGCCACGCAAACTCCTTTTGCCATTCCCTCTCCTCTCCATCCATCCATCCATTCACTCACTCGCTCGCTCGCCGCCCCTCCCCACGCGCGCCGCCTCCCCGTCCCGCCTCTCCCCGCCCCGAGCGCCGCGCACAATCCCACTGAAGTACTCTTGTTATAAAGTAAGCACGTGGTTTAGTAGTGGCGCTGCGCCGCCGCCGCCGACATTCTTAAGGCAAATGCACTTCCCGGCGGCGGCGGCGGCGGTGGCACAAGTGCTCGCCTCTACGCACACGAGTGCGTCGAACGCGTGCGCCGTAGAGCAGCCACAAACCGCGCGAATGAAAACAGAAACAGCAGCGATTGCGAAGGGGAGGCGATCTCGCATCTCGGATCTCTCACGTGAATGGACGGATGAATGAACGTATGAAGACATTTACGACTCGAAAAAAAAAAAAAAACGAGGAAAGAGGCGAACGGGATGAAGAATGGAAGCTGAGCCCCACAAAAGACTCTGTTTTCAGGATACACGTCTGCAACGGTGGCCTTTCCTTATTTTTTTTATTCGACAAGCAAAGTGCGCGACGCAAAAGAGGGAGAAACCTATAAATTGTACGAAGGCGTTTAAAGTGTAGCTGGAGTAGAAAACAGGTTGCACTGCAAAGTTCAAGCCCCCATGGTATTCCTCGGGACTTCGGTGAGCCGAGCGTGGGCAGGCAGGCGGGTGCGAGGCGCGGCGCGGCGCGGCGTTGCGCCGCACGGCGGCGGCGGCGGCGGCGGCGGCGGCGGCGGCGGCGGCGGCGGCGGCGGCGGCGGCGGCCGCCGCCGAGCGCGGCGGTGGCGGCAGCTGCCGCCGCCGGGGCCCGTGCCGCCGCCTCCGCCTCCGCGGCCGCCGCGTCCTCCGTCCCTCTCGCAAGCGCCGCCCTCTCTCTCCCTCACACCACCACGTTGCTTAGTAACGGGCCCGCTCCACCGCACCGCATCCTCCCTTCCCCCGCCACGCCGCCGCCGCCGCCACGCCTGCCGGCCTCCCCCCGCCAACCGCGACCCTTCTCGCCGGTTCCGTCCCCCTGGCCGCCGCCGCCGCCTCCACCGCCCGCGGGCGGGCGCGCGCGCGGCGCGCGGGCGCGGCAGGCGCGGGCAGTGAGTGTCCACCCAACCCAACCCGGGGTCTGGCCGCCAGAGCCGTGCGACCCGCGCTGGCAACGAACACGCACATCACAACAGGCTAGGGCAGGCTGCGCGGAGGCGGCAAGCGGCAGCAGCGGAGGCGGAGGCGGCTTGCTGGTGTGGGCACGGGGTTATTGATCGACACAAAGGACCTCTTCCCTTTCCTTCCGCTTGTCTTTTCGTCCGGCTAAGCAGTGTCCGAACTGACCGTCATCATGAAGTGGACCGTCGACGCGAACAGTGCGCAGTGAATCCGACGACTGACTCGCCGAGTGCTTTTCTTTTCGTGTGTCATCGCGTTTGCACACGAGACAGAGACAGAAGTTTCCGAAGCGATTGCGCGTCGACTGCGCTGACGACGACGACGTCGCGCGCACTTTCGCGCAACTCGAGCGCTCGGAAACTTTTCGACTTTTGTTTTCGCCGCCGGCGCGCTCTATCTACAAGTTTTTAATAACTTGCTCTATACATTACGAGTGAAAGTGTGTGTGGTAAAAAGTGTTGTGATTGGTCGTCGTTGCGCGCCAATACGATATCGTGGGTGGAGCTATCGAATTATTCGCAGCCTTTTTTGAATCGACTGTAGACGAGAGTCCGCGTGTGGAGTGACTGTTTTTGCAGACCGCGCGTGCCCGCGCGAGCGCGCGTGTGCGTGCGAGCGCGCGTGCGGCGTCGGCCCGTGCGCGCCCGTTCGCCGGTGCATGACCGCGGAGACCATGCTGCCTGCCAAGCGACCTATCCGGCAGTTGTCGGTGCACGAAAAACTGGAGGCGATTCGGCGCGTGCATAGCGGAGAGTCCAAGGCGTCGGTGGCCAGGGACATCGGCGTGCCAGAGTCCACGCTGCGTGGCTGGTGCAAGAGCGAGGACAAGCTGCGCAACGTGGCCCGTTCGTGCGGCTCGCCCGAGTCGCAGCAGTCCGACGGCGAGAAAGACCTCAGCGTGGACCTGGATAACAGCGGGCCCTCCGACCTGAAGCGGCTGCGGATGGGGCTGGACGAGGGCAGCCCCAACACGGTGCTGGCGCACCAGCAGCCCGCGTCGGCCGCCGTGGCGCCGGCGTTCGCGGCGGCCCACACGCCGCGCTCTACCGCGCACCCGGAGCTGGACGAGGCCCTTTGGTACTGGCTCAAGCAGCAACAGCAGCAGGTGGCCGGGCTGCCGGCGGCGGCGGCGGTGGCGGCCACGCAGCTGCTGGACCCCGCGGCCGCCGTGGCCGCCGCCGTCACCGGCGACAAGGACAGCAACGGGAACGGCGACGGCACCGGCTGGTTCTGGCGCTGGTATAAGCGCTACGGCTTCACGCAGTACCCGGACCCCTTGGCCGACAAGGTTGGCACCGACCTGTCCGCCGGCGGGTTGCAAAAGGTGAACGGGTACGCGAGCGGCGGCCTGGCCTCCAGTAAGGTGCGGTCCACGCTCGACAGTGTGTTGCTGAATGCGAAGGACAATAACAACGTGAGCCCCTTGGCCGCTACCAACAACAATTACAAGAAGTTGGATGAGTCGGACGACGACGAGGACGACGAGCCACCTGCGACGGCGGCGGAGGCGGTGACGCACGGGGAGAAGTTCCTGCGCTGGCTGGAGTGCTGCTCCGACCCCAGCGTCACCGCCTGCCAGATCCTGCAGTTTAGGTACCTCCTCAACAATGTGAGGGCGTGTGCCGACCGCCGGGCCAACAAAATCAAGACCAAGACGAGGTCCCGCCGCAAGTAGACGGGTCTCGGCCCCTCCTCCCTTCGTTCCCCATGTACTTGTATACCATTTGTTACCAAACAATCTAATGTAAGTAGTGTTTAAAGTCAAGTGTTTCATGCAGGTTGTAATCAAGCTTTAAACATATTCCATTTGAATCTTGTTTTGTACTGTACATTTTGTTTATACATTATAGATTGTGATCAGTGCTTCTGTTGATAGAATGTTCTGTGTTGGAAAGACACAGCTTCTGTTAAATTGAAACTATAAACATTCAATAGACATGTTTGAGAGAAGACAGAGTGAAAGAAGCTTATGTCAGTGCTAATGTAATAGTCACTACAATAGAGGCTATTGTTTATTTTTGATAAGCAGATGCTAGCACTTACAAACCGAGTTGGCTTGTGCAATGGCACGTAGACCAGGTGATCTGCAACAAAGTGTGCGCAGCCTTCCCAATTTGAAAGCTCGGGGTAGGGCAGTCTTGTTGGACGAATCGTGGTGCATACCATTTTCTTCAGAACAAAACAAAGTTATTACAGAATGTTATTATATTTATTATGTTACTTTAATGTATTGCAAATTATGCATTGATTAAAATTAAGAATGTTACGTTATGAGACATTCATATTTATGCTTCATCTTTGCTTGTATCATTCTCTTAAAGTGTACAAGACTAGATGATTTGTCATGTTGTACTGATCATGTAGAAGCTTTAGTATGTTATAAGAGTCAGAATGTGTTACATTTCTACATTTATTTCAACATAATATTTAAAAACACTTGTAATTTTAAGAATATGTTCATATTGATCTCAGGGGTGATAACATGCGTTTGTCATTTGCAGTTTATTTTCTAGTTTAAATGTCTTTGTGGTGTTGACACGGAGACTGAACAGTGTTCTGAAGAGACAGTCACTTGCTTCATTTTTTGTCTTCAAAATGAGATGTACTTTAAGGGGCATTTAAGAGAAATATAACCTGCAATGAATGCTGCACTTAAAAATTAATAATTCAATTTGTGTTTTTGATGCTTAAGCACAAGTTTGATAGTGCAATAAGGAATGTGATAATATTGATTAAACATTACATCACTGACATGTCATTCTTTACTTTTGAAGTCTGATTAGTGATAATGTTCAGCTCTTTCTTTAGTCATAAAAAACTAGTAAATGGATATAAAATTATAATTGTCATTATTTTATTTTATTGCAATTGTTTGAAGTTCATGTGTTTCCAAAGTATTATTTTTTTCAGTATTGAAAATGCTTCAATCTTTGATGTTCTGGAAACTTTCTTACACCATATTTAAATATGCATATCTGACATTTTCTTTATTATTAGGTTTATCAAGATATTTCTGATCTGAAAGAGTTATGGATTAGAAATAGTTTGATGCTGACTGATGTATGTTATTTCTGTAGTTTATTTTGTTTTAAGTCATGACCTATGCATTAGTCACTTAAAACTGAGCTTGTTCAGCATTTTTTCAAAATAATTTTTCAACTGATCAATGTATGCCATGCAAATGAATCAGGTGCCAGCCCAAAAACAAGTAAACAAAGTAGATGAGCTTCCTAGTTGTCTTTGGTGACAAAGATACATTATGTCCTGGAAGTGTAAAAGTGAATAATTGATATTCATGAAAGTTCATATTTATAATTTCATACATTGAAACAAGTGTGGAGATTTGCAGTTTATATTTTCTACTGAAGTGTACAAATATTCCACTTTCTCTTGTGTAGTCTGGCTTTTATTAGCAATTGTAAAAAAAATTCAGTATGTCAGTTTTAATATGTATGCAACACCTTAGACTTATTTTGTAAAATAAAACAAATGAGAAGTGAAGCCTGTATTTAAATATTTATTTTACCTGTAATCCACATTCATTATCAGCTGCTAACAAAAGAGGTTTTCGATCAGGGAATATAAAATGAAACTGTTGTCTGAAATTTTCAGCATACAGCAATGTAAGTTTTTCTTTGCTGTTATTCTCATAGTAGGAAGGCGGGAATTTTTTTGCACTGTAATCAAAGTAAAATTATTAAGGGTTGATAGTTTGCAGATATAGCAGCTCTAATATAATTCTTCCACTTACTCCTCGGGAGCCTGCAGGGGCCAACATAAATGAATAAGACCCAATTCATTAGCAATATTTTTTAATAGTTTCGGTGTTATTTTGCGTGGGCCAGTTTCCTGGCTATCATCGTCGTCTTCTTGGTCCTCAAAGATTTCGGCCCCCGATTTGGGGGCATCGAAGTCAAACAGCTCGAAGATGTCGTCTTTTTCTAGAACTGTACCCGATTGCCTATCGTCTGGTTTCTCATCTTCGAGAATGCTTTTTTTCAGTGTTTCGTTATCAGTTGAACTGGGTTTGTCAGGGTCTTCAGTTATTTGTTCAGCATTCTGTTCTTCCTCCGCCATTGTTGCAGAATACTTAATACTTAAAAGTTAAGTTGCTGCTACACCTCATCCCGAATTCTAGATCAAGATCAACTTGCACGTCTTTTCATTACATTCAAATGTAACGCAACTGGCATACAGCTTTGTGTATTTATTTACTATTGACCACTACTACCAATATTTAAAAACACTGGTCTAAGAAATCCAGACACATATCCAGGGTATGGGAAGAATCGGGAGTTAAATTTCAGTAGAATATGATGTCTAGTGAGTAGATTATTATTTTATCGACAAATTTTGGAGCAATGGTTGCGTTTTACAACAATTAAAAAATGATATTCTATGCATTACGTTGGTATCAACATTCGTATCCCATGACTGTTTTTACAATATTAGGTGGGGGGCACTATCTAGCGGCGAAATTTCTAACCAAATGTAAAATCAATGACAATCGAAACGTAGAAACACATGAATGTTTCTGCGAATTTGAAGTGACGGAAAGAGGCGTTTTAGACGTTGGGTTACCATAATTTCACAGTATTAAAGCAAATCATAGTATCCCATTCACAGATCGCTATTTGTAATTTCTTAACACAAGGAAAATCAATAACTACACCTACACCAACCGTGTTTAACAGTTTCTCTTCAGATTTTAGAATTAGTAAATTTAATGACTATTTTGACGTAAAAATGCAATTGATTTGATAAAACAGTAAAGGGTAAGACGGGTTAAAATAGACTATAAACCACAAACACAAAACAAAATAAATAAAACATTTTATTTATAAGAATCTTTTACCCAAATGTACATATTTATAGTTATATTCACCTAAATGCACTGTATGATTCTGTTTAAAGCCCAGTCCAAACCGCACATTTATAAAATATGAATGCAAAAGAATGTGCTCTAATGTACTGATAACTAGAGTTCTAACCGAAAACATTTACATCCACTTCAAAAAACAAATATCAGCAGCAATCTTGCATTCATTTATATTACCTTTGCCTAAATATTTCATCTTATGACAAAGGATTATGTAAAAATACAATTGATTTTTATATCCATAAAAGACTAGAACAAGACTGCAATAAAGCTCCACAAATTCTGAAGTACAGAAAATAATCATTGCATTAGCAATGCAATTACACCAAATATGTAAAGCATTATATAAAGAAATTTAAAATGGTACATCTAAATGGAAATTTTAAAAACAACCAACTCAGACAAGGTATGTGAGATGTGTAACAATAAATTTAAAAAAAAAAAAAAAAATTACCTAATATACGAATTGCTCAATTATTCCCATACATGATAAATACACAAAATTGAAATATATTCTATTTATCATGTATTTAAAATTACTCGGGTCGGCAAATTCCATATTTTAAGATACAACATTCTTTACCATGAATTTAAAATAACATACAACTCATGATTTCTTTTAGCTTTCATTTATGCAAATAACACACATTATCTCATATTTTTCTTTAAATTTTTGATGTGTATTTTGTGTAATCATACTTGAGAATTAAATACAATAAAAAAGAGACAAAAAAGTACTGGACTTGTGTTCCAAGATGCTTTCATCATACAATATCAACAAATGAAAAGTAAAAGTAAATTAATGTGACATTTTTGAACATTAAATAAAATAAAATCTCAGTGAAAAATAGACAACTTTCAATGTGGTTTTAAGTACTTAAAATACTGTTTTGCTTTCTCTTATTCTGATAATACTCAAATAAGACACTTGAAGTCTTGAACACTTACACTCTAATTTAATAATTGCAAAAATAACTGCAAGAGTAGAAATCACTATCATATTCTTTTCCTGAATGTAATTATGTTTGAGTATTTCACATTTTAAGGATAAATCAACAAACTTGGAGGGAAAGTTAAATAATACTATACTACATCAGATGATGAAAAGTTCACCCATCAGATGCACTAACAGTGTGCTCAGGAGATGGTGTATGCACAGGGAACATGAGCATCTTGGTTCGGAGAAAAGAGAGATCTGGAAGAGAGTCTAAGACCTTTATGGCTTCAGGGCTGAGTCCATCTCGACGCTGAACACTGGCCAGGGGCACAGACTGTCTGGCTGCTAAGATCCGTTGCACAAGTTGGTCAGTTTGTGTGGTGGGCTGAGTTGCTCCTGGTGTGGATTCTTCATTTTGGGGCTGGAGCTCTTTTTCCAAGCCTTCCATGAGAACAACAGTATCATCTGAATTAACTGAACATATTTTTTTAATATCTTATGATGGATGTACACAAAAAAAAAAAGAAAAGAAAAGTAAAATAGAGAAAGAAACTTCACAAAAATTAATAAAATAATACAAACCTCTTATGTCTCTGTAAACAATCTATACATTTTCAATGGCGCAGCAATGCTCCTTATTGAGCTTATTTTTTACAATCATGCATTTAAAATATAGTCCACAAAGAGGAAAGAAGAAATGAGAAAACCGATTAGTAAATTTTAAATAATAAAATCCTGAGATCACTCATTAAAAACCATTTGTTACACATTCTCGTAAGATCTTCGCTGCAAGTCCTTCATTATTAAATTTTTGAGAATATAAATTGATACATTTGTATCAAACAATGTCAATAAATATTTCATGGATTCATTTAATAATATAAATATTATTCTATTCAATTTCCATTTATGAATGTAAGCAAAAATTCTGTTAACTAAAAGCCTAATACATCTAATAACAAATACAGCTCAAATACAAGAAAAGTAAATGACATTAGAAGCAGTCAACAGTATACATACATTTTAGTCACATCTGAAACTTATTTTCCCCTATGACTAATTTATTCTTTGTTTTTGAAGAAATAAGCATTTTAAGCAAAACCACTAATGGTGTGATTAGTATACTAATAAGGTTCTACGGACTCCTGCATCGATAAGATAGTTTTTATAGAGAAATTATATGGTTAATAAAAGCTTTTTTCAGCAGAATGCTTTTCTAGTGTCTTTGTGCATGTAATTCTTAGAATTACTAAAGAAGCAACACTATATCCACATAATTGTATTAGAAAGCTTAACATTTTTCTACTTTTATTCTGAGATCTGCTGAACCCTGGAAAACTTGCAGCACAAGATCTCAGAGACACTATAGCTTCTGGAGGTTGTATGAGCAAGTACTTATGTAACTTGAATATTTATTATGGCTTATGCAAAGGTAAGCAAACATATTTTTTAAATAATGGGTTGCATGATCCAGAGTGAGCCGAGCGGGAGGCACGATGCAGTGGGGGATAGGCCAAATGGTGTCTAGGGGAAGCACAACGAGCAACGCTCACAGGCAGCCTGCTTTGATTACTCACTGGCGAGTTCCCAGGCAGCGACGGAAGAAGAGGAGGAGGCAAAGTTATCAAACGTGTTGAGATAATCCAAGTCGAGTAGGGCAGATTGAGTGCCTGCATGTCAATGCAACACCATCACCACACCACCACCACCCACCACAAAGTTAGATCCAAACCCAAGGAAATATCCAAAGAGAAAAAAAGAAGAGAAACAATGGTGCTATTAGTGCAATAGAAACTCGTCATATCAGAACATTTTTAAGGATTTTTTTACTGCTCAGAAGCAAGTATACATAGCTAATTTCCTAAAGCCAAGGGCAAGAGTTGTAAAACATTTTTTACTGAAGGAATTCTTTTCCGAGAGAGCATAAAATTCAAATACATCAAAAATTAAAATACTGCACAAAACCCTAAGATTATTTTTTCAGGGCAGAATAAGTCTACAAAGTGACAGGGAGATAGAGAAATTTTGTTTTACCTTAAAAAATGCTCTGATGAACGTATATACAATGAAAGTTACAAAAAAAGCACCATTTTAAAGCACAAACTGAAATAACACATTATTTTATAATCTTCTAGCAAGTTTTCAATAATGTAGGATATTGAAAATAAGTTATTCTTCAACTGACAGTCTTTCTCATTCTGAAATGACAGTCTACCATTAACCTACAAGCAGGCTGCACCCAAAATTTGGAACACACACAAGAACAAGAACAAGAAAAGTGGGTGAACCAATATTCTATACTTAAGTTATTTATCATCTATCAAAGAGATTACATGATTTCATTGACATATTTGTTTTTAAAGTTATTAAAAAAATAGGTAACCAACAAGAAGTTAAACATAAAAACATGCAATAAAATGAAATAACTTGTGGAGGAAAAGTGAATTTGCTGATTTGGTCTTTTCTTTCACTTTCAATAACGAGAAGTTGTATAATCATCTGTTTTTAAAAACTTGGTCAACCACAACCTTACTCAACATGTGCAAAAGACCTACTTTGCACAATGTTACAAATGCAGAATTTTTTGTAGACAAACTTTTTAAGAATAAAATTAATTTGAAATATGACAGTCCTAAAATACCTAAAAATTTCACTAATTAATAGTGATGCTGAATGTTCTTTCTCACACAACAATTTCTCTAAAATTTACTAGCTTATTCTCTATGTTTTTATAAAAGTGATGTATATATAGCTAAAGAAACTTGTGTTGTTTAAAAATGATAAATTAAAGAGTTCATCTATGATTAATCAAAAATTCCCTAGAGGAAGCTGAGTTTGGTAATCCAAAGTAGAATTGGATAAATGATATAATCTAATCACAATAAAGTTTTAATAATGTATTAAATCATTAAATTTCCAAACATGTTTTGAGACAATTTTTCCGTCATCAGTGGTATTACAAAATATGTTATCAGGAAAATGTACAATATTATAAATAAGAAAACATAAAACAACTTGAAAAACGAAGTAAATTTGCAGAGTTCATACTCAAATAGTATTACAATGTACATATCGCTTGACAATGGGTAAGAATTTTCCTAAAACCTGTTTGAAAGATTTCATGTTTTAAAAAATTATCACAACTTCTATATTTAAGTTATATCATTTATACAGCTCTACTAATCAAAGATTATTTAATTTTTGATTTATAACAACTTTTGTCACTAGAATATAAGTTATCTCTTTCAAAAGATGAATCTTATTTTTCTATAATAAAAAACTTTCATGAATGATTTATATTCATTACACAATTAGAGTCACAGAAGTTCATATATCAAATTCCAATGTAAGAATTGAAAAGCTATAAAGCTTATACTACTTAAGAATGAATGTCAGTATATAGTTGTTCCATAAAACTTTTGAATCACTGATGTGAATACTCCCAAATTTGCAATAATTCTTCAAGGATTCTGAGAAAAACATGAAGGTTTGCAATACAAAATGTTACCCCATATTGAATTTTTTAAAGTTTTATTTTCCTAGAACAGTTTACTATAATCTGCACTGCATCTCGGAGGCACTCAAAGTGGTAAATAAATACCAGGTCATGACAAGATTAAAAGCTAGTCTTACAATAAAATTTATTTTTTATTGTACATACGGGTAGGTTGTTTAACATGTAATGGGGAATGTGTGTGTGTGTGTGTGTGTGTGTGTGTGTGTGCGCGTGTGTGTGTGTGTGTGTGTGTGGGTGCGTGCATGCGTGTGTGTGTGACACACAGTAGAACCTCATTAATGCAAACCCAACAAATCTGAAATTTCGGATAATCCAAACAAAATTCAGGATGAAGGAAAAATAAACAAACTGCTTATTTGTAGTATAAAGAAAGGATTTTATAATAACTGTAGAACTGAACAACTAATTAATGAAAGTGAAAAACAAGTTGTTGGAATGAAGTGTTTATTGCACTGGTAATTATGGTATATATCACATGTTTATATAGCAGTAATTATCACTTGGAGGAACTTGCAAAATTGGAAATCATCTGTTTGATGACATGATCGCAATGCTATGTTGCAATTTTCTCACATCGCACGCTATGTTGCATTGTCTGGTAATCCTATAGATGTATTAGTATTTGTACGGTACATTTTGTCAGATAATCTGAACATTTCCAAATACAAACAGGCCACACCCCCCATTAGTTTGTGTTACCAGGGATCTTTGTGTATGTGTATGTGTGTGTATGCATACGTGCACGTGTGTTTGTGGTGTGGTGTGTGTGTGTCTAGGTGAGTAGTGTCTGGTTGTGTGTGTGTGGTGTGTGTATGTGTATTTATAGATATGTATCTACCTGTCTGGAGTTGCTGATCCCCCCACTGGGTACCTCTCCAGGGGGCGGATAGGGGGACGACTGGCCAGGCTTATCGGGTAGGGGCGGGGGAAATTAAACAGGTGAACTATATATGTGGGATCTTAAGTGGGAAGAAATTAGTAACAACATTGGAAGCTCAAGATCACAAGAGGCATGGGAAGTGTTGAAGCAGATGTAAACCAACGAAAAAAATATGGGCATTTGCCACTTTTAAGCATACACTGATGAGTTAAGAATGATGAAGAATTTCAGCAGAACACTATGAAGAATACCATGCTTTATTTCAGCTGAAGGATACACCTAACAATCACGTAAAGGGTATATCACCAATAGAAGTTAAAAAAGTGGTGAAAAGTTTCAAAAGTAGTAAAGCTCCCACTCCAAGCGGGGTAAATATAGAACTTAACACTCCAATTGCCGTGGTATAACCGTCCTGTGTTCGCTTGGTAAAGTATTCAATAAAATTATTAAAAACAGATTGGAAAATGAAATTGAAGACCAGAGTGGTTTTTGAGAAGGTAGATCCTGCATGGATAATATATTTACCATTCATCAAATTACGGATAAGCAACTGCCGCATAACCTTGAGACACATCTAGTCTATATTGACTTGCAAAAGGCGAACAACAGTGTCCCTCTCTCAAAATTGTGGATGGCTATGGAAAATCAACATTTAGTAGCATACATATTATGGCCACTAGAGAGTTATACACAGATAAAATTGCTTATGCCAAGTTAGGAAATAACATATCAAAAGAAATAAAGATAAGTAAAAAGCTAAGAGGCAAGGGTGTTGTATTGCACCAACCCTGATCAAAATATATTGAGGCTCTAAAAAATTGGAAGAAAACATGTGGAAAGATGGGAATATAATTAAATGACAATATTTTACATTCAATAAATTTTGCAGATGACCATGTGATATTTGCAGAAGATGAAGACGATGCACATTATATGTTAAATAAATTAAATGAGAAATATGAATAATGGGGTTTGAAAATCAATTTCAAAATGACAGAGTACATTGTGGTAGGAGGGACAGGATAAAATTTAGTAATGGAAGATGGCTTGGTTGTTGATCCCACAACCCCAAAACTTTGTCATGCATAATTGGAAACATAACAATAATTAAAAATAAATATTAATTGAGAAGATGAAATAGACATGAGAAGTTCCTAAAGCAAATAATCTTCAGCAGGAATGTATTTTGAAAAGGTCATTTCCTCTAACATGCCACAATATCCCTTGAAATAATCAACAAATTACAGGAACCACTTGAAGCAAGAGAATGGAGAATTGCTCACTCTAATGAGAATTCGCATAAGAACTAATATTAAAATAACTAACAACTCAAGTGTCTTCTTGGCTATTGGGTGATGCCACATCATCAGCTGTGAGGCCGATGTATGACACAGACTTCCTCACAGCAACGACCAAAACATTGGTCTCTCAGCCAATGATGTGCAGCGTCACCTGGATAGCCAAGAAGACTAAATGATATTGATTTAACTTCAAATGAAAAATATCTTCAACTTAGTGATATGACAAGAATAAGAATGTGACTTGGTAATAATGACAGACAGGATGAACAAACAGACAAGAAACAGACATGAAAAATACAAACGCACAAGTAAACGTTGGTAGATTTACCACAAAAACAGAACATGGCATTATTTCCTATAAGGAAACCTAACCCTAAGAAATTGGTAAATGTTTTGTTACCTTAAAAACAAAGCTTTTTGCACAACCCTGTCTTACACACAAATAAAAATGTACACATTCATTAACTTACTCAGAGAAAACATGAAGAAAAAGAAGAAAGAAAGGAAATTCATTTACAGCAATCTTCAGGTCCTGTGAAGTACTGAAAAATGATAAATGTGAATAATGATGCCTTTGACCAAACAATAGTTACTCAGACAAGCCCTTATAAACACAACCTTATATAAGACAATAATAATTATGTTAATCGAATAAATACAAAGCTATCATCACACTGAATAGGTTTGGAGAGAGGTTTTAGTGAAAAAACCAAATGGAACAATCAATTAACTCTTACATCAGTTTCAATTTCCGCAAATTTCTCCTTCTATTAATAGAATACAATTAGAAGTCAATCAATATTTATAATTTTCCAAACAACAATTTTGCTGAAATTGTAGCAAAAAATAACCAATGTAGTGGAATTAATACACAATTTGGCAATGGCTAATATTTAAATGGGAAATTCTAATGAAAGAAAATAATATGAAATTGGTGCAAAATTCCCTTAATGTAAAATAAAATGTTACTGCTTTTAAAGCAAACAAAATTTTTAAAATTGAAATAATTGTCATTTTATCTACAAACTTCATTTGGTAAGAGCTTGTGTTATTTAATTGTATCTCTATATGAACAGTAAATATTATGGGATAAAGTAAAACTAAAATTTTACACTAAAATGAAGATAAAAGCACTTGTTTTGAGATTTCATAAAAAATAATCAATTACAATTTAATAACTTGATACATTCTAATTTATCTATAAGAAATAAAATTTTCAACGGAAGTGTCCTATGCAATGGGAGGTAATTTTAAGTTTATTTTAGGACCCATCAACCACTTGGGTTATTAGGATTAAGCATTATTAGGTTTAAGATCAGAGAAGTCACAACTTAAAAATGTAAGAAGCTCAATAGTAAAATATTTAGCATGATAAATAATAAAAATTTTAAATGAAATATTTTTAAATATTAATATATATCAAAACGAGGAGGGGAGTATCACACATTTAGAGAAATTAAAGTTTTTTTCAAACAAAAAGATGAAACTGAAATGAAATGGAATTAAAAAACAAAGGGTAACTTTTTGACTTTGCTTGTAAAAGCAATAAATGTATTTTAAAACCAAAAATTAAAACATAATATCCAACTGGTATAACATAAATTTTGTACAACTATTGTTTTTGTACAAAAAATGAATTCCGAAAAGCCAAATCTCAAACTTTAAAGCATTAATGACATGAACTTACAAAACTTTAAACATTAACAACAGGTTCACATGAAAACATTTATTTATTTAAAATTCATCATAGTATCGTTGCTTTAAAATTATTAGAAGTAAAACTCGAGGTGGAATAAACCCCCTAAATGCTCTCAAATCAATTTTAAAATGTTTTCATATCTCTCAATTCCTTCATATAATAGATGGTTAATAATGATAAATTTATATGAAAGAATAAGAAGGAAACTAGCTAAGAATGAATACCGAGAAAAAGCTGTAAAAGTTTGAGAGGTACATCTTTGCAATTTATTCTGATAAATCATTCCTTATAATTTTAAGTGGAAAATTAATTCTGAAAATATGTTATGAATATTAAAGTACCTAACAAAAATATAAAACACCAAAAAAACTGAAGAGAAAAGAAGACTTCAGAAAGAATTGAAATTTATGGGAGTTTATTGATTCAAATGACAAGACAGGAAAGATTCCAGGTTTCAAAACTCATTCTATTTTTCAGACTAAGAATATAAATCATTTATTCTATAGAAAAATCTTTGTGCTCAATACAGTTTGGAAGAGTAGACTTACCAGACAATTTTCATCTAAACTGACACAAGTCAAGCAGGTTGGGATGGCCAAGTATTCCGTAAATATTTTTAATGATGTTAGTAAAAAGCAGACACAAACATATACTAGTGTTAACAAATGTATATACACTCATAATAAATTTTCAACAACTGTTTTCAAATTAAATATTGCTAAATTGACTGGCAGAAACAATTTTCTCTTCAGATCTCATTTAATTATTGTTATAATTTGAGATAAACACTAAACTTAAAAGACTAGTAGCTTTTCTAAAAACAAATCAAAGAGCAATAATGATTATACTGCCTACTCACAAATTCAAACTTCTTACTTTACACTCTTCTTACTTTACAAACAAGGGAAAATATAACCCTTACTATTAACACTGGACAGACTGGAATTTTCTTAGCTCCTAGTACCTCCAAATTTCCTTAAACATATCCCAGGGCTAATTGCAGACTATTTTCATTAAAAATTGTAAATTTTTTTGGGGAGGGGGTTTGATTTTGTTAAGAATTTTTTATAGCAATTGTAAGTTCTACCCACAATTCAAAATAAACCTATTATTATAAAAAAAGCTTTTACAGAAATATCTTCTCTGTGTACTCATTGGTGACAAACACAAGTGGACAACCGTTTGAACTAACAACTTCATATGTACTACACACATTGTCTGTGAAATGACTGGGAACATTTTTCACAAGAATAGTCTTTCTCCAGCTGAATTTCATTTCTGAATGTGAGAACAACAAAGTATGCTCACGATATCTGTAGTACGTACAGATATCTTGGAAACTCAAGGAACTTTGTAAACCTTTGGGTTGATACAAGCTCTTCACAGAGGTTTAACAGATAATTGCTCCTATGAATTTTCTTGCTTGCACACTCTTTGTACCAAACTCAGGCATTGATTCCAGGATCAAATGGATTAGAAAGGGTTTGAAAATCAAATTTCTTAGTACTAGCTCTTATAATGAAATTTCTTGCAAGGTACGCTAAAGCAACAATTTTTAATTTTGTAACACTTGGTAAAGAACTAATTCCACACCACCTGCAGTAACCTTAGGATGCAGGTAGAGCACATATTTTCATGAATTATTAAATTTGTACTAAATAATCATAATTAAATGCAAATTATGTACTTTTAATATTTCATGTTTCTCTTCATTTAAGTGCTTGAAATAGCTCCACCAAGTCTGTTATCTAGAATTTTCAATAACCCAATTTACAAGTTTGACCATTTCATTTCATATATAGCCAACAATACATTTAGCCATGCTGAATCCATTGACTTAAATGACATGCAACAATGTTTTCACAGCAACAATGCTCGAATGTTTCTATAGCTATAAAAATGTTCACTCTCACATTCATTAATAACCAAATTCCTGAAAATTAACTAACCATGCAGAAAATGTTGTAGATTACAATATTTAGATATCTTTTAAAGTAAAACAAGGATTCAGTTTTCTTCCTGTAATATTTATATTACTGTAATATTTATATTACAGGAATATATATTATATTGTTTTACCAAAGAACAAATATTTTTTCATGTTTTCTCAAATTTTCAATTTCCTAACATTTTAATTGAAATAATCTAATATTAAAGAAAAGCAGAACTTACACATACAGAAAAAAATGTAGACAAATATTTTGAGCTGTTGTTTGTGAAAATTTTGTTGAAGTGTTTCTGAAACTGCGCTCTTTACACACGCCTACATGCACACCCACCCACCCACACATTTAAAAAAAATTCTGAGAAACATTGTAAGAGTTTGTAACATTGTTTGATATTTAGATATATAACATTCAATGATCAAATGTATTACATATGTGTCACGTTTGAAAAATCCAAACCAAAATGGAATTTATGTTAAATTTATTTAGTGCACTGGGCTCTATTTATGCAAAAAGAATGCCTTTTAAGAATTTATGTTTTAAAATATTTTTCACAATTGTCTCAAAATCCATGAAAACTACTATTTTGCAGGAAGCAAAAAAGTACATTAATACATTTAAAGATTGAAGAATATAATCCATTAATAAATCTTATCTCTTATTTTCAATAACAGAGTAAGAAAAAAGTTATATTTAGTATTTTTTCAAGCATTCATTTTAATAAAAATTTGTTTTAAACATATTTATAAGTGCACTGTCCTCTATTCAAAGAAAAATTTGGAGCCATTTTTGATATTTTGAAACTCTTGTATGAGCATAAATTATAATTGAAAGATCCATCCACTTATCCAGACATGAAGATAAAGACTACTTTTTTCAACTCTGGGTCCCTCAAAACTGATTTTATGACTGAAATATCATCCTTAAATTTTTGGATCAATTTCAATATTTTATTCTCTATAGCCCCAGCAAAAATAAAATCATTTATTCAATTATGATAATGCCCAACATTATTAATAAATCAAGGGAAGAATAATACAACTATTTTTTCTCACTTAAAATTTTGAACTGACAGAAATAGGGTTTTGCAATTGCAATGTTAAGTATCATGCGCTCAACTTTAGGCAAATCCATTTCATTTGCATTTTAATTAGAAATATTAATGGAATTGGAAAGGAAATTACTTTGCTAAAATAACAGATAACCTCATGATTTCTGTGAATCGAGGCACATAATGAGTCACAGTAGCATAGCATTGTGAAACCAAATTTGAGAATTACAAACTTATTTACAGCCTGCACATAATTTTAAACATACAGAAATCAAAAGCAGAATAAAAAAGTGTAATGACTTCAAACGGTATTTGACTACTACTCCTTGTATAGTGTTGTACAATTTTACTACTTGCAAGTAAACTTCCAATTTCATTTTTATTTTATACATAGATAAAACCACTAAACTTTCTCAGAATTGTGAAAGAATAGTTGCTCTTTACTTATGTTCTCCTGAATACCAATAATCATACCTAACAAGAAAATCCACAGACAATATAATAACAAAAGAAAAGAAAACTAAAAGAATAGTGATTTTTATAGTGATGCTACATCATATACTTCCTCACATCATTTGTAATGGTTGTGTAATAATATTATACTATTTGAACCTGTTAAGTTTTTCCAACCTGGCAGGGTTTTGATGACTTCAATGAAGTGATTTATATTGACTTAAAACAACTTACCCCCCCAAATCACAATTTAAATAAAAAATTTAATTTATCGCATTTTACAATGAATGATTAAAAATTTTAAGGCGACAAAGAAAAGAATTACAAATTATTACATTGAAAGTACTTATTTATTAAAAAGCAATTTAATATAAGAGCTTCGATTAATTATTTAATTGTTTATGAAAGTACACTCATTTTGCTGCTTATTCTATTCCAATGCAATTTCTATTTTTTGATTGCACAAGTCCAAATGTGGAAAAAATTTGTTTCTTACTAACTGAAGATGGTAATGCTAGTAAATGTTGTTTTTCAATGTTCATTTCTTTATCTATAATTTTTTTTTTTTTTTTTTTTCCATTGCCTCCACACTTTTCCACCACTCTATGAATGTGAGTTCTTTTATAAGTGTTGAATCTGAAAGTATTTCAATAAAAGGAACTTCATCTAGTGCAATCAAAAATGGTTTGAAAATAGCTACCAACTCTTCTGTCCTTCTTTTAATATTTCCTTAACACTTCCCCTGCTGCATTAAAAGGAAAGTTGAATTTTTGTAATTACCAAAATTTCAAGAGATTTTAATGACAATCAGTCAATGATGTTATATTTTCATTTAAAACGTTTAGTTTTATATATATATATAAATAAAAAGAGAGAGAGAGTTCTCTGTGCAGTATATTCATGTTAAAAATAAACTCATTGTAGCAGTTTGTATCATTAAATTGAACAATTCAAAAACCAAACATAATTTAATTAAAAAATAAAAAGTCCTGTATTTTTCTTAGAAATTAATGGAATTGAATGCATGTAGAATCATTAACGTAAATCTCAACATCATTAACATAAGAATTGAACAAGAGAACAAGAAACAACAAGACTATGAGAGAATTGTTTCTGCCAAGAATTAACTAAGAACTTCAAACTCAAAAGTAATACTTACAATCCAAAGGATTTACCAAACCACTGCTAGTCCAATCAAACTGGGCAGCTGGAACAGAATCCTGTAACAATAAATTAATTATGTGAGATGTAAATTGATATTTCCATCATTATTTACTTATTTGTACATTAGTACATATTTACAGCATTTTCAATGTAGACATTACATGGAAACTACAAAATTTGAAATAGGCTTTCTTTTAAAAATATTTTTCACTTGATACAAATGCTAGTTAGCACCTTACTTGCCCTCACATTTATTCATATTTCAGCCACTTCTTGCAAAAATCTCATCAAACTGCTTCCAGTATATCCAGTTACAATCATCATCTACAAATTGACTTTTTGCTGAATATGTAGCCAAAAATTTGTTTATTAAACCTGTATTTATAGACTTAAATGACTTTCAACAAAATCTATTTGTTACAGTAACAGTGCTCAAATGATTTCAGTGTTACATTTTGCTCCTGTGTAAACACTTCTTACAATTCACAATTTATATACACAATGTTGTAGACCACAAAAGTTTCCAAACAGTTTTAAAAAGTTAATATAGTTTCAGGTAAAGTAGTATCTTTTAAAATTAAATGATTGTTTTTAATTTCATTGGGCCAAAAGTTAAATAAGATAGACTGAAGAACATCCATTATGTAGTTTAGGTTCTAGTATTTTATTTATTTAATAGGTAATTATTACAAACAATTTGGCTTACTTGATTCTATGTGGCTAGGCCGAAGGCCTTTCAGCCATTACAATACCTACATCCTTTCACGTTCTAATCTTTCGAATTCTGGTATTCACCCCAAATGGTCTCTCCATCGCATCAAAGCCGCGGAAAAGAGACCATACGGTACGGCTCAGGAAAAAACCCCTGAAGGGGGAAAAACCTGCCGTCAGAAGCCGAATACATACTAATCTATCCGACGTTTATTTTAACTATTTATTTTCTGGCGTGGGCGTCCCGCCGTCTTCTTCCAGTGCTTGGCTTACGTGCCGAAATAGCTCAGCTGGGAGAGCGTTAGACTGAAGGTTCTAGTATTATACACTGATGGATTGACACATGAAAGTTTGGAAGAAAAGAAGAAAGAAGAGGATGGAAAGGAAAATAATAGAAAAACACAAGAGAAAGGAAAAGAAAAAACACTACATACACGTGCGTGCGCTCACTCACACACACACACAAACTCACTCACACGCGCACTCACACACACATGCCCGCACCCCCCCCCCCCGGACACACACACACACACACAATCTTTTTGTTTTCAGGGACCCCCAAAGCATTTCCAACAAAATCTCATGAACAAATTTATGCAGCAAAACATAACTTTCTCTGTATTACATAAATAAGAAAAGAAAAACATTTTTGTGCTAAAATGGCTGGAATGATCTACACCTTATCTAGCCAACTGATATTCCGAACTCAGAAAAAAAAATTATATATATATATATACAGAGGAGAGAGAGAGAGAGGAGAGAGAGAGAGAGAGGAGAGAGAGAGGAGAGAGGAGAGAGAGGAGAGAGGAGAGAGAGGAGAGAGAGGAGAGAGAGGAGAGAGAGAGGAGAGAGAGGAGAGAGAGGAGAGAGAGAGGAGAGAGAGAGGAGAGAGAGGAGAGAGAGGAGAGAGAGAGGAGAGAGAGAGGAGAGAGAGGAGAGAGAGAGGAGAGAGAGACAGAGAGAGAGACAGAGACAGAGATGATGAGAGAGAGAGAGATGAGAGAGAGAGAGAGATGATGAGAAATGATGAGAGATGATGAGAGAGAGAGAGATGAGAGAGAGAGAGATGAGAGAGAGAGAGATGATGAGAGAGAGAGACACACACACACACGAACACACACACACACACGAACACACACACACACTAACACACACACACACTAACACACACACACTAACACACACACACACACACACACACACACACACAAATGTCGAAGTGCAACTTCTTGACTCCAACAACAGAATTTTGGGTGTCGAGATCACTAGGGTGGGGTACAATGGCAGTCCCGAGAAGTCTGTGGGTTTGAGTTCTGCTTGGGCATGCACCAACAGGAAGCACTTTTATGAACGTTGTTTTAAGAACTAACTTCATGCACACATATCAATCCATATTTTTTAAACTATGATAGAAAAAGAGTATTTAATAACACCAATTAACAACAGACAATTACAACACAAATAAACAAATGAGATAACTGAATGAAATTAAGGAAAAGCCTAGAAAGTGCTTTCTGTAATATACTAGCGTCACCAGTCATTCTCATTTATTAGGACACGTCCTGATTTCTGAACTTTGTCCTGGCTGTCCTGATTCATTATTATTTATCATCTATTTACTGATTACTTTAATTTTGATATGTTTTTAAAATAAAAAATATTCAAAAAATAAAATTTCATTAGAGAAAAAAGTGAAACTCAGCATTTTTAACTATAAGAACAATAAGTATGTCTTATTCTTATATTTATATGAGGAATATTGAAACAGTGATAAGAAGAATCCTTAATACTAGAGATACTGTAGTCATATAATTTACCATAAAATGCAGTAGTAACACATAAATTGATCCCTCTTTTATATTAGTATAATAACTTTGTACTTGTAGGTCATTATAAAAAAAAATGTCCTCACATCTTGTGTAATGTCATAACATTTTGATCCAACAATCCTGATTTTAATTTTTTCACACATATTTTGTAAGATGAAGTATTATAAATGTAAATGAATAATAATTAAAAATATTGTAGTCATGCACTGAAAATAGTAAATTTTCGCAGAAAAATTTATTTTTGGGCCCTGATGATAAAAAGGTGGAAACATTTTGTTACTGTATATGGGAAATTACTTCCTCTAACATGTTGTTTAGTCAGAATCCTTGTTTTGTGTGTTCTTGGTACCGAAAAATCAACTGACAGCAAACCGTCTTTCTGACTGTTCGTCTGTCTGTGACCAATGCTAGTGCTTAAACCATTCAGACCATTTTCTCCAAAATTGATATTCCCCTATTGATCTAATCAATCCCATGGTTTGGCAAGTTTGAAATGGATATCTTGGTTTTCCGGGTACTTTACAAGATGCGTGTACAACATTTTCAAAATTTTCTCAATATGGCACCAAATTTTTTTATTAAAATTTGTCCTACAATTGTGAAACGGATGCGAAAAGAGTGCTGGTCTCAGTTTTGTTGAACTCCCTGATTTTTCGAAAATTGTAAGTTGTGATTTTTTTTCGTGTCTTCCTATAATAGCTATTTTAAAGATACTTTTTTTCTTCATAAAATCTGTTCTTCAAAGACAGATCTTGAAATAAGATCATGTTAAAAAAAAGTTGTACTAGTCTCATTTCCCTCAAAATCTTCTATTTTTGAATATTGCATAATTTTAACATTTAAAAATTACAAAACAGAAGATAGAAACTTTTGCTTTAAACAAAATCTGTTCTAAAAGATCAGCTCTTTGAAAAAGGTCATGTACAATTATTTGAAAAATCTTGTAGTTTTGTAGTTAGTGACATAATTTCTGGCTGAAATTATTGAAATTTATAAAAAAAAACATTTACCTATAAACTGCTCCAAATGTTTTCTTTCCATTCTTTCCACATATAAAACAAGGGAAGCTTAAAAGAATGGTAGAGGTCTCATTTAGAGGAAGCATTAGTTCCAACTAAATCTCTGGCACCCCCCCCCCCCCCACTTGTTTGGGTGAAATAGGAAGAAGAATGTATGGAAAGAGACAAAGTTACTAGTTCTGAAGTGATAATGGATTATTCATCATAACCATCATCATACAATGCAGGATGAAACGCTTGAGTCCTGCTACTGGATATTAGATTGAAAAGGCTATTATTTAGTGTTACCGTATAAGAAAGTGAATGTTAACATACTTTTATGAATTCCCTTTAAAAGCTATACAATGAATTCAGTACAAAACACTATCACACATTGCATCTTTTTGTACAATCTCATATTTACATGTACCCTCATTTCCAGAGGTTTCAGGACTCTCTGTGGGTGCGATCCTTGATGGTTCTTTCAAAGAAGATGAAACAGAAGATGAAGGCTGCGCATTAGCACCATTTCCCGATGCACGAACTGGTTCAAGTGGACTGAATCCCAAATTGGCAGCAAATCTTGGCACAGATGCATTCCAGCGTGGACCAAACAACTACAATAATAAACACAAAATATGCAATAAAAATCTCAAAATAATTGTACTGATATTAATCAAGCATAAGCACATGCACCACAAAAACTTACAATATTACGTGAATCTATTCCAAGAGATGAAAGTAAAGCCTTGTTAGCTGTTGAACCTGACCACTGATATGTAAGAGCATGACTACTCTCAATTACACGAAGTTTGTCCCAGACTGGACTAACAGTGTTCAAATACTCCATTAAAGGTTCTGATTCAACAGGAAAAATCTCTGCTGCCATTTCCACATCATTTGGAAACAAATCCTTAATCAAACTTTCTATCCTTTCCAGCAGCTGAAAAAAAGGACAACACATTATAGTTCTTTTTTTCATGTACAAATAAATGCAATGCTCTTGGGAACTCCTCATTAGTAACTTAATAAGTAAGGCAGCAACTTGAATCCATTTTTCATACAACATAAGAGCAATCAAATTCATAAAAAGTAATGATGTAAATATTTTGATATCAGAATTAATTGTCCATATGTGGTTTAATTTTTATAAAAATATTTAATACATTTTCTCTATTAAATTTGCACACCACAGAACATCTATAAAGTGTTTGTTTTTGTATCCTACAAAGACGAAAGATACAGGCTTAGAAGCAGAAGATTACGAATTATTCATTTAGTTATTACAAAATTCAGCATAAGCAAATACTATATACTTAATAAAGTAATTTTGTGGAAAATAATTCTACAAAATAGTTTGAATATTCAGGTAACATTGTTTTCACATCAAACCAAAATTCATTATGGAAAAAACCTACTGAGGCATATTTTGAAGTGCCGTTCCTCGATGTTTCATAAAAAGAAAATTGTGCGTCATTAGTAAATTACTTTGATGTAGTGAACATAATTTTGGGAAAATCTTACTTTGTATAATTTATAGAAATACATTCATTGCAGAAAGTAAAAAATGTATAATTTGGAAAACAAGAGAAATCCTGTCAATTCTTCTTTCTAATCTAACAGAGAGAAAATAAATTTTCCTATAAATATCAGTATGAGCAATAATATTTTGGGACAACAAATGTATGTTACGAAGATGATGAAATATTTATATAAGCTCAAACATTTAAGGGAAGACAAAAATCTACATTTATTGCCCAGAAGCAAGGAAGGGGGCCTGTCAGAGGAAACTGAAAGAATACTGTACTTATATTTCAGGGGGAGGGGAGGGGGACTGTCTCAGAAGTTAGCAGAATCTGATATTTGAGTACCTTGTCATTATCATCAGCAGAATGCATTTCATATGGATGAAATTCAGTTGTTTCAAAATCATCAAAATCTCCCAGTTCATCTAATGTAGTTTCTGCATCTGGAACTGGAACATCAGCCCAACTACTAGAAGCTGTTTTCTCTACTGTCTGTGACTCTGGGAAAAAGGACTGCAATGGTTCTGAGGCAGAAGCAAAATCTGCAAACTCATCGTCACTATGTTCATCGGTAGGGATATCCTGGAGTTGTGGAGTACAATCCTCTACATCATTTATAACTACCAAGTTATTGTGATATTTCTTTCCATGTGATTCAGAAGATTTTTCAAAATCTCCAAATTCATCTCCATCAGCATCTAGCAACTCATGTTGGTCATGCTTAGCATTATCAATGCGATCTTTTTGTTCTGGAGCAACTGAAAAATCAACTGCTCCCTCTAATATTAACTCAGTAGGATGTTTTTTTACTTGCCCACTGTTTTTACTCTCATCACTCTCTTCAAGGTTATTTGTGGACATATTAAGTACATGCATGTTTGTTTGCATTGAAGCTTCTTCACAAGTTGACTGAAATTCTGAGAAATCATCAAAATTACCATCTGTTATAATTTTATCCAATTCTCTAGCAGTTCCAATTTGGTCCCTAACACCAACAGTTTCACTCTTATTAATTTCTCCCAAATCTGAGGCAGGCAATGCTCTGTAAGACACAACTTCACAATTTTCAGAACTAACTGTAGCTTCTGAACCACTCAAATACTTGCTCACATTTTCTGCAATATTGTTAGAAATAACATTCATGTCCGAAGCAGGAACATTTTTGAGAGCATTTTCTTCATTAAACGTTCTTTTATAATCTTCTCCCAACTTTACTATTGTTTTATCACTTTCACACGGCTCCTTTTCAAAAATTTCTACTCGTTGCCTGGATGTAGAATTTAAAACTGGAGATAATCTGTCCACCTCTTCACCTTGAGGTAAAGGTGAGGTACCCTCACTAATCTGGCTTGCACTGCAAAGTCCTGAATCTGTTGTGCCTGACACAACAGAATCCTGGCTAGTGTTATCTTGCTGGATTTCTCTGACTCGCATAATATCACATTTACCAGTTCTACTTTGGTCAGACTGATCACACTTATTGAACACTGGACATTCCACTTCTTCGTCTTCATCAGTAGTTGTAGGATCCGAATCTCTTCCACAGGTTCCATTGTGCTTCACAGGAGTTAAATTGTGATCAGACTTCAATACTGTTTCACAGGCTTCTTCACTTAACTGAGATTGAACATCATTAGTGTTAAGTGATGACGATATTATTTTGTTAGTTTCCCATGACATATGTGCAACAGAATTGGACGGCTGAACATCTGAAATGAAAATGAATGAGAAAATAAAGCATTAAAATACCAAAAAAACAGTACACAACTGAACAGCTCTAATTTCATCAAAACAATTTGAACTTAATATTCGTAATAGTTACCTGAAACATATGACAAGTTGGCAGATGCAAAATCCCCAAACTCATCATCTTCATCATCATCCATATTGTCATCCATTGGTGGTGGTGTGGATGATACCATAGGAGGTATGATGTTTGACATGTTGTCAACTTATAAGTACCTAAGTATTGAAACTAATCAAAAATTTATTGTCAACTCATTCCATAAAATGTTATCTGCAAAAGAACGGAAGGGCTTATTAAAACTGTAACCATGTAAATAACTAAATCTGTTAAACACAACTTAAATTCTCAAGACTCGATATATATGTGGAGTGCAGGTGTTCTACACAATACACGTCAGTGAGTCATGTGATGACTTTTATGTAATTAAAGTGTACGAACTTCTCACACTTTGGATGTCTACACTTAAGAATTATTTAAGCGTTATAAATTGCCGATACATGATTAGTAAGTGGGTTATGTCACTGTCATCCATATTAACGTCAACTAGATTCATTCCACTATCTGCCCGATCGATGTGGCATTCACTCCAATTTATTTCGCACCAAGTTAATATTCTTAGCTGAAAATACTAACATCGATCAGTCGCGAACCTTCATTATTTCTTGGGGAAAGTTTTGGGTATTTTTCCTTCTTCCTCAAAAGTCCACAAACTGATAGGTTTTTCTATACTTTCTCACCTGTACACAGAATGATTACCTCACCCAGCTGCTCCATAGTCAATGGCAATGCCAATGCGCACAAGTTATCTTTTTATGCATTGCGCATCCCGCTTTGCAATCAGAGGACTTTTCGTTCCACGGCGAGAAGGAAGTTTTCTCGTATTGTTTTCCGCTGACGTTCATAGGAAGCGATTGGAAAGTATATAGTCAACCGCAAATTTACAATTATAAAAAGAATACACTGTCGGAGATATAAAATTTGTTTCCAGGTAAATACTGGCAGGAAGTAGCGAACCGTAATGATGATGATTATACACTGCAGTGTTCTAGCTTTGTTACCATGACAACAATCCTTTGAAACACTAATGTTAAATTACACAGCCCAAGACCGCATTGAACTGCTCGTGCGTCAAGCATGTGTCTGTGTTTGGGTCCAACAGGATCTGGAAAAACTCTTTTGTTGAAAAAATTGCAAAACAAAGAGACAATAGATTTCACTTCGAATACGGTACCCACTGTGGGCACAAACCTAGTGACAATTAAATTAGAAAATCAAAAGGAAATAACAATACGCGAAATAGGAGGTGCAATGGCACCTATTTGGAAAAACTACTATCAAGGAATCAATAAAATTGTTTACGTCGTGGACACCAGTAATTTATGTCAAATCGCTGCGGCTGGTGTACTCTTGTATAGTATTTTGGCAGAACCTTCCCTGAAGAGAACAAAGGTATTAATTATACACTTATTTTATACAAATTTGTCTATTTCGTTGTCGGCCTTTACCTCTCATATCGCCTTTCAAATTATTACAATATAGTAAATGTACTGAATATACATTCTTAATTTTATTATTTTCTAAAACCAAAATTTATGGCATAGCTTTATTTATGTTTTTCCACTTTTTATTGACTATAAATTATTATTATTATTATTATTATTATTATTATTATTATTATTGTTGTTGTTGTTGTTGTTGTTGTTGTTGTTGTTGATACCATCATTATCTTTTTAAACTCTTTACATTGATTAACAGATACTACTTGCTTTATCAAAAATGGATGTTTCTTACCGGCAAATGAGAAATGAAGCATTACTAATGCTCCAACTGTCTCGATTAAAAGAGGAGATTTCACAAGAAATAACAGTCATAGAGACTAGTGCAATGACAGGTGCTGGAATTGATGATGTTTCAAAGTGGCTACAAGGACAATACCTAAGGCAGGATCAAAAGAAAATGAAATAATTTCTTTGTTCATATTTTGCATTAAATACAGACTCTAAGAATATTAAATAGAAATAAGATGAGTTTATGTGTTATTGTGTAAATAAGTTAGGTCCATAAAATTTTTGACTCCTAAAAGTGATTGCAGAATGCCCACAAAAGTTTCATAGCACAATGATGATAATTATGGTAATAATTATATTTATTTGTCAATAATGATTGTATGTAACTATAGTTGGGAAGTTCATGCAATTGCATGTTTTTTGTTGTGGTCATATTTTCCTGGAACTTCAATTGTGTATGTTGATGAAATATGCACACAAATTCTTAAGATATGCCGCATTTGGTAACAAAAATGTTTGTTTTTTAATGACATTACATATTTTTCCATTTAGAAAAGGGAAATATGCAAATTAAAAATAGATTAGTATCTACACAAGGCACTTCTGCACTATGGCAAAATATTGAAAATAAGGAAAGAAATGTTTTGCATATATGGTATATTTTGCATATTCTGAGCTTTTTGGCATATAAATAAAGGTTTTTGCATATTTTTTGACTTTTAGCCTAAAATATCTCAAATATATGAATTTCCATATACAAATATTTATTAATGGAAAGCATGAACTTTCTTGATGTTTCAAGTATATTGAATTTTAGACTAGTGAGGGCCAACACTGCCGAAGTAATATTTGCTGTCATCGGTTTATAAAGAAGATAAAGAATTCAAGAGCAACCTTAGTAGATGCACTTGCAACTATTCAGGAGGCAAGGTATAAATTCATGTCAGTACCAGGTGAGATGGGGGAAGCAAATAGGAAGACAACAAATGAAATTTTTGGAAAGAATCTAGTACTTAACAGATAATGGGTAAATTGTTGAAAGGAAATATTGTTCATCTTCCTCACAATGTATAAGGCACAAACAGTGTCATCCACAACATCATGTGATGTCGAAATATAATTTTCTACATACAAAATCACATTGCCTGATAGGAGACACTTCCTAACAGTAATAAATTTTCTTGTAGCATTTTGGGCTCTTAATGCAAAATAAACTGTGCAGAAGTAGATACTAATCTATTTTTTATTTGCATATTCCCCGTCTCTAAGTGGCTAAAAGCTTACATAAACTTCTCAGCTCTATATGTAACAGTGTATAAGATTTGTCATTTTGTTCTTTGAATTACAATACATTACTCTCATTTAAAAAGTCAATTTCAATTACTAAATATTTTGTAGATCTTATTTACCTTTACTATATACTTTATTTCACATAAAAAATAACACATACATATGAAATTTGGCCTATATATTCACCAGGGTACAAAGTTGCTTTTCAGATAATCACATAATACACTTAGTTCTTCTATGATAATAAGAATTCTGTGATGGAAAATTGGGAAATTATTATATGACTCTCTAAAAAATGGAAATGAAGATTTTTGATAGTAAAAATTGCTTAATATTGCTTTATAATTTGAAACGCACCATTGTGGTAACAATTATTGTTGTTTTCTTAGTCCAGAAGGTACTAAAGAATTTACATTGGTGAAATTTTGACAAACATAATTATTTAACTGAAGAAACAGGAGAGTTTTAGTTTTTGGTAAAAGATCAGGATCCCCAAGATAATGACTCCTTCAATTTTTTGATTGGACTGTTAGTCGAGTTGGCAGGTACCAAAAAAAGGGACTAACCTGGAAAAACGTTTTCTTTGAATATGTTGTATGTATCTCGGCACTAGTTCAAACCCCCTAAGTTTTCGACCCCAGCATATGCCCGGGCTAACCCCGAGAGACCCGAAAAAACATAATTTATTTCTGACTCATTTCGGGTTTTTCTCTATAACTTTGTCGTGTAGAAAAATGATTCAGTTTAAGTTTAAAGATGATAAAATTTCCCACAACTATCAACTGATTACCAAGCGAGCTACAGCTTTTCTAAATAATGCATTTTTTTTTCATTTCTCCCAAATGTGTGCAAAAATACACCTTTGCGATTTAAACAACCTATAATACTTGTAATCATTATTACAAGAAATACAATTATTTATTTCACCGTTACTCCGTTGCCTCGGTGTAACCATTACCTCATAAATAAATGTTCCCATTGTCGAAAATATTAATATACAAAAATTATAAATATTATTTGTGACGAACCAGAGACCCTTGCCAGTATCAATACATACACTACAACGACATGTATTGCATGTTATTATGCTTTAGTTTATGCATACATAGGGAATGGAGTCAGTGCGGACGGGTCGTTATGGTAACGGGCGTAAATAAACAAAACGGGAAAAATGAATGCTGGCAGTACAATAACGGAAAGGGAATCAAAGCTCCTTGAAAAACAAGAAATGATAAGATAAAATAAATTTATTGAAACTGCAAATGGATATAACCCGGTGGCAGCTAATTACATAATTAAGGTCATACAACTAACATAAAAGTTATATAATAATAGTACAATAATAAAATAGTGGTATAATAATAATAATAATAATAATAATAATAATAATAATAATAATAATAATAATAATAATATAAAAACTGCCATTCATAAAACATTAAGCTACATTAAAAAAAAAGAAACTTCTATAATCTAACTTCGCTCACAACTAAAATATTTGTACAATTTAATTTGTAATATTTGTACAATTAAGACAGCACTGCTCTGCATTTCACTTCGCTATGACCCTTAAATCGCTTCCTTCGTTATTTCTCTGCCCTGCTTTGCACTGCACGACACCTCACTTCGCAATAAAACACTTATGCATCGCTATATAACCTATTATTCTTAGATAAGTCCTTCATTTACTAATTAAGACCCTAAATTATTATTCTAAATTGCTGAACGCTTCGAGGAAAGGGTTCAAAGGTCTTTGCAGACAATCTATTCCATTCCGTGATAGGTCGATTTGTGAAAGAAAATTTCCTGACATCCGTTCTGTGCAGTCTCAAATTTATTTTGTGCCTGTGATCCCCTCTACGGATGTATGTTGAATTATTTAGCCGCCGATTAATTTCTTTCCAAGCTGGATGACCGATGTAAGCTTTATACAAAGCTCAGAGTCTAGCTACTGATCGCCAGTTTTCGAGTTAATCCCATCCTGCCATTTTATTTTCCCTGAAAGTAAATTTAGCTGACCTATACTGAATCCTTTCCAAATGTTTACACTGCATAATTCTGTGCGGATCCCAATAAACTGTTTCACATTCCTTTATCGGTCGAACAAGCGATAAATAAGCAATTTCCGTTGCATTAGCCGTACTCTTTTTTTAAGATGCGCATTACGAAGGTTGCCTTTTATGTTTCGGGATTTGGCAACCCTGGTGTTGCAATCTGGCAACTAAGCTATATCATAAAGTTGGATGTTTTGAGGTTATACGTACTCAGAACGTTTTGACATACGAGCGCTATTTGTGATGTTAACAGTAACTTAAAACATTCATCTTGGCCCAAAAATGGAATTTAAATCGTGAACATTTGCGTGCGATTATGTTTTACAACTTCCGACGTGGATTAACTCAGCAACAGTGCATGGATGAATTTAATTCAATTTTTGGCGATGAAGCTCCATCAAGGACCAGTGTTTATCGATGGTGAATTCACGAAATCTTCCAAGAAATCAGGAAAACCAACCGCCGAAGACGGATCACTCTTCACCACGACAATGTGAGCTCTCACACATCGGCTCAATCAACTGCATTTTTGAGCACCCAAAACATTGATTTAATGAGTCATCCGCCGTATAGTCCTCACTTGGCACCGAATGACTTCTTTTTATTCACGTACGTAAAAAACAAACTGAGAGGTCAACGTTTTTCGACACCTGAAGAAGCAGTTGCTGCATTCAGAATGCATGTTTTGGAGATACCTCAATCAGAGTGGCAAAAGTGCTTCGACAATTGGTTCAAACGAATGCAAAAGTGTATAGATCTTCATGGGGAATATTTTGAAAAACAATAAAGTGATTTTCGATTATTAATATTTGTTTTTGTTCTCTAATCCTGAAATATAAAAGGATAAATATGAAGAGATCTCCAGGCTTTCCCTATGACAAAATCTACGTGATTTTGCCAGCTTAATTTATTATCGAAATGGATTCCTAGGTACTTACACGAGGAAACTCGGAATAATGTCGTTATTTAAACGGTAATTTTGTTTCTCTGTAATTATGACCCCTGTCAAAAGTGATGGATTTGCTTTTAGAGCTATTTATGGCCATTCGATTATTTTCCGCCCAGTAATCGTATAACGTATGAAGATCCCGTTGCAGCGTTTCTTCATTTTCTTTCGAATTCATACTACGATATATTATGCAATCGTCTGCAAATAGCGTAACATTTGAGATTATGTGCGTTGGCAATCATTGATGAAAGTTAGAAATAGAAGAGGTCCAATGACACCCCTGCGGTACGATTCCTGATGTAACGCTTACCCCGGAAGATAACTCTTGCTCAATTCTGTTTTCTGTCTCGCAGAAACTAACGCGCTAATCCACGCCACCACCCTGGGACTGATGCCTGAATTCATTAATTTTTGGACTCACCGATCGTGTGGAATGTGTGTAGGATATGTAAAGGAGGAGAAATTAATATGACCAGGCAAAAGCAGGGTCACCGATTTCGATTGCTGGCAGTCGAGCCGAACACATCATATATATATATATATATATATATATATATATATATATATATATATATATATATATATATATATATGATGCGTTGCAGATTTTAATTAGCTGGGACTCGTGGTGGACGGTGTCATACTATATTATGACAAAACGAATGTAGGAAGGGGATAGACTTGCTTAATATGATTATCATCATCATTATTAGAATAATTGAATCATATAAATAATGTTAACATCATACAGTTTTGGGGATTGAATAGAAACGGGCATAAGTATGCGAACGCAAGTTAGATTAGGTAAAATATCGTAAGTGTATCATCCCTTCAACATTTTTACACTACATCCCGAGTCTAGTAGCCACGATATTTCCTTTTCGTTTTCCGCGTACCTTTTCATTTCATCTTTCTTCGCCAACTCCCTTTTGATGTTCAGATTATGTTTCCCGCCATAATCAGAAATGTAACGTCTTCCCTTGTCATTGAATTGGTTCTTGCTTCCTGAATATTCCTTATTTGTATTAACCCTCGTTCCGTTAATATTCCCTCGCTTACAATCTTGTTTATAAATTGCTCAGCCTTTTCTGTGCCAGCAATCGTTCGCCTATGTCCCATCTTCCCATATACTCGTACAAAGCAATACATACACATACAATACAAACAATGCGCGTTTCCCTTACCATGTATCTTTGGTTGTTTGCGATTTTAAATTTTACGTCTCGTAATGAGTCAAATGTCCCTGCATTGTTTAAACATCAGTTTCAGAATTTGTTAACAAAGTTGTCGTGATTTTGCTATACGTTTTAGGCAATTCATTCAATATGTGGTACATTAGTTCACTGTCTTCTACATTTACTCTTAATTTATTAATTTCACAGGCGATGTCTGTTGAACGTGCCAAGTAATCTTCAACAAGTTCATCGTATCCCTTTTCTAATTTTGCTACTTTAGCTTTCAGGGTGGTCAATTTATGTCTCCCCTGTCCTTCGTCTCTTTTTGTAAAGCATTCCATATATCTCTAGCTTTTGTTATTCCTCGGCAAGCGAGAAGAAGGACATTTGACATGACTAACAGGTCCATTACTGCGTTTTGGGATACCTACTCTTTCCACAGTTTTTCGCTTACCGTGTCTCCGGGAAATTTCTTCGATTCTTCTCCTTCAATTATTTCGGCATATAAATGACGCCTTTTTTTATCACGTTTTCATCCGTATGCTTCACAATGTGTAATTCATGTTATTTAGGATTTCAACTTTTTCAGAAGATACATTACTTGCTTCGGCCATTGTCCGTTTTGATATCTAACGCTCTGCTACCAGTTGCTATTCTGTATTAATGAATAATACACGTCGTGATATCATTCAAGAAGAACTACGGTTTATTTCCAGTATATTTGTATACTTCCCAAATTATCTGAATTATCTGATTCCATACATTTAGGTACAGTACTTAAGTAAGTACAAGTACTTGGTTACCATTCTCAACTGTCTTTTCAGTACACCGGGGGAGCACAAGAATATCGGATGACGCAGTCGACGATTTCTTCATTCAGCTACTTCATTTCATGTGTGTGTGTGTGTGTGTGTGTGTGTATGCATAAAAATTAAAAATAAACTCAATAAAAGTTGAAAAAATGTAAATTAAATAAAAAATGAATTTTGAGAATGAATCTCATGAGCTTGATTATGGTTTACACCATTATGGGTTACACCTAGTTTTGAAAATGCAGGGTTTCTCGCAAAAATAGCCGTTTGCGTCTCTACTTTCAACACTACACTCAATTACACAACATTGTGAATGTTTACACTTAAAAGATCGAAAAGATGATGAGAATTATCCTGCAGCAGGAGTAGTGACATGGTTTCTTCGACGTCTCTTGCTCGTTGAGTTGCTCCAGTGTGGATCTCCTGCCCAGAGGTAGACGCATGTAGATTCCGGACAGGCCCCCAGTAATGTTCTTCACTGGTTTCAGACACAGATGCTGAGAATAAGTGAAGTGCTACAGGTTTAATAACAGTTCCTGGATGCAGCTCGTACGAATGAAACTTCGAAGATGTTGAATTTCACATTCATAAATCAAGTTAACAAAAATTCCAATTATATGGCGAAAGTGAATATAATTTTGATATCAAGAGTTATTAATGTCTCGTGGCCAAATGCTGCCTTTGGTAGGCGATATCACACTTTTATAATTTACTTTCTTATTACATTTCTGGCGTCAATCACGACTGAATAGAAATGTTCCTTCGAAATGTACAAAGTAATTGGAACCAAACATTCTGATGGGCTGATAATTTTCCATGGTCACCAGACTTCTCACTAAAACCCATAATGTCATCGGAATCAAATATTCCGTTGACCTTACGATGTTATCGAAATGAAATATTCAGTTTAACCAGGCCATTTCCTACGGTCTTGATCAGAGTCTGTTCTCAGGAACATTGTTTATGGAACAATAGTATTTGGGATTGCTACATAACTCAAGTATTCAATACCGTACCGAAATACCGAGTAGAAATACCGTACTGGCACGACGTTATTTACTTATATTCCCAATTCTCTGCCAATTGAACATGGGGTCCCCCAAGGTTTTATCTTAGGTCCTATTCTCTCTGTTATACGTAAATGATATGCCCTCGTGTAATAAAAATAGAAGAACAGTTCTGTTTGCCGATAACACGAATGTTCTTTACAAAACAGAAACAAATAATACGATTTCAGAAGTTGCAACTTCGTTTCGTAATAACAAATTAATAGTTAACGAAGGATAAAATGTTTCAATGCATTTTTGCATTTCAAATCGGCAATCGCCATTGACAATGAACCATATGCAATTAGCTGATGTTACAGTAACAACATTTATAGGTATCTCAGTTCAATCAAACCACAAATGGAATGTACATATAACCGAATTAAACACTTTATTACGTTCATTGTGTTACGCATTCAGGATATTTTGAAATTCTGCCAGCCTTCATGCAGTTCGTGTGTGTACGACCATTTTCACAGAAATATAGTCAAAAATCAAGGAAAAGTTTGGAATTTTGTTTGGTTTCTTAATTTTTTTTGAGCAGTAAACTATCAATTTTGTTCTTTACTATCAAAACTAGTTAAATATTCGTGGACCCCCACTTACAGCTTGTGATCCCCCATTTTTTCACGCTCACGTAGACCCCCGTCGCGTGTCCCGTGGATCCCTGGGGTTCACCTGCACCACTTCGGGAATCACAGGTTTAAATGAAGAGCGCCTCTTGAAATGTATAATTACTATTTCATCAATTGAAATATTTTCTATTTCAATTTTGCTCAATGTTTTCCGAAGGGAAGTAATAATAGCCGAATTTTGAAAAGCTTATCATGGTGGTCTTTTGGAAGAATTATGTCATTATTTACAAAATGGAGGCGTGTCCGTAGTTAAATCTATTTCGTGAAATAATATTCGTGATATTTGAAATTCTGCTCTATTTATACCAATAAAATCTACATGAAAGAATGTTTATCACACCACTCCTTATGTGAATACCACGCTAGTGGTGCTACAACAGCACATACTTTCTCGCAATATTACAATGTTATCGTACGACGGGACGCCCATGCATGCTTCATTAATATTCAAAACAGAAATTACGCGAAAACTAACTTTTACAAAAAAAATAAATTATTCAAGACCTTTTTTAAAGAGCTAAATTTGTACAACAGACATTATATGAGTCAAAAATCTCTATCTTCAATTTTGTTGTTTTGAATATTTTTGCCATTTTATGAAAAAAAAGAGCAATACCCGAAAATGGGAGAAGCACATTTTCTACCGTCCCTTATATATGTGGAAAACATTTGGAGCGGTTTTTGAGAAATCGTTAATTTAAAGAGTAAATTACGCCAAAACTACTCGATTTTTTAAAAGAAATTGTATATGACATTTTTAAAGAGGTAATTTTGTACAGCATACTTTGTCTGAAGCAAAAATCTCTATCTTAAATTTTGTTGGTATTTTTGGTGCAATTTTAGAACAATTGGGAATTCTAACGGAAATGAGACCTAGAGCATTCTCTTAAACGTCCTTCGTACTATTCTACAAAAAAATTTAATGAAAAAAAACTGGAGCTACTTTTTTGGAACCTTTGAACATGTCCGCGGGCTTCAGCTAAAGTACATACCAAATTAAAATATTGGTTTCAAATTCCACGGGCCGTGACATCAACCAGAACGATTGGGGAATATTACTTTTGGAAAGAAAAGGGGGGGGGAAAGAAAAAAAAATCTGCTGAACTGTTTGTGCACAGACCAGCAGACGGACGAACAGATAGATGTTTTGCCGTTAATTGATTTTACGGTATGAAGGACGCACAAAACATCGATTCTGGCTACACTACGCATTAAAGGAATTTGTTTTCAATATTCAGCAACTGGATTTGTCCACTTTTCACTACCAGGACCCCGCAATAAGTTTTTGTGTCGAAACTTCGCTCTCAAATTTTTAAAAATTATGTTTTGACATTTCAGGCTGCGGATCTTCAAATCTCTCTCTCTCTCTCTCTATATATATATATATATATATATATATATATATATATATATATATATACTTGATTCTGTATTTTGAGAAGAAATATAATAATAATAATAATAATAATAATAATAATAATAATAATAATAATAATAAACGGAACAATAATTTTATTAATCTGCGCGAATAACATACATTAATTTAGTTCAGTATTTTAAACCGCGAGGGATAATGTTAAGCTTTATTGAGAACATCCCTTATTAATAAATCCTCTTTCAATTATATTTTACTTTCGGGCGCGGATCCACGGGGAGGAAAATGAGTGTATTCCCCCACCTAAATTTTTTTTCAGTAACTATTCATTTTAACTTGACACGAAACTTTCAAGCAAAACTATTTTCGGATAATCATTAAACCAATAAAAGCGGAGCGCAATAGGAGCTGAGTTTACATGTGGCTATAATGGCGCTTTTGAACAAAACATTTTTAATTCCCCCTCCTCCCCCCAAAAAAATTGTCTCTGGATCCACCCCTGTGCTTTTAAACTTAATTGACTTAGAAATTGAACCATTTCGTGCCTAAATTCATGAGTCAAAACACTCAAATTTTAACTCTCAAAATGAAAAGCTATTTTCCGTTTATTATAGATATATAAAGAGGTAAAGATGGTGATCTGAGCCATTTATATAATATGAGCTCCCTTTGTATCTTTTCATACATCGCAAACATTGTAGCAGGAACGATTTTAACAACTAGTTTAATAACTCCGTTTGCCATCCCCCATCTCGATCGCGTTTTCGGCCAGTATCCCTGATCTTCGAGCAAATGCTGATGGCCCCTTGTTTTGCTTCTGGATATAAATGTAACTTCAAATTAACTTCTCCCCATAGCACGTCACACACAGTTTTTAACTGTTTTTGACGTAAATAAATAAAAAAAATAAATAAACATCGTAGCTCTGTGGTTCAGTTGTAAATGAGATCTAATGTGAAACAGAAATGTTCCTTGTTTTCTCCGTTCTAAAAGCTTAACGAATGAATTACAATATGTTTTAAACATTGTTTTTTTATACCTAGAATCTGTATTTTGAACTTTCAAAGACTGATTTTAGTTTGCAGAATTTTAATATGGCGATGGTTGTAAAATGAGCCCCGAACGTGCGTTTATGAGCCCCCAACTTCAACGGGCTCGTACTACATACACCGTACAACTTGTGTTCGTACTATTTTTTTTAGATATCACGAATGGTTCTAGGTCCAAAATAAAAGGGAACATAATGCCACGGACTTTCTCGTACTAGATGGTGTCTTAATTTCTTTGGTCGGGGCTAGCTTTTCGGTTGTGCTCCCAACCTCTTGCCAGCATTACATAATGTTAAATTAACTCTTGAAAACTACACTGCATTTCACTTTTATTTATAACAAAATACATATACATAAACTCTTATTGAACGTCTTTGACGGTCTTTTACAAACACTACATTGCTGCACAGTAAGACAAAAGGACGAATGAATGTGATCATTCGTTTACATACCAAAAACAGATGACGACAGTGTCGGCGCGTTCACAAACCTCAATCTCTCAATATAGAGTACATTTCCAATAATATACTAGACGCAGATGGCGACACTGTCGACATGTTCACAAACTTCAACCTTACAATATAAATGTATATTTCCAACACGCCTCCTTACATTTATATACATACTATCTTAAATTCAGTTAATATTCATCATATTCCTAAAATACACAAACTTGTCTTTACACAAAGCTTTCGTGAAAATATCTGCCATGTTATCATCAGTATTTACTTTGACTATATCAATTAAACCATTCATATACAACTCGTTGACAAAATGATAATGGACTTCAATATGTTTTGAGTTTTTTGTAAAGTTACCATATTTAGCGATACTCAATGCTCCTGAGTTGTCTTCGTACATTACAATCGGTTCATCAAAATTCAAATCAAAAATTTTCATTACATCTTTTAGAAATTTCACTTCACTCACAGCATCTGATAGCGCAACATACTCTGCATACGTCGAAGCTTTTGTTACACTTGATTGTTTGCGAGACTTACAAAATACAACATTGTCAAACATACGGATCACATAGCCTGTCGTAGATTTACGATCTATATTGTCACCTGCCCAATCTGAATCTACATAACAATCAAGAACTTTTGCATTTTCGTTTCTACAATAATTCAATTTCAGGTTTCTTGTCAAATACAGATATTTTAAGATTCTCAGACAATACTTATAGTGTGTGCCGTCATAACAATTCTGAAACCTGCTCAAATAATTAACAGAATAACTGATATCTGGCCTTGTTCCTGAACTAATATATAACAACGCACCAATCAAATTTCTATACTTTATATCATTACGCAATTCCTGAGTTGGTTCTAATTTCAAGTTAACTTCCATCGGTGTAGCATATAATTTTGAGTCTTTAATCTTGTATTTTTCGGCTAATGAATTAATATAATTTTCCTGACTCAAGCTCATTTTGTTTTTCTTGTATTCGTAATTTATATCAATTCCTAAATAACTTTTAACCTCACCTAAATCTTTCATACTAAATCTATTTGACAACAAATTTTTGATTTCTTTAATTCGACTTTTCTTTACACAACAAATGAGCAAGTCGTCAACAAAAATTATCAAGTAAATCAGGACATTACTTTTTCGCAAAACATAAAGGCAATAATCATATTCACTTCTTTGGAATCCTAAACTTTTCAAGAAAGTATCTAAACACTCATACCAAGCTCTCGGACTTTCTCGTAAACCGTACAGTGCTTTCATCAATTTGCACACTCGATTTGTGCCGTCTTCGTAGCCTTCAGGTTGTTTAACATAAACTTCTGACATGATTTCGCCATTTAAAAAGTCTGTTTCTACATCCATTTGTTCAATAATTAAACCAAAATGACAACAGTATGACAGTAAAATCTTCAAAGTTTGCATTTTAGCTACTGGTGCATATATATCATCAACACATTCCTTTTGTTGAAATCCCCTAACAACTAATCTTGCTTTGTACCTATTATCAAACTTTTTAGTAAAAACCCATTTAACATCTATAAGATCTTTGCCCTCTGGCTTACTAACTAACTCCCATGTGTCATTTTTCTTCAAACATTCAATTTCCCTATCCATAGCTTGACTCCAGCTTTTCGATTCATTGCTATTAATCGCCTCCTCAAAACTAACCGGGCTATCTGCACTACATACGTTAATATAAATAAAGTTACTTGTATTATCATCCCTATAGCGTTGTGGAGTTTTAACCACTCTACCCGACCTTGTTGTTTTTTCCTTTAGCGCTGCTTTTGGAGATTCGATTTCGACTAACCTTTCTTCGTCCTCGCTGTTATCTTCAGACCCAGTTTCCCAATTTTCACACCCAGATTCATCTAATCTTTTACTCACGGAACCATTATCCTTTAAACCTACACATCTAATATTTTCTTCAACAACCTCTACATGCCTGGCCACAACAATTTTATTATTTATGAGTACCCTATATCCAACGTCACTGTAACCTAACAGAACTCCCAAATCTGCTTTTCTATCCCATTTTGACTTTCTCAATTGTTCTGGCACCCTTACAAAGACTCTACTTCCATACAATTTTAAATGTGTGACATTAGGCTTTTCTCCAAAAAATATTTCATAAGGAGTTTTCAATTCTGCGGTATTTGCAAGACATCTATTTTTCAGATACGCGGCAGCACAAACTACTTCTGGCCAAAACCTATTGTTAACTTTTGCTTCGGCTAATAAACATCTTGACATGTCCATGATTGACCTATTGAACCTCTCAGCAGTTCCATTCAACTCATGCACATATGGCGGGCACGCATTTAAAACAATCCCCTTTTCCTTGATGTATTGATATATATTATTATTCATGTATTCTTTTCCATTATCACACCGCAATTTCTTAATCCTTTTCCCAGTAAGATTTTCAACCTCATTTACATACCCAACTAAACAATCATATAATTGGTCTTTAGTTTTAATTGTGTAAACGCGTGCAAGTTTACTATAATCATCAATAAAAGAAACAAAGTATCTTTCACCATGCATACCTACTGTTGAATGTGGCCCATTTAGATCTGTGTGAACAATTTCTAGGATTTCTTTAGCCTTATTTCTGTTGTTTTTAAAAGGAACATTATGCATTTTATTTTCTATGTACACTTTACATTTCATAGGTTCAGACTCGACGTTTTGAGGGATTCCATCTACTAATTGATGTTTGCAAATTTTATCTAAATAATTGAAATTTACGTGCCCCAGTATCCTATGCCACTTTTCCTTTATTGTCATATTTTCTTTATTGCAGAAGTTTACGTTAAATTCCCCTTTGTTGATCACACTTGTCACTTTATATAACCTATCTTGTTTCCATGCAACTGCAATTAAACCCCTATCTTTACTAAAAACTTTTGCGCTGATGCCTTTTGCAATAATATCATGTTTCTCTGTGACTCTTGAAAAACTAATTAAATTCCTATCTAGATCTTTAATGTAAAATACATTTTTCATTTCAACTCGTTCTAATCTGTCAAACACTAAAAAATCGCTAATTACATTACCAACTTTAGTTGCCTTTAAAATCTTTCCGTTCGCGATTTTTACATTAATCGGTTCTTTTAACGTTACGCATTTAGAAAAGTATTCCTCGTTATTAATTATGTGATCTGTACAACCGCTATCTAACAACCAATTAATTTCTATCTGACCTGAATCCTGTGTTACACTGTTTACTTCCTTGGCGAAGACCTCTGTCACGAAACTGCTTGCGCCACTTACATTCTGATAAAACTGTTGTTCTCCACGGTTCCTACCACCATGGTCGTCCTGTCGGTAATGTCGGTCTCCTTGCTCGTTCTGTCGGTAAGATCGGTCGTGACCATAGCGACCGCCTCTGGACCCACGTGGTCCTCCTCTGCCTCCGCGATGTCCATTTTCATAACTTTGGTTGACATAACCTCCATAGTTACCTCGTGCTCTTCCGCCACGTCCCCGGGAACCTCGATGATTCTCAGTTTGTCGACATTCCCTCTTGAAGTGTCCTGGTTTACCACATCCGTAGCACACTTTTTGGCCGCTCGCACTAGGTCTCTTCTCCGAGATGAATGCATTTGATTTTACGCCCTCACTGTCCTGGTTCTCCTTGATGCTCTTCATCCTTATTTTTGCCTTCACGTACTCCGCAGTCCGGTCTTCCTTCTTCAATCTCCGATATAACTTAGTGACTCGGGCAGCGTTTTGAGCATGTAATTTAGTTTCTCTTCTTCGCTTACCTTGGCCCCGGCTGACTTCAGTTCGTTTATGTATTTCTCAAACACAGTGAAGAATTCATTTATGTCGCTGTAATTCTTTAATCTGAGTCCATCTAGTTTGTTCCTGCAGACAATCTGCAACGCTGTTGACTCTTTGGAGTATAGCTCGTCAAACTTCTTTATAACCTCGAAAGCACTTACTTTATCATTCACGAACTCTAGCTGCTTGTTAGTAATTGCACTAAAAATGCAATGCATCGCCTTCAGGTTCTGTTCTTCCCATTCTACGTCCTTGTCTTCTTCTCGCTTCGACCTCGTGGTCACCTCATGGCATTTTTTAAATTTCAAATAGATAGTTAACCTCGTTTTCCAGTTTGCGTAGTCCTCTCCATCAAAAGCTGGAATGTTCAGGTCGTCCATGTCGCAAACTTCCTCGAATCGACGGACACTGGGCTGAACTCCAATATAACCTCTTCAGCAATTCATCTGCATCCGGAAACCACGCTCTGCTACCATGTTAAATTAACTCTTGAGAACTACACTGCATTTCACTTTTATTTATAACAAAATACATATACATAAACTCTTATTGAACGTCTTTGACGGTCTTTTACAAACACTACATTGCTGCACAGTAAGACAAAAGGACGAATGAATGTGATCATTCGTTTACATACCAAAAACAGATGACGACAGTGTCGGCGCGTTCACAAACCTCAATCTCTCAATATAGAGTACATTTCCAATAATATACTAGACGCAGATGGCGACACTGTCGACATGTTCACAAACTTCAACCTTACAATATAAATGTATATTTCCAACACATAATATTCTCTATACTACGTGTATTACTCCATATATACGTAAGTATACGAGAAAATAACAAGTGGTGCTAGATAATGGTAAAGACTTTCTCGTACTAGTTAGTTTTCTAATTTCGTTAGACTGGGCAAACTTGCATTTTTGTCCCATTCTCTTGCCAGCTACCATCTATTCCCTCAAAGATTTTTTTTAAATTTTCTCAATTTTTCTGTTTACTAACGGTTGAACCGAAATATTACTTTAAGAATATTAAATCAGAGTAAAATGTCGTCATATATGGAAATTTTTGTTGGCAAATTAAAAACCATTTCAAGGAAAAGGCGTTTAGGCGTTACTGAAAATCTAAAACTTTTTCACAGCAATCTTTTGAATTTTCGAAAAGCTTTTAACTTTTTGTACAGATAGTGCTAAATGCATGTTTAATATGATATAAAGTTGATTTGGGGATATTTTTTTGTTTTGTTTTTTAAATACACAAATGTAATTTTTTGAAATATATCTCACGCCGTTAATAATGTCCAGCCATTTGTAAACACTATTGCATTTCTGAGTTAACGCTTTAAATTAAAAACGGTGTGAATTTTGGTACGGTGGTAAATTTGACACGGTTTTCTTAAAAACGGTGTCAAATTTTTCAATGAAAATTGCCATTTATGACGACGTTTAACTTTTCTTTCATATTCTTAAGGTAATATTTCGGTTTTACTATTAGGAAACCGAAAATTTGAGAAAATTAAAAAAAAAAAGTACTTTGGGCGAGAATAGATGGCTGCTGGCAAGAGTATGTAGTAAGTCTGAATAGGTAGCGCGCAGACCAAAGAAAATAGAAAACTTATACGAGAAAGTCTGTGCTATTCACTGGCACCACTAGCTTTTCAAACATGACTTGTTTTGAATTATTGGTTTTTATCCACTTTCTGAACAGTTAATAAAGTTCATATTTTTTATAAAGTTTACACAAATGTTGAAGATAGTTAACTTTTTTTTTAAGTATTTAATTCATTTTTTAAGTCGAAAAAAAGTGGGGGTTCGTATTATCACCTTCTCCTCTATAAATAAAACTATAAAGACTTTCGATCTTGCCAAAAACAGAATATTGTATTTTAATTAAAATATTTTATTAATGAAGATTTTAAATATGTAACCTACAGTTATGTAACATTTGTGATCATAATACATTATAAACATTTTCGATATTTCGAAGTGTTTCACTGAGAAAAATGCATCGTTGAATTTGCAGTTCGGACTGTTCAAATATCAATGAAGATCGTTATCTCAGTGTTCAACTAATCTAATTAATAACATTCAATAATTAAATAATTAGCAAAATCGAAAAGTGTATATAATTGCAGCACAATTAACTTAAAGCAGTAATATAAACGAATATTTTCGTATTTATAATGTCGCCCAAATTTGCCCCCTAATAAAAGATCCGAAATCCCGCCTGTGCTTCTCACGTTAGTGAATGCGAGAAAGTAAAAACAGTTCCATTTGTAAACTGTTTATGTAGATGTTTTCCCCAGTTTTTTTTTTTTGGGGGGGGGGTAGCATTCAAGTTGGTTTCATTTGCAATATTCGAAAATAATAATTTGAAATACTGTAACTGTGTCATATTTCATTGGAGTGCAGAAAATGTTACAATACTATCTATATACTATACACAGCAATATTCTTTTCTTCTGCGGCATTGAGACTTGGCTTTTCTTCTGCAACAGGGTTCATGGCATATTATGATGAAAATAAAATAGAATAAAATTCTCTTACATCGTGGTGTACGGAAACAACAAAGAAAACCAAGGAATAATCTGTTTGACAAGTGTCAGCCATTTGTGAACACACTCTAATGTTTTGAATCGAGAATGCCGTTGCGTTGTGATTTCTGTGTGCGCGGGAATGAAAGGTGCTGAAAAGCGCTGCTACAATTTGTTTTCTGGTGTGAAATCCCTGATATCTTTTTTGATATATCTTCACACCGTGATTAATGTTTAATATTTCATGTTCGAGAATTATCCATTTCCACATAGATAACGTAAGTTTATGTGATTTCAATGCTATTAAATTAATTTTGAAGTGAACATTCATACTGCCAAAGGAAATTGTGAAGTTTTTGCTTCATACTACGACTGCACGGTTACGAATTCAAATATACAAGGATTTTTCATGTTTACAACTACCAGTAAATGAAAATTTTGCGGTTGAGTGATTTTAGTAGCTACGACTCGGCTCCGTTCAGGAGCAATGTTACTACTTGTGCTGCGTATTATGTCGTAACTTCCTAAGCGTTGGTATCGTTTTATAGAAAAAAAAACTGTTCCGTGACCAATCCATGTTTTATGCGTATACATATTTTCGGAATAAGGTTATGTAATGCCTAACTGTTGTACTGTCCAATTTCCATTTAAATAAAGAACGATGATTCCAGTCAAGGATTTAAAATTATATATTTGAAAGACGTTTCAACCCAACCTCATTTGTTGAGGCCTGTTTTATCCAGTGATCCTTGAACAATTCAATATCCAATTTGTAATTGGTATTTTGTTCTCCCTTGAAATCTGTATCAATTTTGCTTTGTTTCTCCTGAAATGTAGAAATCCATTGTATAATGGTGAATGGTTTGAAATAGTTTTAATTATAATTGCACCTACTGTTTTCAATGTTTTAATTACGAATTTTCTTCATATTTCAGAATGGTTCGAGCACAGCGAAAATGTGTTAAAATCCGTACAAATACCACTCGTAGTATTCCATGTCAAGACAATGTGGATCAAAACAGCCAGCAGGACAAGAAATTAAATACTAGGTGGGAATGTGTAGATAAATCTGCAACAGGGAATAATTTGGAAAAGGCTGTAGTATTATTGGAAGATATTGCAGATCATTCATCACGTGTTTCAAAAAGGAACATATTGGGTGATAAAACCAATCATTCACCAATGTCACCTACAAATCAAAAGCCAAGGAAGTTTAACAGATCAACAGACCAAAAAAGTCACCAGAAAATGTCTTGCAACTTACCAGGAGGGATAACTGAAGGAAGATCAGCCTACAAATTATCTGACAGTAGGAATAGACATTCTGCTAAAAAATCTCTTTTGGGAGTGTTATCGTCTGAGGAAAATCTTCAGAATCAGCCAAAATCATCACAATTCTCTGACAAGTGTATCTATACAAAAGTACAAAGAGAGACATTGAGAAACAAAAATATGCCCCGTGAAGAGAAATTGGCTCAGTACGACTTTGAAATTGATGAAAATGAGCCTGTAGTGAAAAAGAAAGAAAAGAAAAATGTTACACGTAGGAAGAAAGTTAAGTCCAAAGAGGTATATTATCCTCCATCAAAAGTTTTCCAAAAAATATTCCAAGCTGGTGTCGAAGAAGCTGAAGAGAGAATTAAGGGAAAACCGAAAGATGCAGCAAACGCAAAATCTAAATTTGACTTTTCCTGTGAAGATAACTGCACAGATCAGACAATTGGCTGTGAAGTCCAAGGTGATTCGTTGCCTCCTCTTATGCGTCCATCCAACAGGGAAAGTTTGAGATCTTTTTCTGAAAATGTATCTCCTGATGGAAGGCCAGAGAGTCAAATTGAGAAGAGGAATGTTGGATCAGGGAAAGTTAACACTGATGCAAATATCTCCATGCCCAATATAAGTTTATGTGAGAAATCTGTTCCTAATTTGGTTCAAGATGTTAGTGTAGTTTCTTGTACTCCAAAAGTAATGTCTACTGCAGAAAACAGGTATAATAATAAAAGTGACTTATTCAAATCTCCAAATCAACACTTGGCTTCATCATTTGGTAACACTGTTTCAACTCCTGTGGGGAACAATGTTAAAGATGCCAGATTTTCATTGTCAGAAGTAACTTCTGCATCAACTCCTGCCTTCCAAAGTACTCCACTGAACAGTAACTCCCAAGCAGCAATGAATGCCTCCCATTTTGCGAATGAGTGTTCTGTGAACCATTCTGTTAATTGGATTAAGAGAGTTTCTTTTGTACCTCGTGAAAGTTGCGGTTTTAATAATTCATGTGAAAATGTGGTGGCAGAAGACTGGAGTGTTGATAATTGTTTTGGTTTTGATGATGGTAGTGAAGAACCTGTTGAGTTATCACCACATAGAGACATTTCTTCAAAGCAAAGATTGAGAAATAAATTTCCAATGAACAACTCTAACTCATTTTCCAATAAAAGGAAGTACCAACTTAAGAAAAAGGAAACTGGAATTTCTCCTGTAGTCAAAAGGAAGTCTGGATTAACTGCATTAGTTTCACCTAATAAGTCATTCAAACTTGGTATCACAGATAAAAGTTCTTCTTCAGGAATTAATAAATCTAATGCAAGCATAAATACTTCAACACAGGAATGTTCAGAAAGAGAATTAGATATTTCAGTAATTGGAAAACCATCCTCTGTCGCTGCGGGACTGTCACCATTTTCAAAATCTTTGAAGCAGACAAAGTTGGATTTTCTAGCTGTCGAATCTAATACTTCTACCTGTGAGACACCTAAAAAAGATGAGGAATCTCCTTTACTATTCAAAGATCTAGATAAAACTCCTATTCATTTTAAAGAGGTAAGTTTTTATCTTTTTACAAATAGCTTGTGTGGAATTATATATATGTAAAAAGAGACAAGGATGTGGAGGAACGAGATGTGTTTAAAATATATTTTATGTATTTATGTTCTGACCTGTAGGTTCGCTTTTGATTGGTTTTGTGTGTTTGTTGCTTCATTGATTTTTCATTGTACACACTGTATCAATCTTTGAGCTTGCTGTTTAAAGTCAGCATTCATTTTTATTGCCCAAATAATATATCAATATATCTGTGTACTTGATAGCTAGTGGTTGACAGGGGAGAGGGGGAGCTGTGATCCAATCAGAGGCTTCAAATTCTGATATCACTGCAGAGTTGCTGATGCTTTTTAAGAAAAAATTACATTATCAAACAAAGTAACTGAAAGTTGGAGAGTGCTATTTGACACCAGTACTTGTTCGGTTATGCATTGTGTGTGTGGTTCCCTGTCGTCTACTATGGGGTGCTCTCATTGTGATTTATTTTTTGTTAATGCTGCTGTTGTGATCTGATGCAAGAACAACCACATGTCTACTACCAGAGTAAGTGGCAACAACTCTATCCCACTCCCAGTTGTCAAGTAGACAGAAGTATTTGGAATGACAAACATGATTCTCGGATGATTTAATTTATCCTTGTTGCCACCAAGTCTGAATAAACTCTAATATGAAGGCAAAAGAGCAATATTAGCTTTTTGAGTGTGGGCACACAGGCACGTGGCTAGAGTGATGAAACAGTAATACTGCCTCTTCAAGGAACGTCTATTAGTCACAATGAAGTTTGGTATAGCAAGGAGATGGTAGAACTTTCAGGAAGATCTTTGTTGGATTTTGAAAAGAGTGAGAGTATGAGCTGAATAGTCTTTTGTACATGAATTCCAAGAAAGTCAAACAGAATCAAATATAAAGTGCCCGAAATATAGTCTACGTACTAGTATTAAACAGTTATCTTTTTGAACTATTAGAAAGGATATTAGTGTTAAGTGAGGAATTTTTCTCCTGTATAGACAGCTTTTTAAATAATTCATTTGTGGATACAAGATGATAATGAATATTTTAAAGTGAATAACTGAAGATGAAAATCCTAAAACTGCAGACTGGAAAGTAATTGAGAATTATATATTTACTTTAAATTATCAAGGTAAATGAGGGATGACTTGAAAAATTTAATCTTTGACTCAAAATTTGGTTCTGTAAAGTATAGTCTTTGTTAGTAAAGTTTTTGAAAACATCACCCAAGTCACCAAATGTGCGAAATGGTTTCATGCAGTAGTTCTGAACAAGATAATTATAGCTAAAACATAATACCTTATAAAATAAAGACAGTCCAAAATATCTTCAAACAATATAAACATTTCATAAAATATGAATTTACAATTTGGTAAAATTAGATTGGTTTGATTAGTTCGGTAATATTAGTTTTTGTATTTAATTTTTAACAAATAAAATCAACAACGATCAAATAAATTTTCACGCAAAGATTACTGATTATGTTCAAAAACAAGTATGAAAGAATTTGAGTGAATTACAACAGTGGTTTAGTTCTTCATATAAATCTTCTTAAAAGAAATTGTGATTTTAAGAAGCCCTAAAATTCAGATTGCTCTCGTTTTCTTTGTGGGGAAAGGGTAGCTCTCAAGTCAGTTGCTCCAAACCTTTTGTGTAAGTACTGTCAAAGCAAATAAGGAAAGTTTGGTGCCATAATGATTATAAAACTGAAAATTTTATTTATTATTTTTAGCCATTAAAACTGCTGTATTGTATTAAAATCTTATGTTTTGGTGAAATTGAATCCTTTCAATTTTTATCGACAAATCAAAATAATTCAAAATTATTGGAAAAAACAGTCTTTATTCATTGACTTGAATTGGCACACTTAGTATTTGTTTAAACTTAATGAATAAAGACTGTTTTTCCCAATAATTTTCAATTTTCTATAAAATTGAGAGGAAAGCTCCACATGAATGATTGTCTTTGTATTATTCAAATCAAGAAAACATGGTATACTAAAAGTTTGAAGTAGGCATGCACGTTAATTTATCCACTGACATGCACAGAAGAAACAGAGTGACATTCAAAAACTTTTTTCTTCCTCTTTTGTAATAAAGAATTTGTGTGAAGTAAGTGGACTGATTTATGTTCATGTTTCAGCCTGCTCGAAGGTCATATGTGCGATCAGTTCGGAAAAAACTGAAACGTGTGGGCTGTGAGTGGATTGAAATTGACAGTGAATCAGAAGAAGCGGGCGAAAGTTCTCACCACCCTTCTCCAATAAAACGAAAAAAAGTAAAATTAAATAAAAATGAAGTAAGTGTATTTGCAAATTTTGGTTGCTTGTTTATTTTCATTTCTGAAAGGAAATGGCTTTCCTCCACCTAACTTTAATAATTTACAATATTGATATCTATGTAATTTACCTGGAATTCCATATAAGATTCTTTCTATACATTTTCTTGCAGGCAAAAGAAGCAAATAAATGGATGAAAGATTTTAATCGCCAGTGTGAAGAAATTGAAGGTTTTGAGTTATGTGTGGAGAATTGAAAGTAGTTCGTTCCTGCAAAACTGGATATGTGGACTTAAACATACACCTATCTTGTGACATAAATATATCATGACTGATGTTTAATTTTATATTTGTTTAAAAATAATTACTAATTATTGTGCTTCAATATTTGATAGTATTTCTGTACACGTTTTTACAAAGAATGAAAAAAGATAATGTAGAAATGAGTTATTTAAGTTTAGAGTAGTTTTTTCCAGAAAATCATGTAATATTAATTTTCAACGGATTTTTCTCATAATTATTGAAGCATTGGTAAGTTTTTTTCTATATTATTTAGCGAACCGAGTGTTGCATTAAAAGAATCAGAGTTCAAAATAACTTTTAGAAGTTATTTTTATTCATATTTTTATAATAGTTTGGAAACAAAATACATATGAATAAAAATGACTTTTTTTATTATTATTAAACAACATAATTACGCAAATGCAAAAACAGTGGTGAAGATGTTATTGGTTTATGTAAGTTTTTATTTCTCTGAATGGAAGATATGTTATATTTGTAAATATTACCTTTGTACAGTATTTTTTATATGATAAATGTATCAAAATATTTTTTATAAGGCGTGAAATAATAGTGAAAAACCTTTTCTTTCCTTCACTGAAAAGACTTATGTTGCTCGTTAATAAGAATGTTTTGAAGAATCTAATCTAATAATTTTTAGAGACTTGTTTATAATGAGAATATGGAGGATAGGTAAATCCTCTCAGGAATAAGTATTTTCTCTCGAACAATTTTGTTTGATGACCAGATGGAAAATAACTGAAACAGAAAGTTCTTTTGTTCATAAACAGATCTGAATTTCTTCAGAAAGGAACAGATCTTTTGATATATAGACTATTATTATTATTATTATTTTGTAGTGTAGTGTCAAATGTGTTTGAACATTTATTATTGAAAAATGGGATAAATAACTAATTTTGATGAGGTTTTATTGACTTTGAAGACCAAAAACAAATTGGATTGTCTCCAAAACTGTAAGTAACATGCTGGAAGGGGGGGGGGGCAATCTGTGGTCTTAGATTTGCCAGTTAGCAATCAGTAAACCCATGAAAATAAAAAAAAGAACTATCAATTTTCTTTTTTTAAATATTTTTTTCTCCCCTCCCCCCAATTAAGTAATATGCTTAGTTCTTTTAATATTCAAACTAGAGGTGTTTCAACAGAATGTATTTTATCACTTCAGTAACATTGATGTAAAGTTACACCTCAAGCTATACCTCAATCAGTAATTTCTGTCCATATTAACAAATTTCAGCCATCACTCATTACCACTCAATGTATTAGGTGCTAAAACTTAAGCTAATCCATTACACAAATTTGACAATATGGAAAACTGTTCCTTACACCCAGAAACGCCACCCAACAACGAGAACTGATTCTGAGAATTAAAAAAACAGCTGAAATCCTATTATTGCAATGCAACCTAATTGCGCCTGAAGGATTCTAGCAAAAGAATTGCAGAAAATTTGAATCAGCAATTTTGAAAATGAAAAATTGTGCTAAAAAACTTAATGTATGTATAATGTTAACCACTCAATGTATTAGGTGCTAAAACTTAAGCTAATCCATTACACAAATTTGACAATATGGAAAACTGTTCCTTACACCCAGAAACGCCACCCAACAACGAGAACTGATTCTGAGAATTAAAAAAACAGCTGAAATCCTATTATTGCAATGCAACCTAATTGCGCCTGAAGGATTCTAGCAAAAGAATTGCAGAAAATTTGAATCAGCAATTTTGAAAATGAAAAATTGTGCTAAAAAACTTATTTTTTAAATAAAAAAATGTCTTAATATTATTCTTTTAGTGTAACGAATGAATTCGGGGCAAACATTTTCCAATTTTCCCATTGAAAGTGGCCAATTTAGTCTGAATTCCCTGTAGAAACAAAAAATTGGCCAAAACACTGAAATTGGTAAGCTAAAAATGTTGATAAACATACACAATTACCCTGGAAAAATTTGGCCAAATCAGAGCCAACACCACTAACAACTGCCCGAAAATGCACTTCGAAATTAAAAAACTGACAAAATAATTCTACAAGATAAATTTTTAATATACATATTTTACTTGGCACGGACACTCGTGATAAGTGCCTTTTTTTTTTTTTTTTTTTTTTTTTTGTGCTCCCAGAATAAAAGTAGGTTTATTTGGCATGTGGGTGTGACTTCTAACAAGGTAACGACTGATGTGTCTAGAGTAGTGCAAGAATTGACCAAGTACAGCTCAATGAATTAGATGAACAAGTTTGTTTTGGTGCCCATGACAGTTTCAAAAACAATTTAATATTTGATACTATTGACCTTATTTTACTTTCTAGCACACTTCTTACATAATATTGAGAAATTATTGTAATGAGCTAATAAACTAATATTTTGGCAGGAGAGTTGCGGTATGCGTGCAATATTTCCTTCCTCATCCTTAACTCCTTTCTTCAAACATACATTTACATGCACTACACAACCACATACATTGGGAACATAGAGTTTGTCCCTGCTGGAACGGTGCGCACGTGAGGGAGATACCTGGAGAAGGAACCCTGCAAGCTGATATGTGAATCAATGGTGAATTTCACATTTCAGTGTGAGAGGAAAACCGACGCCTGGAATATAACATGTAGCACCCAAGACTTAATGATCACAGAGGTCACAGTCTTTTAATCAATCGATGGCTATTGCATTAGTATTTTGCTATTCAATTTTACTTTCAACTTTTTTCTCTCGATCTGGCTCGAGACAAAACTTTGCGATTTTGATGAACGTTCGTTAAAATTTGGAGGTTCTTTACACGAAGCCCCTATGACATTTTCAAAAATGTTTCCAAACTTTTTCTTTACGTTTTTGGAAAGAATAGAGTAAAATACACTTACAAAGATGGTGTAGGTCCGTTTGTCACTGTTAACTATGATTAATTTTCGAAAATTTCAAACGTTTGAATTTTTCCCTGTACGAAGACTATAAAATTGAAGAGATTTCTCCTTTAAGCATTTTTTTCTCCGTATTTCTTGAAACATCCACAGCAACTGATTCCTCTAATAAGTCGAATTAATAGTTCTTTGTCATGAGTCGCAGAAGAAAAAGCAGAATGGTTTGCAAAATTCTTCACTTCAGATTATTTTGAAACTGAAAATGAAGTACTGGAGTTTTAAATTCACCTCTTCAACTTTCACTTCCCATTAAATTTTTTAACTCACAAGAAATATAAACAATTAAAATACATACAAATCCTGCAAAAAGCTCCTGCAAAAATCCTGCCAGATTACGCTCTCATTACAGGCTAAATAGAACAAGAACTATTGAAAAAAGCCTTGCATTTGTAACACCATTATTTAATGCTTTGCTTCGAAATAGTCACTATCCATGTCAATGAAAGTACGCTCAAATAACGGTAATAGTAAGACCAGGAAAACCTTCCACGGAAGTGACCTCTTATACACCAACAAGTCTTCCCAGTACTGTCAAAAGTTTTCGAAAAACTATTATTAAAGCGCCTTAAGCCTCAAATCCTTATAAAATCCCGAACTTCTAATACGGATTTAGAGAAGGGCATTCGGCACTTCAACAAACTTGAGTAAAAACTATAACCAGGGGTGGATCCAGAGACAAATTTTGGGAGGGGCAATTCAAAATATTTTGGTTGAATGTGCCATATTAAAGATTTTGTAAAACATCGCAGGCTACAATCAGCTCATACTGCAATCTGATTTTATTCGATTTAATGATTATCCGAAAATATTTTTGATTGAAAGTTTCGTGACAAGTTGAAATTACCCTGGTCTACAAAAGTAAACCTTTTTTTTTTTCTTGAAAAGAAGGAAAGTAACAAATTCTATAAGTATTTTTCGCACTGAATTTAAATATTTGTTTTGCTCATCAGGAAGAGGTTTTGTATAATATGTATTTGATTTTTTTTTATGAAATCAGTAACTAACTATCCAACTCTAAATTGTATATTGCTCTCCCTGACTGACATTCTGACTGCTCATTCTGTACCTAGAAGGTGGTAATGATTTTCGGTCATATTCTGTTATTTCGGGCAAATTATCTGGAACATCTCTTTTCTTTGTCCAACTGTTGTCTGCCAATATGTTAGAACTACACCTGCTTTAGTACCTGTTTTCCATTGTAGAAATCCACTAATGAAAATGCTCATCGCAGTCTAAGTCACCGCTGACAGCCCCAAGAGTTTACGGAGGTAGTCTAAGTCAGAGACTAACATGTGAATTTTTAAGGACATGTTGCATCCCATGGCTTTTTATAAGAACGCACATCAGCAACTATGTCTGAAAGTTTTCTACTTAGTAGTTTTTAATGAAATTACAATATACATTTTTGAAAGACTGCCAGACAGCTTTTTCCAGTGGGTTAACATTTCTTCTAAATGTTCATCAGCCATTAATGACAGCGTTTGTGGTAAAAAAAAATCCCTTCTTTCAATTTAGCATCACTTAGGGAAATTACGATTCAAGTACAAGAAACCATCAGAAAGTTTATCCATAGCTTTTACTAAATTTTTCATTCCTCCTTTAATATGAAATAGAGATAAATATATTTTTCAGGATTCAGTAAATGGACATGTAACACATTTTTCTCGTCAGGTATACGACATTCCTTTAATATTTATTAAACAGAAAAAACAATCACTTACATGATCCTTTGATTGCCTCCAAATCATAGGAATTACAAGTGACATATGAATATGATATGTACCATTTTTCGATCAAGACAAGTCTTAACTCACAAAACATATATTTGGGACACAGCTCTTTTCAAAATCACCCATTTGGCAGCCAAAGTAATGTTGATAACATTTTTTCGCGAGAGGTTAAATTTCGCCTTTGAGTCTTTCAAGTTAGCTCACCACAAATACAGTAGAAATTATCTGCATGATTTACACACGTTCTTGGCATGATGAAAATACAAAACACTAAAACATAGCTTACACAGTACACTTCTAAACATAAAGGAAGGAAATATATCACCATTGATATTCGCGTGATAAGCTCATAGACATTTCAATACTGACACATCAAAATGCGAGATGGTCTGAGCATGTCAAAACATGAATGAATCTGCACAGTATTGCATGTTAGTGTTTCAGCATGATATTACACATAATGTCCTTTAATACAGCTTGAATAAATTCGCTACATGTGAGGTAAAGGTTTCTCTGATAGGACAATAAATTGTTAAAATCAGATTTTAAAAAATAGCTGGCAGAAAAACTGTGCCTGAAGGAAAAATTCTGAATACATATCTAAATTCAGTACTAAAAAAACTCACTAGATTCGCTAATCAGATTTCTTAAGAAGAACCTTGCCGATCAGTGATTTTAGTTATTGACAAATTTAAGGGGGGAGGGAGTTCCCTACTCGTGGATTCGCGCCTGCAATAACGCAATGTCTAGAAAAGATGTTGTACTGTTCTTCCTTGACATCCAGCAAGCGTTTGACAAAGTCTGGCACGATGGCCTTCTACATAAGATCAACTGCCACACCATTACACCAGATCTGCTACCACATCCTTATTACCTTACTCTTCTAATCCTATCTACGCGATCGCTTTTTCCAAGTGAATTACAAAGCTCCCCGCTCCACTCCGCTATACTCTTTGCCCCGCTCAGGATTTAAAACTATCCTAGTAGGTGTGTCACACTCAGAGGCGGGATTTCGGATCTTTTATTGGAGGGGCAAATTTGGGCGCTATTATAAAAATGAAAATATTAATTTGTATTAATGCTTTAAGTTAATTGTGTTACAATTATATTCATTGTTTTCTTTTTTGTTAATTATTTAATTGATTATTATTGAATGTTATTTATTAGATTAGTTGAACACAGAGGGGACGATCCTTATTGCAATTTTAATTGTCCGAACTATTAATTCAATGACGCAGTTTTCTCAGTAAATATTATATCGAAAGTTTATTGTTATCACAAATATTCATACATAACTGTAGGATATGTTTTTTAAAATCTACATTATTAAACTCTTATAATTAAAACGCAAAATTCTATTTTTGGCAAGATCGAAATAATTTATAGTTGTATTTATACATACAGACTATAATAAGTAGGAAATACTCTTTCTTTTTTAAAGTTAATTTGAATATTATGACTAGACTTCGAATGTTTATGACCTAAAAATGTTCGAAAGATGGCCATTTATGACCTAAAAATTATGAAAATATGATCTTAAATATCACCTAAATTTACTTGGTTTTGATTTAAGCGAGATCTAGGATCAATGTGGTACTTGAAAACAGAGACTTGGTGGTTTTGATGGAGGCAGCTTCGCTTTCTTCGATAGTTTTTTAATTGGTCCAGTAGTAGTTTGCGGCGTCAAGCCATGTGCCCCAACGTGTAATAATGGATTGGGGAGGCAATGCCATCAAAGAAACCATTTTCTTGAATTTTTGCACTCGTGTAGGAGCTTTGATAAATATTTTCTTCACTACAGAAATTAAATTATTAGCATCAGGACAATTTCCACGAATTTCTTCCGCAACTCGATTTAGTGCATGTGCAATGCACGTTACACGTACCATTTTAGGGTAGAATAACTGCAATACTTGGCAGCTTCCATCATGTTAAGGGCTGCATTAGTGATTAAAAGTAGAACATTTTCCCTCTTCACTCCTTCAGGCCACAACAGATTATTTGCTAATGCAAGGTAACAGCAATTGTTTAGTGGTTAGTTCTGTCCAATGTTTCACAGGAAATGAGAAATTTATCTCCTGCTCGGTCTCCCCTTAAAACACCCCAAAAATGTGAAAAATTTCTTTGAGACGATTTTGTGAAAATGGAATCAAAATGATAAAAGTAGTACAATGCAAATTCATGAAAAAATAGGACCATAATATGAATTATAAATGAAAAATGACAAAAGGGTTAAAAAAAGCAAAAATTACTGTATATGACACGTGAAAATTGCATTATTTTAGTCATTGTAGATACAATCATACTTAACTTTTACTTTATATGGAAATAACACAAAGAAAAAAACTAGTGGTGCTAAAAAAGCACGTACTTTCTCACCCTATTTCACGCTAAATTAAGATGAGCTGCGCTAACCACTCCGGCAAGTTACCAACACTAAGAAAGGAATGTCGGGGCAACGGGCAACTTGAGAATGGAAAATGCCTCATAAATTACGAGTAGAAAAACATTGTACAGAATCTAGAAATTTCGAAACGCTTTGCAGGACAAATAAAGCGTGCGGGCGTTCGATCCACCTCTTCCTCTGTTCTTCGACAACGGTCGGTGACGTGCGTCGAGAAACGCGCGCTTTCCACCTTGGCGCCGCGCGTGACGTCATTTTGCGAGTGACGTCTTCAGAATGACGTACGCGAGCTCCGCAATGTTGCCGCTTTGGTGGCAGTAGGTTGCTGATCGAAGCGCGCTCTCTTCTACCTGCGGCAGTCCCGGAAACCAGCGGCCACGCGACGACGTGGACTGGAGGGCTTGCAGCAGGCATGAAATCGGTTTTGATGGCTTGGACCATGGCACTTTCTACCCGTATACTTTCTGCTTCCACCCCCTGCTTGAATGGTTTAACACCATTGAAACAAAAAAAAGCCATTAATGATAATCTACTTGATTGATGTCTATGTTTTCGCGAATTTCTTATCTTCTTTTACAAATACGAAACTGACCATTGACATACCGCTAATACAAAAGCCAAAAAACCCAATCCAAATACTATTATCTTGAATTCCATCTAATTATAGTGGAAGAAGCGTTACTAAGTATATCCCAACCTAAAGTGGGAGAAGTTGAAAATGCTATAAACAAACTAAAGAGATTTTTCTATGGAAAATTTACTAAACTGTTTATGAACTTCTCCATATTTTACACACATTTAAAACTGTTTTTCGACGTTAAATAAACAAATAACTAGCTCGAATATTATTTATCCTAAGTGAAAAATAACATCAATAAAATAACTTAAAAACATTATTTGTCGAGTCCGAGTACAATTATAGACAATAAAAGTTCTTTTGACGAATAAAAGTTAACAAACTATTAAAAATTAAGTGAATTTCTTCCATGTACAATGCGCTTAAAAATGTGACGGTTTTATACGATTTCTAAAACAACACTCCCAGGAAAAAAAAGGAAAAAATAAAAAAAAAACGCCATAATTTTGCTGATGGATAGGCACTATTCAGGAATGCTCACAATAATTTAAGAATAACGAAAAAAACAACCCTGGTAGATAATGCTAGGAAAAAAATAGGGACCCCGAATTTTATTATTCAAAATAAGTAATGCATTTACGTCTAAGTCAAATTAACTGCTTTAAGTTATTTGCATGGAAAAATGAATTGTTTATGTGTTGGGGAGTGGAACTTTTGTTTGAAATAAGGATCTACTGTTTCATCGTGCATAAATATAAACTGGCGAGTCCTAGGGCTTTAAAACGACGGTTATCAGGGGGCGAGATGTTTCTTATACCATAATATACAAAATGAGAACGTCTTTGACTTTCTACTTTTTGGGATTTAGCTCTTTTGTGTACTCCCACCCTATAGCACAGATTGTCCGAAAGGTGCAAGAATCACAAAATCTGTAAACTAATATTGACTTTTTAAACATTATGCAATTCCATCGCAAGTTTTTAAGGCTTTCTGTTTGTTAATAAAAGCTTAGCATTATTAGAATATGTATCCAAGCTCAGTAGCAGACCTATATGTTGTGACGCTCAGTTAAAGGCCCGGCTGTTTGGTTTCCAGTACGAAGATTTTATCACTTGTAAAAATATTGATTCGCGGAATGCGAAATATTCGCATGGTTTCGGTAGGTTAAATAGTACATAATTCTTCAAAATATTATTTGAATGTGATAATTGTAAAGTAACTTAATAATTTTGCTAATATGCTTTCAATTTGTACTTACATTCCAAATAATTAAGCTGTAATTTATATATTTTACAATATGTATACATTTTCGAAAGTTACAGAACAATCGAATTACTAATAATAACTATCTGGGGAAAACATAACTTCATAATTTCCATCTTTCTATTTCTTTAATATTCGTAACTTTTAATATTTTTAAAGATAAATTTATAATATGATCATGTGTTTCGTTATGAACTAAAACACTTTTACAGTGATCGAGTTTATCTCATTTTAACATGGACATTTTTGGCCTGAGAGACATTCAGGGATTTGCGTGACGTCGCCATGGAAATTGTGACGGGGCAAAGTATAGGCAACCCGCGGAACACTAATGTGTATCGACTGAGTGGATTGCCTTCATGCCCCTGATACTCCTGGCTCAGTAATTCTTGCCAGCATGTTCATTGTAATTGAGTATTGTTGTATCGTGTTATTGTAATTAGAATGTTGTAGATAATTGTTCTTCGGGCAAACGTATTTTGTAACCTACTGAGCGACTATTACGAAATGAAAATATAAATTTGTTCAATTCGTAAGAAAGAGACAATTAAGGTATACATCGTCGGTTAATTTGGACGCAAGTTTGTTTGAGAGGGACTGGCTCGAGTTCGTAAGAAGTGGATCCCTGAATGTAGGTCGAGATAATTTAAGTGATATTCTGCTAAATACTCAAATGGCGGCGTCTTCAAGAGATTAAAAGATTGGCTACACCTTGGGTAAGGTATTAAAGAATATTAATCAGTGGTTCTAGGATAGCTGCGGAAGCGGAGCAGGTAGTAATCTACCGATTGATAGTGGGAACCGGAATTTATAAACAATACATTTTATTTGTGTGGGTACTTCAAGTATTTTATTTAAAATTACCTGAAGTTCATTAGATAGGTAACAGCGACATCGTTATAAATCGTGATATAATATGAAATAAATTTCAAGGACTTTCCTTCAGTTTGCGCGGTAAGCCTCCTCTGGCTTGATATCTGTGTTCTTGGCGACCATTATGTGCGAGTCACACGAGAAGGAAAACACTGCCCATGAGCAGTTGAGACATATACCTATAGCCATGCACACAGGGAGACGGGCAACAGTGATCCGTGGCCCACTGAAAATGTTGCAGGGGTCTCTGAAGGCTTACGTAGTAAGTCGTTCAGTCCAAGATTTCCTCCTTCTTGTAGATGACAATTTGGGAGATCGTTATACGACATTTCGGGAAAAGTCTCTCCAAGCCATTTAGCAATTCTAAATGATTCAACAAAAAATAATTATTTTTGTTAACTATATCATTAAAGTTGCAGTTTCAGCTTCCTTGAAGAGTGTCTTATTTATTTGTTATAAAATATTTCATAAGCCAAAAAAGCTAGTAGAAAAGGGAGCTCAGAAATGTAGTTGACCACTCGCCCTTTTGTTTTGAGCTGCACACACCAATTTATATACGCTTAATATCGCTCTTCAAAAAACTTAAGATAGCCTAATACAAGCTAGAGATTGAAGTCGCACAGAAATTTTTGGCTGCATTAGTAATTTGTTATATTGATTTGCTTGTGATCTTCCTTATACGAAGTGTGAATGTTTTTTGTGTCAAGGCACCTGTAGAAAAGCTAGGAAGTCGATGTTTTTGAGATAGCAATCAGTATAGCCATCTCCTTCCTCTGTGCTGTCACCTATGGGCACAGATTTCTTGCGTTGACTTAAATAAATTGGCGACAAACCCTTGAATGCAGTTACATTGTTAGTGTCTGCAATGAAGATTTCTAAGTAATTGTTTGTTTTGAATTTTCCGGTTTCTCCACGAATCTGGAACCTCCTATTCCTACAAAACCTAATACACCACAAACTATCCTGAACATCTACAAGAAAAGAGCCCGCTTACATTAGAGGTATCCTTCTCCAGGTATCTCCCTCAAGCATGCACCACCCCAGTCAGGGAATCTCTAAGCGCCCGACTAGTCTTGCCACACGCCTGGGAGTACTTGTAATGAGGAAGGAAATATCATGCGCAATCCGTGAAAAGTTTGTTATGGTACTGCTCCGGCCCTTGCCTGGTAAATATAATAATAATAATAATAATAATAATAATAATAATAATAATAATAATAATAATAATAATAATAACACGGAAAACTACCGATCAGAGCAGCCAGCAAATACAATTCCTCCAAGGAGTGCTTGAATACAAGCTTTAGGGTCACCTAATAGGGTTGAAATATTACACTATCTTCCAGTTGTACAGTTTGTAAGGTGCAGTGGCAGAATTACAGTTGTACTTTCAGCGACTCTGATCGAGCGGTTCTAGGGTTCCAGTGCTAAGAGTGGCAGTTATTCGACATTAGCTTCATAGCTAGATTTAGCAGAGTAGTTATATACTCTACCGCTCGATCAGAGACGCTGCAAGTGCAACTGTAATTCTGCCACTGAACCTTCAGAGAGTGTACAACTGGAAGATGGTGTAATATTTCAACTCTATTAGGTGACCGTAAAGCTTGCTTAAGGCGCCTCAGATTACTACACATCCCTTCATTCAAAACTCACCTCGGGCGAGTTTTGATCTTTAGGACTATTGCCATATCTTTATAATGGAGTTTTGGTAAATCCCATCGCCGTCAGTGTGTTTTGGGTGGAGCAAAACACCGCCGCACGGTGCGCTCCTGGAAGGCGCCGTTTCGCTCCGGCGGGCGCGCTCGCGTGGCGTCGCGGCAGGTGGCAGAGAGGCATCCGCGCTCGCGCCCGCCCGTCCTTCCTTCCGCGCAGGTACAGCGGGCGCGCGGGAGGAAAACCGGATCTCGAAAACGAAATCGCGCCATCACGTCATTTCCTGGCAAGCCTGTGACTCAGCCCGCGCGCGCGCGCGCGCCCGCGGCGGCGGCGGCGATGGTGGCGGCGGTAGCGATGGCGATTAGCACGTTGGATGACCTGGCTCCGCTCCTACCTTTGCTCGCGCTCTTTCCGTTTTCCTTGCGCCGTGACATTTCTCTATGTACTCGGGACGACCGGTGTCTTTGATTTGGCTGACTTTCCTCGCGTTTCTTTATATCGGAAATGACCTAACAAAATGTTTTCTTATGGTGTACGCATGATGTTTTCCTTGGTGATATCCCGAAACTGTAATCGATGTCGGATTTTTAGCTGTATCATATAGGTATGTATATCAAATTGATATGTACTCCCTAATTTTGCAAGGTAATTTGCTACTCAACACTGGATGTGCACCACTAAAGACAAAACTACCGGAGGAGTAGATTGAATACAGCCTACGAGATAATTGCTTACAACCTCCATGTTAATAATTTTGAGAAGATTATTATTTAGTGCGTTTCAAAGTAAACATATTAACCATTTCACGCCATTCAAATACCTCTGTTTCGATTGCAATCGCACATGCTATGTACTACATGCTATTTACACGCAGTCGACACGCCAGTTTCACGCTATTAGAAAGTTTCCCGTCGTTCAATGGAATGGGTGATGAACTTGAGAGGAAAGAAATTATTATGTTTATATTGTTTTGCGGAAAAAAGTGCGAGCTAAAATAAATTTTCATTTCAATTCAATTTCGAATTTCTTTGGGAACCATGTAAATGCACGAAGGAGCGATTGCAAGAAAGGGCAAAACTCTAGCGGGAAACTTCAACTCTGTCGGAGAAATATGAGGAAATCTTCCTTATGTGTCTTATAGGCAAATGAAGGCTGCAGATGAAGCAACATCCACGGTTGAAATTTATATGATGTCTGTAACCTCTGCCCTTCCTTCCTTTGACTGTACAGATACGACTCATCGACACTAGGCTTCAAATGTTTAGGGCAATTAGGGCTATTTTATTCTAATAAAAATATTGAAAGGTAATTAGCATATGTATATGAATTATGGAAAACCAAACATTCTGACGAATTTTCAATGTGCATTTTTTTGGTCTTTTGTGACGTATATGTTCTTTTAGACATATTTTTCTTTTCAAATGCTTATTTTGTTATATATATATATATATATATATATATATATATATATATATATATATATATATATATATATATATATATATATATATATATATATATATATATATATATATATATATATATATATATATATATATATGCCGATCAGATGGCCGAGATCGCTAAGGCAGTAGTGCCGGAGTGGTTTCGGACCAGAAGATCGCGGGTTCGAATCCCGCCTCGGGCATGGGTGTATTTGTGTGTTTGTGTATGTCTGTATGTGTTGTCCTTTCACCCCCATCATCATCATATCATCATTTCATCTTCCATACCCCCAGGGCTAACAACCTTGGGGGGGATAAAAATAAAATCGGATCCAGCTTAAATGCTGGTCCCCCCAAAGAATTGTTCGCAAGCACCTGCCACCGTGATATTAAAATGAAAAACTGAGCCACGGTAAATGCAGGTTGCTTGCCCTGCGTGGTCCTAGTCGGCCGAAACGAAAATAATAATAATAATAATAATAATAATTATATATATATATATACATTACACACACACACACATATATATATATATATATATATATATATATATATATATATATATACATACATTACACACACACACACACATATATATATATATATATATATATATATATATATATATATATATATATATATACACATATACATATAATTCTTGGTTTCAAAGTTTAAATTATTTTACGTTCTACTAATCACATATACCTTCTATTTGTAACGAATCTTCATTGTTTGTCTCGACTCAAGCTGTCATTTGGGTTTGCAGGTCACTGCATTTTTGAAACCAAAAAGCTTGTATTTGGCTTCAGATTTCTTTTTCGCACTTCTTTGCACAAATGAAATAAAATTAAAACGGTGGTCTCTGGGCATCTAATCAAAGCAAGCGTGTTTCAGAGGGCTCCTCGGAAGTGGGGATCATTCTCCTTGCCCTCTGAAACACGCGTGCTTTGATGTTCTTCTCGGAAGTGCGCAGTGTAATCCCATCTCTGTCGAGCGTAAGGTGCATCTTCATTTTGCCCGCAGTTGTCTGAATTATGCACCACGCGAAGTACTTCATGGGTGGCTCTAAGTGTAGTAATCGAGCTCAATCCTGTAAAGATGCCAAAGTCTCTCACTCATGTTGATTTTTGGTATTGGCTAGTTTGAGATGCCAGTGCAGTGAAATATAATCCTGTTTTTCCTCTTCAATTATAAGTTTCAATGCCTTTTTCGGCGCCTATTTCAAAACTTTTTAGTGCCTTTTTAGGCGCCTAAAATGTTATAGTTGTTAGTGCCTTCACATCCGATGTCTACTCATGACATACTAGGGTCAGAACTTAGATCATCAATAAGCAGCGGTAGAAATACGTGTCAGGTGAGTCTCTATAGGACACTGAAAATCGATAAATATTTGTGAGTATGAGTGTGTGAGCAGAGAACTGTCCGTGAGGCTGGTACTGAAAACCAACAGTGTGCGGTTATCAGTGGCTTAGCAATGTTTTCCGGCACCATACGCATAATACATACTACATCTAACCCCCTTACAAACTATGTATTATAGTTAATAAATTATTTTGATAAAGGAGTTTTAAAAAATACTTAAAATTACGCACTACAATTACATACAAATCTATTTAAATGACAAACTATGTATTATAGTTAATAAATTATTTTGATAAAGGAATTTTAGAAAATACTTAAAATTACGCACTACAATTATATACAAATCTATTTAAATGGTAGTTCATAGTTTAATGCATATAGAAATCAACTTGATAATAACTGCACCTGAAATTTTACATTAAAAGTAATTAATATTTCATGTGGTAATTAAGCTTTTAATAATATTGATAATAATGATAATATTGATAATTCTGAAAATACAAACGTTATGTTTTACACATCGAAGTCTGATTTTGCGGCATTTCACTACAATGATTATCGACGCCATGTGTTGACAGTTTTATATTTGCTAGAATGATATATGGTGGATGGCTGCCAAGGTCACTGCTCGGTTCGTGAATCTCGCAACCTTCAAGAGCTTAAATAGCTAGAATTTTAGCGCTTGCGCACCACGCGAATTTTCATGCTTGCATGACGTCATCAGGTTTTCTCGATCAAAACAGCATATATAAGACCCCAGACTGCTCCGGAGTACGTACAGGTGCTTTGGCGCACTTTTTAATAAAAATTAAAAAAGCCATAAGAAAACCGTATTTGTAATGCAGTTCATGAGCGTTTTGATCGGCAAGTCAAATAAAATGTTCGTTATTTGAAACATAACTCAGTTGCAGCATGGTAGCAATTACAACCCAGCCGCCTTGAGGTATGGTTTCTCTTTGTATTCTTTCCGCTACAATAATTCTTCGTTCATCATTTTATTACTGACTGACGTCATTTCATGTAGTAAAATATATCGTACCACGATTCACGGAACAAATGCAACTGATAAAGTATGAGGGAAGGAAATACGGATTTTATCTCCTTAAACTGCCACACCCTTGGGCAAAGACACAAAACCATTTCTTGATTCTAAGAATCTGAAGTGCATAGGTAAATGTCTCTCTCACCGATAAGAAACATACAACAGGAATACGAACGGAAAACGGAAAGTAAAATCAGAAAAGATAAAGTGACAACGATGCTTATGTGACATTGCTGACAACACTTCATGGATATTCGAAATAGAAGTTCAAATTACACATTCAGTAAATATACTAATAAACAGTGAAATGGCTTCAGAGCAGTGATTTGTCGCTTTTAGACCTTTTTCTAAATTTCAACTATCATTACTGTAATACTTTTAATAAAGTTGGTTTTGATGCAGCTTTTCCCGTTGAACAATTTCTCAGAACTAGCTACTCCTTCTTCGAACTTGAATTTGCAATCTTATAACGTAATTGGTAGCAGAGGCCTGGCAAGGCCGCTTCGCCGCACCTCCTAGACCTTCCTTAGAACCATCAAAGCTATACTCATTTTTATTTTCACATGTGGAAGTGTAGCTCTTAAATGACAACAGCCCGGAAACTTCTTTGAAATCTACTCGATACTGCACTAGCGACTCTGTGAACTCACATTACAAGTACACTTCAAAGGAGCAAAATTGTTGAGGTTGAAATACAAGGATATTCATTCTCGGTCAAGAGATTAGAAAACATGAAATACTAGCAGACCCTACAGACGTTATCCTGCTCTTCCTCTATTTTTTATCTTTCTCTCTTCCTATCTCTCTTATTTTCCCTCTCTCTTTTCCCTTCCTCTCTTATTTCACCCTCTCCTTTTCCATCTCCTCTTTCTTTTCCCTTCCTCCCCTCTCTCTTTTCCTTCCTATTTTTCCGCTTTCACCCTTTCCCTCTATCCTTTTCCCACCTCTCATTTCCCCTTCTTTTTTCAGCTTTCTCCCTTTCCCTTTTCTTTTTTCCTTCTTCCTTTCCTTCTCTTTATTATCTCTTTTCCCGCTTTTTCTTATCCCTCTCTTTTTCTCTTTCCCCCTTTCTCTTTTCTCCCTCTTTCTGTTTTCGTCTCTCTCTCTCTTTCTCTCCCTCCCTCTCTCCATCTATCGTTGCTGACTTCTCCTGGCCTCCTCGGCCTCGCCCCAACAATGAAGTCCAAGTGGATTGGGAATTGCTTTTAACAGAAGCACCAACTTATGCTGTAGCGCCATCTAGTGAAGTTACAAAAAAATGAACAGCATTAAATACTTCTCTGTGAAAAAATACGTAAATGTGCCAACTTTCATGGAGATCAGTCACACGGCCATCTCCCTATGCGTACTGTGTGGTGCTACCGTACCGTTACTTGCCTCTGGGAAGTAAATTACGAACCTGTCTCTTAGAGACAGGCAAAAAATAATGATCGTAGTGCATCTACCGGCATATTATTTAAATTATTTTTTCCCGCATTTGCGTCGTATTAAACTTTACCAACCTTTGCAAGGACACTGCATAAAATCCTGAAGAAGAGCCTGAAAAGTTTTCGTATCAATTCGTACACTCCATTTTGTGTAATCGAGGTCGATTACATCCCGTTGAATTCACCCTTATTAGTATAAATAGATGTTTCTGTTGTTATTTAATGTCAACACTGAAACCTTGTCCAATGACCACTCTTGATATAAGCTGTATTGTTGGAAATGTTCGAATTTTGAACCACATGACCACTCTGCCAAATACATTTTGACCCCACTATACGCCGCATAGGACTGAGTCTGCAACAGTAATTTCGTCCGCCGCTCATCGTTCCCAAGCCGAGATAATACGAGATTGATTATCTGATGATTCCGAGCAAGTAAAATGCTTTGGCCATTGCCGGTCTCCGAACATTTGTGATAACGTAGTGCATGTAAGTGTAAGGGAATGTGTATAAAGGAAGAGGATAGGACAAGGAAGAGGAAGGAAAGATCGCGCGCGGAGCGTAGACTGTTTGTTAGGTTACTGCTCAGACACTCGCCTGGATTGATCGGAAAAGTCACGGAAAACTGCTGATGAGAGCTGCCAGCCGCTGGAATTCTCCTCCACACAGAAGCTGAATTCGACCTAGCTGACAAGCTAGTGTCGAAAATCTTCCACAGTTGGGAATCGTCCCTTAGGACCTCCCGGTCAGAGTTGCTGCAGAGACAGCGCCAATGCTGGCTATGAGCTAAACTCAGCCTGCGAATACGAAACCTGCAATGATTGATGCAACAATGCAGTGATTGATGTGCACAAAGCGCAAAGAGAAAATTACATAAAAGACACCCCAAAAGAATATTTACTGGAAGAAAATACGAAGAATACATTTTTATTTTGAACCACATAGTATACAGAAATTACTCTAAAAGGTACCATTTTGACAGGTCGGAAAACTAATAAAAATCATGATAGTTGATGGTATTGCAGGAGGTAGTGTCGAAGCCATTTACAAATGCGCTATCTGCAAATAAATGCATTGACAAACTGAGCACACGGACATTATCTGCATGCAGTTATGTTGCCAGCATTAGCAGTCAAAACAGTCCCTTCTTAGAAAAACCTTGTTATATTAGCCCAGTATATTAATCCCTCTATAACAAAAACTGCTTGCTTCACACGCTTCATCCACTTTCAGCAAACGCCCATTTCGCCAGAAATCCCACATGCACACCAAATACAACGGGCGACACTCCGGCCATCCGGATCACTGTGGGTTGATGCGGCCGTGGGAGGGGGGCGGGTGGAGCGGAGGCTCAAAGGTCGCGTACGGGGAAAGCATTGCCCATTCTGCTCCCGCCCCCGCCCCCTCCGCTACGAAGGCAGGCGAGGCCGCGCTGCACACGGCCCAACGCCGCCGCGCCGCGCCGCGCTGCGTCGGTATTTCCCAGCCGCCACCGCCTCCCTCGTCCCGCGATCGCACCCGTAAGCAGCGCGCGACGCACCGCGCCTTCCACTTAGCGACTTCCGCTGCTCGGCACTGGCCGACTCGCGACGAAGCCAGTGCGCACGCGAGCTCCAAATAACGGCAGGCCCGACGCGGCACATGCTTCGCTGGGAAGTAAAATCGTGTTATTACTGCGCAAATGCGTATCGTGCTTGCGTCTCCAAGTTAAGAATTAGGGTATGGTGGAGCCCTAGCAAGAAATTATACTTTAAAAATCCGAAGAAGCATGTAGCTTGCAAAGTTTTAAAGACCAGTCTTGCCTGAACTACCTGGCTATAACCGCAATTGCAGTTAGAAGAAAAATGTCACGGTTTCGTATACTACGTTGCTATCAGTTGTTTCATCGTGAGACACTAGTCACAAATCGAACAGGTTCCATTAACCCATGCCTCAGATTCATCTTAATTGCGTTCTCCACTTCTCCACCGAGTAGTAGTACAGCCATCACTTGCACTACCGCAATCATTTGCAATAATAAAAATATTTGAAATCAATTTCGAAGCATGAAATACCGTTGGTGCTGTTTGACCGGGCGCACGGTTGGGGAAGGGCGACGGGTCGGGCGCGCGCCGTGCGCAGCACAAACAGTTCTCGGAAGCGCTGACCGCAAGAGCGCGGCGGCAGCGGTGGCGGTGGCGGTGGCGGTGGCGGTGGCAACGGACAGGCCGCCGCTTCCGGGCACCGCAGCGGACAAACAAGTGCCTTTCGCCTCCGCCACCAAAACCGGCCGTTTCGTAGCTACAGATTGGGCTGCATCATTTGCTGATGGGATCTGTTGGATTCAGTTAAAAAATTTGTATAAAAATGTGGTGACGGCCATAATTGTGAACAAGTAGAAGGTTACGCTTATCAGTCGCAAAAATTATGGTTATCACGGATATTCTTCTTCTTCTTCTTCTTCTTCTTCTTCTTCTTCTTTTTATTATTATTATTATTATTATTATTATTATTATTATTATTATTATTATTATTATTATTATTATTATTGTGGTATTGGTTACGGTGGTGGTACTGATCATTGCTTTCTTCCTTCAACTATGATACTGGTCCCATCACAGAACTCAATCATCTTATGGATCAATCACCCCTTCCAGGAAACACCAAAACTTAAGATTTAACGTCAACATAATTTATAAAGATCCGTTAGGTTATAATGATGTAGTGATGTAAGCTGGCGTATAAAAGTGGGGTTACAAATATTGACTGAACGGCACTGAAAAATTCTCAGGGTCTACATTAATTTCTATCCAATATTTTCAACAAAAATGTCAGCAAGTGAGTTCTGGCCATGACCGCTGCTACATCGAAAAATATTTCCATTTTATCAATAAGAATAGCATCGGAATGTAATAGAATTATAAAAATTGGCGAAAATAGTCTCATTAATCAACAATTCTTCAAAATATTGAGCGTTATGTAATAGATTGTTACTTATAGAAATGTAACATTACTTGAGGACTACGTTGTTTCTAGATAGACGCATTAATTTGTTTGTCCCCACAAAAAATTTACAAAAGGAATATAATTTACAAAGTTCTTGTGTTCTTTAATTTCCGTTTAAAAATCGCAAATCGGTTACAGTTCTATATTCAAAATGGATCGTGAGCTCTTAAGTAAACTTCATACATTGGTGCGCGATGACTTCAATAAATGCTGCACATTTTATTCTTAGCCCATTGAAAGTATTAATTTGAAAACTGTCGCATGGAAGTTGAGATCAACTTGAACAACGATGTTATTAAATGCATCCATCCGAATACATTCTAACTCGGTTGCAGAGAGTTGTTCATTTACTTTCAATTAAACATGGCTTCAGAATATTTTTGTAGATTACATTATTTACGTCATTGAATAAGCAATAAAATAGACAATGTTCCACTCTTATCCCAGGTTCTTATTTTTTTTTTCGGAGAGAACGGACGATTGGTAATGATTTCTTAAAGACCCTATGAAGTTTTCATGAATAAGCAATCTAAGAGTTTTTTCCTTCCTTATATTTTAATTATTGCCAGTTAAATTACTCTCTACCTACAATCAATGCTGGGGTATTTCAAATTATCCTGAAATTTGGTCAAAGCATCCATGAACACGCTCAAAAGTATAGTGCACAATATAAGGAAGGAAAAACAATCGCGCGAGATCAGAAGTTCGTGGCGCCTGCAAAAAGGGAAAGGTATGCAATCCGTCATACAGGAAAGGAGCAATATTCGTGGCGTCGTTCCGGGCGACCAGGGAACAACTCTTCAACAACGGATATATTATATAAAAAATGAGGACATGACCATTCGCACTTTTTTCTTCTTCTTTTCTTTCGTTTTTGCGTTTCAACAAACATATTTTCCCAACTAACTTTGAACAAGAAAACATTATGTTTTAAGTTTCCTTTTCATCAAAAGTATATTTTTTTAAAAATTAAAGGAATATGGCATGAATTAACTTGCAATTTGCTTCCTCGTAATGAACATCTTTTAAAATTAAATAGCTTGATTATTTGTTCAATATCAATTTTTAACTCGAAGTACATAAAAGTCAAGATAAGCACATAATAGGACTGAATGTGCACGAGACAAAAATGAGTGTAGGAACAAGAGAGAATTGTAGTAGAGGGTGGTGGTGCGAGAGCGCTCTCCGCTTTTCTTGCGTCCGTCTTCATGACTAATGACGCGTTCGCGGGAGTGGGCGTTGGGGCGTGCGAAGGGCGGGGAAAGTGGGCGGCGTCGAGGCGTCGCGGCGCTGGGCGGGAAAGCCCTGCCGGGCGCCGGCGCGCGGCGCCAGGGCGGCGGCCACGGCGGCGGCAGAGCTTCCCGCGAGGTGTCCGGCTGGGTCGCCACGGTGATGTCACCGGCAGCCGCGATGTCCGCCGCCCCGCGCCGGAGGCTGCGCGGCCGCCAGCCCTTCTCGGTATTTGCGCACAGCACCACCACCGCTGCCCGGCGCCGCCGCAGTCGCCGTCGCTGTTGCGCGCCGGTGAGTCAGGGCGCGTGGGCGCCGCGACGCCGCCGCCGCCGCCATCGCCGCCTCGACGCCGCGCAGCCGCGCGCCGCTGCGGCGGAGCAGTGACCCTGTTTTCGGGCGGTGGGCGGTGGTGGCGGCGGCGGCGGGCCCGCGTATTCGCGGAATACCCCTATGACGGCGCAGCGACGGCGCCGCTGTAAATCAAGTGGCGCCGCTGCCTCCCGCGGCAAGGGCACGCCACGCCGGCGCCGCGAGCGCTGTAGGAGTCTTTTGGCGTAGGAAGAGGCCTAGGCCATCGGGGAACTTTCATGCGTTTCATCCGTGGATATCGGTTGCTGGAGGAGGCAACACGCTGCTTAACAGCTACCGCGCCAACTTTTCACCACTGGTCATCGGGGCTTAAAATACCGGTCACTCACGGTGTAGTTTGGGATACATTTTTTTGATAAAGCGGGTTTGCATCTAGTTTTCTTGGGGTACTCTGCCTCACGTTCTACTACTGCTCCATCATTCACATTTTGCCAAGATCATTATCTATCCACAGAATCATCCATTCATCGCGGCTATAGGGTGCAGTACTGGAATCATAATAAAGAATAAAGTGCACTGGAGGAAACCTTCGATATATAATCTCTTCGTGACTGAACAAGGCTGGATATATTTCAATGAATGACAATGGGCATGTGTAACGTCTTAGTGACAATAACCCGAACTATTTTACTTTCAATTTCATCTTTTTACCTCGTGAACACACGTATTCTGTTATTAGATAACAAGAAATAAACTGGATTCTATTGTTGGTGTCAAGGATTAGAACTCGTGTATATTCATGGCATAAAAATAAGCTGCCTAATATGTACAGAAAATTTCAGAAGAAGCGCTCTTAAATAAACTCTTAACATTGAAATATGTATTGTTAAATACAAACGATTGAGGGTGATGATTTTAGAAATTTTTGATTTACAACAAAATATCACTTATTGAAAACAAGCGCAATTCTGTCCCAAAAGAAATCCTCATAACCCATCCCTGTGGTTAGACAATTGCTTCAAAAGTGGTAATAAGTGAACTATTTGGCACACAAAAGCAGAAATTTTATTAAATCAGTCTTTTTACTTTAATGAATCACTCATCAACATATCTCATATTCTTTATTATGAACCTCAGTCCTCCCTTTTCGCCCTTGCCAAGAGGATTTTGATGGATGACAATGATGATTATTATATGATTTGAATGATGAAACAGTGGTGAAATGAGGTTTAGCGAAACGGGAAAACCTCGAGAAAACAGGAGCGATTTCTATATCACAATTTGATCGTTAATTGAGTTATTTTTCCTTTTGTTTGTAGAACCGACATTATTTTCATAAATTCCCACATGTATCGCTGAAATTCGTGAAGAACTGTAGATGTATTTATTATTATTATTATTATTATTATTATTATTATTATTATTATTATTATTGTTGTTGTTGTTGTTGCTGCTGCTGTTGTTATTATAATCTGGTTGTTTTCTCGTTTTCGTATTATGTGTGTACGACGCAAATGACGTAAACGTTTCCTTACCTTCCTTCAAGAGCATGGTACAGTAATTAGACCATCACAAGTTGTTTCTAGAAACTTTCCGCATCGTGCCTTTGCCATAATCAGTATTCTGATCAGCTTTAGTACGTCCATGAAATTTAATCTCAACAAGAAACAGAAAACAGCACAAAATAATCCCTCAGTACATTTCCACAGCTGGAAGTGCGGAGTTCTGCGGTTTGGGGCTCGTTTACGACTTGAAGACATTAGAAACAGGAAGCAGGGAACCGCGACGGCCTCGGAACCACATCCCTTCAGCCACTACCCCCGCTCTTTGCCGGCGCCCCTGGTATCAGGCTACGAACGCGTTTACTGGGCCTCTGGGCGGAAAGAAAGACGACTGAAATCCGAATCGTTACGACCAAAATGCTTGTTAAACTTCTGTTTAGGACCGTTTTTTCGAAGTTCCCCCCCCTCGGTATTGCAAAAAATATGAAAATAGATTAAACTTTCGATATGGATAATTATTTCATTATGAAATTTTGTTTTTACATACATCGATTTTTACAGTTTATAAGTCCATGACCCATCGATTACGATTGTCCTAGCGGTAACTGTTTAAATATCGATAGGTGATTTTCATTCTTCACTCATCTTCACGATTGTAAACATGATAATTAATAGGCACATTAAAATCATTCATAAATATTATTTTCTGAAAATTATATTTATAACAATCTGATTTAATTATTAGTTACAGAACTCATCAACTGATTCAAAATTTACATTAGCTTATTAGCGCCAAAATAACCAAAACAAAGACATTCAATTTAAATTACAAATTAAATGGGGCGCCATTTAATAACCCACAGGTGTTAAAGAGGACTCTGGAAATGAAGTTCATACTGTAATATTAACATACACTTGCAAGTGCAACGTTGCGTTTTGAAAATCACTTTTAATCACTGCTCTTTAATCACTTTTATTTATGATCAATTCCATAGAGGATAGGCGTTGATCATATTTTGTAATTGAAATGTACATAAAAATGAAGTTAAAATGTTTACCAAAACAGTCTTTTTGAAGGATTTTTTCAACTTTTAAAGTAAGAACTCTTTTATACGGAATAAAATACAATAAAACAAGAACGCTTAAAATCACTCAGCTAGTTGCATCTGCATCTAATTAGCATAACTGTAGTTTGGAATAAAATTGATAAAGTTGTTATTTATAAAATTATTATGTTTGACTTTTTATTTAATAACAAATTAGTTTTAAAAATACTTTCTATTATAATTCATTAAGAAAATAATAGTTTTATGGAAGAGAAATGCTTCTACAGGGAGAGCTAAAATGGTTAGCAATGTAACAGTAAAGAAAACACTGTCACAAACATTTTCGTTATAATTCAACAACTCACTAGTCTTCAAAGTTTATCTGAACTACCTACGGAAGCAACTAGGTTTTATGTTAGACTATCTTGGTAAACAGTCCTTTCGAGAAGGAACTCTAGCGACTATTAGACAAAGGAGCTAGAGTGTGAACATTTGAGGGTTATTTTTCATATAAGATCCATTTGTTAATGAGAAGAAAAATACTGTATACATTATTAAAATATATTTTTGTTAACCATACATAATTTTATCTTCAATTCTACATCATTTTCAGTTTTGGTCAAACGTTTTTTAATGGTTCAACACATTTTATGTTCCGACATCAATGAAACCCGTCGCCCGTGAAGAAGCCCAATACCTGACTGCAATTTTAATTTCTTCATAGTCACTATACCGTTGACCACTAAGAAACTCCTTTAAGCGTAAAAACATGGAATAGTCAGTGGATGATCAAGTTGTTTCCATCCAAAAGACCTGATTAGACCTTGTATTTGTGCACAAACATGGCGACATCAGCGGGCGACTCAATTTTCTTAATCATTACAAAGTTCTACAGCTCAGCTGAAAGACATAGCAAACGACTGAAAAATGTGTGAAAACGCGGGAAAAGCATTCTGGAATCAAATACTCTTGCACGATGCGACGATCGCGCGTCAATCTCATTATCAAACGAACCTTTTTTAAAAATTAACATACGCAGAACCTCGCTAGTGGTACAAGCCGCCACCACGCGCGCAGCCATCGCGCACAAAGAAACGCGCCGCGCGTTTAGCGCATCTGGCCGGCGCGTGAGCACGCGAGAGGCGAGGAGATAGAGCAGGCGCTGGGGAAGAATGACGCGAGCGGTTGCGCGGGCGCACGCGAACCTCCTGCAGGCGGCTTGGAGAACGTGCGCTTCTCTGCCAGATAGATGCAGTAGGCACACAGCTGTCACCGCCGCCGCTGCCCGAGACGCACGCGTCGCGATATCGCGCCTAGACCCGAGCCGTTTGTCCCCCTCCCCTTCGCCGGCAGGGTGGTGGCGCAGCCGTTACGCGCGAAACACGCTGCGCCCTGAGTGCGCCACTGTGCCCCGGTTGTCTGGATCAAAGGTCATCCATTATTTGGAAAAGAGAATCAAGAATTAACGAATGGCTATTAGAACTATCAGAAGACTATCAGAATGATTAACGAATGTCTATTATATCGAGGACAGATTTTTGATAAATAATATGACTTAATAAGGCTTAATGTTATTTCACTTAATTATGTTTAATTTTTTGTTATGGGCAATTTGAGATTGGAATTCTCCAAGTACCAATGGACGTTACGAATTCAAAGTCAATTGCGACAGTTCAGCTGCGTGTCTGTTGCCTCTGCCCCACGCCGCAAAACTGACCGGAAATTCCAAAGGTTGAGGCCCCGCTGGGTCCGGGATTTTCGAAGCAACCTTACGTAACTTTATAGAAATGAACCACTGACTGGAAGAGAATTCTAGCGCCACGGATTGGTATTTTTCTGTGGTTTCTCCGGTCAATATCAAGCGAATGGCGAACCACTACCCTAATAAAAACGGGACATGGATCATGCGCGACCTTTCCTTCTTCATCCTTCCTCCTTCCCTCCTTTCCCCTCACACACGTACACGCACTATACTACCATATATGTCGGAATACAAGTCGAGAGCTCAGTGTTAGAGCTTCCCCTGTTAGATGTTGGCCCGCTGGGGAAGATTCCTGAAGGAGGAAATCCCGCAAGCTAATGTGTATGTCGGCGCCGGACCTCACAATTCAGCGGAGGCGTATCACTGCCATCTCCCGAAATAAAACATTCACTGTACTAATGGGACAGATACCCAGCGGGGGAGCAAACTACTCGCGGGATATAACATGCAGTTTACTAAGGGGACTAATGGCCTTAGTAGCAGACTCCCTAAAACATCAATCAACTCGAGATGTCACATAAATAATTTTGTTTCATTCAAAGTAAATTTCCTTTCATCCAAAGGAAATCAGTTCAGTATACACCTTAAAGAAAACGTCTGAAAGGAAACCGCCAAAATCGAGTATACACATTACACCGCGTATCCCTTTTGTCACATCTTATCTTACGCCGTCGAATGTAGGAGCTTCTTCAGCTGCAGAGAATTTTAAATAATTCAGCTAAGAAAGATTCTGATCGTTTGACCCATGATTTCCTACGATGCCAGAAGTGGACATAGATACTAGGACGTTCGAATCTCTCCTTCGCCATTCTGTACCCACTTCCATCCAGAAAGCCGGGAGAAGGGTCCCTGCTTCCCCGCATGGGCATAGTCCATTCCCCTAAATCAAGGAAAAGATCTCGCATGGAGACCGGGTTGTCTGACGAGAAAGGAAGAGAAGAAGAATGTAACTGCTGATGTGGCTGAGGGCATCAGTTGTTGGTATTGCAGCGCCTTTGACCACGACGTCGTAGGAGTCGAAGCCCGACGGTAGCGGGATTTTCTAGCTAGATCAGCGAGGTCGATTTCAACAGCAATATGGAGGAGGAATTCTAGCGGCCGGCTGCTCTGATCGGTAGTTTTCCGTGGGTTCTCCCCTCAATACCAGGCGAATGCTGGATCAACAAACGGGCCACAGACAAACAGGCCACGGATACCGCGCTATCTTTCTTTCCTCCTGGATGTCCTATTCTCACCCCTTACTTACATGCCGCCACATATGTCGCGAAACCAGATAGAAGCTTACATTCTCTCCCGTCAGCGGCGGTGCCCTGCTGGCGAGAGATACCTGGTTGGATAAAACGCCGCAAGCCGACATGAAAGTCCGCACGGGATCTCACCATCCAGCGGGGGGAGGGAGAACACCACCAGCTTTCGTGATAAAAAAAAACATACAGTACCCTTACTGGACTAATGGCCATAGCGGTTGTCGCGCTCGGAAACACGATGGAAAAAACTAATCAAGAAGAAGAAGAAGAACGCGGTTTTCGGCGGGCCGCGAGTGGCCCACGAGGTGGTTTGGGCAGTCGAGCTGGGCGTGAGGGAGGTGGGAGGCGCGAGCGACGCGCGTGGGCCACGCGGCGAGGGGTCCGCGGCGGTGAGCCGCGGCCGGGGGGAGCGGTTGGGTTGCGATCGTGGCATTCCAGAGTCCGGCAAGGCCGACCGGATGCTCGAACCGTCACCCTTCAGGAATTCCACGCGGCCGTTCGCGGCCGCCCATTATCATGTTGCACCGTGAGAAATCAATGGCACAGACCTTGACGGTAAAGATACAAGGGCAGCAAGGAAATGAGAAGAAGAATAACAGATGTTTGTTTTGTTTAGAAATAACTTACTGGACTTTGCAATTTTGGGCGATGTATTCCTTATGAATACTCATCATGCCAGTCCTCTAAAACTGACAGAGAAAATTTAACTTAAATGAATTCTATGACTCTTACTTCGTGACAATTTTCATGGAATAAGTACCCTGTGAACGCAAAATTAAAAACATCCTTGTGATGTTTCCTACATTACCCGAACGTAAGTCCATGTTTGAAACTTTAAAAGGCTTAAGAAGATCATTTGGAAAATTCGTAATTAGGAAGTCTTTTGGAAAATTTTCCTTTTCTGCGCAATAAAATAAAATTCATGTTTTCTCTTGTAATTTTAACATACTTTTCATTTTCTTAGGACATGCTCCGAATAAAAGAAAACTGATTATTGATGAACACTATCGACCGTTGTCCTAGGATTGAGTAACTCGAGTGCAATATCAAGGGAGTATGACTACTTATTACTTAAGAATGTCAACAGATCTGACCTTCACCATAGTTTGTCTCTTATTACTTCTAATCTCACAAGCCAAAGTCATTCAGTCTTTGTTGTATTTATTTGTAATCAACACATCTATCAGTTATTTCATTCAAATACAACCAAATAAATATTAAATTTACTTTCAGAAAACACATTCGAACAAGTGGAATGATTAATGTCGAGGGCTTGATCTAATCATATTGTTTTTACTTCCGCAAGGACATTTAACGGAGAGCGAAAACGTAGTATGTTGTTGAATCGGATTCATTCATTTTGGGTGAATGTTCGCGCCTCTAGATCTCCCCGGGTGCCTAGCGAGGACTCGGGTCCTGAAGAGCGCAGTGGGTGCGCGACGTGGGCAAGGTCGAGGAGAGCGGTCATCTGGCCACCGCACATCGCCCCTGCAGCGGAGGAGCCCTGCCTCGGGTGCGCGCGCACTCAGCGCCCGCAAGGCCACCGCCTCCTGCCCGCCCTCGCCCCCGCGTCGCCCGCCGTTGCGAACCGCCTCCGGCGGCGCCATCGCCCACACGCCCCTGCTCCCGCCACCTCCGACGCTGAATCACAGCGTTCAGGCGCCCGCGAAGCCGCCAGAACAAGACAAGCACGATCCGCCGCCCATGCGCACCGGAAGCAGCTGCGGTCACGCCACACAGGGCAAAGCGGCAGGGGCATCACGGGCTGAGCGGACGGGCAGGGTGGGAGGGCGAGAGGCGAAGGGCGGGGGGCGGGTAGGGGGTGAAGGCGAGAGAGGGAGCAGGGCGGGAGGACGGGCAGGCAGAATAAGAGGGCGAGGCGGTAAGGGGAAAGGTGGGGCGGGGTGCCGACGGGGAGAACGAAATAGAAAAGAGAACGGAAGAACAGGCAATCTGGCATGCATCGGATCAGAGTGTGGCATTCAAGCATTTTTATTACTGATTACTTTGGTATTAATATATCTAATTTTCAAAAAAGAACTACAATTTAGAATAAAAAGTATTAAATTAAAATATCAAATGAAAAGATATCCTCAGATATATTCAGATCTTTAAGTAGCCAAGTAAGTCTGCCAAAGTGAAGAAAAAGAGCTTTAAATATATAAAATACAAATTGTGACAGTGAAAAGAAAAGATAGTGCTTTATAAAGTCTTGAAAATCTGTTTGAGTGAGTATTTGTTGTTTCAAATACATAGGTAATTTGTTCCGAGGGTAGTGCATATTATATGGGCCAAGGTGGCGGTATTACTCTTCGGCTGGAACGTGAAATCCGGCCTTGCGGGTCCCCTCTTCCAGGCGTCTAACTCGAAGAGGCACCTCCCCAACCGGGACCAGCTTCCGACTCTTCTCCCAATATGTGTGATAGTGTAGTGCATGTAAGTACAATTATGTATTTGAAATAACTAACTATATATAAGAATATGAACTGAAATAACTAACTATAACTAAGGAGATAACTAAGATATAATGAAGCTCATAGAACCTTTTTCAGATTCCCGGTTACATGAAGAGGTAAGGAGAGACAGATAGTAAACTGTATTACTCCGTGTCTGTTCTTACATCATCATCATCTGCCAGTTCCGGTTGGGGAGCTGACAAAGAGTGAAGTAAAATATTTTCACTGATTGGATACTGTGGGCCAAAAACGAAGAGTACAGTAAGTCAGGGAGCACAGTTAGAGACAGACTGTAGGGAAATAATGAAAAGTGTCATGGTACACTCATACGTATGTACTCCATTAATTTGAGGATCAACACAGAAGATTATGAAGTTTATCTAAATTAGTAGAGAGATACCGATCTTTCGATTTGTTTTAAGGACGTTAGATATTTTCTGTTGGCAGCGTCGACCTCACAGTTAATATTGTTGACAGCAATAAATACAATAAAAATGTTTCAAATTACTTTTATTTCAGATAAACAAGTGTTTATCTAACGACGAAACGTTTTGTTCTCTTTAGAAGGAGTATAAATATTGCTGGGAGAAATAGCTATGAAGGTTTATTTCTTGACTATTTCCTATTGTTTGCATTAAGAAGTAAAACGTTGGTTTCCGAGAAATACACTCGTAATTTTCGTCCTCAAACTGAGGTAGTGAGTGAAAAAGACTGGGAACGTACAGTCTAGACGGAAGCAGCTGCAGTCACGCTAGAGGGAGAGCAAGCTAGCAGGAACTTGATGACGAACTTGAACAGGATTCGAGACAATGGCAAAGTGCGCTAACATCCTAGAACGATCAGGGCTTAAGATATGCGATTTAACACATGGCAACAGATTGCTGCCTATTAGTGGAGATACGATGCGGTCAGAGAAATGAATGGAATGCAAAGACAAAACAATGTATATTGATGTGCCTTAGTTAAAAGACGTAAAGAGACATACTTTCGTTGTACATAACTAGATTGAAATCCTCAACTTGGCAAGGTACTATATCGTGGGATACATAGTTTTTATGACACAATATCTACCAATAAGTTAACAGTTCTAACACTAAGTACACTAACACTAAGTATCTAACACTAAGTAAATATTTTTTTATTGTCGATGACTTTCATTGATGATTTTCATTGTTCTGTGTCTAACGGAATATGTCTCCGGCATATATCTATTTATCAGATATTCCTCAACCAGACACCTCAGAAGTAGCTTTGTTTGCTGATGACACGGCAACATTTACATTTCACGACGATATCTTATGCCCACATTACCAATTACAAAATGACTTACTTAAATTTTCAAAATGTACTGATAAATGGAGAATTAAAATTAACGCTTGAGAACCACAAGCAAAGATTTTCACCCTTCGTAAACCAAAATTACCTCCCTCTTTTCTCATCCAAAACACATTCATACCATGGTTACTAAACCAAACCCCAGTTAAGTACCTAGGACTCACAATGGACACAAAATTAACCTGGAAAGCACATATAATAAACACTAAACAAAACACTAAAAAATTATAAAACTCATAAATCTTCACTTAGCATTGAATGCAGTAAAATAATCTACAAATCAGTAATCAGACCCTCACTAACCTACGCGAGCCCCGTTTGGATAAAAGCAGCCCACGCACATACGCACAAAAATAAACTCCAAATTATACAAAGTACGTGCCTCATAAAAATTACTTAAGCTCCGTGGCTCATAAGCAATGAACAACTACTCAAAGAATTAAAAATAGAACCCATTCAAGATTATATACTCAAAATTTCAAAACACTTCTGATATACTACCAGAATCCCTAGCTATAGTTACTTACCATTTACGAAATAATTACAGACAACCCCACAGAATCCACTCACGCTACCTTAAATACATTTTCAAGCCTCCTTAACCATCTGAAAATATAATCTCTCTCTCAAATACACACACACACACACACACACACACACTTTCACACACATACACACACAACAATACCAGCTGTTGCTTACCAAGCTCATTTTTAATATTATCTAACACCTACCGGAAACCGGAAATATATTGACACTTAGTCCTGAGGATGGTTCATTCTATAATGTTATAAAAATGTTATATTAACACCCTTGAAAGGCAGAAATGCCGAGCAAGAAGAAATATTTTTTTTAAGTCTCCGACGAATGTTATGTAGTGCTACTTTTTGTTGGCGGCTGTTGTTAATAGCAAGAGCGTGAACAAAATCCACTGTAGACTGAAATGGCCTACCGAATACCTTCTCCAGTATTTCGACCACTCAATATAATTACCTACGCATTTAAGTCTTAGTTTATTTTCTTTATTGCTATGAATTATATGCTTATTTGCCATATATGTAACCAAGAGGTGAGACACTATTGAACTTTGAAGCTGAAGTATTTTGAAAATATCTACCCTCCAGTGAGTTTGTAAATTTATAATATTGAACGGCATATTAATATAGAATAATATAATAATAAATTTTAGCCATAAAAATGAATAATGTAATAAATAATATAAGGTAATTTCAATACATGTAATAACAAAAATAATTATAATAATATAATTACATAAATATATAGAGCATATTATAATTAATACGAAAAATAAGAATATACAGTGAAAAAATTGTAATATTAAGCTGAGATGTCTAATGTAAAAATGTTTATAATCAACAAAACACAGAATAGGTTAAAAATAAGATACACTTGCTCATTATATTGTATTTAACTGATGTATCAGTACTTTTTCACAAAAACATTCATTTAGTTATTGGCAATATACCTCTCTTTTATGTATCTTGTGAGATACATAAACGTTATGAAACTTATAACTGCTAAACAATAATTTATATTCTTGATTTTTCTACCTACACCCCACAGTTGAAAATAATTTATCATTATTTTTTCCCCCTCAAGTAGATCTTTGCTTGCGAAGGTAACGTGAGACTTGCTTAATGGCGACCTGATTCACCTCGCGAGTCGGCATCAGTAACACTACAATTTTTCTCTATGCGAACATGTCTACCTTGGCTAAATTGCTAAGCGGTGCTGATCTACTCATTTCCAATCGTTCACGCCCACGGTATTAGATGCTACAAACTGTTTTCGCCTTCTAGAAGACACTGTGAGTACATCTCATGAATTAATTTATAGCAATAAATCTTACATTTTCCTGTAAATAGTGGCTTTTCTCTAAGACTAAGGGAATCTTGCAGGAATATATTTCACATCGGTTTCTTTCAATCTACGAAGGTAGAAGAACGACTTGACCAGCGATCTCTTAAGCCTTGAGATAGCATTTAAGAAACTCAGCAATGCTGCCTTAGGCCATCACCCAGCATTCCTCAGCGATGAGGCGGCAGAAGCTTCGTAGAGCAATTTCCTTGGCTCCGGCTATCCTCTGCCCTCCGTCACTCTCCGGAAAGAAGAGTAATAATGCTGAACATCTATTCATCTCGCTCCTTTTCACAATTTAACTATCGTTTGAATCTTGAGACTTTTTCGGTCCTGAATGCTTGAATGCGCATTGAACCGACAAGTAATATTTACAATAACTTTTTTCAGTTTAACCGTCTTTGAACCATTACTGATGTTTCCAGGAAAACTTCGTTTAGAGAAGATTCAAGGAGCTTTTCTCAATACAAAATTTACAAAAAAATAACTAGTCTAGTAATGATATCAACAAAAAATATATTAAAATGTGTGATGTGTGTGAGGTTCTACCAATGATTTACACAATTTCATTGAACTGACGATTGACTTCACAAAATATTTAGATTTGCAAATACAGTAATCATCCTTGCTTTTCAAACCCCAATATCTCTTTTTCCATTAAAGGATTGAACTACGATCCGTTTTATCAATGTTTCATCAAATATGCCTCGGAATATTTTCATTTATACCGCATACGCTTAAGCATCTGCTTACACGAGAGAGACCTCACGCCAAAAACCATCACCACTGGTTTATATGAAATTCGTAAAACAATATAAGAATTAAGGAGGTAAATATACAAACAAAAAATTGAACTGCTGAACTATTAGGAAACTTTCTCCATCGGATACGCGAGGCATATTTCTCTGTACATGGGAAACCTTCCATGGGGGCACATGAAGCACGATCGCCACATTCAAAACAAAATGTTAAATCGTAAACTGCCAGCAGTTGGTAGTGAGGCGAGCCCAGCTGTAGCTCCAACACGGAAGGGAGCAGAGACTAGAAGCCCCTGTCGACTGGGTGCACCGGGTGGTGGCCGCCACACTGCCCCATTTCATTGGCCACACCCCTCATAGCACACCCTGTTCATCTGTTCCCTTCCGCACCCTCTGCTTTCCCCTTCCCTGCTCTTCTCCTCGATCACTCACCCTTCTCTATGATCTCGCCCCCCCCCCCCCACCATTGTGAATATATTTATCAATATTACGAACAGTTAGAAAACTCAGGGAAGTGTCTTCTGTAGCATATCTTTTATACTTTTCACCTCGATTTCTTTTCATTGCGATCGTGAAAAAGCTTAAAAGTTAATCGCATCTCCCTGAAGAAGTCTAGAATGATATAAACGGGAACCGTGACATGTGATATACGTACTGTGCAAATAATAAATAATAAATGGCTTACGCTCTTTCTTGTACTCACTGCAATCTCTACCAGAATTTCGAATTCAAATTATTTATTTTAAATGATCCGTGCACAAATAACTTACTAAAACTCGTCACACAGAAAGACAAATAAAAAAGGGAACCTCTGGCCAACAGAAAGAATAAGGTGGGTAAAGAGTGAATGTGTTTTTTAATTTTAAGATGTTAAGTCGCCATTCGCAAATTTCAGTCGACAATGGGCGTAGTAAAGATAAATACCAGAATGGTGAAAACAAAAAAATTAAATAAATTAAAAAAAGTTTCCTAAGAGGATAAGAAAATTATACGAAATAAATTTCATTTGTATTTTGTGCCTCACCGCACGTCTATTTCCCCGCGTCTCCATCCACCCTTTCCTCACGTTGGGCAGGTAATTAACAAGTCTTCCCTCTGGTGGCGGGGCCAGGCGCGGCGGGACGGGGCGGGGAGGGCGCGTGCGCGTGCGCGTGTGCGTGCGCGGGGCGAGGGGGGCGCCCTCGGAAGGGTTGCGATATGGGCCGGGGCGCCCGCCGGGCGGGGGCCGCCAGCGCGTGGCCGGGGCGCCCAGACGCGACGGCGCGCCGCCGCCGCCGCCGTGGACGGGTGCGGCGCGACGCGGCGCCCACCTGCCTGGCGTCGGGACGGGGCGGCTGGCGCAAGGGCGCGGGCCGCGCAAGGGGGACGGCCGCGGTGGCGGCGGCGAGGGCGAGCCTGGGAGGGGACTGGCCAAGTGGGCGCTTGGGGAGGCCGCTGACGCTGGGCGAGGGTTCGAGTCTTTCCTTGCGGTGGGGTGATCGGCGGGTTTCTTCAGACTGGCTCCTCCCTTGTAAAAATCCCGTGTAAACCCAAGAAGAAGACTTCATTTTTTCAAAGGGAGTCGAGTAGTCACGTCATTATCAAACTATCTTAATTTTTTTTGTTATTTTAAATGTCCTATATTTTGTAGCATATCCAATTATTCTGGATAGTAAGGATTATTATACGTACATTTAAATAGCTTACGTGTATACATGCGCATCGTAGATAAGATCTTACGTCCATGTTACGTAGATGTTTATCAGTTTCAGTATTTCAGGTGTAGTGTATTGAACGTTTTCCGAGTAATGTGTCTGCGATAATTTGCTATATTTTAATTAATGTGCTTGAAAATATGAATGATGTATTTTTCACAGTATAATTACATTACTCTTCAGTACGTTATATATATTTGGTATGTCAGTTTGATAATACGTCTGTCTGTACTTGCTGCGACAGCCCGCGAACGGATCAGGGCGTACAAGTAAAGGGGTACATGTGATTAGCACGAAGACATCCCTACGCCTTATTCTGATCTTCTTAGCCTGAGAAGTGAGTCTCATCTTCACACAGCAACATATACTGCTGCATTGCAAGGAAAATACACACTATAATATTACCTGACTGGGAATCGAACTCGGGGTCGTGTCATGGAAAACGAGCACTCTAACCTACCAGCTAAACCGCGAGTGCTCGTAATATGTACAACCAATAACGAAATATACTTATTTCATCAGTGATTTCAAGTAATTGTTTTTGAATATAAAGAAAGCATAATAACGCAGTGTTGTTCACATTATTTCTGATAAATAATTCTAATCACAAAAGAAATAACATTTTTAGTAGCTACAATTGTTTTTTTTTTTATTTCTATATTATTTATATTTCTAAGAGCTCGGTTCTAACGACCGTTCTACCTAAGCGACCTTTGGTATTAGTTTCACTATGACATACAGACATCCATGAAATACCTTATATTATTTTTGTGAAGAACCAACATGTTTTTCTCCGCTGCGACGAACGCGGAAGGAGAGTTATATTTTTCATCTTCCCGTTCACGTGACCGAGAACCACCTGAAACATACAAATAATTTTATGATCAAACAAACTCACGGTCATTTTGCTGTATGGAAGTCATGTGGCAAGTATAATTTATTTAAAAATCAACGCAACGACCACAAACATATAAAAATATTTAAGGGCCCAATCAATTGTTTTAATTTTACACGTGCTTTTGTTTTGTTTAAAGCAAAATACAAGGATTTGGATCGGTTATAAAAATCCAGTATACAAATAATTATTTAAATCCATTAAAGCTCACATTCTGTAATGAAACTTATGCAAGCATAAGCGCTGGTAAACAGATGTAATAAAACAGCGCACCTTAGAGAACGAACACCTTTCCAAGCAGCCACCGCGGCTGTTGTTTCTGAACTACAAACTCGTTTCCCAAGAAGTCCCTTCGGCTACGCCTCCGCAACTCTGCGCCGTCTGCGGACGCATGGGGTGAAGAGGAGAAAGGATACCCAGCATTGCGCCCCATGCCCCAGCCCGCACCCCGCCACACCTCGCCGCGCGGCGCCGCCTCGGGCGTTCGCACCCCAATGCAGCCCCGCGTGCCCCCTCCTTGGCGTTCGCCCAGCGCGTGCCCTTCGCGTGCCCTGCACTCACGCAACACACCCTCCGCTCCGACGCTGGGGCGCACTAGCCGAAGGCAGCCTGTTGCCAGCGGCGGATTGCTCTTGTGGCGCTCCCTAAGCGCTATCTCACAACACGACCATAGGGATCGCTTTTTTTAACGCGGCTCTGCTCGTGCGTAAAGGCTCAAATTGCAGGTTATTTCTCAACCCATCCGTAGTCAAAACAGATTTATATTACCCGAGATGTTATTACTAAAGAAATTCAATTTAGAATAATTTATATCAATGCTAAAAAAAAACATCACCTAAAGAAAATGGGCATTCAGTGTTGCCAGTTTAGCGGATTGGCCGCTAGATCTAGCGGAATTTCAACCGCTCTAGCGGCGAGAAATAATGATTTACCGGCTAGCGGAAAATCTAGCGGAATGAAAGCAAATTGGCGGAATTTCTAGCGACAAGGTTGAAACATGTTTCCATATATAAACTTTTGTTTCGATGACCAAAAACTAATGGGGACATGTAAAGTATTCCGTCCCTTATTATCCAAAGTAAACAAATACCGCTGGAACCATAAATCTGATATCTGAGTCATATTACCTTAACCCTCAACTAGGCGCGTGGTGCCTTTCTCATTGGCTAGCGGCCGGAGATTCTCCACCAAATATCCAATCAAACGTGGAGAAAATATTATCCGCGTTCTCTTTAAATATGCAATGTCTCTTTGTACAGTTTTTGAAATGCTAAGCGTAATAGTTTGTGAATAAATAAATAAATAAATATTCAGCCTGCAAATTCAAGTCTCTATAAGAACAATATTTTAATAATATTGCAGTAATATACTTTAATATTTTTTCTACATCCGCGTTAATATTCTATCATATTAAATTATGAAACTAATATTTAAAAAGTATTATTTTAGTAGACATAAGAATATCGTGAAAAGTAAGCTAAGAAATCGTATGGAAACCGAAATGGTGAATGCTGTTTTAAACATTCGATTTAGTTTAAAACGGCATGGAAAATGTAATAATTTTCGATTTCCAGATGAAGTTCTTAGGCTTATAGGTTCAAATGCGAAATATAATAAGCAAATAAATGAGGACAATAATGAAGTCCAAACAATAGACGAGCTTATTTCAGAACTTAATAGTAGTGAATAGTAATGTAAAATTATAGTGATAATAAATCAATATTATTATTCAATTATTACTGCGATTCGTCTGTGTAAACTATTATATAGTTAGATTTAAGTTATAAATTATAAATATAATTACACAAACATGTGCAATATTTAATCATTGCTTATATTTGTATATTTTATATATATTTAAAATAAGTTTTAAATATCGAATTTGTATTTTTATTATCATGTAATAAAATAAAAAATTATAAATTATTTATTCTACACGCGTAATTAATATTATTTCTTACATGGCATATTTATCACCCTAGTTCTGATTCATAAATTTCAAATATTTTCATTTTTAATACTTTTGTATCACATATTCATTTAATATTTATAAATTATTTATATAAACAATTACTCGATATTATAAATATTATTTATTAAAAACAACTGTTATTATATGTAAAATTAAATATCTTGATTTAGCGGAAAAGTTAGCGGCAAGAAGTTTTAAATTTAGCGGAATCTTGGGGAATTACGCGTGCCATCTAGCGGCCGAATGTCCATCGGACCTGGCAACACTGTGGGCATTCTGTATTTACCTAATCCAATCTGCTCTCAAAAATTTAAAACAAATATTAATAGAAATTGGTAATCATATATTTTATGTGGATTATATAATATTTTTTATTCCATTACCTCCATAACTCGCTCGATATTTGCAAATCAAGTGGTATATTTTCAGGTTTATATTGAAGATGACAACTGTGAGAAAGGTGATGCGGTTTTCTGAACATTGCTGTGTTAATATTTTATATAATCTTATTTTCAACTCATTTTCTTTTTTATTTGAATGCCCTCAATATTTCCTCAATCTGGAAAGTTGGCAACAGACTAACACAGAACGAGTTCTCGGTTGTGAGATGAGGATCACAGAAACACAACCGGCAGCACTCAAATGAGATTCTGAAACGCAATGATTCAATCCTTGGCGGAGGGGACAGGCAGTTTCCTACATACTCACTTAGACCATCTGGGATGAAGAAATTATGTAATATTCATAAATAACATAATAGAACCTGTGAATTTTTGACACTCACTAAGTCGAGGAAATGCTTTTAAAGTCTCTCCTGACAACTTTCCTGCTACGTGGTCCACATTTTAAATACTTCTTTCGCCCCCTGAACATTGCTTCTCAAAACACAAATGATTCGCATACTTTTTTCGAGAAGAGGGTGACGAAGAGAAAACTATTTCTGGGGCCTGGCGGCACGTGCACTGCCGTCGCCGCTTCAGCATGTCTCGCCTGGACTCAGTTCGGCAACACATGAAAAAAGTTTCGATTCGCCGCAGGGCAAGACGACCCGGGGCGGGGCGGGCTGGAGAGGGTGGCGCGGGGCAGGACCGGGCGGGAGCGCGTGGGGCGGACAGTCGGGAGCGGTGACAGGGATGTGGCGGGGCGTCCCGGGGCGGGAAAGCGCGGGGTTGGAGCAGCGGGGAGCGGCGGCGTGGCGGGGCGGGGGCTGGGCCGTGGCGGGGCAGGGGCGGGGCGGCGCGGGGCGAGCCGAGGACGCCCAACCCTCGCGTGGGAGGGGGAGTGGCGACGCGTGCCACGGAGGGGGAACCGACTCCCTCGGGGCGTTCGTTCCCTTCCTGCCCCCATCCGCGATCTGCGGGCCCTCGTCGGGGGCCCGTAATCGCGTAATTGTAGTGGTGCGGAGGCGAGGGTGCAGAGGCCTCGCGTCCCCTCGCAAGGGAGCCTCCGACAGACGAGCGCCGCACAGCTCGTGGCGCAGATAATCATCACGGGAGTTCTTTCTCAGGAAAGGGGTTTTTAAAACTTGCTCGTTCTTCGGAAAGAATGTATGCACATTTTTTCCCGAAAGTAAGATAGTGTTTTTGTATAAGGTATTATAATACTAACAAACCAATATTGTAATTTGGCCTCGTAACATTTTAAAAAGAGCAAAACACAACATGAAAGTTCTTCTATTTACCCACGAGCCTATCAAACAAAGAAAGTACGTCACAAACATTGTATTCAAATTAACCCGGAAATTGTGTTACGTGTCTACTTAGTTTATTCAAATCTGTCGTTTCCTCATACTCAATTTAAATCAGAAGCTCAAAGGTGAAATATTTTCCCATATTTGCGAAAACAATATATTATAGTAAACATATTTATTTGATAAAAGTTGAAAATTTCAATGTAAGGTTGGTTTCATCATGATATCACTTAAAATACTTCGAAACCTGTTTACCAGACAGTGATTTTTCTATACCTTACAAAACAGAATCGTTATGCTTGCTAGAGGTATAAGGAGAGAGAGTAGAAGTTCTCAGAACGAACGATATGTCGGATAAATAATTGAAAACGTAGAAAACATCACTAGTTCAAAGATTCGCGGTATATAGTACTATGAAAAGGGGACGGCCATGAATTTATTCTGGATCCTTTTCTTGATAATACATATTTTTCATTTGATGACCTGTTTCAATTTGTATGTATATATGTGTGATGACAAGCATGGATTGTGACATGAAGGAAGCAAGAAAAATAAAGGAATGTGGCGTACGTTGGTTTGAACGGTGAGGCTGAAACGGCGCAGTCTAGTGGCGTCGGGAATCAATTTTTAGCTATCGTCCACCCGCAAAATTTATATTTGAAACCCAAGAAAGTTGAAATCGCCCCTAAGGGTTCTGTATCGATCACACTAGCAATGGCTCATCCAGCAGCTACATATCCCGAAGATTCAAGAAGCAGGGTCTTGCGTAGAAAAAGCGAGTGCGACGGCAACGGAGGCTACGAAGCCAGATCCGAAGAGATCTCGACGCCTCGGGTGAGGGCGGCGCTGCATTCCAAACTGACATCCTTTTCCCTCTCAAACCGCAATTCCCACGTGCGCGTCGGCGCCCCCCGGTGCCCGGCACATGGCCCACGCAGGCAGGCAGGCGAGCAGGCACGCGCATGCCTTCCCGCGCAGTCATCGTCGCGCCCCGGAAGCACGCGGCGGCATATGCGCGCACTCGCGCGGCGGCGACATACAGCGACGGCGGGCGGCACAAAGAGAGTTCACTTCGTTCGCGATAACGCAAAAAGAGCTGAATCGGAAGACCGGGTGGACGAAGGAGGAAACACGACTATGGGTAGCAGATGGTGGCCTGACAGTTGCAAACCAAGCGGTTTTGTAGAAATTGTGAAGATTTTGCACTGCCCGAACGTGACACAACGCTTTTATAGATAATATATGAATGTGTTCTGATATGTCGTTTCAAGTATTGAGAGAGGATAATGCTCATGATCGCCGCGATATCTCGAAGCTAGCCTCAAGACATCAACTTATGTCATTGCTGTGTCTCTGACCGGGAAGTCTTAAGTTCGAGTCCCGACGGAGCGGTGGCAGGATTTTCAATACCATACCTAGGCGAATGCAGTCGCTGTCTGGGGAAGAATTCTAGCGTGCGGCTGCTCTGATCGGAAGTTTCCCGTGGTTTCTCCGATCACTACCAGGCGAATGCCGGAGCAGTTCCCCAAGAAACGTGCCGCGGAACGCGCGCGATCTTCCTTCCACTTTTTTCCGTATCCTCACCTTTTACTTACACACACATACACTAACATGCACTACACTACCACACATGCAAGGGAACGGTCGGGAACCTAGAGCTTGTCCCAGCTTGGGCGGTACCCCGCTGGTGGCAAATATGTACCTGTTTGGGGAAAACCCTGCTACCCGATGGTAGGTCGGCGCCGGATCTCACCATCTAATGGGGCAAGATCACTGCCACCTCCCGAGGAAAAAAATATTCTACACTTACGGGAATAATGACTCTAGAAGTTGACGCGCCCTGAATCGCTAATCAATCAATCAATCGAAACTAGCAATTTTATTTCTGAAATTAATTTCAATATAATAAACAAGGTATAATAAAACTTCGTAAAGTACCTTGTGTAATAAATAAGATGCCAACATTATATAATAAACATGGTGAGAGTGACCTGGCAGCTGCGAGGCACGCGGTTCTTGGCACAAAATGAGCAGATTTTTACTGCTTGAATGTTACAAAGTTATTTTGTAGATAAACTATGAATGTGTTCTGATATATCGATCAAGTTCTGAGAGAGGACAATACTCATGGTCACAGCAATATCTCGAAGCTAGTAATTTTATTTCCGATATTAATTTTAATAAAATTAACAACGTCTTTAGTCAAGTGTGTTAAATCTATAAGTTATTTTAACATGTCATTACTTTAACACATAATATTTTCGTTTATATCAATGCATAGTATCAAATTTTATATTACCTGTAAATTAATGTCGTGCTTTTGTATTCGGAGCGCTTTTGTATTACAACGCGGCGCTGCAGTGCCTTGAAGGTTGCAAAGTTGGTTGTTCGACAAATCAACCCTTTTGGAATGACAAAATCGAAGAAGGTGGGTTGTTAGTGTAGTAAGATTCTACTTGACTTGTAGTACAAATAGGTCGTAATCGCGCTGAAGTCTGCGTGCAAATACTCCTATAATAATCACTACTGTAGATGGAGAGGTGTCTGAATAATGAGTAAACGAAACGTTGACATTAATTTACTTGAAATGATTGAAATGGTAGTTGCAAACATGTCATTCCAAAGGAGCGACATAAATTCCGCAAGGAAATACGCTTTACGCCACCGAGGGGTAATACGAGTGGATGCAATAATATAATGGTTTTATAAATTAATTTAATCTTGTTTTTCATGAAATATAAATTGTAAACTTAACAAACAAGAGAACTGATATTTGGATTATTATCATACATCCAAGATCATTAGGTGGAGCGTTCACAAAGCCAAAAATGTACTTAATTCTATTATTGTCTTTCCCTATAATATACGAATACTATACTACGTATACTGTACATGTTATAAATAGAACTATAGAAATATAGAATATCGTTATGTATATTATCTATAGATATTTGTTAAGAAAGAGTGGCGCTTAAACGCCTATATCCCTCTTATCCTTGGTTTTCAGTTAATCTCAGATCTACAACCCATCGTCTAGTCTAGATAAACGCATCATTACATCGACATATCTGAATCCTATGCAGTTAACGACCATTCAAAATCCATAAATGTCATTTTTCCTGTATATTTTTAGATATTAAATTAATGTAAAATCTTCACAGGCGGTTTCATAAGTTTCTGGCCTGATAAAGATATCGCTCATCAATGGGAAAATCTTTTGAGCAATAGATAGTATTATTTTTCATGTTTTAGTGCTGTAAGTTTGCAGCCGACATTTCACTCAGTTATGTGGCGAGATGTGCTGGATGCGAGACGTGAAATCTCATGGTGTTTAGCTTCTTCATGGCAATGCATCAGTGCTTACTACCCAGATTGAAAAGAATGGTGTGAAGGACTATGGCTTCAAGAAGCTGGTCCATTCATCCTACAATCCAGTTTGGACACCCAGCGACTTCGGCCACTTATCAAATCTCAAGAAATAACTTCGCAGAAGAAAATTTTCAGCAGAGTGTGAGGAGAAAGAAGTACGTTTTGACCATTTTACGAACAAAAACTCAACGAATTTTTCAAAAGAACTGAAATGTTAATAAACAGATGTGAAGTTTAGTTGGAGTAAAGGGTGATTAAGTTGAAAAGTTACATTTTTTCTTAGCATTACAAATAGAGATTAGTATGGCCAGAAACTTATGCAACACACCTCGTACATCAGTATTTATATTCTCCTTACGCATACAAGGACTTATCGAAGAAATCATTACGGTTTCCTTCTTTTAGAAAATAATTTTTTGAACTTCATACAGACCTGTACTTAAGGTTATACTACATAATGCAAATCAAAAAGAATGACACAGTGCATTGTACGAGTATCTTATTATGTCACGATGTCCTGCCAACATAGCATGTTAAGATTAATTACATTTTTTCCTTCCATTTCTCACGCCAGCAAGTAAATAGAAAGTGACTAAGCATCACGCGCGTTTCTCTAATCCTTAATAATTACATCGCTTGGCGAGGAGCGCGCGATAACGACCCATCAGCGAAATACAACCCGGTGACCTTGTGGCTCAATCGCCGGCTGACGTGTCGGCGTACGCTCGGCGCTCGGGTTACGTACGGCGTGGGCGGGCGGCCCGGTCCGGCCCAGCGCGGAGCGGCGCTGTGAGTGGATGATGATGATACGCGAGTTATCGGGGCAGCCGGCTCGAGAGGCGATGTTAAGATTAGCGAGCAAGGGGCGGATTTTGGTGACCTAAAACATTGCCAAAAATGATCAATAAAATGCTTAAAAAAAGCACCTAAAACAGAGAAAATTGACGTAAAAAATTTGATCAAAACCACTTCATATGAACAACTCAAGCTGTTGGGTATGTTACTGATGTCATAGAGGCTACTTCCTATCGTTCAAGTGAGCTCAACTTGCAAACTTTTGGTTTGGACTCTTCTTTAAAAGAAAATCTCTGCCTTTATTTTTCGCGAACTGTGCTGAAATGGCGCCGTTACAGGAATCTTAGATTACGTAGTACTCACAACGGCTGACATTACAACATATGAGCGAAGGAATCGAATATGCTTGTGAGGAATTCTGTTGTGAACATTTTTTGCACCTCTTATATATTATATGAAGCAAGTACCATTAAAATATCGCTGAAATCAGCGAAAAATGGATTAAAATGACGTAAAAAAGGCAAAAAAGGACTTATTTCTCGAAAACGACAAACATTACCTATAAAAACGATTAATTTCCTTTTGTTATAACATAAAATGAATTTCTATACTAAACGGAAATGTCCTAAATTTTAAAAAAAATATTTTAAAAATTTCAATAAAATCCGCCTCCTAATGATGATGATACGGGAGTTATTGTCGGGGCCGGCTTGAGAGGCCATGTTAAACATTGTGAGTAAGTCATCGGCGTCGGAGGCGGGCCGCGCGACATCACTTCTGGTTCTTTCGGCGACGCTCACTTCCGATTTGCGTCAGAGCGAGCGGTGTCCTGCCTCTTTGCCGCCGCCACAGCCGCCGATGGGTCTCCGACCGCTTCCACGGAATGAGCACCGAGTGCTGCTGCCGATCTCAAATGACTCACCCGAGGAAAACCCGAACGTTCAGAGACCTCGTTGTACTACAACCACGCTGTTACTCGCGTCACCCTGTACTGTATACACACACACACACACTCTTATAAAGCATTACTTGTTCCTCGCGAACGAGGGATGGCTCACGAAGGAGATTACAGAGATCTTTAACAGCACTGCACTTTGAATGCACATTTGCGGGAAGTTCTTCGTCATAATGAGGATTTACGGGTGGACGATTGGACCACCGGTCAACAGCAGATTAAAATTAATGAATTTCGTAATAAGTGATGTCGAAAACTCATATTTTCCGTGGTGTCATATCCAATGAGAATTAAAGGAACCAGCAAAATGATACAGAACAGAGTATTTTTTAAATAGTTCCTTCGTTTTCTGTACCGTTGTTAATAAATTCAAATATTTTTTTTTGTCGTTCAAGGATAAACATGTTAATGACAAAATTTAGATCATACAAATTTAGCCTAAACTCCTTCATTCTTTAAACTACTTTAGAGTCTTATCTCTTATCGTAGAGAGTCGGATCCAACGGACCGAGATCAGCGAACGAAAGAGAGGAACGACTGGTCGAGAGCAATCTTTTTATATAGCCCACGTAATTGCGCAACAAGGCCTGCTGCGAAATACGAATATAGAAATGCGTTTCTAAGGAGGTACTTATTTGAATTGGTAATTGTTCGTGGTGACTTATAGTACAAGCGTATATCTGTTGTGGTAAATGAGGTAGTGGAAGTGTAGGTCAGTACAATCCTATTCCCTTTAAATGAAATTCTCTTAATAGCAAGGGAGGTATATTATACTGTGAGCGGCGGTGCGAAAGCAGAGGTGTGAACCTAATTGCAAGCGCAAGGTCCGGTAGGCTTCCGCGAACGCAGCATCTTGGATCCGCCGGGTAGCGACACGCGTTAGCGCGTCATGGACCACTTAGTGTCAAAATTCCCTGGTAATATAATTGCGTACTCTAAAGAAAGACACGTCTTGCTCTTAAATGCATTTAAGAGCAAATATGTGTCATCATACACACCATTCCGCGCGCGATGGTGTTGTCTCTCGATGTGTCCTCGCGGAAGTGAGCCAACTCCTTCCTGTTCGGTATGATAAGGGATAAGAGCCAAATTTTTCAAGGCTCAGGCATAGTACATACCACCAAGTGGACGCATAGTATTTTTTAACTACATAAGATTGAGTTTTATAGGTACATTACTTACATATACGTTCACCAATAATATGTTCCGTGTCATACGTACTTCTTTCCTATATATTATTAAAAGTTAATAATATACGAGAAATACAATTCCGGTACGGATATATTCGTTTTTTACCTTTAATCGCTTTCAAATTGAGTAACAATGTAATTTACGTATGTTTCTAACGATTCAGACCAATTTGAAGTAGATACGTAGATAAATTTCTAAATATCTCGGGGCTCGAAACCCATTTGCAAACAAATATTAATCAAATTCAATCTCAGGAAATGAAACGTTAAAAACAAAGAAATTAGGAATATTACGCAAATTTTTAAAAATGCCATCTGAAATCCAGTTAAATAAATAGTATCGAACTGAGATCTCATTTGAAACAATTCGCACAACTACTTAGTATAAAAAAGTCTTATTCCATTTTTACTTATCCCATTACATAAATTCTTGATGATGACGGATATTTAAACACGCTATAAAATATCAATAATAAAAATAATTATTAGTAAATTATATTAATCGCTTTTTACCCTTCACCTTTGGAGTGATCTAATTTATCATTCAACCAACCAGTTGCTATGCGTCATTCAACAAGCATAGGATAGCGTACAATTAAAATAAAAAGAAGTAAAAAATGACACTGACGTCATACGGTCGATTTGTAATCAGAAATGTTTTGTAAATAATCCCGTCTAAAGACATACCAAAGTCCGTTTAGTTTTCTGCGTAACACATTCAGATTCGAGCGTAAGAGTCTGATTCACCAAACAGAAAAGAATCATGATGCTTCTAAGATTATATTAAGTTCAGAAATATACGCACGGAGAAGGGTCCTAAGTGCAAATTCACGGTTCTTCTCTCCATTTCTCAGATTTATTTGACGCTGATGGTAAATGAGCTTCTAAGTCTGCTTATTTGGATCGTTTCGTAAATAATTTTTGAAATGGTATAAAGGTATGGTATGAAAGAAATGGTAAATGGTAAAATACATAGTACAATTAATAATTCAATTAACATAATAATAACAGTTCGAAGATCTAGGATTTATTTACGCTTCAATTTGTTTTCAATGTCTAATATCTTATCTGATAAATGGCCAGGACTACCACACATTGTCTAATAATGTTTTCAAGAGCCTTGGTGCTTTACTGAAGTTTCTTGATGTTCATCATCATCGTAATTGATAATATTAATGTCAGCTTAACATTTCGGTTGTCTGCCTTCGATTAACTGTACAGCAACGTTTTACTCTCTAGGGTACCTTAACCATAGCCAACACTCCCCTCCACTGAAGCTCGTAGCCTATTGTCGCCGAGAACTGCCTCTTGGCGCTAGCTAATCGCTTGCATCCTTTTACTGGTAGGAAGGTTTGGGGCGGTCAAGTGAGCAGTACGTAGTAGCGTATAGGTCCAGTACGAAGCTTATTTCTTCTGACACGCCGGCAGTCACATTCATCCAACATTCAAGCAGGGGAAGGACTGGAAAGAAATTCATTATTAAAAGTACTATATGATGTTTTAGGAGCTACACAACACCAGAACAAAAAAAAAAGTTAAGGCCCATACATCATCTAACAGATTTTGTCATTGCAATAGAAAAGCAATATGTCACTTTTTTATTTATTTATTTTCTGCATAATTTACAATCTGTTCCTATCGGAACAATAAGCAAATGGTGTCAACAGATACATTTCCGACGTGAACTTTTTATGGCATTGAAAAATTTCATTTACAAAATCGGTATGGCAAATCTAAAATACTCTCTCTCCTCAGTCTATAGATATGCTCACTGTTATCTAGAAGGCTTGTTGAGAGGTGATTTGGGTGGTTGTACAATCTTCTCTGGTATGCTAGGCTCTTCGTGGCGATTACTTCCTCCAGCGGGACGATGTCGAGGTCTCTGTATATCGTCTTGTTTGTCACGTACCATGGTGCGTTGCATAGTTTTCTTGGTGTTTTAGCTTCGAATCTTTTTAGAATTTCTAGATTCGATTTACTGGAAGAGCCCCACAATTCAATACCATAGGTCCATGTTGGTTTGATTATAGTTTTATAAATCTGTATTTTGTTATGCAAGGACAGCTTTGATTGTTTATTAGACATGACAATTTGAGGACTTTAAGCTGCGCTTCTTTTCTCTTAGTTTTGATGTGGGTTTTCCAAGTCAGTCGTCTATATAAATGCAGTCCAAGGTATTTGATTGTATCAGCTTCGTGGAGTTTTACTTTTGGGCAGTTTTCTTTTCTTAGTGAAAATGTTATATGTTTTGATTTTGTTTCATTAACGGTGACTCGCTAACGATGACTCCAATCTTCGATTTTGTTTAGATGTTCTTGAAGATGTTGTGATGCGCAGAAGGGATCTTTATTTGCAGAAAGAATAGCTGTGTCGTCTGCAAAGGTGGCTATTGTAGTTTTTTCTGTAGTTGGTAAGTCTGAAGTTGATATAAGATATAAAAAAGGTCCAAGAATACTTCCTTGTGGCACTCCTGCAGAAATAGGTTGGAATTCTGATAGAGCGTCCTGATATTTCACTTGAAATAGGCGATCGCAAAGATATGATTTGAGAAGTAAATAGTAGGAGTGCGGGAGAAGTTTTTTTATTTTAAATAGAATTCCTTCGTACCATACCTTGTCGAATGCTTGTTGTATGTCTAGGAATGCTGCAGAACAATATAGCTTTTTTTTCAGGCTTTGAGAAATGGTGTTTACAATACGATGGGTCTGTTCTATTGTTGAGTGTCCTTCTCGAAAGCCGAATTGAAAGTCAGGAATCACTTCTTTAATTACAGGCTTGAGGCGCTGTAAGAGAAGTTTTTCAAATACTAGGACTGGTAGCAGGCTAATAGGTCGGTACGAGGTCACTTCCGAATATGTTGCTTCAATGCCCAAAATTGTTATGAAAATTAAGAAAGGGACAAGGCCACTTCCTTGGCTATGCACACCTGCGAATACAGTGGAATTCGAAGAGGAATTCATGGTATTTCACTCCAAAATAGCGTGGGTCGCGTAGGTACGATTGGAAGGGAAGATTAGGTTGCGGTCACAAGAGTTTTCTTATTTAGAATAAATGTGTGACTCTCGTGTCAAACCTTGACGAATGTTTATGGAATGCACAGAAAAACACACATTTAAAATTGTTTAAACTTTGCGATATAATATTCATGATAGAAAGAGAGCATCTCACAGAAGTGAACGAAGTTAAACGGGTATGAATAAAAAATGAATACAAAGGAGCGAAAAATTGGAGTGGAATATGAGTGGATGAAAACCGAAACAAATTTGATATTCAACCAGACATCACAGAACTACTCTCTGTGATGAGGCTTTCGCAAATGTCTTCCAATTTCTCCCATTCTTCTGAATTGTTGTTTCACAGTTCAGGAGGTGGGCAACTCTCCGTAGAGCTAGACCTAATCGTCCGTCAAAATGTATCACATTTGAATCCCCAAAAAGGAAAAATAAGGACAGAAAAAAGGAGAGGGGTCTAGGAGTTGAGTACACAGATTACCATTTTTCTAACCAAATATTTCGTGTACTGCAAAATTAAAAAATTGAATCTTTTTCTTCAAATTTCAAAATCTTAAAAACGTCCTTACACAAACAAATAATCATAGTATTTATTTTTTGTGACAGAGAAGATAACCAATTGCTTCCAGACTCACTCAAACCCAATATTTAAACTGATGCCCCAGGGAGAAAAAAAAAAAATCGAACAGGACTTTAAAGCGGAGATGTGGGTAGCAACGTGGGCGTGACGGGGGACGGGGTGCGGGCGCTGCCGAAACTTTTAAACGCGGGCCGGGCTTCCCGCTGCGGTGTCGGCACCGGGGCTTCCCGATGCCTCTTCCGCGACGATACGGCTCCGCGCCCTTGGCAGTCGCTCCCGTTCGCTCTCCCTTTTCACCCCTCCCTCCCCCCCACCGCCTCCGCCCACTTACGTAACGTTCCCCGAAGCGGCGCGGCGCAGCGTCTTCCGCTGGCGTGGCGTCGCGCGGCCGAGGACGTTCCCCTCCCGCGCGTACTTTAACGTGAGACGTTGTTCCCGATTTATGGCCCCCAGGAGCGAGGCCGAGGAGGATCGAAGTTCAGTTTGGCATGGAATCAAAAACAAGTCCCCCTCCTTTCCGCGAAAACTGTGATTACACTTCTTCCTTAATATAAATAATTGGATCAGATGCTGTTCTTGTATTATTGTTTACTATTCGGAATTTACGAATTGATTAGCGTGTTTACATTCGTGCATTACACCGTGAACTACAAAATCTTCGATTTCAGAGAGCTCTTCTAATAGTTAACGTGATGCGACATGTAATTTACAACAGAGCTTAATTGAAATCGAAGTTTTCAGTTTTAATTTTCCATTTTTACGAAGTATAATAACATTAATAATTTTTACTTTCTCGCCCTTGTGAAGGTACTTCGTAAGAAGAGAAAGTTATGTAATCGTACGCCAGAAAACGAATTTTCAGCAGAAAAACTCTTATTTCCGGCCCTGGTAACGAAATAGTGGATAAATCTTATTGCTAAATATATTTAAAAAATTTCCTCTAACACGTGGTATAGAGGAATCCGTGCTTTCTGGGTCATTAATAGTGAAAAATCATTTGACGGCAAAACATGTCTGTTTGTCCGTCTCTGGCGCCTAAACCGCCTAAACCGTTCAGCAGATTTTCTTCAAAATTGATATTTCCCAATCGGTCTGAATGAACTCCAAGCTTTTGGTGTTTCAAACTGATATTATTAATTTTAAGGATACTTTAAATGAATCCTTAAAAACATTTCCCAAATTTTCTCAAAAATGGCACAAATGTTTTGTTTTTTTTATCAAACTCTGTTCTTAGATATAGTGTAAAGGGCTCTTACGAGAATGGTACATCGCTCATGTTGTTGAAATACCAGATCTTATTTTAAATTACAAAAGTCCAATTTGTTTTGGGCGTCTTCTTACAACTATAATATTGAAAAAATAGAGATTTTTTCCTGAACGATATCTGCTTCTTAAAGACGAATAATTAAATAAATTCAAATTCAGTTTTTCGAAAAAGTGAGTAGTTTTGTGTAATTTGGCACAAAATATAGGCAATTTAAATGAATTTAACATTTTTCTGAAGCAAACACAACATTTTTTCTTTAATTTTTTTTCAACGGAATGGATGGTTAAAAGAAAGACGCGAAACATTATTTTATTTTCGCTGGGAATTGAAACAATAGAGAAGAATCGTCGGACGCCACAATGTTTATTTGTAGTCCCACTCCTTTATGTAACGAGTATCGAACAGTAAAACTGTTTGGAATTATCCCCTTTCCTGCCAACTCAGACAATAAACATGCGCGCGCAACGCGATGTTCAATTCCAAAGCATTGCCCTCGACACTCTCTCCTGTTCCCAGTGACGATCAAAGATCAACCCTAAGGGCACGAAAGCGCTCTGACACGCAAGTGCACCTCTACGTATGACACTTATTCGAAGTATTGATGTCTTTCCAAGAGTTTTGTCACATTTAATATTGTTCCCTCGTTGTTTGTGAATTTTTAATATTTTAAATCAATTGTGCCCATTTAAAAACCAAAATCGATACACAATTTCATTCTTACAAATATTGAATATTTCTCACTTATTCAGAAACACGAAACTCAATTTATCAAAATATTAGATAACTCGAACTTCTCTTTCTAATATCGAGATTCCATTGCGTTTGATAATACGTATTGACAACGCTTCAATGAACCCCAGGAACACCGAAACTTGAGCCCTAACTGTTTAATAGGAACCCAGTAAATTCAAGACATTCACACATTCTCAGACAGAGCTCAGACTGAAATAAGAGTGGCTTCCTACAACCCGCCTCCTCGTGCGCTCTGCAGCTTCTTACTGCCCCTCCAATTCGCGAGTCACTTTCCCCGGACGCCACTCCCCTTGTTTGTAAACAAACGCACCGCGCGGAAAGCGGCAAAGTGTTGGAAGGCGCTCTGAATCACAGCCTCTCCATCGTGCCGCATGATGGCCTCTCCTTGACAATATCCGGCAGGTGTTTCGCTCAGAAGATACACAAGAAACAACACTTGGCCCTTATCGCCACGCGGGTGGCACGATTGCTCTGAATCACGTCGGGTGAGAATCCCTGCCTGCTGGCGCGAATTCCTTACGTATGATTTGCTGGAAGACGTGAGTTTCAATCAATGGAGGATTATTAATCACGCGTGATAAGATGCGATGAGGCATTGAACCATTTAACGACCAAACCGTACGTGTCCATCGATCCCAAGTTACTCACATTACATAATCTCACTTTTCATTCTATTTTTTAATTCCAGAATAAATCATGCGATCTTAGTCACGCGATGGCTATCCACGTTTCCTTATTGTACCTCCACCTTCAAAGATTCTTGTGTTTAAATACTTTGAACATTATTGTTTTATTTTTCCTTTGCATGTCATTCACTATCAAATTGTAGAAAATATTTATACTGCTGCCAACATATTGAAACATTGCGAAACACATTCTCTGAAATATCTGTACCAATGTGGTAGGTGCAACGACTCAGTCATTCTAAATAAATGCTTTACAGTTTCGAATTATCATTAGTGATAATATAATGGATATGAGTGAAATCGGGCGTGAAAAACATATCAAAATGAGTTATTTGTGGCACATGAAAATATTAAAATAATGTGCGTATATTCTAAGGATTGTTATTTTATTTATGTATATTTATTTATTTATTTATTTATTTATTTATTTATTTATTTATTTATTTATTTATTTATTTATTTATTTATTTATTTGCTTTTGGATAGAACAATACAAAGTTCAGTGTTTAATTCATTCAGTGTTCAATTTAATACATTTGTTATAGTTGCTTATATCTACTTATAATTAACATACAATCAGGTAAGTTATATTCGGAAATACGAGTATGTTACGTGATGCCTTCATGAACGTACTGAAGGCATTAATTCCATGAACGCTTTTAATAAATGGCTCAAGTGAGTGTTATATACTTCTGACGGTCACCAAGAGTGAACGAAGAAAATAGAATTACGCGGACGCGTCCAAGTTAAGGTGAAGTGGGCAGTGTTCGACGAAAGAAAACAAACGGGGTGCGTTGCGACGAATCTTTGGACGCCGTTCAACTCGGGAATTAATGAGAGGGCGTTGCACAAGCCCTTCTGCGAGACGCGCCGGCGCGGAGCTGCGGCCAGCCAACGCTGCGGGGTGCGGGGGCGGGGATACCCCTGAGCACCAACAAAGGAAGTCCACGACCTGGCATAGGCCAACGAAGGGCCTTTCTAAGATTAAGTCTCTCATACGTAGTTTTCTGCCCTCTACTGGGACGGTTTTCATCAAATAAGCACTTCATCGCGCAAAACGACAAGGAATTCTGTACTACATTGAAGAAAACTTGAGTAACAATTTTCTCAGGAATAGATAAAATAATTAAAATTGTTTCTTTTGTAAGTGACAGCATTAACTGTTGCTATCCAAGTTTTAAATGTCGCATTTTCAACTGAGTTTGATTTCGTTGCAAACAGTTCTACACTTACAAATTGCCGAAAGAACGCACGTATTCAAATAGCTATTTGTCATTAACACTTTATACCAGGATTTTTCATTATTAATGATTCAGTTATTTTAAATGTCTTTTGACTGACTGACGTTGTCTAAATTACGCACTTTTAGATTACCATCGATTAGCATTACTTGACGTTTCATTGAGATTTGAATTGCTCTTGTTTACCCCTAATTGAAAATGAATGAGCCAAAAATACATTATTTGATAAAATAAACAAGATACGTTATTTGCTAAGATTCATGGCAAATGACAGATTTCATTTTCCTGCGATAGTTTGAAAATTCTGAGGAATTTTGACTTTTGCATTTTTTTGGGGCGCGCAATTTGAACTGGCAGAAGCATCGGACGACGTTCATTGGCGCACGGAACGGTACTCCTAAGAATTTCGTGTTTTATGCAAGGATGCTTCAACGGTGAAATACGTCGCTATGATTAAAGAAAGCGTTTATCACATATTGAAGTCAGGCGCATTCTGAATTTATGTAATTTAGATACTATTCAATTCATTCAATTTATTTACGACTCAAAAATTAGAACAGGTTGCCCAGGTTGTATCTGGTTGAAATGAGGACACCGATATATAATTTCCTAATGTAGTATGAATTCTTCAAATTAGATTCATTTAGTTTATAATACCTAATTTAATATATTTAAATTATATTCCAATTGATTATAAACTTGGTTACAGTTTTTAGTCGGGTTGTAAGAAAGTTATTTGTTTTGATTCGCATCACACTTTGTTGTTACAGTTATTTACGGTCTCACATTTGTAGTCGTACAAATATTGTTTCTTACCATTTCTTATGTGTTCTCTTACAAATTATTTCTTAACCATAATCTATTAATACTCGAAATAAAATACTGTACTGTGAAGTGCTACTTTTTAGGAAAGGTTCATATTAGGAATATAATGTTTCCTCGTATCTTAGTTGCAATGCCTAACGTAATGCTTAAATGAAAACAAAAATAACATAAAAAAGGAAATATAATACATTAGAGCATTTGGGCGACACAGTGCATCCATATTCCTAGACGAGAAAAATGTGTTTTCTTCGTAAAACTATTAGATAATTTAGAATATAAGCGAAGACACAACCAGAGGACGATTTCGTAGTCAAAATAATTGCCGATGTCTTTGCAGCGACTCAAACTACAATTTGAGTCTCTAGTTACATAGCCAGATCGAATTCAGCCGCTTCCTAGAGGAAAATTCTAGCGGCTGGCTGCTCTGATCAGTTGTTTCCCGTGGTTTCTTCGATCAAAACTAAGCGAATGCGGGAACACTATTCTAACAATTGAGCCACGGGTCGCGAGCGATCTTTCCTTACTCTTCCTTGTCATCTCATCTACTCACAAACGCTTTCATTCACATGTACTACATGACCACATCTGTCGGGAGCTTAGAACTCCCCCCAGCTGGGGCGGCGCCCCGTTAGGACAGAAATCTGACGGACGAATTCCCCAGGAAGCCGACATACATGAGAGCCGGATCTTACCATCCAGAGGCGATGAACACCGCCACCACCGGGGATAAAACATCCACTTCATTTACGAGATTAATGATCGTAGTAGTTGACATGCCCGGAAAAGTCAATCAATCAACCAAAACAAAACAATTGTCTAAGGAGCACAGTTAACCGAACCATTATAGAAAAAGTTACACACAAATTCTGAAACGTTGAAGACTAAATATTGTAATAAAATATCCCGGTTTGATGAATATATTTTAAAAACTGAATTTTATTCATTGTGAGATTGTAATGTGTAAAATGAATAATTTAATGATATTGTGTTGCGTGGTTTATGTTTGCTTTTGTTGTAAATGTTATACTCTTATCTTCTAAGATTTCATCTATGATAATGATTTGCGAGAACAATTGCAAAATGACGTTCCAATAATGAAATGGAGAGTGTAGTTAATTGTAAAAGGTAGAAACGTTTCATGTTTTTCTTTATACAATATTACAAATCAATCTGTAGGGTTGGATATCAGTGCTCTCAAAACATTTTTCAACGATCGGTAGGAAATTTGGTAGGTCGGATAATGGTTAATACGAAAAAAGTTAAATAACCAAGAGGAAAAGAAAATCGGGACTAACAGTAGCACTCAAATCTTAGAGTTGTGATTAAGTTAAATTAAATTGAGAAAATAAAATGTAAGAATAAAATACCATTTCGTAACGGGAACTTTTGCCTGCTCTTCCATGGCTTGCTTTCTGATGAATCGACCACCTGAAATAAAAGAACACAAAAACAATATAAATATTCCGTAACGAAAATAATTCGTAGTAATATTTAATAATTCATTAACTAATTGAATTACACTACGAAATATTTTATCGATGTACTTAGAAATCGTCGCAACCCTGTAAAGCGTATCGCATTCTTATTCTAACAACGTTCGCATTCCTATTCTAACGGAATACTGCCAAGCAGTAATAAAATATGTACGGGAATAAAGTATCATGCTGATTTAGGAAGATTGTAAACTTCAATGGAGATGAATAATAACGTATTTCTCTTTAAGAAATACCTGCATGGGAAAAGTATTACTTTGCAAATAATAATACTTGTCTCTAGAGAATAGTAAATTTTTAGTAGTGGTGTACCTTGCAAAAGAAACCCAGGAACACTGAATGCCAACATCATGTCCTCTATTTCTTGCACCAATCTATTGAGACACATTCACTTTACCTTCAATAAAAAGTCTATCTCGTCATCCGTGAAAGAGAAGGGGGAAACATCTATTCCCAGGGAGGGTCGAACTTGCCATGCTTTCAATTGAGAATAGCTGGTACTGGCTCTAGCAACTTGGGCCTTTCAACTATTCACCTCTCAACTTTCTCGTTCACGGAGTATAGAGAATGGTAACTAGGTAACCATACAGGGAACAGAGCCGATATCAGAGAAGGTCCACTGCTATCGATTTTCATTCTGTTATGTAGTATAAAGAAAGTTACGTAATGCTGCAAAAAAAGTTTAGATTTGGACAGAAATACATGTTTTGCGGGTGCCTGAAGTTTTTTTCAAAACGTATGACTATCCATCCGTTTGTCCGTGAACAACCCTAAAGTTAGGGCAGCAACGTTAAAGTTTAGGCCATAAAACGTTACACAGATTTGTCTCCGAATGGTTATTCCTCGATCGATCTCACCGAACTTCAGGTCCTGCTACCTTGACTCTCCTATGTTCTTTCCAAAAACGTCTATCCGACCGTCCACTAGCCCCTAACCCGCAAACAGCATTTTACCTAATATTGCTATTATTTCATCGATTTGGCTGAAATCATCTCTCTGCGAATTTGAAGCCGATCATTAATTTTTTTTTGTACTTTACAAAAATGTCTTAGTATATTTTCAACGTGATCTTAAACTGTCCGTGATATGTTTTCTTCAAATTGTTTGCTCGAATAGAGCAAAGTGTTTTTATGAATGTAGTATTTGTCCGATATTCATTACACCTTCTGAAATTTCAAAAACCGCAAAAGTTTAACTTTTTTCCGAACTTGTCATAGATCTTTGTTACTGAAGAAATAAATATATCTCTAATACAAAGATGGGTGAATTATTAGAAGTGGCATACAAGTTGTAATACATAATGCGTAACCGTTACAAATACAGGGAAGTAGTACGTGCTATCGTTGCACGACTAGTTTTATTTGGACTGTTTTATCAGGGCACCCCTGGCCCAGACATATTTTTTCACCAATTGTACTTGCCGAGAATATGCAGAGGGAGTCGAAACCGCGACTCGTTGGACTATTGTATAATGAGAGCACTGCTGCCTAAGTCATTGCTGCTACCTTTGCCAACTGACTTTCTTCTTTCCTTTCCACTTTCTCGCATACTACTAATGTGGAGAAAATATTGTAATGCCGCAGCGAAAAAAGGCATTTTTCGACAGAAAAACTCGTTTTGTGTATCCCTGACACCGAAAAAATGGATAATTGTTTTCTGATATGTAGTAAATTACTTGCTCTAACACATTGCATAATCAGAATCCTCGTTTATTACGTCATTGATACTGAAACATAGGTTTAAAGCAAAAAATATGTTTACTCTTTCGTCTGTCTGTGAACAATGCTAGCTGCTAAACCGTATGCAGGACCAAAATTGATATTTTCCAATCAATCTGGTTGATGCTGCGGCCCCATGCATTTGAAACTAAATTTTGATTTTGAGAGTATTTTACATAAGCGAAAATTTCAAAATTTTCTCAAAAGTACTTTCAATCCCCCCCCCAGATAGAGAAAGCTTATAAAAAAGATGCAGGTCGAGTTTTCGTTGAACTCTCTGAATTACGAAAATTGCAAAAATTAAAAAAAAATTCAGCATCTTCCCTCAACTACAATATTGAAGGTAGAGATTGTTTCTTAATGAAATCTATTCTACAAAATTATATCTTTAAATTAAATCATGTACCTTTTTTAAGTAGATACCGCGTAGTTTTTCGTGAAGTAAAGGCAAAGGCAAAGGCAAAAAGCTAGACTTTTTCAAAAACAGCTCCAAATCTTTTTTATTTTTTTTCCTCCGATAGATTGAAGTACGCTTATAAAATGGCACAGAATCGATTTTCGTCGATTCCTCTGATTTTTCGAAAATTTCACAAGCTACAAATGATGTGAAAAAGTATGTAATGATGCATCCCACTAGGTTGAGTGGTAATTCTTTTTGTTTGCTTATTTTAATTTATTAAATTTCTTTAATTTACTTAATTTATTTAATTTATTTAATTTGTTTAATTCATTTAATAGATGAGAGTCCGAGGCTGGAGCAATTGAAACCAGGCCGCTGGCAACAGCAGCAGCCACCTGGCGGTGCGGGCGCGTGCCCATCCCGCGCGAGGAAGCGTGCTGGCGGCGGCGGCGGCGGCCTTGGGGCTCGGGCGCGTGCGTCACGGGTGCGGTGGGGCGTGCCGCGCGCCGCACGCGCCTCCTTTGTGCTCCGCTGCGACCCGGTCGCCCCCGTCCCGTCCCGTCCCGGCGTGGCGCGGCCCGGCCCCCGCGGATGCGCCGCGGCGCGGAAGCGCCCGGGCGCGGGCGCCTGCCTGCTCAGCGGCCGAAGTCCATGCATCCCCAGCACGCCACATCCCGCCGCGGAGCGACTATCTAGGCGACTCCGGTCACGGCGGCGTTAGTCAGGGAAATGGAAACACGGAACCGACGTCAATCTGCTTGGTAAGGTCTTTTGGCTTGATAGCGAAACATCTGACGTGAACGACAAGAAAAGAAAAAAAGACACATCACGATGCAAACCCCTCGAATTCGCAGTCGTATTTTTTCAATTAATGCGATTTTTTCAGTTTTCAATTATGACCCAATGAAGGTTGGTCTAAAAGTGATACCATTTTACTTTGTACGTAATGCATCCAATAATACTAATCTACACTAAAATTGTTTGTTTAGCTAAAATGAAATTTCAGAAGTGAAGTGAAATTGTGGGATTGCCTCTCTATCAGTCGTGCTGCTTTAATCCCACTGATCTCCAGATCCTACCTGGTATTTCTAACGTCGAGAAAAACTTTCTCATTAAATTTTTACAAGAATGGGGCGCTGCATTAGATTCCACAGATAAAATGTAATACTTAGGGTCCAGTGTAAGGACAAGAGGCGCACCACCTACGTTCTCCTTTGTAAGATGATAGATGAATGACATTAATATTAACAAACATAGAAATATACATTGTTTATAGTATTCTGTAAACCACTTAAGAGCAAAATAATTTATCAAAAGACCGAAAACACATACGTCTATAACATTTATTACAAGCTAATAAATAACATCGTAAAGAAGAACTTGAACTCGTCGATTGCAAACTAGCGATTTGAAATAACCAAATCCTTTATTCGAGGTATTGTCAGGTAGTACTATTGATTTTCTGGATGCTGTCCATTTTCTACCCCAAAATGGAATGTCGTGGCTCATAGCACTGAGCGCATTGGGAATACTGATAGAATATGTTAACCTGCTTGTGGTTATAGCGAGTAGTAATTGGGGTGACTTCGCGGAGAACCGATGACCACGAAGACTGAGATCTCCATATCCTACGACTGTTATCGCTACGGAAAACTTGCACATCAAAGTATTGACAAGAAATAGTGGTAGAATAATGTTCCGTAAAACGCTTATTATTCGTCGCTTCAAGCAAAGAAATGTGTTACATCCATGTTTCCAAGTGACTTGATCCTACATTATTTGCCAAATATCGATGTTGGAAGAAAATGTGAACATGTGTATGAAAATAGTACATGGTAATTCGAGGTCGCATGTCAGTTGGGGAACGTCGAAGTCCAGGGTTTGTGAGATATTCACATTCAACGATTTCCAATGTCGTGAAAAATTCATCCATCAAATTCTTGATAAGAGACATTGCTGAATAATATCCCATAAAAAGTCCTATCAGTCTTTTAACAACAAGCAAAGAAGTCACTTCTTCAAATAAACCAATTCTACATTATGTGGGAAATTATTGACAAGCGTTTGTATTATCGAGCTGATTGGGAATACTGGAATAATATGGGAGTCTGCTTGTGGAAATGGTACTTAGTAATTGGTCGAGGCACGCACGTCGGGAAGCTCTGGAGATCAAGGGGCACGGAATCTCCACCACTTTCAACGTTGTGGAAAACTGACTCATCTAATTCGTATTTACAATAACAGATGGTTGAATAATATCCCGCAAAAAGTCAATTTTTTTTTCCGCCGAAAGTGGAGAAATATAATACACTCGTGTCTTCAAACATGATCTACCTACATGATCCGTAGAGCATCATATCAACACATATTCAATCCTTAAGAACTTAGTGCAAGGAGGCGTTATCTCAAAAGGTTAATGTTTACGTTACTAGAGCCATTTGCGTCCTCGAGCGTCACCAAGCGGACATTTTTTTGCCGACATTTCGAAAAAAAAAAAACAAAAAACAGTCCACCAAAATTGCGATATTAACTTTTCTAGTTAACGTCTTCTATGAAGCTAACACATTTTGAACAGTTGCTGCACATTTGCGAAGATATTGCCAAGTGATTGTATCACTGAGCTGATTGCAAATACTGGAAGAATATGGGAGCCTGCGTGTGGAAATAGTTGGTGGTAGTTGGAGGCACGCGAGTCGGGGAACGCCGAAGGCCGAGTGTCAGGGTGGGGGCGGGGGCGGGGGCGGGGGCGGGGGCGGGGGCGGGGACGGGAGGCGAGCGCCGGCAGGCGCGCACGTGTGCTCTGCCAGGGCCTTTGTTGCGGGAGAGCGGCACGGCGCGTCGCGGCGCTCGGTGGCGCAACAATACCCGCGCCTCGCCGTGCTGGTAGCAGGTGTTGGGGTGCGGCATACAGTGGGTAGAAATGTCAGGATTCCATTCTTAATTTCATAGTCTTGAAACTATAAAACGTATCATTGTACCTTATAAGAACGGAAAATTGCGTGCTGTTTCGCAGTGTCCTCAACGATTAATTGGATGTATGATTATTTTAGACAAATAAAATTCATCTAAAAAACTATAAGGTGGTCAGAGGAATTTATAAAAAAAAATTAAAAGAATAAAATAAAATGTGGATTGAAACGAGCTGAAAAGTGCACTTTGGAAGAAGAAACAAAATCTATGGTAATGAGGAAACGTGTAAATTTTCCAGGTTTATTAAGTCTGTTAGAAAACTTCATTTAAACAAGTAAAAAATTCATATTTCATAAGACGAAATTCCCTCAATTCACTCAATCACAATTAAGTTAAAATGTCTCGTAATTTTAATGGGATATTTGATCTTCACTTAAAAATGCTGCGTCGTGTTTGCGTCTCAGGGTGCCAAGTCGCGATTTTTTACAAAACAAAAGACCATTTAAAGCTACAGTTTAAGCTTAAATGCAGCTACCAATTGTGACCGTGAAACTTTCATCATTTTGAAAAATATTTAAAATAACAGAAAATTTATACTTAACTGCAGTTCAGTAAATCTCGCCGTATTTCAAAATATCTTTAAAAATTTTAACTTACTAATGTTCAATCATTGCTAAAAATAATAGATTGCCTTCATATGTTCCAATTTTCAAAAAGACAAATGTGCATTGTAAATAGAGGTGTTACATATAAACTACGTAATGAATAAAGAAAGAAACATCAATCATATTTATTAATTAGACAATCCCACCCGCCCATAAAAACACAAGAAATTAATTTTAATAAAGTGATTAAATCTGGGAGCCGCGACAGCTGTAATTTGCATTAAAAGAATCATTACTTTGGATCTAGATTAAATATCTCCGTTGCGCATCGACACTGGGCATGGGTTCCCAACGGGGTCGGGATGGATCCCATGGATTGATTGATTGTTCGGATTGATTTTGTAAGGATTACACAGCCCATGAAAATTCGAAGCTCGGCTACTCAAAAGAAGAAGCGTCTCCGATTATTGAAAATCAAGATATTTACCTAAATATTCGAATATGGAATTTTTACAATTAAATCATTCGTGGGGAATTCTTTGTGTAATGATAATGTAAGCTGTACCTTATAGAGGAAAATGTAAGAGGATCAACGAAGCAAAACATTTTTGTGAAAGGGGTCAATGCAATAAAACAGTTTTGGAATTTCTGGTGCGTGAGGAGCCCCACGCGGGCCTGCCATCCCTTTGTAGCCCACTGTGCGGCGGCGGGGCGGTGACATTGAGCGCGGCTTCCGCAACAGCGCCGCGCGGGCGTTGGGCCCCAGGTGCGCGCGTGCGGACGCGCAACGCGCCTCTGCCGCAACGCCTCCCCCAGTGCACGCCCGACACGCGGATCAGGAGCCATCGGCCAACTTCCTGGAGGGATTTACCTCAATGCGAAATGCAAACTCACGTATTCCGTCCTCCGGGGCCCGGATGGGGAATAGAAACGAAATCGTAAGAAAGAAGAGAGGGGATAGGTGGCAGCTTACTGACATGCCGGGGTGTGAACCCTGGTTCGATTCCCGGTCGAAGTAAAAGTAAAGTTGTAGCTTTCCTTTAAAATCGTCTCAGTATCTGTAGCTGTGTGTCGAAGAAAAGTTCAGACAGGCGGAGTTTGCTAGTTACGGTGAAGGGAATACGTCATGTTTGTTACAAGTTGATCTTACCCCCAAAATGTGGGAATTAAACTAGGTCCAAGCATGGGGTACACCGTCAGCTAGCCGGCAAAGTCGGACAGTCGACCAAAAATTCCAAATAAATAATACAATATTCTCAAAACTAAAAAAGTTAAAAATTACCTCAATTCAATCGCTTATTTCAGAAACCCATCAAACGCCAAATTCCTCATTTCGAGAAAAATGTGAAAATTTTTCCAAATGTTTCTGATTTCAAAATATATTTATTTATTAAAACAGATGGTAAATGAATATTTTTCATATAAATATGCACTAAGCTAGTGTCCATCCTTTTGGAACAATAGTTCACCATAAATGCATGTTTTAGATTTTGGCGTTTGACGGGTTTCTGAAATAAATGATTCAATTAATCCTTCCTAATCTACATTATAGGCGTCGTAGGAATTGTGTACGTGCGCCAAGCTTACGACCCCTTTTCGGTGCTCCTAGCCCTTAGCTATTTGAGTTTTGCTGCTCTTACGCGGGTTGAATAAGAGAGAGCTCTCCGATAGGGAGTAGAAACAACGGCCATGAGCAACGCATGTATTCGCATTTTAACTCAACCAGGTGGAAATTATTTTATTTATATACCCATTATTATATTTTATAATAAGCAAAATGTAAGAGAAAAGTGGAAAACCTTCCTTGAGAATCCTAGTAAAAAATGGTCACTGGTTAGGACTCCGGGGTTACCATAGAAAAACAAAATGCTGGCCATGGGCATTCTTTAGTGTATGGTACAAACGTGCCAAGGAATACCTGGACTCCTTGGACTCCAGGTATAAAATTAAAATTAAATAATTTCATAAATTTTCATAATATTTCAAAATAATTTTCGTGATGACTTTTCACGCAGGCTGTTTTATAAGTGAAAATGCGTTTATACTGCAACCCATTTTCCAACTGCAGCCCCTGACCTGGCTGCCTATGCCCCTATGCCTGGTAAGGTTCGTGGGTAAACAATCATGCATTACTAAACATTTGTTAACAAACAGAAAGACTTTAACCACTGAAATTAAATTACACAGAATTTCTATGATTTAATTTTACAGAAAGTTCGAGAATCAGCCCGATTCTGACCACATAGTCTTACCCAGAAGAGCTAAAGCTCCAAAAATACAGTAGAATGATCAAATAGGTTCCATTCTGTAGATAAGCGTAACAAAAACCTTGGGCCTCACCTGTCACTCTATATATTGACCCGCTCATTTTTGGAATTTTTCTAGCATGCTCTCCCACATGTTCCCCAAATATTTGTTAAAATGTCGCCTTGATGTAAAACGCATGTTCTTCTACGTATGCGAACACATGTGAAAAGCAGACATTTATTTGAAGTCACCTTTCTTTACTTAATACTTTCTTAAGTTAACAGCGATGGATGGTGTAATGGCTTTGAAGGCAAAGGAACGGGAAATTCTACAGTTGGAATACCCAGAAGAACTGAACCATCGAAAACCTGTTTAAGGTTCTAGAACTCACTGCTTTATTGTTTCCGACATTAAGAAATTTATTTTAAATTGTTTCCTATTAAGGAGAAATGTTATGTTAATGCGATGAATAATATAAAGATGTAATGATATTATGTCATTTTAATTTAAATTATTTGCCACACACCCGCGCACGCACACGGTCTGTTTTTACTCGTCAAACGAATGAGTATTTATGCCATTCCATTACGCATTTTTCTACATACAAAGCAAAACTCTTATTCCGTTTTAGTTTAAAAATATATAATATGTTTATGTTACAAAATAAAGTAATTCAAATTTAATTTAAAAAGTTAAATTTAGGTTTAAATGAATGTGTAGAAACATCTAGGTATCTCGTCTCGCTTCCAAATCTAATAGAAATGCTACTTCCTTGAGAATCCGAGTAAGAAATGGGCACTGGGTAGGACTCCGGGGTTACCATAGAAAAACGAAATATTGGCCATGGGCATTCTTTAGTGTATGCTACAAACGTGCCAATCTCTTCTTGTACGCTGGAATTACTGTAAGATATGTGCACATTTGCTTCTAGCAAGATGCCGATTGCATAGTGACAGTAATTTCAAGAGTACCGCTTTTTTCGTAATCATAGAACGGGAGATGGAAAGTATAGAATTATTTTAGGGTATTCCGTTTAATTCGTCCTAGTTATAATGGAAGTGTCGAAAAATCGACAGTATCTTGAGAAACAGCGGCAATGAGCCGAAATCAACCGGTGTGCCATTGCAGCGAAGAGAGCGCGAGCGAATCGCGCCCCGCAGACCAAGAGCGAGGTCGCAACCACGCCACCCGCAGATACGGGGGCGCATGCGGAGGTGGGCCGTCCTCGCCCCCGACCCCGGAGTGGCGCGGCGCGGCGCGGCGCGCGGGAGATAGGTAGCGCGCAGTTGCGCAGGGGCGCAGACGAGACACGCCTCCGCGCGCGCGCGTTCATAAATAATAGCTGCGCCAGCGCCCGCCTGCCCGCCCTCCCGCCGCTGCCGCCGCCGCGCCAAGCGCCCTGGCCCCCACGAAGGAGGTCAGTAGGGCGGCGCGAGGCAGCGCGCAGCCCCCTCCCCCACCGGTCGCACAAGGGCGAACCCCACCGCGGCCGCCCACCCTGTTCACTGCCCCTCCGCCGCCGCAGTTCAAACACGTTGCACACCCGTGGTACGTAAGTACTCCCTTGGCAATTAGAGGGTTCAGATGGGGCACTGCACATTCTCCGTGGAATTGCCATTTCAGTGAAAGTTCATTCGTTAGGTACAATTATTATTACAATGATGAAGATACTCGTTTTCGCAAATGTACAGGAAAAACAAGCACGCTGAAAAAAAATACGTATGCTAAAATATTATTTTTTGAAATTATATCATTACGGACACTGGATTTATTTGTGCTCAAGGAGAATTAAATCCAGACAAATCAATAATCATAATGCTCCCTTAATGTAATATAAAACCTAACATTTTAGTACTTCAGAAAATGAATTTCTTCGTTTATCCCGCAAAAAAGTGCGTTTAGATCAACATGAAAAAAACATAAAAAATAACTAAAATGGTCAAGATTTAATTGTGTTTTGGCATAACGGAAAGGTTTCGAGAATTAAACTGAGTGAAGCAAAAAGTGAAATCAAGGGAACTCTTGCATCAGATTTTCCTTAAAAACTATGGAAAAATAATGTATACACGGTAAAACAAAATTTCTTTTTTTATGTCACCGCTTCACTCCCCGATGCTCCATCTTGCCGAAAATCTTCATAACGCGCTTGCCATCCCGAGTGTTCCAGAGATGGTAAAAAGTGAAACAATCAAATCCATTATCTCCGTGGGTCCAACCTCCGCACCATCAACAGCCCATGTGCGGGAGTGCAGCCTGGCGAGGGGTGAGCGTCAGTCAGAGGGTGGGGAGTGGGCGGGTGAGTTGGTTGATAAGCGGGCGAGTGGGCGATGGGCAAGTGAGTTGGTAGGTTGACGGGTGGGTTGGTGGAGGGTGGGTAGTGGAAAGGTGAGTGGTGGTCCGGAGAGTGGGTAAGTGGGAGCGTGGTGGTTGAGAGAGTGTGTGTGTGAGTGGGTGGGTGGGTAGCGGGCGGGTGAGTGGATGGGTGGGTGGGTGAGTGGGTTGGCGGGTGGTGGGCGGAGAGGGCTGGAGCGGCGACCGGCGCGGTGCCCGCCAAGGCCACCCGCTAGCGGCGCCGCGCGAACATCTGGCGGCCCTTGCGCGCGCTTGCGCTAACGCAACGCGCCATCGGCTAATATGGCGCCGTTGCGCCACCCTGAGATCGCGAGCGAACTGCGCAGCGCAGCGTAGCGCAACATGGCGCGGAGGAGCGGTCTTGAAGGGTAGTACACTGGGAGTTAAAGGGGTTGAATGGACAATGATGTACTTCGATATTACCGATTTCCAATACGCGCAGAAATTGATAGAAAACGATCGAGTCTCCGGCTACATGAAAGGTGTCTATATATTTTTAGATGCCTAGGTACTCACGCGAATATTTTAGAGAATTGTTCAGTCTATTCTCATGCTGGGCGCACCGACTGAATTCTCATACTCAAGACATGACTGCTTACGATAAAGCTACTGCCATACGACAGCAAGGAAGAGGCCGCCATTAAAAATTTGCTATTCACGTGTTGTAAGTTTCTGTTGATATCGTTTTCATGTCGAAGAACTGTTGTACTTTGATAAATACTAAACTATGTTATAGCAATATTCATAAATGCTATTATTCTCAAAATATTTAATTTATTGACGTGCTATATGAGATTATTTTAATTGTTATACTTGAGCCGTGTTCATGCGGAGTTTTGGAAAATCATTTTGTGTGGTTTAGTTCGGCAACATTTTTGCTGCTGCCGACCACAAGTAATGTAAATAAAATATAAATGTGTGAATGAACAAAAAAAAATCATATCTCATCTTAAAATAACATAATCACTCAGTATTAAGATTTTTTAAAATTCAAATTAGGAATGTCAAAGAACACTCTTATGAAATTGTAGAATTACATTGAGTTACTATTAAGCCAGTTTATTTCATTATGTATTATTGAGTTACTATTCAGCTAGTTTATTTAAGTAGATTCTTTTCTCAAGCCACTACGTGGCAACGCACAAGGCTATTCGCTCAAAAGTGAACCAATAACTTCCCACATCCGCAGGTGTAGAAGTGAGTAAAATAATTATAAAAAATAGAAATAAAAAAACGTAATAGTGAATCGGAGCGTTCTAATGTTCTGCAAATATATTTTATCAATTGTGACCAAACTCATTTTTTCAATCGTTTATTGAGTCCTAATTTCCAAGTAATTCTGCCCTGAAAATAATATTCTTGCACATTTCTAGCTGCCAACGCTTCGGCTAGTTCACCGCATTCCCTCCACAGTCTCCGCCTCTTTCTTAAGAACATTCCGCACTTCGCATGACGACACAAAGGATTCCTTTGCACGCAATGAAGAAGAATTCATTGTGCAAAAGAAGTGTCGAATGACCAAGAAAAGGATGGAGAGATCGAAATAGCCCTTAAGCCTAATGCTGGCAAGGGAGTGCAAGAATTTTTAAACAAATGACATTCGAGTTTTCGTTCAGAAAGGATTGCGGATGGAAGATGGAAGTTATCTAGAATGAACGGAATGGCGAGAAAGAATACGAGTAACCTGCGTAAATGTACCATGCTCCTGTTTTTTAAATCATCTTCCAAATTAAAGTCGGAGTTATTGGAATTTAAACCGCAACACTAGAAGAGTCACAGGCAGGTGCGCCATGATTTCCTACACTTGCAGCGATTCTGGACTGTATTGCCGTGGTAGAGGTAACCGCCTCTGCAGATGTTTTAGGGATTATCTCCCCCTCTTTCACTTTCTTTCTTTTCTACTTTCTCTCTCTCCCTCCGATTGCTCCCTCCCTCTTTCTTTCCCACACCTTCCCTCTCTCTTTCTGGCCACGGGAGCATAAGTATCAATTAGCATAAATCACACTTCGTATTTCCATTTTTAGAATGGAAAAAATAGATTATTTTGATTAAGTATATATTTATTATATTTTTGCATAGGGTACTAAAGGTCTATTATTTTAATTACGAATAAAACTTTATTCATGTGCAATATTTAAAGGTGTTAACAGCATCTGCTCTCTTGCATTATTTATATCATTTTTAATTTTCAATACTGCACCGAGTTTAACGTATATTGGATCTGCGGCCTTTTGTAAACACTATCCGTGAAAAAAGATTGGAGCTACTTTTGGGAAAATCGTGATCTTCAAATTACCTTTAATTCACACAAAAGTACGCGAAAACCTCGTTCTTTGAACAAATTGTATATGACTTCTTTTAAAGATATAATTACGAAGCACAGATAACATTAAGAAAACATCTCTACTTTCAATTTTGTAATTTAAGTAAGAAGCTGCAAAATACTTTTGAATTTTTCGAAAATTCAGAGAGTTAAACAAAAATCAGACCTGCACCATTTTTACACTGGTACTTTCGTCGTAGAAAAAAATTAAAGAAAAAATTTGAAGCCATTATTGAGAAAAGTAAGAAAAGGTTCTCTTTTTATTTTTAACCCTTGTGTACTGCGAGTACTGCAGGTTTAACCTGGTACAGGTTCAGAGAATGTTCGGAATTATTTTTATTTATCCTTACCCGGTTATCACCACAGAACACAAACGGACCCACCCACTTCCTTGGCCCTCTGTCCAGGGTAATGGGCATTTCTAGATGGTCTTATTATGATTTGACAAATGGGGTGATGAAGGCGTGGCAAAGATGGCTTCAATCGGATATTTCTTGAGACTTCATGTAAAGTAGCCCTCTCGCGTGGGAATATATTTGCTAGAATTAAATGTGTATTCCGTTGAAAATGTTTTTGAAATATCTGTAGTACATCTTCCTACGCTAAAAATTGTATTACTTTGCATCTAAAGGTCCCCAACAAAGAGAGCAGTAGATTATATTATTTCTTTAAAAAACTGGAGATAACACTAACAAAGTCAGCAATCGCTCTTTTGAATTCATTGTTGTATGCGGAGATTTTAATATTGATTTTTTGGTTGAATCTTGTGAGAAAGAGCAATTTCTTTACTTCATTCAGTCCTTCAGTTTAGATATTACAATAAATGTACCTAAACGGATCGCATTAAATTCAAAGAAGGCAATCCATCAAATAATAATTAACAAAACCACTACTCGATATAAAATTGAAACAAAATATTGAGGATACAGTGATCACGATGCACAAATTCTTACGATTATAAGAAATGCGAATACTGACACATTAAATAATACACGTATTAGTAGATTGTGTACTAAAAGTAAAATAAAATTATTCATCAATTACTTGCTGCAAGAGTCATGGGACACGGTTCACAATACTGATACAAATGAAAAACATATTTTTTTTTCGACGCTTTCATTCCATTTTAACATTTGCTTTCCTCTTGAAAAAAAGAAAATTAAATATTTCACGGAAAAGCAATTCTTGGATAACACAAGTGATTAGGACATCATGTAAAAACAAACGAATTCTTTTTTTCATTTCTAAGCATCATAACGTGGCTCGCGATTTCCTCCTCTACTTTAAAAAGTACAATCTTGAGAAAAGTTATATGGCAGGCTAAAATCATGAAACATGATCAGGATATTTTTAACTCAAATAATAAAACAAAGCAATGTGGAATATAGTAAAATATTCGACCAAATCAACTAGAAACCTAGTAGTATACGCGCATTTTCTTGAGCCCCGGAATACCTACCCCACTCCTTTGCCAACATTAGTTAAATTAAGAATAAATGATAGCAACGAAGGTTGTAGACAAAATCTTAAAACCAGATTGTTTGCTCCCGTGTAATAGAAACTCTTTTGCATTGAAAAAGGAACAACAAATCTGATGAAAAATTCCTTTCGTCAAAATATCACAACTTCCCACTCCTCTCGCGCAACTAGTGAAGCGCAGGCTCAAGAAAACTTGCGCGGATAACAGAGAATGTTGTTTTAAAAGGTAACGATAGAAATTTGAACGATCTGGCAACAGTGGCTAGTCTCTTTAACCAATATTTTTCGAGAATCTCTGCCGATCTCAATTAGAGTCTTCAGCCAAAACATTCAGCATCAAAAGATTCTTCAAAAATTTTAGACACAATATTCGTTTCCGAAACTTCTTCCTATGAATTTCTCAAAATAATCGGTGGACTAAAAAGTGAATATTCTGCCGGTTTATTTTATCCGAATTGTTTGCTAAAGACTTGTGCGCCCGCCATTACACATCCGTTAACTCAACATATTTAATTTACCCTTATGCACAGGAAGTTTTCCAGATATTTTTAAAACAGCTAAGATTAAGCCGCTTTTCAAAAAGGGCAACAGAAATGAAATTCAAAATTATTGGTCAATTTCTCTTTTGTCAGTTTTTTTCAAAAATATTAGAGATACTTTTGTTACGTACGAATGAAAACCTTTCTTAGTAAACAAGACACGTTTTCAGACTGCCAACATGGGTTTCGAAAAAAAAAGGTACGGAAACAGCCATATTTCCTTTTCTTAAATATGTCGCCTCATCCATGGATCAAAACGAAGCACATATTGGATTACTTTTAGATCTTTCAAAACCTTTTGACGTCATTGATCGTAACATTTTACTTTCAAAATTATCTTCGTATAGAACATGTGGTATTGCTCTAGATTGGTTATGTTCGTACCTTGAACAACGATTTCAGAAATCTCTTACTGGAATAATGGAACATTATGTACACACCTTTCCTATTCTTTGCAAATTGCATGTGGAGTTCCCCAGGGATCGATTTTATTCCCTATTCTCTTCCTACTATACGTAAACGATATATCCTTGACAATTAGAGACGGAAGAACACTTCTCTTTGCAGATGATACAAATATTCTTTGCAATAAAGAATAAATAGTACAATATCAGATATTTCAAAAGTAGTTCCACAATAAACAATTAATAGTAAATGAAAGGAAAACGGTTTCAATGCAGTTTTCCTTTTCAAATAAACAGCTCTGTACTCCTTTGAAAATGAACGGTGTGCCATTGACTGATGTTAAGATAACAAACTTTTTATGTCTTTCAATTGAGTCAAACCTTAAATGGAACGTCCATTTAAATAAATTGAACACTAAATTAAGTTCATTATGCTACGCTTTCAGAATCCTTTCAAATTCAGTCAGACCTCATACTGTTTGTTGTGTATATTTCGCGAATGTACATTCCCGCCTGAGATATGGCATAATATTCTGGGGAAATACATCTTATAGCTCCCAGACTTTTAGATTACAAAAAAGAATTATACGAATTATAAACAAATAACACCCACGTGATTCCTGTAAGCCTCTCTTTATTAATCTAGGTATTTTACCATTACCCTGTCTCTTGATATATGAATCAGTGGTTTGTGTCAAAAAATGACTTACTTTAGGGCGGGAATATATTTTCAGCAAACGCTGATGTCTATAACTACAACACTCGACGTCGTAATCATATTCATTAGGTGACAGAATCAACAGATCACTACAAAAAATTCACATACAATACATGTACATTATTTTACAACACCTTGCCAGATGACATTAAACGATTAGATTAGAAACAAAAGTTGAAGCCTCAAGTAAAATTTTTTCTACAGCACAACTGTTTCTATACAATTGGAGACTCTACCGACCATCCAAAAGGAAAGTAATATTAATTTTAATGACATTTAGTGTATTATTTACCATTTGCAGTATTACAAGTATTGTACTTCAGCTTCTGGGTCAATGACCCCATCTCGATCAGGTTTTCGTCCAGTTTCCCTGTTGATTGTGGAAATGCTGAGATGACACCTCGTTTTACTTCTGGACATAAATGTAACTTCTAATTAACGTGTCCCGGTAGTACGTCACATACAGTTTTTAATTTTTTTTACGTAAATAAACGGTTATAGGAACAAGAATTATCCGTTTTATCTGGATCACGGGCCCACGATGCCACATGTTATGTTGGTTGAACTCACCTACACCGTAAAAGTGTAACGTGGTGTTGGAGAAGGAAAAATAATAAGGAAAAGATTCTATGACCTTTCCTTTGTGTGTAAATGAATATAATGCCATTCTTTTAAGTAATCTTCCCAGCAGCTGTAAGACAGTGAAATGCCTCACTTTATTAGTATTTAACACAAACTCGCGGCAAAAATAGAAATTCTGTAAAAAAAAAATACTTTTATGATCGAAAGACGTATTCCAAATGTATTGAATTACGTCTGTGACCAATTGCAGTACGTAATTCATGTTTCTCAATCTGATATAACTAGTATTACTTGCAAGCATTGTTTTTGTATATTACGTGCACAATGTAGATCAAAACTCTTTCTCACAATCAGTATCTGTCGTATGAAAGAATTAATCTGTGTAGTGAAAAGCTCTCGGGCATGATTTTTATGAATTTGCGGATGTTACGCCAAAGCTCGATATGGATTGTAGCCCCACCAAAAAGAAAATAAGTTTATTATTATTATTATTATTATTATTATTAATAATGGTGGGGCTACAATCCATTAATAATAATAATAATAATAATAATAATAATAATAATAATAATAATAATAATAATAATAATAATGTGGTAGGAGGATTGTGTCACACAACAGATGAGCCGCTTTTGCTGCTACCCGCCGCTGATTGCGATTTAAACTGAGTTTATTGTGCACTGTAGTTCGCTGAAAATAGAAATTGCGGGATTCTATTCCGGAAGAAGAGTAGACGTAATCCGCTACACAATTCGGAATATATACAATTTTCAGTCATTTTAATGTGCGGCTGTAACTGAGGAGCAATATTATACAAAATTAACAAATGTTCGTGTCATTAATTTCCTACCTATTCTCCAAGATAGAACTTCCTTTCAGGCTCAGAGATCTCCAGAGAATCCACAGGGTTTGTCTCCATTGGTTTGGAAATAATATATACGGATAGACAAAGTGGAAATCGATTTGCGATGTATTAACGAAAGGATGTTAATTGATAATGTAATAGCACAGTCTAGGATATGTTAGAGCGACCTCCATTTACAGAAGGCCTTTGGGCTTGACGGGGTTGTATAAGCTCTTGTGTCTAGAGATATGATCAATTCGACCTTCCATCAATTAGATCTCTAGATTACATAGATCCTCCCTGAATTCGCACACTGTGAAAAGCTGTAGAAATGTGAAGGAGCAGATATACTCACTTCTTGTTTACTTTTTTGAATTTATTCCAGCGATAGATAGTCACTCTTTAAATTCTAAAAAGGATGTATTTCCAAGCGTACGCTAGACCCTAACTTTCAGTTGCGGGTTCCTCAGATCTAGAACCAGTGGAAAGCTGTCCCTCCCCAACACACAAAGCACAACCGATCATACAGAGGCAAGGGCGAGATTGCGTGGCTCTGCGGACTGGAATATTCGTTGAGTCTGTACGTGCTCTATCCATTCTCCAGACCAGCCCATTGGGAGAGGTGACACAGATGATGTCACTGCAGTGCTTCTGAGCGGGAGGTCTAGGTTCGAGTCCCAATGATGGCTAGATAGCTAGGTCGAATTCAGTCTCTGTCAGGAGGAAACTTATAGCGACCGGCTGTTTTCGGTTGTTTTCCGCGTTTTCTTCGATCAACACCAGGCGAATGCCGGAGCAGTACCCGAACAAACGGGCTATGCACCACGCGCGATCTTTCCTTCCTCTCCCTTGCCCTATCTTCACTCCATACATACACGCACTTGCACGCATTGCAACTACCACACATGTCGGAAGACCGGCCGAGAACTTAAGAGTTTGCCCCGGCTGGGCTGGTGCCTTGTTAGTGGGAGATATCTGGTTAGGGAAACCTCGCTAGCCGACGATAGGTCGGAACCGGATCTCACTATTCATCAAAGGAAAATCAGCTCCAACCTCGAGAAAAACATGCATTACAATTATGGGGCTAATGACCTTAGCCGTTGACGCGTCCGGAATCACTAATCAATTAGTCAATCCAGATCATTCCAGTGATTCTTTTAAGCTTTTAATCAAATGAGATCCGCAGAGCTCCGCAGCAGTGGCGCGCAGCCTCGAGTGACCAGCTCTCCCAGCGCAAAGATCGCGGCGGTGACGGCATCGCTCCGCCGCGGCGCAGCGCGCAGCCTCCGGGACGGCGGCCTTCACCTTTACTGATGACGCTCTGGACGCTGCAGGTGGGCATGCACGCTACGGTGCACTCACAGACCGCCTCTCTACAACTTATTTCCGAGTCGTCTCCGAAAAATTATTATCGGGGATTCGGAAATTAGCGTAGTATTAATATTACAGGGATCTGGAAAAGCGTAGAAAGCAGAGGCGATAATCATTCTTCGCTTGGGGGCGAGGTTCAAATTGTAGCGAGGGAGAGGGGCACGAATGTTGTTAGTGTGAGTTTGTGGAGAGAAACAATATATATATATATATATATATATATATATATATATAGTAATAAAATTTAAATCACGTTCACCATTTTCTAATTGCTCAGGAAATCCAAATATCAGTTTCCTTTACTACGCCGTCTACGACCCGTTTCGGAAACAGATTAAGAAAGAAAAAATGTATTTGTTATGTTCGTAGCTTTTAAAAACAATAGATTATTGTTCAAAAAGCAATGATAAACTTTGAGATTACCCTGTTACTCCTGTTACTGAACGCGCTATTTGCTCAGCAATTTAAAAACGAACTGTAAATAAAGAAGTTGGAAAACAGACCAGAGAAGAATGTAATTCAGACATTTGTAAAATTATTATTCATTAAAACTAATAATTTAGGTGATTTGATTTTAACGTAAGGGTTTCCGACAATCGTGTTAATTACAATACGAGTACAACATGTCATTGTATATTCAGTGAACATTGTTCCCTACATTTCATTTTTCCCTCGAGAAGATGATGTAGGAAGTATGGACCAGAAAGACAGCTTCCATTACGTAAAGTAGGGGAAAGTTCATCGTCCCTGTATACAGTTGGTAAGCAAAACAGGTAATACGTGCATCAAGTAAGAATTCATATAAGGAAACAAGTTTGACCGTGATAGTATTCGCTTTTGTGATCGACCAAAGTGGTTGTAGCTTCTAAACTGAAATAGTACGTTCAAGTGAAGTTTCTCTTACAAACATTTCTCTAATATCACATCATGTTATCTCGCAACAAACATATCTGCCAGAGAGAGAACTTTAGTATTTCCGCTTCCACGACATGTTGCAAATATGAAATAATTTGTAGGGACGGTTCTCTGAGGTAGTGAAATACAATTTGACCACTCTAATGTGGATTCTTATATAATTACAATATTGTCTTTCTATTTTTAGTTCTCATTGTGATCCTAGCTAATCATGGCAATCGTAACATTGTATCCACGGTTTTCGTTACATATTTACGTACATTGTATTTTATTACATATTTAACATAATTTGCAAAATTTTATATTATTTTCTTGGCATTTATTTCGTAAAAACTATTTAATGAATTTTTCAGAAATAGTTTTTATTTAAAAAATCGGTATATTTTTGTCTTACACAAATTTTAAATTGCATGATGACTACGGGAAGTGTTCTACGTGAGGACGCAGTAAGTTTGGGTAAACTTTCGTCTGCACCTCATGTATGTTGCGACAAATGTGCGTGAGCGCTAAGAGTATTACTTTTAGGTGTGGAAAGTATCAAGGACCTCGGGTTGCTTGATATTTAATCTCAAGTTCCAGAAAATACTGGTAATATGTAACATTACGAAGACAGTGCTTTAGTGAGTATTTACTCGTCATTGAAATCCCAAGTGTATAAGACGGCTATCATTTCTCTCAAAGATAAAAATGTGCAAATAAAAATAAAAAAATAAAAAAAAATAAAAAAACAGTATCTCAAGCAATTTTTTTCCAAAAGCAATTATGAAAAATTTCAATTATGTACTTTCTAATTGTGTAAATTTATTTCGTTTGGATGTAAAATAATGTTTTATAAATTTGATTTTGCAAATTATATTCCCTTTTACATATTTGTTACATATTCTCACAGTTTCCGTAACATTCATAAATAGCTAATAGTAAAAGCGATTTCTTCTAAGCCATGTACAGCGTGCGGTAAATTAAATATTTAGCAATAGTGCTGAAAGTGAAACGATGCTCAAATGTTCAGGCAAATCTGTGAATGCAACAAAGATAACATTTTCGTTTGACCACATGAGGTACTACAGGTCTTAATGTAAAAGTAGTATTTATTGACCTGTATATTGATATAAAATAAAAGGAAAGGTCGTAAGCCTGTCTAAAAATACTGTACGACACACGTTATAAAAGTGATTTTATTTTGCTCATCCACTCTCCCTCGGTTTAGTGTCGCAATCTTTCTTTTTCGCAAACTAAAATGTCATTTTTCCCACTCTTATCATAAATAACTCTTGTAAATACATCGCCGTTTCATAGCCTACTACATATTTTTCCGTTCGCTAGTACCCATTCCCTAATATTCGTAGGAATGCAACAACGACAATAATACATCGATTTTTCTAAAAATCTTTGTTCAGAATTAAAACATCTATGTTAATATCATATTCCCAATGTTATTAAACAACTGTTTTCCTAACCATTGAAGTTCACGTGAGAGTAATTTGAAAATGGTCTCGTTTATTTATTTTTAATTGAGATTTGACTCACAAAACAAAGCATACAATTCACGAGACCAATTAACAAAACATTGATTACCTGATTTAATCATTCAAAAATAATGAAGTGTTTCTTTATTGACAAAAACTCTATTTTATTTATTTTTCACCCTTTGGACTGAAAAAGACTCAAATATGAATCTGAAATGTTTTATAGAATTTCGTTAAGATGGTACTTAATTTTCATTTAAAAAATATCAACCACGTAAAAAACATACAACAGACATCATCGATATTTAAAATACATCGGTTTCAAAAAATAAATGGCACAATCATGGATGATTTCCTAAACGCATTGATATTTTGAAGTCACCGCATCCCCACTACCTATAAAGGAGTCATTCCCTCGAAGGGACCACTTTGGCAGGTCGGAAAACGAACGTCATGCATGGCGATGACATTGCAAGAAATTGTGATGGAGTCATTTACAAATGAGCTAACTGTAAACGAACGCACCGACAAAATGAGTGCATGGACATAACCTTCAGCAATGTTAACACCAGTGGCCACGCAGTAGCTGTCAAAGTGGTCCCTTCTTACAGTAATCTGTGCGTAACACCCGGCCGGCCGGCCGCGAAGCGCTCGTCATTTCCCAGCGCGCCGAGCGGCCGGCGCGCGGCGCCTCTCCCTCCGCTCGCGAGATCCATGAATGAAAGCACAAATAAGCGTGACTCACGCGGCGGGCGGGCGGGCGCGTACGTACGTACAAGCAGCGAGAGCATTAGTAATCGCGCCCGTCCCGCCGAGCGTCCTGATATGCCGTAAGAGGAGGCGAAAATAACCCGCGACTCAGCGCTTATGCAAGCCACACCGCGGGAGGGCACCACCCGCACTTCCCTGCACGCCCATGCAACGCGTCCTGTGGGGTGGAGGAAAAGGCGGTCGTGGAAAATCCTGCGTTTTACATAATTTTTCGTATTTTCCCCACGTTTTGTGCATCGAACGGTTTTCCTTTTGTGGATATCAAATTCATTATACATACATAGTACTGCGGTTATTAAACCAGTCTCATATACGTCTCGTATGGTTGAACAGTAACTACCACAGTTCCATATTGAATCCCTTACCTACCTAACATTTCACGATGGAAACATTCGAATTTGAAACATTCAATAAGAAAAAGCTAAGGCGATTCAGGTCTCATCTTGAGAGCCTGTCTTAAAATGAATTGTAAACAATGTGATGTGAATGTAGTAGGCATAAGACACCGTCTCGGTTGTATTATTTGATTTTCGTTTTTCGAAGTTTCTGCTCCCTGAATTGTGGCAGTTTTAAGATTTCTGCAACAAAAATGGAAATCGTAATTAAAATAATGCTTTGTGCAGGGGAAATATTTTTGGAACTTCAGTGAATGCATTTTTTCACCTTTCAGATACATTTCCTACAACTTCCTCCTCCCCCCCCCCCACAACCACCACCACAAATGTCATCCCCGGCGTTGCAAAGACATTTGCGAACGAACGTGTTTCTTAGTCTGGTAAGTTTTTTTGGTTAGAATGTTATAAATTAATTAACTGTAACTCTCGCATCTTTCAATAAAAGTGTCCCAAGAGATTATTTTCATTTCATAACAATCTAGTTAGGTATACAAATAATCTTATCAATAATTGCAGTCGCAAATCCTACGCCAGGAAGATGTCCATCAAGATAGATAAGCAAGTTTTCTCAAAAGACTAGTATAAAGTAGATCCAACACACAGGATATCACAATTAGGATCAACTTAATTATTTGAAAATGTTTGGTGCTTCTCTTTTACTTGCATTACTAACAATTACATTTTTTTCTTCTACGCATTTTTTCCTTCAAATTAAATAATACTTTTTATTGCTTTCAGTTATGTTAATACAATCAATTTAGGACTGTGGAGCATTACATAACATTGAGATATTTCAAAGAAATAGAGGTGAATCGAAGCCTGAGGCTTCGGCATGTCCAAAAATTAATTAATGTTCTAATGGCATACCGTGATGTTCATGTTGCAACTAATAAGTATAATTTAATTGACAAGAATACTGCAGATTATCATTTGATAATCCATTAAAGTAAATCTTGATGAAAATGAAGAAATGTTTGAAATCATCCATTACAATGAATTAGAATATTAGACTATACCGATTCGGGTAGACGAAATCCTTAAGACAGTCGTGCCTTGGCGATCACAGACGGAAGGATCGCGGGTTCGAGTCTCGCCTCGGGCATGGATGTATTTGTGTATGTCAGTGTGTGTGTGTGTGTGTGTGTATGTGTGTGTGACGTCCATTCACCCTTCATTATCATCATCATTCCATCTTCCATCCCCCCAGGACTAACAACCCTGGGGGATAGAAGGTGGATTCAGCATAATACTGATTCCCTCAAAAAGGAGTCACAAACACTTGCTACGGAATAAATGTTACTGAGGTTCGAGAAGTGTAGGCGTAAGTCCGCGTGGTCCTATAGGCCCAATTCGCAACCCCCCAAAATAATTACACTAATATAACATTCGAATATCAATAGCAAATCGGGTTTCTCTCTCATTAATGTAGATTAGTAGTGCGGAGGTTGCGGAGGTGCGGAGTGCGATTAGTAGGCCGAGGAGCTCTACTTATCAACAACTCAACAATTAATTTGAGAGAGAGTTTAGTTACCCATTTCTAGAATTGAATTTTCACGTCGAATTTTGTTTGAAAATCATATTGATTTATGTTGAAACGCCAGTGTCGTATTTTGAAGTAAATGTATTATTTACAGCGAAAAACTGTTTTTTATACTGATGATTAAAGTGGAGTTTCGTTCATTTGAATGAAAGAATAAATAACTATAGAATAAGTTCTCATTTTGTTTTGTTATTTTTTTTATTAATCACAGTGTGGTGGATAAAAAATGTTTACTATCTTTCTGGAAACGCACGGGTAGCTACTAACCCGGAACGTAACAAACTTGACATTTTGCTTAAGTCATGAACATTTTCATACGTAATCAAATCATATGAATATGAATTCGAAAATTCATGTGAACTCATATTTCAAATGAATTCAAATGTTAATCTATTTGAAGGATGATTTTATTTCTGTTTTCAAATGTCGTGTAGTGAATATGTTTTCTTCCGGCCAGTTCGTTTATTCTAACAAAGGAGACTACATGACCTTAAGCTGGACGTTCTATTTCCGCTGCAGAGGTTTTCCAACCGCGGCGCCAGAACGGGGCTTGTGCCGTCAAATGCGGGGTCGCACTTTTGCCCTCGCTCGTGGAAGTTGTTGGCCGGACGCTGACGTGATGGAGAACATCGAGAGCACGAAACGGTCGCCGTTAGTCACGCACCGTGTGCATTGCACTGTACTAGCCTCTATTGAAAAAAATGGACAAAATGTTTCCTTCAATAAAACAAAGTTCGCAACTTTACTTTCCAAGCCGGCCCGAGAGGTCCTAGGTATGATTCACGACGATGGCAGGTTTTCTACCCTAAAGAAATTGGTGCGAAGTCCACTACTGCCTGGGTGAGGATTATAGAGGCCGACTGCACGGTTAGGTCGTTCCCCTAGTCTCTTTTGATGAATTCCAGGCGAACCAGGCCGACCAATATCTTAAATAACAGGACTCATGTATCCCTTCTTCCTCATTATCTTTATCAAGAACATCAAACATAAAAAGTCAATGTGAAGTTACATGGCGGTCGAGAGTTGCAAATGATATCTTTATGAGCATACACCAACACATTTTGCGGACTTCTCGGAACTGAGGTCAGCAGAACGCAAGGACCTCCGCGACAACACATCCTTCTCCTCGAACCCGCGACCCTTCGGACCATGGTGCTGAGTTGGTGCATGCTCTTAGCCACCTCGGCAATTTCTTGCAATTCTAGTGCAAATTTCCTAATACACATAGTTTTACATTTATAAATCAAGAAGTAATACTCTCAGGAGGATTGTCCATATAAAAACGTATTTACCGTACGAAAAAATATATTTGTGAGAAATATAATTTAAATAATAATGAGTAATGAGTTGAAAATACAAATTTATAATATTACTCAGAATTGTGGATCCAAAAATCAGATGAATTTATGAACATCCGTTACGTTATGTTTTGTTTCACGTGTTTCCAAAACAGAGTACAAAATGATGTAAACTGATCAATACTGAAGGCAAAATCGTCCACTTTTTGCCAATCCAAACCACTGTGCGCGGTGGTGGTCGTCGTTTGGGAAAGGGCGGTGTGCGATCACGGGTTCGCGACGTGCGTAGAGCTTCCTACTTCCTCCGCGGACTCCGCCCCGTTGCGCCACCTCCTGCGCGGTTACCGCTCACCATCGCCGCCGCCGCCGCCACCGACAACGCCAACGCCGCCGCCGCCGCCGGACGAGGCTCTGCCACTTCCTCGACCCCACGCGTCTGCGTTCCGTTTGGGACGGTGGCGCTCTGTCACGCTTATGTTTACGTTTTTCGGAAATCTTCACTGTATCTTCCCAGACATAAACCTCCGTTAGTCGTTTTCTGCAGACATTTCCACGAAAAAGGAATGCGATCGCGCGTATTTTCGGATATGACGGTGTGTCTTGGCAAGCTACTCTAATGCTTAAAGACACTCACACCCATAATCTATAATTGAAATGTATGCATTGTGGCGTTCGTGAGAAATGGAAATACATTTTTGAGTTGGTTCCTGTTATGTCTTTCTCGTTCAATCACAAACAAAAGTCATCTATGTAAATTTCGATTTGTGGTAAACAATTAGTAATCTAATTAAGTCAGTTCTTAAAGCTTTAACGTTTCTTATGACTTATTTCGCATATAGGGAACGACGGGAATGTTATGGAAAAGTATATCACAGCAGTCATCTTAATTAAGAGTAGAAAACCCTTAACAGTATTCACTTCCAATCCAACTCAATTTTTTTTATCACCGCTGACCCCACGTGGAAAAGAAACAAATTCCTCGCAGTTGACGCTGGCATGCAATAAATTCTTTATGAACGGTATATTAAGTCATAAAATAAAATATCTACCATTTATCCTCCAATCAAACACCAAAAACATTCAAAAGCTCCGAACGTGCTTCTTCGTAAGAAGACACAGTTATGTAATCGTGCGCCTGAAAACACTGAAATTTCCCCCTAATAAACTTATTTTTATTTGAACTGGATGATCCTTTAATGAATAATTTACTCTATTCAGTATAATTTCGTAATCACCATTGCGCGTTCAATCTATTCTGGCATCCGCTCATCCATCCTGGCATTCATCTATCCTGGGAACGTGATTCAAAATATTACGTCCAGCTATATTTCAAGACTTCAATTTATTTTTAGTTTATTGATTTTTCGGTTGTTACATAGTTCAGTTTATATTACTTTACAATACGTTTATACAACTTTACATATACGTATTTTGAAGGCTTACTTGCTAACTTATAACCTAAAACGTAAATCTATTTCATTGTAGATAATGTCCTATTGAGTCCTCTAGTCAAGTTCTATTTCGGAATTTTCTTAAATTAATAATTCTAATATTGTGAGAATATTTATTTTTTATCCACGTGTTGATTCGGCTTTATAGTGAATCTGAATGTTAGAAGGGAAGAGATTTGAAGTAAATTGAAAAAAAAGGAACGTTTGTGGTCAGGAATGCGATGTAATGTTCTATGTGTTCTAGGTTGAGTTCTTTTTGAAGTTGATTAGAGACAAACCAAGACGCAAGGGATTTTCTTCTGAGAAACTGCTACTGTATGATTTGTATTTTGCAGGGTACACGAGTAAGGGTCTTAGAATAGTTTTATATGTTGTAATTGCGACGTTATACGGTATGTGATAGATAGATTTATTATTTCTGCAGGTAGGTATACAACCTGGTGGCAGAACATTACAATTTACATATTACAACTAGGAATAGTAACACACTGTAATTTTAAAACATTTTAAGACATTAATAATAATAAGAAAAAAATAATAATAATATAAAGACAATAATAACATTAACAGCATTAACTCTACATTTTATGACTGTCCTGGACGGAATATTAAACTAATAAATACCTTTTAAAATACACAGCAATTCAATTCACTTCACTTCACTACTCCTTCTCTCTCTACTTCTCTATTACAATACAATACAATACATTTATTTTGGCCACAATTGGCGTCCCTGCCTGGTGGTAGCCAATCAATTACACTATACAAATGAAAATTAAATACAATGTACTACCCAGAACCGTGTATACCCCAGCATAGCAAGAAAGCCTCCATTTCACGCGTACACATGTGAAACTCAGACTCTCCGTGCACACACCCAAACACGCACGCACCACGCACAAACACGCATACACACACATGCACCCACACACATACATACACACCCATACACACACACGCACCCACACACACACATACATACTTATACACACACATAGCCCCACACTCCACTATATTTTATTTTATTTTTAACATTGGCAATGTCGCACATCACGCCGAACTTCCCTGGAACTGCACTTCACTTCACTAAAAGTACCTAATAATTTGTAGAAAAGAAAAATAAAAAAAATAAAAAATGCTATTTGAGACTTCTTAAGCGATTTTTAAAACATTTTACGTCCTTGGGAAAGGGCTCCATGACTGTTGCAGGTATTTCGTTCCAATCCCTAATTGTGCGATTTACAAATGAATATTTACCGGTATCAGTTCGCTGCCGTTGAGTTTTTATTTTCCATTTATGATCTTTTCTCCCTATACGTGCAGGACTGTCTAGTCTTCCACTTTTTCCCTCCCACGCTGGAGTTTTATTATACGCTTTAAACATACAACATAATCTTGCATTCTTCCTGCGGGTACTTAATGATTCGAAATGTGTGTCACGTTCCCTTGCAAACCCTCTATTTACGAATTTCACTGCCCTTTTTTGGATCTTTTCTAATTCTTGTATTTGACCTATTCTGTACGGATCCCAACAAGCTGACGAGTATTCAAGAGTTGGCCTAACTAAAGATGTGTAAGCCAATTTTCTACTTTCCATGTTACCTTTCTTTAAAATTCTCTTGACAAAATGAAACGACTTCCAAGCTTTTCTTACTACATAATTTATATGTTCCCTCCATCCTAAGTCGCTACGCAAATTAATTCCTAAGTATTTACAGCTGATTACCTCGGGGATCAATGTGCCATTCATGGAATAATTTAAAGGATTCTTACGTTTAGATTTTGTGAAACTGATAGTCTTACTTTTGTCGGCATTTATTTCCATTTTGTTTGATTTAGCCCATGTGTATATTTTATTTAGATCCTGTTGCAGTGCACTTTCATCTTCAGGTGATTCTATTATCTGGTAAATGAAGCAATCGTCGGCAAAAAGGCGCATTACTGAATCAATAGAAGTGGGTAGATCGTTGATAAAGGCTATAAATAACAAGGGTCCTAAGACACTTCCCTGAGGAACTCCAGATGTAATTTTTGCCTCCCCAGATAGTACTTGTCCAACTCGGACTTGCTGCGACCGCTCTCTCAAGAATTCATGAATCCACTTAACGACCCTAACGTCGATTCCGGTATCTGCAATTTTCTTAAGTAAAATGTCACGTGCAACAAGATCGAACGCTTTAGAGAAATCTATTACGATTGCATCCGTCCGTTGTCCACGGTCCAGTGCGTCAGCGATATCTTGACATGTAGAAATAGTTTGGCTCTCGCATGAAAATGATTTACGAAACCCATGTTGGCCTCCATACAGCCATCCTAATTTGCCCCATTCATTTCGCAAGTACTCAGCTATGAGATGCTCCATTTGCTTGCAAATGACAGAAGTTAAACTCACAGGTCTATAGTTAGAGATGCAAGTGCGATTTCCACATTAAAAATCGGCACCACAATAGCTCTTTTCCAATCACGAGGAATGCTACAATTGTTGACACTGATTTCAAATAGTCGTGTCAAATATGTAACGATTGGTTCCCCCCCTATTTTTAATAGTTCTCCTGGAATCCCATCGAAACTAACTGATTTGTTCATTCCCATGCTTTGTATCCGCTTGCGAATAATCCTTGACTGTACCTGAAAACTCTCGGCTTCGTTTGGCTCAGTAATTTCCGGAATGACTACCGCATCCCCAAAGACTGACTGAAAATACAAATTAAAACATTCTGCTTTTTCCTGATCCGTCACCCAACATTTATTTTCATATTCTAATGCAGGTATAGATTCCTTGTTCCCCCTTTGTGGTAATGTGGTAATGGGCTTGCTGTGTATTATTAGAGGTTTTAAGTTTTGTGATTTCATTTTGGTTGGAATTATTTTAGCGTCTGTGTGGTGTTTCAGATTTATTTTGGTAAATTTAATTCGAGGTATTCAATAGGTTTTATAGAGGATACCAAATTATTGTGTGATTGTTTTCTGTTAAGGGGTGGGAGGTATGTAGGGTCTGAGCGAAAATATTTTTGCTGCGGTTTCATTTGGATTTTCTTACATTTTTATTTTAGATACGCAGCTAACGAGTAAGTTGAGGTATAGGTGAGGTTTGTTTCTGTTATTAATGAGACAGATGCCAGAGGAGAATATAGCTGTATCGTCAGAAAATTGTGCTATTTGGATGTTGTTTAGTTTACGGAAATCTACAACATGTAAGTTAAATAGTGTTAATGAAAGTGTATAACGTGAAAGAAATTGGATGCTGCGTGATCTAATGCTACTACACAATCACATCTGCCCGCTCCCTGCTAACTCGACAAAAGAAACTATTTAAACGTCAAGTTGGATATTGGTATAGAAACATCTTGGATATTACGTGATCTTGCCCCCTAAGAGTTTCACATTTTTCGTTCTCTATCAAGCAACCTTCACGGTGCTTCGATTCCAGATGAAAAAGCGCTTTGAACTTGGCTTGACTGCCTGAACTCCTAACCAGAATATTTATACTGGCGTGGAATCGACAAACTGCCCCAGCGTTGGTAGACAGTTGTAGTAAAAGAAAGAGAACATATTATTAATAACTCCTACATGTATCTCTTAAATCTAATATTTATTATTAGACTTAAGAGATACATGTCTATTATTTAAAAACGCTACGAACTTGTGCACCAATCTGATAATTTGCTAGTTCTGACTTTTTTATAGTATTAGTAATTTCTTTCTGTAGTGTTTATGGGAGGAATTGTTTTTTTCTTTTGGGTATTTTTGTGAATGTCTAAAGGGAGTTGTTATTGGTGCCGGAAGAATGAACTAAATTGTGATATTGTAGGTTATTGAAGTTATTTATAAATCTTTTTACTTTTTTAAACTTATTTTTGTAATTGTGTGTAGGTGTGTATTATTTGGGGGAGGTAAGAGACTTATTGATGTACTTCTAATGAGCTTTTAGCATTTTGATTTCGGGAAAAGAGATTTTTATTATTTCTTGAAGTCTGAATCAGTAAATTTGTAGTGTTTGGTTTATAAGCGGGGTCGCGTTGCGGCATAAATTGATGTGTAGTAATTATTACAAGGATATGGTCTGAGTCGAGCTCAAGAGTGGGTATTGTGTAGAATTGTATATTTGAATGTATAATGCCTACGTCAAGGATATCCTGTTTACGGGTGTTCGGGTAATATGTTAACTCGACGAAAGTGAGTATTTTTAGGTTTGAATTGTTAATCAATTGAATTATTAAATTCCCGGTGTAATTGTTAGTTTGACATACTCAACTTGTACATTTTAAATTAACACTTCAGATCTCTTAACAACGGTTTTTTCGGTAAGGTGAAATAAATGAGTAAGATTCCCAGTTAGAATTTTCGCTGTGGGTTTTTAACTGCTGCTGTTAGTTTTCATAGTTGCTGATATTAACTGCGACTGTCTCGGTGTTTGGTGAATCAGGGGGTTTTCTTTGGTGGCGATTTAAAAGTACTTTGACAGCTTTTAGTACCCCTCCTTTTTTTACGGTCTAACTGCTTTGTATATTCCGGGATAAATCGTTTATTTTTATATAAGTTTGTTTTGGTAAAGATAGCTTTCTATTTTGTGGTGTTGCAAAACGTGATTTAATTGCGTTGTTAGTAGTGGTATTAGCATTCCATTCAAAATGGTTATGTTATTAAGGGGCTGATTTGCCATTGTTATAGCCTAGATAAGCGATGAATGGATTTCGGATGGTGCTGATATATTTGACGATATTAATGAACTTACGAAGTGCAAATCATTAATATATTCAACTTCTAGAACAAGGAAAACAATACATGTTCTATTGTTGCATTGGAGCCCAGTCCCCATATAGCAGGGGCTGCAACCCGTTATACACCCACAAAGAGTAGAATTGCTCACGCAGTTACGAAGAATGTGTAATAAGATACACACCAGAAACATATTCAACATGCAAGTTATTTTTTCTATTAAAATATACAATGAGGTATATTCATTGTAGCATGCAGTCAAACACACGATATCTAAATAGTCAAAAATAAATAGAAGAATTAGAGGCTCGACTAAAGTAGTTGTTGACGTCGTGGACTGTACTCATTTTCTGGCTTCTGAACAGCAAGTGACTGTTGATTATAGCTAAGCCATCGAAAGCTGCTCTTGCATTAAATAATAATGTCCAAGACGCCTCTAATTCTTTTATTTGGAAAGCCTTCAACAACAAATCACTAACGCATCAATATAAACAATGTGAATCGTGCAAAGACAAAACACGAAATCCATTAATATCGCTGTCTCTAATTTCCACGTGGGTTGATGTCAAGGAAAGTAAGGATGAAGACGCATTTTGATAGGACGAAAAAAGTGATGGCAGCTGATGGATTGTTGCCCCGAGGTCCTCTGTATTTTATCTCCATATTGGCTAATCTCGCTGCTCTGAATGTGCTCTTTCCCTCCTTGAAACCATCCGCTTTCTGATGTTCCCACAAAACAGGATTCACGAATCAACAATACATTTGAGAAAATTCATAATTAGCAATGGCAAAGAAATACACCCATCAGCGAGGCCTCTTTTCTACCTTTTGCGGCTGATTGTCTTCTCTCACATAATAGAACTTGTGAAATGTAGTCTGACAATTGAAAGTGAACAAGTGAAAAATTTCTTCCAGATAATTTGAGTTATTTTTAGCACACTTTTTGAATCCATCCTTTTCGTGTCGATATTGGGTTCGAATTGCGTTGGGAACGAATGGAGTACGTTTGTTTTCAAAAAGCTTATGGTGTTGTTCAAAAATGTAGATTATGGCAAAAGACTCACATTACATTTAGTAAGCGTTAGATGCGACCTTTCCTGTCAGAAATACATCATTAAAATATTGTTGTATACTTTATAAGTAAGTTTGTACACTTTGTTTATTAGAACTTTTTCCAGCAGTTAGTAGGTTCCTTCTTCCCACACCCTTCTGATCTTACAGCCACACACTTGTCACCAACCCAGTAACGGACTCTTCGGAGAGGACCAGGAGATCGCTACACTCCGCGATGCAAAACAAACGAAAATCAAGGGACACACATCCACGCCTAGGGAGAGATTCGAATTCGCGGCCCTTCCGATCGAAGCGTTCATTCTGTTATTACAAATATTAAGCGAGTACTTTCGCCTCCTTTCCATTCTCGCTCTTCCGCCCCCTCCCTTGGGACGGGGCAATCAAGTGACCGACCTGTCTCTGTCACCCTGCCACTCCGCCGGGCGGGCGCCCTTCCTTGTCGTGAAGCCACGCCTCTGCGCCGTTTTCGTAACGCCGCCGCCGCCGCCGTTCGGAAAGCGCCTGCGACCTCCGCCGCCTGCCAAGGCGTCGCGTCACGGAGCTTCCGGATTTCCTCACCGCGCCGCCGCGCCGAGTCGCACTCACTCGCGACGCGACAGCCTGCTCGGCCGATGAGGGACAGCGAAAGAGCTTGAGCGACGACGAACGACGCGACCGTCCCCAGGCCCACGCCTCGTCTTTGTCGAAGAGGTCTAGAAACGTTCTCTCGTTCTGTGGCCTCTTGCTCTTTGTCCTCGCCGACACGCCGCGTTTCGAAAGGGAAACACGGCTGTCCTGTTAGTCTACTAACACTAAGAACAAAGCTCATATTTTCTTCAGTGCCCATTGTGCATACTTTGTTCATTACATAACATTTCATTATCATACGAACAAAACAAAATTGAACGTTAAAGAGTTAATGATTTATAAATATGTGCGGTAAGTGAGTTAGTTGCAGTGCAGGATTTACTTAGGAGTTAAATACAACCGAATCTAAGACAGGAGTGCAAATAAGTGTACAAATATAACATTTCAATTTTATTACTTTTTTAATAAGAGAAATTTAAGGAATATGTTAGCGTCACTATTTTTAATAATTTATAACAGAAAGTTATAATTTTTTGTGAATGTCTGTACAAAGATTTGACATTTTTCCTTACAATGCGCGGAAAGCTCGAAATGTGCTATGCTCAGGGCGTCAAACACCATAAATCCAGATCAAGATATAGTAGATTATGTAGAAAGATCTAGAATTCAAAAGAAAATAATATGTTAATTTTTCGTTGTTGTTTTTCTCGGGCTGTCTATTCGCAGCCTAACTAATTCGATATTTACTTTTCATGTAAGGTCATTTTAAAACGCATCAACCATATGTGTTTCTAAAAAACTTGAATTCAGTTTCCGAAAATATCAACCGTTGCCCGTGACGTAAAGTACGAAAATAGACGGTTTTGAGGAAAGAAGTCGTTTATCTCTTCAGAACCTTTCGAATGAAACGTCGTCCAATTTCCTGGACGTCGTTGATGGGGCACCCGTGGTTGGCGCCAGCGTAAAAACCACCAGGTCCCAGCGCTGAAGCGTTGTTTTGCTGCTGTGGTTGTTGGCGTCGGCAGCGAGCGTGCGATGACTAACGTGTTGTGTTGTGGACGCGCGCCCGCCTGACGTCCATCGGTGCACAGTAGGCCAGGCTGTCAAAATCATACTCCGAACAGTCAGGCACTGTTTGTTAATGCAAGCTCATCTACACTCAGTACATTCTTACAAACCAATGAAATGCAGCTGGCGTAATACATTTACGAGTAGAACAGAATGTTTTAATTTAATTTTAAAATGCATATAAAAATGTTTTGAACGGTTTTTGAATGCAGTACATTTTGTACAGTTTCAGAAATATTTATGTATTTTTTTATATCGAATTAGAATTAAGTTCTATTTAAAACGATTGTGTCTAAAATACGTTAATTGTAAAGAGCGCTCGTCGATTGAAAGTTACAGAGAAATTCCATTACTACAACCTGAAAGCTGACATTCGCCTTATCACCTACTCTATCCAGTCGGCTCGCATTTACGATTAGACGGAGTGCTGTGACTTGTGCCGAGGTACTTAGCTCCCGGGGCCGTCAAGTGACACGTGTTGCGGCCCGGGGGGCAGACGAGAGCGATGGGCACGAACTGTTCGGGGTAGGCCTATTTCAGGGCCTCCCGTTAGGCCCTGAGGCTTCCGCCTCCCGCCTTCTAGCGGCAGGGGGTCGCCCCTTCCTCCCCTGCGCCAACCGGCAACCGCGGCACAGCGTCACCCCATTCAACATTCAGGCGACGGCGGGATATCGATCTACGCACAGGTGGCGCCCGCCGGCCGGCCGGCCGCCCCGCTCACCCCCCGCCGACGCCGATGCGCGTCTTGGCTGCGGGGTCGCAGGCGGCCACAGGGCTCCGATGCCCAGACGCCCTGGCGCCCAGCACCGCGACGCCTCCTGCGGACATCCCCTGTGACCGGCGGCGCCCGGCGCATCGCGCCTCGACGTTGCTGTCATCACTACTCAACACCAGGGGCTCTGTTTACAGCTGGAGACCGCTCTGTTAAAAGGGATTAGTAAAAGGAGGCTGCACTGAGAAGACGGATTGGGGGCTTCATACCCCCCTGGTCTAACAGCCTGGGTGGTCCCCAGTTGGGCTCTTGGCTTCATTGCGATAGTGCCCAGCACTCATGGGTATTGAGGGACATTGTACCGATCGGAGTGAGGAGCTCAGGTACCGATCCAAAAAGTTGGTAGTCTGTAGCTGGCGAGACCGCCTCATTAGGCTATGGGTAGATGTGCTTACCCCATCATCCAACGTTCCGACATCGCGCTCCGGTGTAATAGGAAACCAGGCCAACGGGGTATTTGTACACTCGCGGGGGGGGGGGGGGGGTTACAGTAATTTCTTAGGTGTCAACCTTTGGTGTGTGAAACCTTCCTCTTATAAGTACAAGTATAGTAGGGCACAGATGGCTGAGAAAATTAAAACGCATCTTAAAATTTCGAACAGCAAGGATGCACGCTGAGAATAAGATAAGTGTACGAATTGGTTGTACAAAAGTTAAAAATACTCCTAAATATACATTGTAAGAAATATAGAAAATCCCCAAAACATTTGTTCATGTTGTTCAGTATTAAGTCTCTCAGACTAATGAAATACGGCGGTTTCTGGAACAATACAATCACTATTCACTGTAAACACAGAGTTCATCTTTCTGAAAATGATTTTTTTATATTTACCAGGATCTGTAAATATATGCTGTAGAGAAATATGACAAAGAAACTCTGGTACCCACTTTACCTTAAAAACGTAATGCACTACACACTTATAATCAATAATTTTTTTTGTGAAAGGACGCGTGTCAGATGATTCCTAGACTTTGCTTTTACAAACACTCACTCATGATTTGTTTAAAACGAGCGAGTTATGAAGGTAATAAGAAACATCATATAATTCACATCAAATGTATGATTACCGATTTATACTAATATTTGTTTAAAATGGTGGATAGGATTAGGAAAATACAGAATGCCCATTTTCTTTAAGTGATGCGGTATTTTGAGCATTACTGTATATTATAACTGAAATATTCTGTTAAGTTTCTAAACTCCTCGTTCGACGATTCTCTATAATATTTTCTAATTTTTGAGTCGCCGTCTTTGAATTGAGTTGACCTCTTTGAACCTAGAATAACATAATTGAAGTCAAATTGAAACTGAATTGATCCTCTTAATTCTTCCAGAGACAACATGCCAAACATCTTCGAGAGACAGCATCACAGGTGAAATGTTGTTCACAAGAACATTTTACATCTCTGAGAAAAAGACAAATGATCGTAACTTCACTATCAAGGAGAATGTACTAAATTCGACTATGAACTACTGAACTTTGTCCATTTAGGGTCGTTTGCTGTAAGCAATATTCGGTAAACTCTCTCGAGTATTGTCATTTCAGGATAATATCAAACTTCTTCCATGTAGCAGAAAACAATAGCTGAACTTCGTCCTAACAGATAACAGACGTTCGCGAATTTCTTTAAGTTTATTGCGATCTAAATTATTATATCGACTAACCTCTTAGAGTCTTAGCGATTAGTAGACCGTTTATTCTGTGTACGTACATGACTGTCGTTTGCAAAATATTATAAATTATTTGCATAACCTCCACTATTTATTTAAGTTACAATTCTGAAAAACATCTAAAAACAAAGATCATTCACGAAATACTCAATTTACTTTGGTGTAAAATAAATCGTTTAAGGATAATAATAGTCAACGACTATGGAAATAATGTATGTGTTTTAGGGATGTTTTTTAAATTTTGGATATTAAACATTCCTAAAGAAACTGCATGACCATAGCGACTAGCTTTCAACCTCGATTCGGGATGCGAATCTCATCGGGATTTCTAATTGCGTTGGAATTTACGATGGGAAAACGGGTACGCTGCAGATGATAATCTTCCCTGCTCTTTATTCCACAAACTGCCACTATTTCAAGAGCACCGCACATCTTCGTGTATCTCCGTTCATCATATTTAGCCTACAACCATCGTCATCTTTAATAGCATTACCAATTAACGTACGAGGAATTAAACTGTTGCGGAAGACTTATCATTCGTCCTCCACGCTCTTCACCCGAAAGCTTAAGAGAATGAAGAAGAGCCCTCCAACTCTTCCAAGATAAAGCCTTGAAATAAAACCACAATGCTCCTTTGAACATCGTCATTCCCTTCTTCGCTGAGCTGCCTCTAGAGAAAAGCGCCTTGATACTGCAGAAGCTCCGCTTCGCTCGCTCTGGTTGAGTCAGAGCTGGCAGCGAAGCTATGAAACGAGCAGGTGCGTGCTCCGAGTAAAAACATTCTTCCTTGTGACGTCCTGCATCTCGGCTGTTTCTGCTTCAGAAAGTCGTAATCTGCAGAAACAAAGGAGATAAACGACAAAAATGGTTTATGACTGTGTTGAACGCTGGATAATAGAACGAGCCACGGATCTACAGCGATGAAGACTAGTCAGATACCGGTCGATCCTTGTGTCTTGTTTGTTCTACTGCCTCCGTCTCTCCCTCTCTCTTGAGGATCCGGGTACGCTACACATTAATTTTTTCGTCTATAAATAATATCATCATGTGCCGGGATTGCCCACTCTCGTCACGAAGCCGTAATAACTTGAAACGCATCGAGCAAAGGAGGGAGTTATTTTGTAGCTGATAGAGAGGGTTAAAATTCAACCAACATAATATACTCGATTTAAATTAAAATATCAAATAAAATGAAAATATCTTAAAAATGTTTTAAATAAACATTTTTGGTTGCGAACTTAATTTTTGGGACTTAGCAAATATATTGAATTTTAATCAGGAGTCATGGCGTGACTTCAACATTTTATGTTTATCTGAGGCGATTTATTATATCACACAAAACTCAATCAGTAGTACAAGTTTCCACATTCTCATCTCTACAAATACTGTTTTTATATGACCCAACTGTCCGTAAGTGTTGTTAAACAATCTTCCTTACCAACTACTACCTCACAAATGACAAAACTGTGTTGCCTTACGATTTATGAATACCCGGACCTGTTTTAAACTATTGACAACACAATTTTTTTAAAAAAAGTCTTGTTGATTTTATAATATAATTAACATGAATGAAACTAATTATATTATTCTGTAAATTATTGTCATAAACCGGAAAATGAGAAATACAGTGCCAATACATTTTAAAAAAAAATAAGGGTCATCCGAACACTTTCCATTACATGTTGTAAAAAAACAATTTAAAGAGTGTTTTGGAGGGCATTTAATAAACACATTTTTTAATTATTAATTTGAAAAGCTGAAAAAGCAACTCTTTCTTAGTTTTTAAATATTTCTAATATTCTACAAGACTCTGACTATTGAATAAAACAGATCCGCACTGTCATCAAAGCTAATTTCCGTAACTGGACCAGCGGAAGTCTCCAATTCTACGTTCTTCTGAGCAATTTGAGACTGGGCAGGAAGAAAAGAACAGGAAGTCGCAACGCCTGAACTAGATGTGCCAACGGCGCCGTTAACGGACGGACACTGACGGTGATAAATATTCGCAGAGAAAGGACTGTGATGGATGGAGAGGAGCGAGTGAGCATGCGATGAGACCAGGGTAAGCTTTTCGCGAACGCACGTGGAAATCTCCGAAAAAAGCCCTCAATCCTACAAAGCGACTCTTTGACTTGAAGACTTCTTTCAAATCTTAGTAACATATTTTTCAAACATACACGTAGTTCTTCAAGGGGCATGTAGGCAAAGGGCCAGTGGCGTGGCGTGGGTACCAGCCGTCCTGGGCGAAGGTAAAGTTTGTGGCCCCTATAATAAGGTATTTTAATTTAAAATACTAAAATATATGGTAATCCTAAAGAACGTTTCGGAAACAACAACCATTATTGTGTATTGTGCAGGTTACAAATAAAAGTCATGCATATGTGATTTACAATACAAAAATTACATTTATTAGAGTTGGATTCCTACACGAAAGTATCGTAGAAAATTTCAAAATAATTACTAATTAAAACTTATAACTTACTTTACTGAAGTCTACTTGTCCTTTTTTTATATTAATAAACTAAAGATTGAATAACGTAGCAGATAGTCAACCACACAACTACATAGATAAAAACGTAAATAAAATATTTAGTACTCACAAATTCAAATGTATTCGTACACCAACAATTCAATTTTTCAACAAAGTTCAATAATATCTAAATAGCAATTTCAGTTGAAAAATTTGAAGACTTTTTTTAAAAAAATGGTGTTTAAGCGTTACTATAAATTAAAATTTGAAGCTCTTTAAATACAGAAACATTACAGAACATCACAGAAAAAATATAAGTTTTCAAAAACTTCATTAGAACTCATTTGAAGCACGTTCACACACAAATGAAATAATGTATACAAAATGCTGGAAATGTGCATATTAAGGGCGTGAGGGACATTAAAAAATACATTTATGTAATTTAAAAAAAGAACAGAATACTACAAAATGAACTTTATGTCATCTTAAAAAGTGCAATTAGCACTATCCGTACAAAAGTCATGATTAAGTCATTCTCGTTCAATATTAGTCCTAAACAATCCAAGCACAAAACAAAATACAGATATCCCTACGAGTCAGTTCAGGCAGTATTGCCAATCGCTAAATGAGCTATGTATGTGTATTTTAAGATGTGACAGAATAAGTAATGAAAGATTCCGTGCTCATTTCAATCGGAATCGCGGGCGTGACAAAACTATGAAATGGTTCAAATTTTTACAATTATTATTATTATTATTATTATTATTATTATTATTATTATTATTATTATTATTATTATTATTATTATTATTATTAGTATTAGTATTATTGTGAAATTTTGCCGCACCCATTATGCTCGCCGCTGCAAAGGACATAAGATTAATGTCATAAAATAAAATCGTCCTAATTGATCAGGGTTATTGAATTCTAAATGTAGCAAAGCTTAAAATAAAAGTTGAATAGTATTTCATAAAATTTTTTAGATCTTTAATTACAAAGTAGTGTTATCATACTTTCACAATGTGTTTCGTTACACTCAAAGATAAGAAGTGCCTAGTCAAACACGCTAGGTTCTAGATGCAAAACTTTTAATTAATCGAAATTAATAATTATGACCTTATTTTGAATTATAATGCATTCTTTGCGAAATATTAATTTTTCATGTAAATCTACCGAATAATGACACATCGTAGAGAAAATCGCAGTCATATTTTCAATGAAAAAGATCCCATCTGATATGCAATCACCATACACCATCTGATATGCAATCCTGTTGCAAGGAATAAGTAAGTGGTGCTAAAACAACACGTACTTTGTTCCCCGTATTTTCACGCAAAGTTTCGCGAAAAATACACAAATTTTCGAAAAACTGTACATGATCTTATTTCAAAATCTATCTTTCAGAAACATATTTCATTAAGAAAAAAAAAAACCTTCGAAAAAAAATTTTGAACTTCTGTAATTTTTGAAAAATCAGGGTTTTCAAATAAGACCTGCACCATTTTCTTAAAAGTTCTTCATACTATCCAACAACATTTAATCAAAAATCATGGAGCCATGTTTTTGAAAATTTTTAAAATGTCCCAGGTTCTTCATGTAAAGTACCCCTCGAAATTAAATTATCGGACTCAAATTCAAGGGGCCGCGACCTCAGCCAGATCAATTGAGGAATATCAATTTTGAAGAAAATCGGCGAAAAGGTTTATTTGCTAGTGTTGTTCACAGATGGTCAGGCAGGTGACGGTACGTTTCGCCGTCATTCGATTTTTCGGTATCAAGGACCCACAAAACTTGGATTCTGGCTACACTGCGTGTTAGAGGATTTTTCTTCTAAATTAGAAACTGGATTCATTCACTTTTTCGTGACCACGGAACTGTAATAAGAATTTTCCTGCCGAAAAATTCGTTCTTTCTTCGTTCTTCATTACATAACGCAGCTCTCTACTCTGTAGGGAGAAAATAATAATTAATACGAACGTATTCTAGTTGCAATTCGTCTGATGTCTCAACTATTCCAAAATACGATAATTGTAATAAGAATTAGTAGTAACGCAGTCATTAGGCAGTACGCCAGACATCAACGTCCACTTTATTGTCAGATTCGAGGAAGAGACTTTTTAAAGAAACACACAACTCCCTCAGCTTGAGTCTAGGGTTCGAGATAACAGCGAAGTCCACAGTGCTGGACAACGTTCAAAGGGAACGTGCCAGTGCCGGCGCACGTGCGCCCCAGTGGCCCTCGCCCACGCGGTCCGCCAGCTGCCCAGGTGCAGGGTCCGCGCAAAATGCCCACGCCGCGCCGCGCCGCGCCGCTAAACGCCAGGGCCGCACGCGTTATTCTGGTTCAAGGGGCAAAAGCCTCACTTACGAGGCATTTTCTTGTATTCTTGGAAGCGACAAAAGGTGCATTGTCAGGCCTTCTGATATCAGGAATTTGTGCCGTAAGTACACATTCGACTTCATAATAAAGTAGGATATTGGATCATTTATTTGAAGATCCGAGTTTGGGGTCAGATATAGAGAGAAGCCAGAGAGTCCGGGTAAATAAACTTGATGTATCGTGCTTTGTTGTTACCAGAAGGAAATAGTGGATGTTGAAAGGACAAGGAATGCTCGAAATGGAATTCGAGCCCTTGACGTAAAGTTATGGCGTGTAAATTCTCAGATATCATCACTTATGGATTCGAAGAGGCTACAACTTTGTTGAAATGAACTGGAAACTAAGGACGTATTCAATTACTGTGCCATAATAATCAATTTTCTAAAGCACATTGGTGACAGTTCTTGAACAATTGTCGTCCGTTAAGAACTGAAAAAACTCTTGCTGAACAGAATTAAGGCGATGGCTTTCATAAAAATGACTGGGAAAGTATATAATTATATAACGATTTAAAATATGTTTTCCGAATAAAATGATATATTTAGACCCTTGTTGAAAATGTGGATCAAATACTTATCAATTCCAGAGAGATCCTTAGGGCTAGCAATTTTTAATTATGCTTTATTTATGGAGGTCACATAAACATCAGGCTCATTACCAACCATTCATAATATTACATTATTTATTACAATAATATATTATGTGGTGTACAATATTAATACACTAATAAGTTACGATTACGTAACCATATAATTATACATTACCCTTCAAAAGTTAAATACAAGGTTGTTTGAAATAAATCTGTGTATGTTTATTTCTTCTAAAAATGTTAAACACTTTAATTACATTAATTTTAACACAAAGCATTTTTCATAACAATCTTCGACGAAATTATCGATGCTGTGAATGTGTATCTGGGAAGGTGCAATGAAATTGTAGAACGAAAGAAATGCTTTGTTATCTTTTCTGTCAGGGACATTGATACCATTGAAGAGAGAGTAATCTGTGAATCAGAGTGTACCGTGAAAAACGGAAGCACAAATCTGCCAAGATAACAAACACAATTACCGATGGCCCTTAACCAAATTTCGTAGCGGCAAGCGGGACAAAGAGGAGCCGAAAAGCTGAACGCAGCGGATAGAAAACCGAGAGAGATTAAGCGCGAGCGAAGGAGGTCGCCATGCGCAGCGGCGGCGAACGCACGTCGCCCGGAGGCGGCGGCGGCGGTCGGGGACAATGGGCGGGTGAACGCTTGGCGCAGTCTTTTTATCTGGGGAACAAACACGTTCGTTGGAAGGCGCGCCCGCCCTTTTCGTCCGCTTATCGCGCGGCGGCGCCCCGATAGCACCTCTGCCCCGCTCTCCCCCCCTCCGCGCGGCGAATGAAAGGTGCAGAGAGCGAGAACGGCTACACACACACACACACACACACACACAAGACAAGCAGGCATCGCGGCCGGCGCCATGTGAGTCAGAGCCCAGGAGCAGCCCAGACTGCGCGGCGCCCGCCTGCCGGCCCGCCCGCCGATGCCTGGGTCCACGGACATCGGTTCTCAGGAAATGACGGAATCCTGTTCCAGCGGACACAGTGAGAAACTGTGTCAGTAGATGACGTTGTAATACATTACAAGCAAGAGTGACTATGTTGGCGATGAATTACGTCTCAGGCAAATGACAATTCTAGCTCAATTCATTGACAAGATATAACGATTGGTATGTTGAAATTGGAAAAGGTGTAAAAAGAGAATGGTAATTGCATGCCTTCCGATGACGATGTCATCGACACTTCATTAAAGCGTTAACAATACGACAGAACTACAGCTTCTGCTTTCGCAAAACTTTCTGAAGATGAAACTTCTAAATAGTACACCTAGCTCTCAGCAACAACAAAGATCCAAGTTCGTCAGGTCCGTATTCCTCTCTCATTACAACCCTTTTCAAGCAATTTCATCGTTTTATTTTCGTTAAAAAGTATCCTACGAAAGTGGACAATGCCCAAGAGGTGAAGTTATGTATCGAGGCGCAGTGGCAGCCGTGCGTGTATGGGCGTTGCGTGGGGAGGGGCGGGGGCAGGGACTGGGACCGCACGCCAAGTTCACGGCCTTCTGTCCCACCTCCGCCACCGCCACCGTCGCCTTTTAGTTAGCGGGGACTCCGCCAGATGACTCAGCCGGCGCGGCGGCGCCTCGGGCGACGCGAGCGACCGCCTTCCAAAAGACAGCGGCGCGGGGTGGCCATTCGGCCACGGCCGCGTTTCATGAAGACGAATTGGCGCTGTCCAGTGGCCAATAAGACGCGATTCGAAGTCAATTGGACGCGGCATTCGGAGACTCGCTTCCCCTCTCAAGGGTGTCTCTGCAACCGCTCTTGGGTTGCAGCTCTACAATCATTGCGGCCTGTGTAGTCAAATTTGCCCCAAGGGCAAAAACATTGGACATTCTCTAATTGTTTACGTGTGAATATCAAATTAATGGTAGAAGTAGTTTCGTTGAAAAATATAAAAATTACTTAACAAATTATAATTGCACTCCACTTTATTAGATTAAGAAAGCCTTAATTCTCAATGCAAAAGGTGTAAGACTAAGGATATCTGATTTTTGTAACAAAAGACTATAAGAAGTATAATTGTTATAAATATAATTATTAATGAAGTCCAGGTACCAAAAACAACATACGTTTTGTTTATGTTAATGCCCTAGCTAGGGGAATTTCGACAAATGTGTAAATATCCACAAAGAACAGTACTAAGCCACTGAATAGAAATCGGAAAACGATAAATACATTACAGTAGAATTCACTAGTAACGACGTCACTTATAACAACTAACCGACGGTCTTCTGAATTGTAGTATGTATTGGAGTCAAAAACATTGGAAAATAGTACTGGTTATGGTGAAATTAGGCGAAAACGACGTCATCGGTATTACGATCTGCTTTTGGGCGAAGAGGAACAAGAAGTCGTCTACATCAACTAATGATATTATTTAATTTTTTTGTAACATTACTATATGGGATGCAATTTACCACTTATTCAGCTCTAAGAACTCACACAGATAGTACATTGCAGTTCCAATGAACTTCAGTTACCTGCTCATATAGCCTTGTTTCTCAGCCCACTATTTCACCTTGCGCAACTTTCCCTCCAGAAACATTCGTTTGAGGCAAAGTATTGTGAATTGGCTGCTTTTGAGGAACATGCCTTTACGAAAACACTAATAATCGAAGAAAAGGCCAATGTCGTATGGATCTTGTGAGAGTCATGCATCAATAGCAAGATAATGTTCTATTTTTCATTCCACTCCTTTGACTTCAAACGCCAAAAAGATAAAAATAAGTTGTCTGAAAAAAATTCACTGTTTTTTATAAAATCCGAAAATGCTTATAGTGACCACATGTCGGCTGTGACAAAACGGCATCTCTTCCGTCGTAAACAATTTCAACGTTGCAATTGAAAAATGAGAAACAATGACAATGATAATGATACGCTGAAAATGTATTTCCTTACGAACATATCTGCGATGATGAATAGTCAATACAATGAGGTCAATAATTACTCATTATACACATTACTAAACCACACAGCTGTGAGATGGAGGAAACTTGCCTGTTCTTATCGACTTTTTATATTACACATCCATTTAAAAAAATATTTCTGAATTCAAACAAAAGACCTTTGACTATAGGTTTCTGTTGATTATACATGCACTTTACGCAAATATTCCAGCAAGCTACTTGTAATAGGAGTTCACAATGTTTGCATTGTCCTGAGGAAAAATAAATTTTCGACAACTACATGCTAATGCCAGTCGTTCTCCTTGACACTGAAGGCAAGCGAAGCGTCCACACGACGCGCTACTAGTGTTAGAGGGGAACTTTTTTAACTGCAAGTGAAACAAAAAATGTATGCTAATGAAACAATTTACAATGTTGCATCGTTATTACAATGAGGTCAATAAGATTAATTAACTTTTTACTTTCCTGTATACGTATGTATTTACAGAGTAATATGCGTAGTATAGGGAAAGTTATGAAACGCTGCGGAAAATCGATTTCGATATTTCAACAGAAATACACATTTTGAGGTCCCCTGTTACCGAAAAAGTATTGTTTTTTTCAAAACGTCCGTCTGTTTGTCCGCCTGACTGTCCTACTGGTACCAAACAATACTGGCGCCTAAACCGTACGTAGGATTTTTCCCAAATTGAAGAAACCGGTGTCAATCTGGCTCGAATCGAATTTATGAGATTTTTAAAAAAAATCTTTAACATTTGAGGGTACTTTACATGAAGACCCCAGGACACTTTCAAAATTTTCTCAAAATCCGCTCCAAATTTTTCCTTTTAATTTATTGAAAGATTCAATTTCACAAAATTCATCTAAAAGGTGGCATAGGTCCGATTATCCCGGTTAACTCTGAATTTTTTAAAATTGCAAAAGGTCGAAGTTTTTGCGGCGTCTTCCTACAACTATAAAATTGAAGAAAGGGATTTTTCCCTTCAAATAAAATGTATTCCTCATAGTAAGTTCTTTCATTAAGGTCATGTACATTTTTAGGACACTTTTAATAGTTTTCATGCAATATTGCGAGCAATATATGCAATTTAAAAAAATTACAAAAACAATATTTTCGGCTCCCATTTTGTTCTTTAAACTTTTGGTAGGGATAGTGCTAAATGTACTCTATAAGATGACATAAACGCCAATTACACTATTCTTTTGTTTAAAAAAATCCAAAAGTGTAATATTTTAACTTTCTCACGTTGTTAGTATTTACATTAACAGCAATTTGTTCACATTAATTTATTTATAAATACATGTACTTTAAATAACGTAAAATAAAGTTTCTCGAAAACTCGTTCGTTGTCTATGAAAATTAGAACAAAAATCCGCATTTTACGAAACACTCAAACACTATTTTGTCAAAAACCGCTCCAATTTTTTTCTTTAAACTTTTCGAACGTAGTGATAATTACACTGTTAAGATGAATTATGCTGTATTCATAGAATGGATTACGACATATTTATTTGTTTTTTTCATAATTAAACGCAGTTGTTTTTTTAAATATCTGTTACGCTTTTAATTTGCAAACTTGCTTGCTTAATTTGCAAACAGCGATTTGTAGCAACTATTGCATTTGTGACTAAAAGTGCTTGAAATTAGTGTAGATAGTCGGAACTCAATGGAAACTCAATAGTTTTCTGTGAAAAAAGGTTCAAATTTCGCATTTACAGTTGCGCTTAAACGCCATTTTTGTTAAAAACAGCACCACATTTTTCAAAGAAAATTGACATTTGAGTGAGATTTTACTGTTTTTTTTAATATTCTTAAATTAATATTTCCCTTTTACTATCATTAAAGCGAAAAATTAAGAAAATTTAAATAAAATGTAATTTGGGCGGTGATAGATGCCTACTTTGCAAGAGTATGCGGCACGTCCCAGTAGGTAGCTGAGACCAAAGGAAATAGAAAACTAATACGGGAAAGTCTCTGCCATTCTGTAGCACCAAAAGTTCTAATAAACATGCATTTAAAAATTAATATTTCTGAAACCAAACAAACGAAAAAGCGTTGACAAAAGGATTTGGTCGTTCTCTCAGGTTTTCGGTCATTTACAATGGGCAGTTTATGCAAGTATTCCAGTAAGGTACTTGTAATAGTAGTTCCCAGAGATGTCATTGTCTTGATGAAAAATAATGTTTCGTTTACTACCTGCTAATGCCATTCGTCCTTCTTGACACTTGTGGAAGCCGCTCACAAGGCGCGCTGCTAGTGGTAACAAAGGAACATTTTTAATCGTCAGTGAAACACGGGAAATATATCCTTACGAAAAAATCTGCATTGTTGCATCGTTAGTATAATGAGGCCAATAAACGTGTTGCTACTCATAGCGGTTGTGAGTTGGGCAAAACAGTCATGTTAACATCGAATTTTTCTATTAAACATGCATTTAAAACATTATATTGCCGAAATCAAACAAAAAAGCGTTGAAAAGAGGTTTTGGTTGTTCTGTACGGGAGGCTTTCACGAATATTCCAGTAAGGTACGTGTAATAGTAGTTCCCAATGGTTGCTATGTCTTGAAAAAAATAAGGTTGGTTAGTAACGTGCTAATGCCAGTCGTCCTTCTTGACACTACAGGTAACCGAGGCGTCCACTCGGCGCGCTGCTGGTGTTAGCGGAGGAGCGCCAACGCCGTTAGACACTCGGCGGCAATGCGGGCCCCGCGCCGCGCCGCGCCGCGCCGCGCCGCGCCGCGCCGCGCCGCCGCCGCCGTGGAGTTAATTCAATTTCCACGTCCCGGAACTTGACCGTTTCTTCCTGAACGCTCCCGAACAGCGCCTAAGGTGTTATTCAAAAGTTTGCCAAACATGAAAACTTCGGACATTCTTTTTCAATGAATAATATAGACTGGAAAATGGTTTTCTAATTTTAAAAGAAGAGATGGCGTATTGACAGAATGTGAAAATATTAGACCAGCGGGCGCCAATCTTATGAAGCTTGTGAACAACCATATCGTTTTCAAACCTACTGTGAGTTACCAGGAAACAACAAAACACACAACTTAACATTTGTTTATTGTCTATAAACAAACATTTCTATTATACTGATACACTTGCACTGCACAGTAACATTTTGCAGTACATCTTTATTCTAATCCTACCCACTACAATACAAAAGCTCCACGTTCTGCAAGTTTGAAGCAAGTGGGAAGTTTACAAATCGTATTTTTCAAATTGTGTGCTTCAAGTGGTCACTATTGAGCCAGTGGCCTCTTCAGTCTTTGTCCTACATGTCGTAATTTTACGCTGGAATCTTTACCTTCAGGACATTCGTTTATTGCATGAATGCGTTGGGGTGAACGATATTCCCTCCCTATTCCTATTCTGCAAACAAGCGTTATTTTAGATAATAAAAACAGCTGTAATGGAAAACTGATATGGAGTACAATATTACACTTCTGAACTTTTCAACTGACATTGCATATTTCAGCTGCAGCTTTGGAATATGAGCTTTATGGAGCCAACATACTAAAGAGATAAAGAGAGCAAAGGATCCAATAGCTAAACATTCTTTCGTTGTAATTTCGATGACTCATAGGCATCACTGGGTTGCATGTTGCATTTACATCGGGTCGGAGCATTTACATTGGAGAGGATACTCGTATGAGCAGAATTTTGCTTCCCAGGTATCAACTGTTAAAACTTCGTATCCTGTCCACAACCTATACCTTTGACATCCATCACTGAGATCTTTCGACAACACTGAGCTTACTCTTTTCCCCATATCGCGTTTCTGTCTCGCCCTTTCTCTCACACTCAAAGACTCATTCTGTTTCTCTTGCTCCCTCACTGAACGTGTCTTACTCACTGTACACTCCATTCTCAGTCAAATGGACAAGACGTCATAGGTTTCGTGTCACAACCTTACATTAAAAATACTTCCAAAAAAAACCGTAAATTTATATAACCTCATTTAATCAATGAAACAGAACACTCAAACTTGAGTTTCAATTTACGTTATCAACATTTCTCCTTTCGTTATAAACACAGGAATGGAAGCATATGATAAATTAGTGAGTCGATATTTTTGTTTAGAAAGAATTAAATATTGCGATTGATCTGCAATTGAAATTACTCGATCGGTTAGGACCGGACTCCACTGATCGGATTGAAGGATCACATCAACTAAATAGGTGGTCGAATGATGTCATTGTCTGCACTCAAACTGAGCAGATCCTCCACTTTAAGTCTGCCTTTTTGAAATTTCTACAAATGAATTCCAGACGGGTTTCGAAGCGGAACACGAGCGATCATCCTGTTCCTAACCTCAATCTTAGGGCTGAGCAATTGGATAATTCCTTCTCATCATATGATCCATCACCAAAGATTTTCGTAGTACTGTAAGTATGCATATGTCAGGCCAGGTCGCAAATTGGGTTTCTTTGCCTTCGGTAGACAGAGAGAGAGAGAGAGAGAGAGAGAGAGAGAGAGAGACAGACAGACAGACAGAGAGAGGCAGAGAGAGACAGAGAGAGTCAGAGAGAGAGAGAGAGAGAGAGAGAGAGAGAAAGAAGGAGAGGGGAATAGTCTTCAGCCTGTAATGGAACGGCATCATTCACATCGAGAGAAAAAGACTGAGAAATGTTTGAGGATTTCAATGTGAACACCCTAACCGCGTACCTTTCCATTCGCGAAGATCATTCTCATGTCTCCGGACGCGTGCTGGCACTGCGGCTTACGCGGGGCGTAGGGCATCCACCCTGCCCTTGACCCTGAAACCGCAGCGCAAGCGACGGCCGAGGCCACCTGATCGATGCGGAAGCACAAGCTACGACGCGGCCTGCGGCGCGGCGTCGTGAATACTTACTTGCATCTCTCAGAGGGGCACGGCAGCACGCCGAGTTAGAATTCAACAGCATCGCTCAGCGCTTAACGATTTTATTTTTAATAGATCCATCTTTAATTTAATTTTTTTTCAAAGGGGTATTTAAATCTTGAATTTTTAAAATCATTACTCAACTTAATTACAAAAATGTATGTCAACCCTCCACTTTTATTTAGTACAGTTGCAGGGCAGCGTACGTTGTCTGACGTCTGAGAATCTGTCGGTCGCGAATCGTTGCCTACGATTAGGTTCATAGTGTCTCGTTCTCCGGAGGCTGCGAGAACAAGTAAAGGTTGTGTTGCTTTACAGGAAAGAAAAGTGCTTTTCAAATCAAAAGAAAGAGATTCTTACACGTTTGTCCTTGATACTAGATATAAATAAAATGTACAATTATTATTTACTAATACCAAAATGCTGTATACAGAAACAAAGTATTTATGAAAATAAATTCAAAAGAGTTCCCATACAAATTTACAATTATTTACGTTTTTTCTGCAACACGAGATAGTTAAAAATATCATTTTTTATATTATATTTGTGAAAGTTTATTTGTTTAAAGTTCGAATTTTGAGTTCATAAATTTAATTGCCTTTGAGCATCAGATCGAAAAAATAGGAATTTTTCTATATTTCAATTAAGTGTCGCACAGTGTGCAAGGTTTGTAAAATATTCGTCAGGATTTCTCCTGTTTTGTAGTGTCTAAAAATATCGAATTCTGATTGTGATTACTACAGTGTTAGTATTTACGTATAGTAAATAGAGGGGAAAATCTGTAGCGATTCGCAAGAATAACGACTGTCCCCGTCGATAACACTACTGATTGGAGTAGATGTACACAAAGGTAATTGTAAATGCTACGAGCAATTGCAGTCCTATCATACATTCGATAATTTTAAAATTTGGAGTGAGGAAGATGTAAGTCGATCAAAACTAGATCATAATCGATCTGGAGCGTTGTTTCTGAAGCCTCATTACATGTTAACATTGGAGAATATTCATATTGTTTACTCTTGTCGCGTAGAGGAGTTCACTTCAATAAATAGTAATACAATAGCTACTTGTTCGTATTAAACGCGACGGTTTATACCACGACTTAGGTGATGTATTTTTTTCTTGATATTAGTTTTTTTTAATAATTCCTAGACAATCTCTAAAGAGATAGGTAATTTGTGGAAAAATGGACACTCAAATCCTGTTTGGGGCAAAAATATTAGTTACATTTACAGAAGTAAAAAACAACTAAGTATCAAAACAGTTTCTACATTCCCCATTAGGGTTGGGGTATGTGGTTAGAAAAAGTTTCCAGTTGGAATATTTTGTCGGTTATGTTCTCCCTTTCTACAACTCTACCGCAAAAAGAATCAATAAATGCTTCATATCCGGAATTTCCCCACAATCGTTTTGTAAACTTTCCTTTATCCTAACCTTCAGGGTGAGTTTTCATCCTGTATACACAGTTATCTGATTACAATGCTCTTGCTTGAAAAAGATAAGAAAATGTCTTACTGTAAATTTACTTATCCAGAGTCGACCGGGAAAACTCAAAGTGAACGTCATGACCAACCTTCTATTAAAAATAGTAAAGAAAACCTTACCACTATGATAACATTGTTTATAACATATTAAATGATACTTGAAGAAAATAATCGCTTCCATTTCTTTAAAAAATTCCAGTGTTGTAAAGGAAATCGAGCACATCAAGAAGTAACATCAACGTTCTCGTGTGTCCTTCACATTACAATAGACTTTCTGCCCCTTTCTGACATAGGCTGTATATCGGAATTACATTGCAACCACACCATACTTTCAATTCCCATTTGGCAGGTATTATCACATGATTACGATAGTGTTAAAGGGAACTAATACTCATGTGTAAGGATTAATAATGCTAAAGATATTATTCTAGGAATATGAAGAATAATAGACAATATTAGTAAACAATAAATAATATATTATTCAACGACCAGAATTATTCTTTGGGTACTGAAACACATGTCATATTTATCTATTATGCATGGTTCAATCGAAAGTTCTCTTTGGAAGACAACTTATTTTTTCAGACGCAAAGAAGGATTAGTGGGTGACAACAATTTTATTAACATATTCCCTAGAGACGTCAAGGGAACACATACGAGTACTATGCAATTAAAGCGTGAACAAATGAAACAGAAAATGGGTGAATGTGCCATTAAACTTCAAGAAAAAGATAAAGATGAATCAATGTTGTGTAGAAAACAAAGAGTATAATATTTTTCAGATTTGAAGTGCTTCAGATCATACCAATTTAAACTAATCACACGCCATACTTCCAACTTTGGCAGTTCGAATTCAGTACGAGTCAACCTGCACTCAACATGTGATATCTCGGAACATACTTTTTAATAGTTTTGATTCGCAGAGATCGCATCACTTACGAACGTAAACATTTATACCATGTCTGCCGAACCAGATGGTTTTGGAACGAGGGGATACCGAAAATGCCCGGAGCAGCACCAGGGCCACTACCTCCCCTTTCGCGTTTCCATTGTGTGGCCTGGCCGTCGCGTTAAACTGAAACCAACAAGACATCGTGGAGAGTTTGTAATTGCTGTCAAGTACAACTTGAATCCTGGAAACAGAACGAGCATAAAAAAGAGAAAGTATTTGTTGACTAGAAACATTAAACCTCTAGTGTATATTTCCGGAATTTAATAATACGAAAAAGACAAAGGTTCATATCCAAAAGTTTGAGAGAATATTTTGAGACGAGAGCGTCATGTTGAATGGACGTAGACAACAACCCTCTCTACGAACCTTGATTGCCCAGAACTGATCTAAAGAATTGCTCAAACAGATTTCAACTCCAGTGCCCACGAGTGCCAGACGCATTCAAAAGCTGTAAAATTGCCTGTTGAAACGAGACGGCCATGCACTTCCCAGTTTCCGAAAGGTTTACTTGCTGAGAGCTTCATATCTTATGATTTCACTGATTTTGTTTGTTTGTTTGTAAGGTATTTTATTTGTAATTCATCGTTTAGATAACACAACACCGTCATAATTCAAAATTCGTCGAGCAAAAAGTAGTAAGAAGATAAAGATTGGCCTTCACTGCAATATAAAATAGTTTAAAATTATCGCAGCCACTCATTTTATTCTGTGACACACAGATTTTTTGCTCACACAAGTAAAAAAAACACAAAAACATTTCTTCGAATAATACAAATTTTAAAAAAAGTATGGGTATGCCGGTATTACATTTAATGAAATATACACCAGATGAATACACATTAATTGCTAGATGACACCACGAAAACACTGCAAACCAGACAAAGGTGTGCAGGCGGGTGCGGCGGTGGAGGCTGGAGGAGTCGGCGAGGTCTGAGGCGCCGACGCCACTTGCGCAAGCAGCGGCGGCGGCGAGAGGCGGTACCGCGGGCGCCGGGTCACAGCCTGCAAAAACCCGGCCCATAGCCACCGCTGCCACCACCAGCGCAGTCGTCATTGCGATCGCTATCGCTTGGGACGGCGCCTCTAGGGGCGACATCCGGGCGCCCAATGACGTGAGACCAACTACTATACGAGCTCTTACTACGACAGTGTGCTGAATGAGTTGATCTTTTGGCATTTGTGAATAATAAGTCACCTTATATAATGAAAAGCGCGGGGAATATCAATATAATTTCAGTGGGAGGTGTATAGCCAACAATAACAATATCAAAGAGTCCCCCATAATATTTATTCTAAGAACTATTCTTCAGAAATTACTGAAGTGCATTAAGTTTTGGCTTTACAATCAGAACCTTCTCGCTAATGGGCTCAGCTACATTTATTTTCATAGCAGCGCATAAAAGACATTCATCAGACACTGTAGATTCCAGCAAGCCAAATGAAAAAGAGAAAATACAGGCTATTATTTCCCAGCACTTTATGATACATTTCATGTGCCAGCTCTTTGGCTTTCTTCATTCTGGAAATGGCCTTTAGGTACGATATACACGTCGGCGACTGTCACATTGTTCAATAACTATTCCCTTCATAGGCTTGTTGTAAAATCTAAAGCATGCACATTGAATTTAGAAGCCCGAAAGAGAAAATGTGATAAAGAATCATAGGGGATAAAGTTTTCTATGGATACTTTTAGGATGTTAATGGAGTTGTAATCAAATTAAATGCGCATTAACGAATGCAAAGAAGAGCTACAGGGACAACTGGTAATATGGGTACTTTAAAGGGTATATGGGTAATATGGGTATTTTAAACCAAAATCTACCGCTTTCTGTCAGGCTTAATTTTTTTAATTAAATAAATCTATGTTAGGTGATGCGCTTCCTATATTGAATTCCTTATTTATTTCAAGAAAATGTGTCTGCAGGAAAATAAAAAAAGAACAAATGGTTACTACGTTTTCTTATACTGCGTCCGGAGTTTCTTTCATGCAGAATGGGTTTGTAAATCAACGCTGGCAAACCTTTCCTGAATGATCCATGCATTATGAACTGAATGTAAGGCTCTTTTCGTTGCTGCAGGGCTCGTATTTTTTTGAAACATAGAGATATATGCTCGATTTTATTTATTATATAATGTTTATTAGTTATGTTACAATATTGTTGTTTACTATGATTCTTTATAAGCATTGCATTACTACTAGTACTTAAAAATATATTTTAAACGTATTATTATTAGTATTAATATAAGTGGACATCACTCTAAGAGCAAGGTTTGTAGAATAACATGTCCCAAAAATGTACCTGCTTGAATGAGAATTGTACAGATCGGTTACTGTAATTAGTTACTTCAGTGGACTTCTCCGATCAATTCCAGGTGGAACATTACCGTAAACAATGGGTCAATCGAGTGCGATCCTTCTTTCCTTATCCTGCCCCGGCTCGCGTTCTCAGACTTCGAGTTCTTACACGATCCATCCACCACTGATCCAGAAAATGTCCAACCAGGTCGGGAACAGGGAGACTCACATGTGCCCCACAGTGGAATAACCGAACAACAAACAAGAAATAAAATATATTTTTCTCTGGAATTCCTTCGATTATTTAATTTATTACTGCGATGTCAATGAAACATTTAAAATGTAAATAAACACTGTATGCTATTGCTCAAACGGAAACCATTTTAAATGAGATGCTTGCCGAGATGAGTTAAACAAATTGCAATTTCGTTATACATGGTAAAATTTTAGCACGCACAAGTTAATTTCTCAGCAGAGAAATAATTTTCATTGAACTAAAAATATCATTTGTGATGTCAAAAACAACATAATAACTGCTTCAATATCGCAAATAAAAAAAATTAATAGTACCACACGTACATTGTCAGGTTCATTAGCATCACAAACTGACGACGTAAAGTAACTTCATTCACGAAGTTGAACTCTTGCCTTTCAACGCTCATGAATTCCTTCCTCCGTCTTCTCATTGTTCTGAAGCTCGGAAAGCAACCCTTCACACTCATATTACAGGTCTCGCGCAGACAGCTGCCTCCGCATCCGCCTGGGCCGGCGCCGCGACGGCGCCACGGCGGCGTCGCGGCGCCCGCCCTCTCGAGCGTCTTCGGCGACGGAGGCGGTGGCGTCGCCGCCCACAGCGGCGCACGGCGCCGCCGCCGCCGCCGCCGCCGCCACCGCCGCCTCCGCCGCCGCCTCCTGCCGCCACGTCGCGTCGCGGCGCCCTCCTGGCGTCTGCGGTTTCCGCGCCGCCTGCAGCCGCCGCGGATGCCAAAGCGGCGGCGCCGGGACGCCGGGGGAGGCTGTGGCGGCCGCGGCTGAGCCTGCGGCGACCGCCTGATCTGCGCTTCTCGGAGCCGCGCCCCATTAGCGGGTTCGCAGGAACCGCTCGGCCGCCCTCGCTCGCTTGATGCGATTCGCCGCATATAAATAGCGCTCGCTCGCTTTTTCCTCCAGCTCGCCCCCTTTCTCTCTTCTCCTCTTCCTCCTCCTACTCGCCTTCCGACGATGAAGCGCAGGGGCACCGCAATGGGTTCACTTTTTAGGGAAAGGATTTCAATGTGCAAGCATACGGCAAGAAGACTAGTTTCACCACGAAAAAAACATTTTTTTCACGAATAGCGAAACCATGCCGATAAATAAAACACGTAGGAAGTACTAAAACTTTTTTTAAGGTAATATCACCCAAATTTCTTGAGTCATACATTTGAATCTCCGCCCATAATACGCTGCATTCCACATTTGTTCCATTTATCCATGTGACGTAGTTGTTTGTCACAACAACATTCGCCCATAGGAATCTTTATATTCCCTTCTTTTTATCTGCCGCCTGCAATTGAAGAAATAATATTTCGAGGTGACATAAATGATTTTCAAAAATATACTGATGACTGTGGATGTAGTGGATGTAGTTAAATTTTTTCGCTTTGAGATCAAGTTAAATCAAGTTAATCCACATTATCTCGCCACGTAAAATAAGGCATTAATTCAATTCAATTCAATTATCCATTCAGTTAATCCAAGCATGAATTTTAGACCCCAAATAGAAACAATTTCCCTAACAATGAGATGTTTTGCTTCGGGATGATTTTATACATGCTTGACTTCGTTAAAGTGATCTCATGCCATAAAGTTTACACTATGTAATAACAAAAAATCTTCAGATATTTATTTCTGGAAAAGAGCTCTCACAATGAATCATTCTCTATTATTGTGCTCTCAGACGTAATAAAATACTATTAATAAATATATTAAACATATTTTTTTCATTTAGTAGGACAAGCATAGACCCTCGGGGACCGTTGGTTAGCGTGCTCGATTTCCACGGCGCAACTCCGGGTTCGAATTCTGGTCGTGGCAAAAATTAATTGTGCACCTTCATTGCAATGCAATATGTTGATGTGTGACGATGAGAAAGCTCACTTCTCAGGTTGAGAAGACCAGAATACAGCGTAGGGATTGCTATGTGCTAACTACATGAACCTCTTAACCCATGGCCGCAAGGACAGAGCGCTGCTGGTAGGCCGGGCTCATAAAGAGCTGTACAGATACACAATGTACAGATATACATACTAGAATAAACTTACGTTAATCTTAATGGGTAGTCATCGAATGAGAATCTCTAACAGAACACTTCTGACAATTGAAACAAGCGGAAAGTTATCGTAATATCTCTTATCTGTAAGGCAAACAAATTTGTACTAATTTAGAAGAATTCAATATGTTTTCTTCTTCAATCTATTTTAGGGTACTCGAGAGAAGGGTTTTCAGTATATCGTGAGTTAAATAATGAAACGGGATAACAATTTGACACATTTTATGATGAGGTTAATATTGGCTGAGCAATGTCACAATTACAGGAAGTAGAGAAGCTACATTCTAAAATTTTATAAAAATTTACATCATCCAAAATTCTTCTTTGAGAAGAATCCACTCCGTTTTTAAGATGAAAGAACTACCAGCCTAAGTCACATTTTTGAGAGTTATTACCATATGTTCTTACCAAATCACGATTTCTTTGTGTTTGTGTGCTAAAATCACTTGCAAGGTAACACGACGCAAACCTCATATTCCCAGAGTTCATCTTAGCCCCTGATTTGAATATTATCATGAAGTCGGTACCATTACAACGAGCAAAGAAGCGGTTATCGAGATCACCGCCGTAACCGCTCTCGATCCATGGCTACCAAAGCGAAGGTCGCAGGCGGCTCCGGCAGCAGATTTACGGTGCAGGCGCCCGCGTCCGCAGAGAACACTGGTCCCCACCGGCGGAGATACCGCTCCCTAGTGGGCGCTGGAACCTTCCATGGGGGCGGTAGCGCATCGAGAGGCAAATAGACGGGGGGGGGGGCGTTGATGCAGTCAAAAGGAGCGACTGTGGCGTACTTATTATCTCAGCACCGAAATATTTAAAAATCATAGATTACAACTATTGCTCTACAAGCGGACCACATTGGCAACTTTGTCTTTATGAAACGGCTGCAGCGGTCGAGGCAATTTTGTGGGAAAGAAGGCAAGACAAATATGAAACTAAGTTAGTTTTTAATTTATCCCATTATTTTTATTTCTTGTTGAATTTTTGTTCATTTTAAAATTTTAATAAATAGGTACATACGTTTGTCTTTTTATTGATTTCTACTTTTGATTTTTAATAGAGAAATAAACAAATAAATTAAGAACGATAACATGCAACAATATCATGGTTTAATTGTTACGGACTGCGGGGCGTTGGAATATGTTTTCTTGTACAGAGGGCGGTGGTACAGAACAGGCTGGGGACCACTGGCATAAACGGATCTGTGCGGCTGCGAGTCGGCGATCGCTACCGAGAAAGAAAGCTGCGGACGCCGAGGCGGACGCGGCGTTGCTCGCTTGTTACGCAGCTCGGTCGGGCGACGAGCGGCGCGGCGGCACTTTCTTCGCTCCCTGACTTTCAGATCCTCCTCGTGCGCAGGTGGCTTCTCGGGCGGGCGCGAGCTTCGTACGAAGAAAAGACGGTGCTCTAATACGCCGGGCGAAGTCCGCGTTCGACCAGAACGTGACCTCCTGTTATCGAAACAAGCAAAAATGCAGCTTCTGATATTGAACATTTCATGGCGCCACTGCAGTCCGTTTATCATACACACTCTACTTGCTACACCTTCAGGATGCTTCATTTTACGGCTCTTCAGTACTTTCTTCCTGTGAAGACACGATCTGTAAGGGAGATGAGTTGACCTCTTCACAATAATACAGCACTTATGGATAGCATGTAGAGGAGAAAGAGATATCTGCGTTTACGTCACAATTATCAAGCTTTCACTCTCTTGCCAGTTTCAGTGCCTCACGTGACACTCTGAAATTGTTCCGACGATAAGATACGAATAGTATGAGATGAAAGATGAAGTAATTTTGAATTTGGTGTATGTACTTTTTATCAATTGCAGCTATTCGTATTATTGAGCTGATACTTTCCTCTGGCAAATTATTTCAGTTTCTATTAAAGTTATCTCTTTCCAATTGAGTTTATAGGGTCTTTATGTACCTGCAGAGCATAAAAACATGCCCATGTGACCTTAACAGCTGACGCGCCCTGAATCACTAGTAATCAGCCAATCCTTTTTATGACAAATTTCGAGATCGTATCGTTTCGAATTAATATGTATTTCCCCAAAATATGTAAATGATAAAGTACAACTGTCGTATGGTCATAAACATTTCATTGGTGTATAATTTCTTCCTCGAATTAAGTTTACCGATATTCTTTTGTTTCAATACATATGAATTTAAAGTATCTAGTATGTAAGTACAATATCTTTTCTAAAATGTGAATTCTAAAACATATTTTCTAAAATTTGAAGATCGAGTTTTCTTCACGCTACATTGTTCTTCACTCCCCTGAGCTAACGTTCCTACAATTTATTTTCAATCCGAAAATTTACTGTTCAAAAGGCGCTAACATCAAAATTCTTCCGATGACTTACGTGCGTCAATTTGACACAGTCGCTGCATGTATCGAGTGTCCTGTCGCTGGGCGATATAACCGTCACGGAGTCACGGAATGCCCGGCTGGTATTCTCCGGCACGAGAGCTGCGAGCTGCACGCGATGCCCCCGAGATGCCCTAGTCGCGTCCCGACACAACGAGCGAATGGCATCGCCCAAAGGGAGCACAATATCCTCGACGAAATACTCAGGTGCAATAAGTCGCTCGATTGTGGGCAGGATGGACATAAATTATTCATTTGAGTTGCTTGTATTAGTACACTACCACACATGTCGGGAGATTTGTGCTTGTCCCTGCTGAGGAAGTGTCTCTCTGAGGGAGACACCTGAAGGACAGAAAACTCTCCAATTGACGTTTAGGTCGGCGCCGAATTTTACGTTCCACAGAGAAGAAACACCACCACTTCCCAGGAAATAAAATGCACTGGGACTAATAATCTCACTGGTGGACCCACCAGAAATAATTTAATAACTTTAATTGACTCACAAAGTCCGGGCTTGATGGTCTGAGTCTCTCCACGAAAAATAAGGCATGAACTTACTCATTGTAAACATGTTGCTAAGACTTCCGAAAAAAAAATACCAGAACAAAAAATATGAACTGACCGAACGCGTTTGCGTTAGGTAGTTGCGAGACTGCAACTAAAGATTAGTAGATCTTGAGGTACTAAGATTTGAGTTGAGGAGGGTTTTTACCATAAGCTAAATAGCTGGGTCAGACGATGCCACTTCCTTGATGTAAATTCTGGAGGTCGGCTGCTCTGATTGGTAGTTTTCCACTGTTTCTCAGTTCAATATGAGGCGAATGCCGAAGAAAATATCGTAACGAACGGGCCCAAAACTGCGCGCGATCCTTCCTTCCTTCCTCCTCCGTATCCCATCGTCTCCCCTTACATTCACACTTTCATTTACTCGCACTACACAACTACAAATTTTGGGAGATCACTCGGGATCTTAGATCTTGCCCCGGCTCGAAATGTTCCCTGTTGAGAGAGATACCTGAGAAGGAAAAATCCGAACGCCGACGCGTGAGTTGGCGTCACTTCTCTCGTTCCAGCAAAGGCGGAACATTGCCACTTCCCTGTATGTACCATGCGTACATGTACGCTACAGTAATAGATGCGTCTGAAAGCACTAAATTCGAAATTACCATCTTACCAAAACTTTTTTCAAATAGGTACAATATCTGCCCGCATACAAACAAGAAACGAAACAAAAATTGCCTTAGGATAATTTACTCCCTCCTTAAGTCACCAGTCTATAATTTCTATTATTCATAGTCCATAGTACTACATGTTCACAGTACTAAAATACAAAAAATAAAAAATCGTTTAAAAATTGTATACTGTTGGATGCTTGAAAAGTATCTTAAGAAAAGCTCGAGCATTAGGTCATAGCAATATGTACTTATACGTACAATATGGAATCCATGCGATTGTTTCTGTATTTAGTCCGTAACGTGATTAATCCACTGTACCACAACAAAATAAACAACAAAAAATATAGTATATCTGAGGTGCACTGTGCATCCTAGCCGTACGGACTGAGAGGCACGATCCACTGGGACTCGCCAGCCCGCGGCCATGACCCCACGAGCGGCCCGATTAGGCGGACGGCCTGATAGCGCTGCTGCCGCCAGAGCCAACACAGGGCCGCTCCCTCCCCTCGGGCCAATGGAAGTCAAAATACGATATCTCTACGTTGCGTCCCACAGTAAACTTTTCCTGGCGTTACAACGATACTAGAGCATCGAACCGGAGTCAAACCGTTAATCCAAGTCCACGAAAACTGATAAGTTGTTTACACAACGCAATTCTAAACTAAATAAAAATACACACAACTACAAGACGGAAAGTGTACAGATTTGTTTCTTTTGCACAGAAAACACACATTAAAGTCTAAAATTACGCAATATATTTATTTTAAAGTGATAAATGATAGTGGTATGGCCAGCGTTTTATGTACAAGACATTAGACACAGCAAAAATTGTTCTGCCTGCCCTGAGGATCTCTCAATTTTGGACAAGAATAGTGTTGCTATTTCTTCTTCTTCTTGAGTCATCCCGAATAGGACTAAGTGTAAATGATAGATATTTGGCCCTGGATCCATATGAAATAATACTTTAGAAGGTACATGATTTTATGGAAAATTTGGTGGTTTGCCTTTTGTCTTCAACGAGTTTCTTCACACGCTTCAACTCTTGCACCATTCTAGCGGTTTCAAAAAAATCGCGACCTGAGTACGACAACCTGCCGTATCTGCGCTACCTCTTGGGCCAAAGTGTTATCAGTCAAGCAGAACATCTCCTTTCCTGAGTCCACAGATTGAGACCAACAGTTCCGGGAGGAAGTGAACACTCGACGTCACCGCAAATACAACAAAGATTCAGAGGAAAAGAAAAATGACAAGAATTTATTTCAAATATAAAAAGAATTATCTACATTTGTTTTAAGAAATTCTTATAACCTCCACAAAGAAACAAGAAATGTTACATTAAATCATAAACAATTGTTGATACGGTCCCTTGGGGGAAAAACTCGTGTCTCTCATATCAACCTTTACACACTCTAGCTTAAAGTCTGCTTACCGTATATATGATCCTCCGGAATTGATACAATTTATAGTATCTCTGACACAAAAGAAATGTTAATAAAAATACAATAACATAAATGCATGGAGCTTTGGCATTTTTCTCCCAGCGTGACGATAACAGACCAGCTATAGAATTGGTTCAGTAATGTGATTATTTTGACACTCGGACTAAACTCAATTGTGTGTGTGTGTAATCATGCGTCACATGTAGAAATGATTCGCATTCATTTCACGTACTTTGGCTAAATTTAGTTGCAGTGAGGTAATCCCTATTTTTGGAATCTTTCCACCAACATGGAATATTTGTATGATAACAATTTAAACTTCTAGAATTCAATTCTTCTTTCCAAAAAAATATTATTTACACGCAGCTTTATTTTATTAAAAATCTATATGTTGCAGGATTATTAGAAAAGTGATAACAGTAAGCAGCTCTTTAATATTCTGAGATTGTGTGCTGTCCGCTTACTGTCTATGTGCTCCACTTTAAATTTCTCAATTAAAACATCATTTTAATGTTCTTGCATGCTTTTCAACATTATTTTTATGAATTAGTTAAAAAATCGTTTTAATGAGCAAAGTAAATCGTTTGTGAATACTTTTCCTAACCGCTGACGAAAGAATATATTTCGCGGGGCGATGCAGTTTTTGATGATGGTCAACTATTTTAGAGCCTCTCAAAATAATCGTTCGATGGCCTGATCTAGGAGTATTCTTTGAGAAATTAACGGTACGTTACAAGGCCGTTCTCCTGAAGGCGATAGCCAGGGAGGCGCGGGGGCGGCTGGGGAGGAGAGGGAGAGTTATCGCGACCACTTCAAGGGCGCTTATCATCAGCGCAGGTGCGAGCGCGCGCGCTCCTATCGCGTCGCCCCGTAGCCCTCTCTTGTCGCTGCCTTCGCGAAAATTGACGCTATAGTCAGCGATTACGGTCCTGCAAGTTGGCATCAGGTGACCGGAGTTCCCCAGACTAATTCCAGAGCAGGTTGATAGCGTTCAAAGAAAACATTCGAAAGAGGATTTAGGAGTGCCGGTTCATTCTTTTTCGACTCACTTGTCAATTCAAGTTTTCTCTTCAATCACGAACACTTCTGTTCAAAAACAATATTGATTCGCAAAAGTTATTTCAAAGATTTACCAAATGTCATTCATGCCTAAGGATATCAATAGACGTCTGAAACTATTTTAACTCAGCAAACCAATTTTCACCTTTTGTTCATTATTTTGTATATTTCAAATAAATTTTAAATCTGAAAAAATAGTTGTTGATCAGACACCATTACGAACAAAATCATCAACAAGGATATCAAAGAAAAGTCACCCGTAAAAACTGAAGAGTGTTTGTTTTTATAAAATTCTCAGCAAATTCGTGTTGCAGTCACCTTCCAATGTTACAAGATCTACAGACAAAATCTAAACTAATTTCCATTCGAGGTTGGTTTAGATTCACTGTGAATTGGGGTGAATAAAAAAAACTACCTGTCTAGGAGAGGACGAGTTTAAAATAACGAAAACCTAAGATAGATACGTCCCACAATGATTTGTGATTATTTAATGGAGTATAATCACAAAATTGATAACTGCATCTACAAGATAGACAGATGATTGTAAATCTGATTTTGGGGACGGGAATTCAGAATGCCATTCCGACAATGTTATCATCTACTACGATAATAGAGATATTTAACCCAAATATCAAAAAGTTGCTTCTCCATGAACGTCATTCTCTCTCCTCCAAGGACACTTCATGATTCGTGACTTTCATGAGCTTAGATAAAGAACCCACCTGAAAATGCGAACGTGACTAAATTTTGATAAAAAGCAACAACTCTACTGTAGAGACAGTCCCTGATAAATTTCTTGTGGAAAATTTGTCGAACACAAGTCCCAGCACTTTTTTGAAATTCCCTTCAACTGACAGTTGAAGAGGCCGAAGAAATATTTATCGCATTGTACCATGGCTTCATACTTGTTGCAAGGTCATAATGATGTCCGAGCTTTCATTAATAAAAATATGAGTCAAGGCAAGAAATATAATTTTAAAAAACTTTTTATTAGCATTTCGTACGAGATTTATAAAGAACAGATACCTCTGTCATGAACAGTTACCTCAATTCCCTTCTTTGACAATCTTATCTTCCGCACCAATCTCGGACCATTGCCATATTCTTTTCCTGAGCACCTCTGTGTCTTACGTATGTTTTCGTGCACTAGCTACTGACTCACAAAACTATTCAGATTTATTAATTTAAATAAAAGTTGCTTAATTTTTTTCTCGAAAAACTTGTAGATTCAAACATACCGTTGTTATAGGTAGTATACAAGTCAAACTCACTAAACTTTTTTTTTCATTTGTAACACACACCTTTTCTATTATTTTGATAAGTGAAATCGCTGAAGTCCCGGAGTAGATTATGAGTACTTTTTAACTTTCTCGTATATGTACGTATATACAGAGTAATATAAGTAGTATAGAGAAAGTTAAGTAATGTTGCGCGAAAAACGGCGAATTTTCGACAGAAAAATTCTCTTTGTCGGGCCCTGATAATGAAAACGTGGATAAATCCGGTTGATAAATTTAGAAGAAGAAAAAATCCTCTAACATGTGGTCTAGCCAGAATCCCTGTTTTTTGGGACTTCGATACCGAAAATTCAATTGACGGCAAAACATGTTTTTGTGCGTCCGTCCATTTGTTCGCCTAAAAACAGCACTAGCGCCTAAACCATTCACAGGATTTTCAAAATGGATATTCCTCGGTCGATCTCTCTCGACTCCAGGCCCTGTGATTTTGAAAAGTATTCATTAATTTTTTTAGGTACTTTACATGAAGCCACTGGGACATTTTCAAAATTTTCTCAAAAATGTGTCTTCTCCAGATGTTGTGTATCAATTCCTCAATTGCCAGCTTTTAGGAAAATCAAATATTGATCAATTTTGCTGGTAAAAACGTTTTGTTATATAAAGCTTGCGGGCCCTGCTGAAATTTTCAGCCCCTGCCCCAGGTGCGCCAATGATCCAAAGTAGACAAAATGTCTTACTTTTCACCAGCAGCCATGTGAACTACCTTTATGAATTTAAAAAATATTATTTTTACTAGTAAAAATATTATTTTTAATCATTATTTTACTTAACTTCAGGAGTCTCCACACTCATGGTTTAACCTACCTCTGCTTTCGTCACTACAGTAACGTCGCGGTCCCACGCCATTTGTGAATTTCGCAGGCAGGCTTTTCGAGCGGCGATTCTCGGATCCCCCACTCCTCTGGGGGAGCGTCTGGCGCTGCTTCCACGAAACCCAGCGGCTCTTGATGGAAGCGAGCGAGGGCCGCGCTCGCCCAGCGAAAACAAACACCGTTAAACGCGCCTCCTAGCGCTCACGCCCCCGCACTCCCGACGCACGCAGCCAACGCCACGCAGATGGATGGACGCTCCACGCTCATAGCAGCGCTCTCTAAACAGCCGACGTCTGCCGACCACCTTGTGGCAGCCATCGCGTGCTTTGGGAGACAGACCAGGCAAAGAAGTTGCTAGGACAGGAATGTGCCCTATAGAAAAAGACCAACACAAAGCGATTTTTTCTTCACATCCAGAGGCATACTTTTTTCGCATTAATGAATTTGTTCAATTTCGCCAAAAATAATTACCTAAATAACGTTAATTACGCATTAATTTTTCGAAAATAACTGATAAGAATCATAAGGTATTATTTTTTATGTTTTAACGTAATTGCAAGACAGTATATATATATATATATATATATATATATATATATATATATATACATATATATACATACACCGCATGTTCCACCAACACCGCCATAACTTCTAATTGATTTCATGGTATTGAAATGCAGTAATCACTCAATAATAAGGAATCAAGGCGTACGTAATATGCAATAGACACATATTTTGTAATATATTTTTCGAAAAACGTAATCATCATTGATTTTTTAAGTGGGTCTGTATATTTTCTTACTAGAAATGGATAGATCATAAAAAGAAGAATACAATGACGTGTCATTGGTTAATGTTTTAAGAATAATTTTAGAATAAATTTACACTTTCTGACATTGGATTTTATTCAACTTTTCTTCTAACTGAAATATCAAAGTATCGTTTTGTAGCGCCACAAAACACTGCAGGCATTTCGCCGGCACTTGCACACACGACTACAGTCGTACATTGCTGTCGATAGGGAAACGTAACGTATGTGTAAATAATTTATGTACATATTTTTGTTGTTTTTCTTTAGTTATCTAAGTCCTATTTGACTTTTGTAAATTAACATTGATAACAAAGTAATTTCTTTCGTAAGTCTATCGAAGTTAGTTTTGTTTAAACCTTTGGTATACTGATGCATTAAGCTCACATTTGAGTAACAGAACAATAACCCATTATTTATACCTTGTATTTATGGTCTGATGCATTATCTCAAGGTATAGTAGTGAAAATCTTCAATCCTTCATTCCTTTCCCTTCTTCTTGAAATGTTTTAAAATGATGGATTGTACCTAATGTAATTAGACATCGTGTACGATTTTTGTTCAGTTTCAAAATAACTTTATTATTGTCTTTCTTATGCTAGCAATTTTTAGAATTTTTTCTGATCGATTTTTTGGAAATTCAATTATTGGAAGAAACTTTCAATTTTAATGTGTCAATGAAAAAAACTCCCTTTCAGATCGTTAATATTGATGTTTGGTCCTGCGTCCTTGTATCAAGACTATGGTAATATTGTAATTACGCCTCTATGCCTCATTGCCATCCCTCTCAGGCCCCTTAACGGTCATAGCTACGAAAGAAAATATTGACAAATGATACAGCACGGTTTACCTCTTTTTATGATCTATCCATTATTAGTGACAAAAATGTATAGCTGCATTTAAAAATAAAAGAAAAGTGATTAAATTTCTTGAACACTAAAAATATTACAAACAATTACTGCATATTACTTCCCTTTCTCCCTTTTTATCCTCCCTTGTCTTTTCGTCGGAACTTAATCACTCCATTGGGTTTGATAAGACCAAAATTTTACACCATGAAAAAAAATCTAAAAAAGACAAGTTACCGAAATTTATCTATCTATCTATCTATCTATCTATCTATCTATCTATATGTGTGTGCGTGTGTGTGTGTGTGTATGTGTGTGTGTTAAATGATGCGATCTATACCAAAAATAACCTGCAGAAGCTTAATCAAATTTATAAGACATTGCTAATGAACCAAAATTTTTAATTACGTTCACCAATCCCACTGTTCATTCTATGATGCCCTGAATTTACCATCTTTGCTGCAATTATACTGCCATTCCTTAATGTATCTAGTCTTGTGGGGCGCATGAATGATTATAATCACTAAGTTGGATGCCACCTTCAAGGTTTTAGGTCACGGTTTTAGAAACTTATAACACGGGTTTAGAAATGTAATATGTTATACCCTGATGTAAACACCAAATTGTGTTAGTGATTTTAATATGTGTGTATTCCCTTTTTTTATTATGTTAAATTATTGTCTACGCTATTGTCAACTTTTTTTCATTATCTGTATTGCTATTGACAAGGCATATGTTAAATCTGCGAAACGTTGAGCTATTAATAAATATATAATCTACAAAAGTCTTCAGTATTGATATCTACTAAAGATTGATCCTATACGGCCCAAACTTACTTAAAGTTAACCATATATCTATAATAATAATAATAATAATAATAATAATAATAATAATAATAAAAACCTCCGTGATTCCGCATTGTTGAGCGAAAAGGATATCGTGAACAGTTTAGAATATAAGGGGGGCCCATAGTTGGTGGTTGGTAGTTTATATAAAATATAAATAAATGAAGTGTTTATTACAACGGGGGTCAGCTAGTGGACCGCCTCCTCGTGGTGACTCCTGGGTAATGCTAAAGGTCCACAAAACTATTGTAGCACTCCTTCCACTTACTTATGCTACATTTCTATAATATTTCCTATTTGGTCTCTCTTGATCCCTTGTTATATCTTCGACCCCGACGCTATTAGGTTTCGAGGGCTAGGGTGTCATTCATTTCTTAATCTACTCTGTTCTTGACTTTTAATTATTTTTCTTCTCCTCTTCTCTACAATTTATCTGTTTCTTCTCCTTCATTCTCCTGGGGTAGTATCCCTACCCAGCACAGGGTATGTGTAAAGACTACAACGGTCCAAGAGGCAATGTGAATCCAGGCGAATATCACAGTGGCTTGAGGAGCGGAAGTAGCAGCCCTCTCTGCAGGAGTTTATACGCAGAGAAGCTGGGATAGAAGCTTTAAGATGGCAGCCCCATTACTATCCTTACCCTGCGCAGCGCTTGCAACGCGGCCAGGGGACATCACTCCGCTAAATTTCTCAAAGATTCATGCCGGACAGATTCTTCTATGCCAACATATGCAAAGAAAAAGGAAACGAATAAAAGACAACTATCGGAAATATTAAAGCTGGGAATATGGAATGTAAGAGCTCTCTCAAATAAAGAAGCTGAATTAGAACAGGAATTAGATAAAGCTGGGATTGATATTGCTGCAATTACTGAAACCAAAAAAAAGTTACAGGGCTCATCAGAATTACAAAATTATATAATGATATACAGTGGAGTACCCCAAAAACAGGGCATCGGCTGGGGTATCTATTTGGATCAGAAAAACATTGAAAAACAGAATAATATCGTATACTTTCATAAACGAAAGAATAATAACAATGAGATTTAAAGTAGATAGAGGTTACGTTTCAGTCTTTGCCTTGTACGCACCAGAAGAGGGGAGAACCCAAGATGCGATAAAATTCTACGAACAACTGCAGATAGCAATAAATAAGATTAATAAAAATGACTATCTTCTTTCATTAGGTGATTTAAATGCAAGAGTAGGGAATACTCCTATAAAAGATATAGTAGGCACAAAAGGTGAATACACACTTAACAATAATGGGAAGAAATTAATAGAATTTGCCACGTACAATGAGCTGAGAATTACTAACACTTTCTTTAAACACCGAAATATTCACAAATTCACATGGACAGCTCGTGGATCCGACTCTATAATTGATTAAGTCCTTGCAAACAATAAGACTTGGATAAATATCAAGGATGTAAGAGTATTTAGAAGTTTTGATGTGTCATCTGACCATTTCTTAGTAAGATGCCACATAATGTTCCCAAAGAGATGGAAGAAAACCATCTTAAAACCCAAACCAGAAATAGAAACATTTAAAGTTCACCTTTTACAAGATTATAGCATAAGACTTTTATACCAGAGTAGACTCAACCAGAAAAATATTATTAATCCTGTAAGTAACAATATAAATGAAGAATGGGCAAACATTAAAGAAATTATAACACAGGCAGCAGCAGAAGCAATAGGGTCAAGGAAAAAGAAATTCTCAAAACGAGGTCTAAGGTTTTGGAATGATAATATCAAACAACTAATTGAAGAAAAAAAAGAAGCGTATTTAAAGACTCTCTCGTCCCCTGGGAATATGAATCATAGAATAGAATATAAAAGAAAATCTGCTTTAGTTAAAAGAGAAGTCCGTAAGCTTAAACGAGAAAGTTGGAAAAGATATGTTAGCGAAATTGAACATGACTTATTTGGAAACCAAAGTAAGGCATATAAAATTATAAAATATTTAAATAATCAAGAAAGAGATAAAGTTCAATTAAATATAATTTCAGAAAGTAAATAGTTAAATTACTTTAAATCGCTATGGACCTCTGAAGATGAAGAAGAAGAAGAGAGAGGAATTAAAATTGATATATGTAATTCTATTGATCTGATCTCTATGGATGAGTTGAAAGCAGCCATTAACACAACCAAAAATAAAAAGTCACCTGGTACTGATAATATAAACATGGAATTGATCAGATATGCATCAAATGAATTTACGCAGAGACTTCTTTATTAATATCTGCTGGTCCTCTGGATATGTGCCAGAAGAAAGGAATGAAGCCCTAATTTACCCACTATATAAAAAAGGCGACAAATCTGAATGTTCAAATTATAGAGGTATAAGTCTTCTAAATTCCTGTTATAAAATCTATGCAAAAATTATCAATCAAAGATTAGTGCCTATTGTTGAAACTCAAATATCTGAAACACAACATGGTTTCAGAAAAGGTAGATCATGCTCAGACTGTATTTTTGTACTGACACAACTTACTGAAAAGCGAAGGGAATTTAAACTACCGACATACTACGTCTTTATTGACTACGTAAAAGCATTTGATAGCCTTAAAAGAAGATTATTATGGGAAACACTGAAAAATATTGGACTCCCTTCCCATATTATTACAGCAATTCAATCATTATACAGAAATAATAAAATCATGATCCGAATGCTAAGAAATGGAACAGAATCAGCATATATAAACCAGGGAGTAAGACCTGGATGCCCGCTCTCGCCAACGCTTTTTAATATATATATGGACGTGATCATTAAAAAATGGTTGAAGACTTTAAATGATGTTTTTAAGATTAATAATGTCGAGATCCCAACATTACTTTTTGCCGACGACCAGCTTATCATAGGAAAATCTGAATATGAAATTCAAATAGCAGTCCACAAGTTAAGTCAGGTTGCTAATGAGTATGGTATGAAAATCTCACCAAGTAAAACAAAAGTGATGGCATTTAAAGGACTTGAACCTTTAAGAGCAAAGATAGTTATATATGACCAAATAATTGAACAAGTAAATGAATTTAAATATCTTGGATATCATTTTAATTATATAAAATCAAGGGATATGGAAATAAAGCTGAACAACTTCACATATTTCTGTGGAACGTTACAGCGAACTCTACATCATAATGCGCAAAAGGAAACTCTTCTCAGATTTTACAAAGTTATTGCTTTGCCATTACTACTTTATGGAAGTGAGAGCTGGACATTAACATCAGATCAGCTGCGCCGAATTGAATCTGCAGAAATGAGATTTCTTCGTTTTGTGGCAGGATATTCACTATTAGACCACAAAAAAAGTGTAGATATCAGAGAAGAACTAAATGTTGAACCGGTTATAGATACCATAAAGAAATATCGAGAAAACTGGAAAGGTCATGTCCTGAGAATGCCAGAACATAGAATAAGTAAAACTATTCTTCAATATGTACCTAAAGGAAAAAGAAGTGTAGGACGTCCCTTGAAGAGATGGCATGAACAATTCTGAGACGGAACAGACCAAGAGGTCTAATCCTTGCTGTCGATGATGATGATGATGTTTATTACAACGTAGTGAAGAGACAGTAGTGTTATAAATGTGTCATTTGTGTCAATTTTGTCACATGTGTCAAAATTGTCAGAAAGAAGAGAATGGCCATGAATCAATTAATTTACTCCCGGTTGAATTTATCAAATTATAATTCACTAGGTTCTTCCCCTTTTTTTTCAATGCAAAGAAACATACAGACATCCATTTTTAAAGGTTTTAATGTATTTCCCAAGAATAATTGCTGTTTGTTGCGAAAATATTATACTTTAGTTTTTAGCACTTTTACTTTAGAACATATAAATTAAAAGCAATTTGTCAGGGAAAAAATTCAATTCTGAATTCCAACAATTCAAATGGTCAAGAAAACATAAACTCGGTTTTATGTATTGTTTATCGTTGTTATCGTTAATACACAAAAAATTATGCGTCTGTTCATATCTCTGGTGCTAAGAAACAAGACTTCACTGATAGTGGTGCTAATGATGATTTTGTTAAAAATATAACAATAGTAGAGTAGTCAGTAAGAGTAAGAGAGTAAGAGTAAGTAGAGTAAGTGGTGTATCACAGTACATAGAGATAATCCTTAAAACATATCATAACAAGAGAAAAAAGTCACAATGGATTGCCATTCATTGACCCCCAAATTCAACGATAATATCTGTTCAAAAACTGCAATGCGGGAATCGCTGGCAGAACCCCGTTACAGCTTGTTGTCACATGCAGTGGGTGGGAAACTTTTCCCCGCCCTGCTCCGCTTGCCCGGACTTCCCTTCCCCTCATCGCTCGACCTCGGCACGCCCCATACTGTATGCTGGAAGTGGGTGCCGCGGAGAGTATTGTTCGCGCCCGCTCCGTCTCCAGGTACAGCTAAGCGGCGGCGGCGGCGGCGGCGGCGGCGGCGGCGGCGGCGGACGCCGCTACCTGTGCGGGGTCCCCGTGCGCATGACTCATCGTCTCCGCCGCCGCCGCCAGCTCAACCGCCGCGCGCCCGGTCCCTCTCCCCCCTCACCACAGTCATGAATCGCCTACCGTCTAGGTGGCGTGGCGCGAGCACCTACCTGCCTTTCAGGCCTCTTGTCGGGCGAGCAACACCCCTTGTTTACGCCCCCGACCTCCGCACAAGAACTTTCCCCGGTCACGTTTCTAGGGCACATTAACCTTTCTTCTTTCAAGTACGGACACTTCTTTGGGGAACAACGACCGGCACTCGACTATTTTTATATTCAATAAACTTCGTGCGAGGGGTCCGTTCAGAATCAAGACTCACTTGTTCGTGAATATGTCGGCCGAAGTATGCTGGCACCTACGTATCGACGAAAGTCTTTCGGTCTGTTTAGACAATAGATCACAGTGATAAACAAAACCGGATAGCAATTTTTCCAACATTGTAAATAAGAATTCGGTTACTGAATAATATCTTATCTTCTAAGGAACAAATCTCCCCTTATGGGTGAAATGGTTCTTTTCTATAGATTTTAAATAGCTCAAAACTTTGAAGAAGATACTGGAAGAGAAAGGTAGCTTAAATACCACAGAGCTCGTTAGGAGGTAAATACACATCATTCTTTGAGGCTTTTCTTATCGCTTCCAGTGGGACGGGAACCTTTTCCTTCTTCAAAACTAAGTTCTCCTCCAATTTCTTTTCGTTGCAAAGCACACTTATACTTTGTTTCTCTGTGAATATATGATTACAATATTTTAGAAATACGTTTTGAAGACATTCAATGAAATCGATAAGAATTTGTAGTCATCACTCCAGAGAACGTGTAATTTTTGCAGAAACTGATGATCAAAATCGTTGGATGGAAAGAACTGGAATTATTTTATAATAAATACGTCATCATCAATTTCAATATATCTGTTGAAGTTGTAATTACAGCAATAGTTCAGGAGAATATGTGTTTCATAAATTACTAGTTCAACACCAACTTATCAGACTTACAAGACTAATTTTATTATTTAATTATTTTGCAGGAAACATAGAAACACCCAGATTGACTTCGTTTTGGTAAATGAAAAAAGTCTTTTCACTTTTGAATATAAGAATAACATTTCACTCCCACATATATTTGTAATGTCCAAACTTTACGCAAGCTACTTATATCACTCTCTTCGAGATCGCCAAGGATTTTTAAAGGAAGTAATAAGTAATTTGAAGAGAGAAAAATTCTCCTACGCTTACCCGACATCTACCCCGACCGGCCAAGTTAAATTATATTGCAGAAAAAAAACATAGATAATTTACAATTACTTTGCACTTTCTCATTGATTGCAGTAATCTAAACTAAGGGGGAAAAGTAAACAAAGTGTATATAACCAAAACAGAATGTGATGAAACTTCATAGTCACCCATATCAATTGCAGTTGCGTTGTTTCGATTCTTTGGCAGATTCACTTCAAAACTTTAAAAATGGATTATGTTTTATTCATTTTTTGAAGAGCATCGATCCCTGCTTTGGTAAAGCATAGTTCCAATACATCTGAATCGGCGTTACTGGAGAAGGAAGGAGAAACCTAAGAAGTTAATTTTGTATTCAAGAACACAAAGAAGATGTTTTTGTATCAGTTCAGGGAGAAATCCCCAACACAGGTGAGTAAGGTAAATTAAATACGTACGTAGAAATCAGTTTTAATACATTAAGAATATCTAATACAAGTTTATTCCAAAATAAACTTATTCTCCCTACCTGATCATTAGAATACAAAAGTAAGACAAAATTACAAGTCCAACATTATATTTACAAAAAGAGTAATTTTAGATTGCCAGAGAGATTTAATTGGTTGACAGTACGGAACTCAACTTCTCGGTAACCCTTAATTCAGGTATAAAATAACAATTGAAATCACCTAATTTTGGAAATAAAAAATACGAAAACAATTAAGAACGGTAACCTACATGAAAAATTAATATATCGAAGGGTCAACGGTCTGCAAGTGAATGCTACTAACAAGTATAATATTCAAAAGTACCTGAAACTGAAAATAACATATATTTATTTAATACACGAAATACATAAATAGTTATTTCTATGTTTATTTGCCATATCTCATGTCGGTGGGCAGGAGTGTTTCTGAGAAGCTGAGCTCAGTCACGAGAAATTCACGGCTCGAGAGCACTGAGTATTGCCGAGATAATGTTGTTGAATTAGTGTATCTTCAATGACGACGCAACCATGTGTTTAGACAAAGTGGAGGGAATTCCACCCACTGCAATATGTTTGTTGTAAGATCAGAAGATCCGGTTACGTATGTTGTAAATACTTCAGAAGATATTCGGAAGAAATCCCACCTCTGATAAAACTCCGAACTATGCCTTTGTAACTATACTGAAAATTTCGCAGAAGTATGTGATGTTTAAAACGGTTTACAGAAAATAGTTGTTCGATTTATGGGAGTGAATGTTTCTTTAAGAATTTATTGTTTGAGCGAATGTAACTAGTGAAAATGTTATTTTACTATTTTAAAATGGAGCACTATTTACCGTTGATTAAATTGTATAGAAATTAATAATATATTCTCTTAATTTACAAACAGCAGCTTTATATTCAGCTTCACATGATGTTACAATATTAAAAATTGTTATTATAAAGAGACAGCCAGAAAGTACAGTAAAAGACATTCCTAGACGTAAACGAATTAAATTTTTGGCACATTCTGAGACTATTTTGCCAATTTTGTGGTAACCTTGCGACTGTGATTTCTAAATTTAGTTTTCTTATTGTCATTTTACCGATGAATAGGGTCCGTATCGATTTATTGTCATCATTTCTGATCCATATCTTGAAATCAGACTTCTGTTCGAAATGGTAGAACAGCACGTTGGCTTGTTAAAAAAATCGACATGGGATAAAGTCACTAAAAAAGAGAATTATTCGGATACTCAAAATATACTAGTAAATTATATATCAAGTGCGCAAATCAAATCTCATCAACTTTTTTTTAACACTCCTTATGCAAAATATGTTTCACATACGCTTCGAGCTCGCATCTGAATGTTTGGCTCACTTAGTTCTAATGTAAAAAAATAGCTGTTTTACACACACAAATCATGCTACACGAAACAGTTTCGTGTACAGTATTAACAATTATTTGCCACAAATTATTATTTGCCACAAATATTAAATAAAACATCAGAGTTTTGGTTTCTATACCACACATTCTTTTGTGGTAACATTATTGTGTATTTATGTGTATATTTGTGTAACTTTATTTTCCACAAATATTAACTAAAACATCAGTGTTTTGGTTTTTATTCCACATATTCTTTTTTAGTAAATGTATCGATACTTCTGATTTTTCTATTGTTTGTCACTGTTATTTGCATATCAAAATAATACCTAAATTTTTTATACCGAATTAATAGTTATAATACCACTGTGGTTATAAGGACTGAATTTCCTTCAAACCCACAATTGTCTGAATAATCTTTCTGTCTACTTGAAAGCTGGAAAGGGGTAGAACGATACCACGTACTCGGGCGGCAGACACATGATCGTGTGGTCGTCCTTGCATCTTATCAGGATGGAGGCATGCGCGTCCAATTAATTGTATTAATAGTAGAATAACGAATGATAATAATGATGCTTGTCTATTTCATAAAGTACTTTTACTGCAGTCTCTTACACTAATCCCGCCAATGGGAGGAATAACAAAACTTTTTTGCACAGCTCGCGGAAAGCAAATGAGAAGTAATTATAGCGAGATGGAAAACGCTCATCCAAACACATAATGGCGCTCTTCAATTTTCAGCAGTTTCGCAATGTAAGATTTTAAAAAAAATAAGCATTGTCAACTCTGCAGTGACATCACAACTTGAAGCCTCTGATTGGATAAAGGTACCCCCTCTCCCCTGTCAGCCGCTACTTGTCAAGTAGATAAATATTATTCGTATAATACGTTGGGACACTTCATCTTCGATCTTCAACTCATATTAAGGAATTCACAAACTTCAACACGAATGTAAAGTTCTTTTCGTTCCCGAAATTCTTCTTTGATACTCCCTCCCCTGGAGATATGAGCGGGGAAGAACTGAACCGGTTCTGATGCGCTAATTGCGTGAAGAGTGGAACGATGGTCGTGGTAGCGGGGTGGGGGTAAGGGGGGGGGGGGGCGAGCGGCGAGTGTCGCGTAGACGAAAAAAAGCGAAAAGGCACCGTGGAAGAATTCCAGGGTCACGTGCGTAGCGCAATTGTTATCGCGGTATCGCTTACGAACTCGGCGAGGAGGGGCTGGACTGGGCAGGGCGGGGAGGTGGGGGGCGAGGTATGGCGTAGTGTGAGTGGTGTGGCATGGCATGGTGAGGCGTGACGTCGAATGGCGAGGCAGGACTGGGCGGGACGTGGGGTGGGAGGAGGTGATGGGGAGAAGCTTCGGGAAGGAGTGCAAAATTTTCCCGATATTTTTGCGATCGCGGCGCAAAGGGGCTGGAAGGATCGTGGTGGGGGCGCGTGGCATGGCGTGGAATGGTGAGGAGTGGCAGGGCTGGCCCGAGCGAGGGGGGTGAGGCGGACAGGAGCTTCGACAAGGGGCGCGGGCGGCCGACGGGATTTCCCCAACCGCCGGTGGGCACGCCGCACGCGCAACCGCGTCGGGCCGCGCAGCGCCGACGTCCACGGCCTCCGTTGCAGCTACGGACATGGCTGTGCGTGCGCCGCGCCACTTGCTCTGCCTTTTCGCCTGGGCGCTGGCATGCGTGCCTACCTGCCTGCCTCGCAAACAATACTGTGGAGAATCCCATACTCAATTTTACAATCCGTCGCCATCACCTTCTTCTATAGAACGTACGATAGCAATTCCATTTTTTTCACCTTACGATTACCTTCCCTATTTTCCATTTTTGTTGACCATGTATAGGCAGGATTTATTTTAAACCTTTATTACTAGTACGTATGTTCTACGTAAATTATCTTTCAGACTATGCCTATGCGAATAAACATAGTAGTACTTACATGATCTTTGCTTCCATTTCCAACATTTGTAAAGTTTCTTCGCCATAAAACCACAATCAAAATCTCAATTAAAACTTCAATGATGTTTACTTATAAAGATATTCTTGAAAAATATTACCTCTAATTTTCACGTAGCTTTATTACGTATTTAAAAAAAAATAGGTTTCGGTGACAAATATGTGTAATAATGTTTGTTTCTGACGCTGATCCACATGACATTAAAATTAGAAAAGATTTCATTTTCATCGATTTTTCATACCATTGCGGTTATAGGCATTACAAAACCTTACGTTACTGGCGTACCTCGATAAAAAAAACAACTGTTTTTAACTTGGTCATATTTAATTTACAATTAGTATGATTGGATTTGCAAATGCCTTATGCATCCAATCTGATACCCACCGTATGTATCAAAACGTTAAAGCATGGCGCTGCAATACGATGATGCGCGCCAAGTCACGCGGACCATTTCAAGCGCAAGGACACACACACTCTCGCGCCTGCCTCGTAAAAACAGCTCCTTCTCTTCAAATGGCGCATTAAGTATCGCCAGGAGTTTAAGACTCTTAATGTACTACGTGAGTCAACTCACTTCACATTCTGAAGACACTGCGGTTCGCAACTAAAAACAAATATTTCGTCGGAGTTTTACAGTTAAAACAAATGTTAGAGGAAATTAGATCAAAACAGGAAGCGAGACAATTTCTAGAAAACATATTTTTCCTATAAAAAGAATATAGCGTACCAGATTATTCTGTAGCAAAAAGTTTGGTCTCGTCCCCTTATTACTTCTGGGATGCAATCATTAATTTAGAAAGCAAATGGTGTTTCGTAATGCAAGAACTGAGTTCAGATAAGTTACCTTACGGTGGCCCTGCTACTTAACGCTCGTGAGCGAGAGGAAAGACGTGCAGTTTCCTGGCGGCGAAGCGCGCCAGGGGGAGGAGGAAAAGTGCACTCATGAGGAGGAAAAAAGGCGGCGGCGTGGGCGCGCGCGCGGGCGGTCCATCGCGCAACCGCAGGCACGCGGCGCGCGGGGCATTCCCGGAATCGAAGGCGGCGCGCCCGTGAAGCGGCCCGGTCCGCAGCGGAGGGGGCGGGAGGCGGTAAGAGGGGCGCTGGCAGCGATCGGGGATGTTGAATGGAAAGGCTCGAGCGAGCGGCGAAGATTGGGGATAAAGAACCGAGGTCGACGAGTGGGCGTGAGAACGAAGCCCAAGATACGACAAATGAGATACGTGTGGCGAGTGCGAGCCTGGCAGAACGCCGCGATGGGAAAAAGAGCTGTCGTAAAGCTAGATGCGATGTGCTTTTTCTTGTGTCAGGCAATATAATGTAACGGGGCAGACCGTGAGCATGAACAGCGTTATTTGGCATTCCATCAAGGTTGTTCAAGCCTAAGGCATCAGAACTTCAAGGATTGAAGGAGATACGATCTCTCATGTCAACTCCAGGGTGGTAAACCTGTCTCAAGAAAATATTTTTCTTGCTCCTTCTCATGAGGACAATACTAGTGATTTATATCGCGAATACAACGGCATACTATATTCCTTTCTCGCCGCCTATCCTGTAAAATTAAATAATCCTTCTTCTCTTAATAGTTCTGAAAAAACAAATATCAGTTCACCTCACTAGATTGCCAACATCCAGTTGAAGATTCTGCACAAAAAGTGCACTCTCGAGAGGATATTGGCCATGCCCATTACCGCTCTGTAACGATTTGCTTCTAGAATGAAATAGTCGCCGAAAAAACACATCGCTCAATACTTATTATTTATTTTCCCCATGATTTATGTGAGAATGGTCACTAATTTTCGATATTCTATCTCCAAGAAGCGTAGGCAAACAAACGCCTTACTACATACTGACAAAGTATAGAGCAAGAATGTACGTATTTGTGAGGCCCAGATAGCGAATAAGTGAATAAATCTTAACCCTGTGTGTAGTAAATTAATTCCTCTAACACGTGTAATCACAATCCATGTTTTGTGGGTCCTTGAAACAGAAAAATCGAGCTTTTCCTCCCTCATACTGCCGTTCCTCAATCGACCCTTACCCGGCGACCGTTGGGACGTGCCTGAGCTTCGTTTCCCGCCGAGTTCCACGCAACATTGCGCAATGGCCCGGTGCGAGCAACAGGTTGCTGCCTGCTCAGATGCGCGCCGCAGCGCCGAGACGTGGCGAAGCGGGGCCGTCGGCGGGCGACCGCTTTCCTCTTCAAACGCAGCGGGTGGAGGTGTGCTTTGCACCGCACCGGTGAGGAGCGGCCACAACGCGCGACGTAGACCAGCGCAGACACGAACGCTCGCGGATGTTCTTACAAATCGCGATCCCTCTCTTGGAGACATGGGGCGTTCTAAGAGAGGGACGGGGGGGGGGGGGGAGAACCCAACCCCCAACCTCCAATATTTTCAACTACATTCAGTTATTCTATTATATATTGTTTAGTAAAGGCACTTCCAGTAAAACATTATTGTGAAGAAATGTATTCGTTATATAACATGCAACCTGTGAAACGATAACTTGGTGAAACCAAACCTGTTTTGGTGAACGAATAGATCTGGCTGCAGTGTTGTTCACACACGACAGACGTACGGACAGACTGGCGAACATTGTGGTATAAATAATTTTTTAAGTATTGAAATTTGTTGCCTTATTTGTTGCCCGGCGAGACTCAAGTCATGAGGCCTGCTCTTCCGTCTATCCGGTATCAAGGAACCACGAAAGTAACATTGCGTGTGAGAGAAATAATTTACTATACAGTGCAATGAGATTTATCCTTTTTTTCGGTATTAAGGCCCCACAATAAACGTTTTTGAGTCGAAATTATCCGTTATTAGCGCAGCATTACTCGTGCAGACTTTCTCTGTATTAGGTACATTAAACCGTGTATACCTACGAACATGAAGATGTAAAAAAAAGAAAAGAAAATATGCATGGTAAAGGAAAATGTGTGGTGAAGAAGACCCCCAACCGGAGGGTAGATATAGGGCTAGGTCCACGAGCCACAATATTTACTGTATCAAGCGAAGAGAAACAATAAGCATTTTCTCCCACCACCGCAGCCACCGCGCTTTTTACGTCGTTATTTTCAAAGTTTGTGTGGAAATAATATTAATTTCATGAATAGTTGCTACTTAATTTTTTCCTTTTTTAATATAGCCTACCAAGTGCCCCTTTAATACATCATCAAAATATTGTGACTGAAACTAAAATTCCACGGAAGAACGAGCATTTAATTCACTTCCTTTGACGTCTCCGGCTTCATTTTTTTTCTCCTGGAGCATGATATGTGCCTATTTTTCTATACAATAACAATGAAGCGTGAAGGAAATACGTTGTCAGCAAACCGTATTAATCCAAAATCCATTCAATAAATATTATTACATTGCTGTCAATCTAAAAATAATATTGTGAATTATCTTATTTTCTACTTGTGATCTATGAACATATTTTATCATCTGTACGCAGTTGTTGCAAGGTATCAAACCGATCACCGTTATTTTTCATGAAATATTGCTGGAACCGAAACGAATAAATTTGTTTAGTTTTCTGTTTTAAAAGAACTTCATAATTTGTTTATCTTCTTATCCTGAGTTCATGTTGCCGTGAGTGTCTCTTGTGTAAAGAAATAATGTCTGAGTTCTTTAGAGAGCAGACCCTTTGTAATTATTTATTTTAAATTATAGAGGTTTTAATCCTGGAAGGGCAAATACAAGTTGAAAACGTCAAAAACCTCATTATTTTGAAGTTCTACGGCATGACCATTAATTTCATAATTATTTCCTATATTAACATAATAGTAAAACCATTTGGAACCGTTTCAAAATCAAGCCCGAAACCTGAAAAGCATAATGATGTTAATAAAAACGGTAACCATTAGCTAAACCGAAGCCAAATAAGGGAATGCTATTAAAAAACTGTTAAATGCCTTGAGTTTTTGTACACCGGTCAGCCTTACTAATCCTATCGGACAATGTAACTAGCACATGGCCGTTTACCATTAAGCTCAAGCTCTTCTGACATAATACCATCGTTCCCGCTGGAAGGCATCCATGTCGATGGTTATCGCAGTTCGCACGCTCAAACGTAATCACGAGAAGTGTACTAGCTCCACACTTCGCGAATACCGGGGCCCCTGTCGCATTCCCTCCTCCTGGCATGTATATCGATCGACCAGAAGCTCCGCCGCGCGGCGCGGCGACGGCGGCGTGGGCCGCGGAGGGAACACGTGAGCGCACGGCCCAAGTGGCGGAGGAGGGGCGCTCCGGAATGTGAGTTTAATCGTGGAATGCGGGCGGCCGTGCCACACCGCATGCCGCGTGACGCTTACCGTCCCATCGGCTGTGGCGGCGTCGGAATCACTCTCGCTTTACGAGTGTTCGCTATTTAAATTCCCCCCTCTGTCGCACGGAAGAAGAAGGAGCAACGCCTAGCCGCATGACGAGTTCCCTGCAACAGACCTAAAGAGAGGCAGACGAGACAGAATGGAATTGGATCACGAATTCTATCGTTGCACTATGTTGTCAATTTTTCAAAATTCAAAATTACATACTTTGTAATATTCCCGTTTTAAGTGTACATCACTTGGCATTGCAGAACAAAATTAATAATATATTTCAAATTCCAGTGCTATAACTGACATTTTAAGGGTGATACTAAATAACTTTAAAACGGAAATATTATTTCAAAACTTTGAATTTGGAATTGATGCCATTTGAAACTGAGCCGTCGATATTTCGATACATTTCTTTGATACAACTGAAGACAGGTGTCAACATTTCAAAAATATTGTAGATAATGGAAATCTCCTGATCATCGACTTCGAATCTCTTTAAACGACCAGAGTGTCCTGCAGTGCAAATAGGAAAATGTGATACGACGATTACCAAAATAATAGAAGATGGAACTGTGGATGTGAGATGCTGAATTATGTAGCTCCGCACACAGTGTCACTACTTGTACTACTGAATACTATACAAGGATAAATTGAATACGCTTACGGAGTAGTGATCAATAATACTGAAATGACCGCTTGATCGAAATTGTTTCCAATTCTCTCTTCTCATATCCTGCTTTCCTAAACAATCAATGACCTCAACAGAGACTGAGAGAACAGTTCTGTTTTACTGTATTTTCAAAAAGTAACTTAACAAGTCAATAACAACATAACGAGCCACTAGAAATTAATGACTTTCACATGAAAGTTGAAAATCGAGAAGCCGCAAATCATTCAAAGTGAGGGTGATATTGCAAAACGTAAATTGCTCCCGAACACTTCGCAGAAGGCGAATATCATTTATGGGACTCGGGAATTCCAAGAGCAATTGGTGTCTTGAGACGGCGCTAAGCAACCGGCCCAGGGAAAATCCTGAGCTACAATCGGTTCTCCAGTGCTGGAAAGCCAGTAACTGGTACCTGCAGAATTCGAAGAAGTAATTCCTACATTCGTAGAAACGGTGAAAATTCTCAAAAACATGATCACAAAATTGCTTCATAGTTTTATGAATGAAGCATGTGCATCATCATATTTTTTGTCATACTAAGTAATATATATATATATATATATATATATATATATATATATATATATATTATATAGGTGCAATAATTATCCTCTTCCGGTATAAGGGATCTAGAATGCGAGTTTTTTGTCTAAAAATCGTTGTTTTATGCTACAGCATTTCGTTACCATTACTACTATGTAAGTAATATGCGGGAAAATATAACTGTTGTCAATGCAGACATATTTGTGTTCTCGTCAAAATTTTATAACACTAAATGCTAATTTACGTATTTAATACGTATTTAGCTAAATAATGAAAAAGTGGTTGTTTTCAATGATCACTGTGTCACGATTGTCATATTCGGTTTCCATAATACATATTTCCTTCTTAAAAATGACAAAGTCGACACGCTATAAGTTTATTTTAAGCACATTTGCATCAAAATTGCTTGTGTTGAATGTGTACTGTCGGTCAATAATGTTTTGCAAGCATTGCACATTCAATGCATGCAATTTTGATGGAAATTTTCTCAAAATAAACAGTTATTGCGCGTCAACAAGATGTGATACAAAATCACGTACAAGAATGCACAATTTGCAGTCGTCTACACATGCGTAAGCCCGAGCGGGTTGCAATGCCTCAACGAGGTCCTACGTTTATTTATGTTAAATAATTGAATTTGGTTAATTGCTCCACCAAAGTCCTTGGTATTCATTTTCTAACAAAGTGGCTAAAGCTGGCATCTATACATTTAGCATTTTACGTATGTAAACTACAAGTACATGTCCACGTAAGTCACTTACAAGAATCTCTTAGTTTCTTTCAATTCATGCAGTATTTGTAGTAGGACAGAACGATTATCTCTGAAGGAGACATACAGCACCAAAACGAGGTAAGTATTACTTTCTCGCGATATTGTGAATGGTTATATAATATTTTAATATGAAATTTTCTCTCTGACACTTACGCCACCATTTGAAAAATTCTTAAAGAAACGAAACGCGAAAAATACAGAAATTTGTAAGTAGTATGAGAAAGAATAATAATAAAAAGTTAATAAATAATACAATACTGATAGCGTTGACAAATGCAAATAGATAGACAAATATATAATACTAATTATTAAACACTATGGTATTGTAATTTTCTACAAATATATAAAAGTATTAGTTTATATTACCGCGAAAGAAAGGTAATCTCATTATCGGCTTCTGTTATCAGTGCGGCGTTACAACAATTGGTTACAACAAGCAGCAACAACCGCTCATGTATTCGTATTCACATTTAATACAATTAAAGGACGCAATTTAAAATAAAATGACATAAATATATAATAAATAACAAATAATAATAATAGTAATAATAAAATGAAATATTAAATAATATACAAAGTCTAAGTGACAACTGCGTAAATTGGGAGAGGGCGACTGAAGGCTAGCAATCTTTATTTCATATTTCTTTCAAATAGGTTTTAAATAATTTCTAAAAGATTAATTTGTAAACGAATAACAAAAGCTCCAATGTAAAAAACGAACAAAGAAATGTGAAGTAATCTACGTATTATAACTTACGTAGCATCCAACTGCCTCAAATCACTTCTAAAATTACGATCTCGAAGCGCAGGATTGTCAGAGCGGGCGACTACGTTTGACGTCCAAATACTCAAAACATGCTCATATTTTGGAAATGTTTATCGTGACCTAATTTGAAAACCTGTTTTTGATGTACACTTTTATTAAGAATAAAATTGTATTTTTATAACAGTAGTAGTAGGAAAACCTCGAGAAAAATTTGAATTTTTTCAATTTTCGAAAAATTAGGGTTTTACAACCGACAAGAGACCTGCATCATTTTTTTTAAACGTCTTTCACACTATCCAACAAAAAAAATTTGATTAAAAACGATGGATCCGTTTTTAAGAAAAAAAACTTGTTTAAACAAAATTAAAAATTGACTCTATTTCACACAATATTACGCGAAAAGTACTGAAATTAAAAAATTTAAATAATGTCCCAGGGAGTTCATTAATAAGTTCCCCCCAAAATTAAAATTCAAGGGTCCGCGGTCCGGTTTTAAATTCATGGGTCCGCGAAATCAGCCAGGTCGATTGAAGAATATCAATTTTGGAGAAAATCAGCTCAACCGTTTAGCCGCTAGCGTTGTTTACAGAGAGACGGGCATACAGACGTTTTGCCGTCAATTTTTCGCCGATTTTTCGATATCAAGGACCCACAAAACATGAATTCTGGCTACACCACGTGTTAGAGAATTTCCCCCCTGAATTTAGCATTTGGATTTGTCCACATTGTAGTTACCAGGGCCCTGTAATAAGATTTTTTCTGATGAATATTCGCCAGTTTTTGCGCAGCATTACATTTTCTATGCTTAAGAAGTTCCTTCGTAAGAAGGAGCGAGAAAGTAAAAATTGTAAAATTTCGAAAGTACTCTCACAGGAAACACATTCCATATTTACCAGTAAGGATTGTCTAATACAGTTGGAAGGCAATTTGTAATTTCCAAGCTTCGTCGAATTGAAGGTTTTCTTGCATCACCAATGCGAAACTGTTGATGATTGTTCGATTGAGTTTTTGAACCTCAATTTTCTCATAAAAAGAGATTTATGATTAGAAAACAGAAAACAAATTTGGCACGAACGATGCGCATTTGAAATGAAGCAAATGAAATGCCCACTTCAGACGACAAAGATGTTTAAAGAGTATGAAGCAAGAAGTTTAAAGAATGAAACAGAGGAGAGAACCATAAAAATCAACAGTTGTCTCGACCCACGGTACAGAAATTTGGCGAAGGAAGGATATGTTCATAAGAACAGAATGCAACCTATCACAAGAATTTGAGGCCGACTATCTGTTAGAATCCACGAAAAGTGTTAGCTCGCCGTGTGGATGTTCAGCTCATAAACAACAAAATAAACATAGCGTAAACGATACGCTTTGCTATCTTGTAGTGAAATGTAATCCCTAGAAATTTCATAGCAGGCTCGCTGTGTTAGCCAGACATGTTCGGCAAAGCAAGCAACAATTGATCTAGCGCCCTTATTCCCTCCGTTCTCCCCTGCCGTTTCACCTGACGGGCGACCCCAAACTCCCGCGGGGCGGCCGGGTGGGGGGTGCGGCGCGGCGACGCGCGGGCGGCGCGGCGCCTTCCCGGAGGCGGGGGCTGCGGCGACGGCCGCCGCGGGGGCGGATTGCAGTCGGTCACGCGACACTCGAATCAATCGAGGGCTGGCGGGGCAGGGCGAGGCGAAGGGCCCGCTCGGCGGCGCGGCGGCGCGGCGCCACTCTTCGCCGCCCTCCACGCGGCGGCAGCCCTTCGGCAGACGGAAGAAGGCGGGAGCGGGGGGGGGGGGGGGGGGGCAGGGAGGGAGGCACCGTGCAGTCGGGCGGTCGATCACGTCGCCGCATATCCCCCAATCTCCTGTTCCACATTCTCAGAAACGCCCGCCGCTCGCGTATGACTAATCTTCCATGAATCGAACCCCTTCGGTTATCAAAAGATTCGCCGGAGGAAAATTCCTCTCTGGAACTTCCCTTATTCCGGAACAAAGAGTTTGTCAACACGGAAGTTTATGTTGGTTTCTAAATGTGTGATTCCAGTCATCTAATGAGTCATAATAATCTAACATACTTTTCATCAAAGCAGCACACACAATATTAGTTTTATCGATGTTGTATTGTATACTCCCCTTTTCAGCGTCGTTCAGCTGAAAGCAAATGTTTACATTAAACTGACTCTTCAGTGATGACTACTGTAATTTACAGATTTTTCTTGTAAGAATTACCAAACAAAACATGCAATTCGGTGTTTAAGAGCTAGTACTTTTATATAACATTTAGTTTCTTCCTTTTCGCATTCAAAACAATCCATCGAAGTGAATGACCTCATCCAAGGGTATTGTTCTTGTATGAGTCACCACTGGGAAAGCCCATTCATAATTGAGGTGTGCTGATATCACAAGCGATAGGACGTTTTGCGATTGAGGAAGGTCGTCAGAGTTTCTAATTGATATAATACGTGTTTCTAATGTATCAGACATGACACTCCCATTTGAGAAGATCGAATTGAAATGTTTGACGGTATTCTTGTTTGATGTTCTCTGACCAGGCTCATTTCAAGGGATTGTTCAATTCAAGAAAGATCGTGCACTGAAAGGAGAAACGTGGGATAGTAAGTGTTATACTGAACTGGTTTGAGAATATAATATCTGCGGGGTTGTTCAATGCAATGGTTTATCAATGTCAATTGATTGTGATGTCGAGAAGTAAAGTAAAACTAAAAACTCATTCCGGTTTAAAAATCCATGCTCCGGTTTAAAAATAAATTTTGATCATTTTAAAAATTATTTTCTCGACGGCTGTAAAACTTCTTACGTGCATGTTCTAAATTTAAAATAAAATTTAGCGGTACGTTTGCAGCTTCTGTTAGTAAACCGAAGCATTTCTTGTATCTGCAACTATAGTTCATCGAAAATATCTACAGATTTAAATTTCCATATTTGACCGTGTATAAAACGCATTTCATTTTTATACACAACTTTGTGAGAGAAAATACTTAATTAAACTTTTGAAAACTTCCTTTACTAAGTTAATAGGCTTATCTAAAATTGATCACGATATATAACAGATTTTTTAGACAACAAAAAACTGAGTCGTATACGCCAGTAAATATGGTACTCTAATTTCTCTTTTGCATCTATATTTGTCGCGATCGCTCTGAGTCACGCATTTAAAAATAAAGAATTATTAATATTTTTTACTGTATCAAATGTCACTGAAAGAAGTTCAAATGATTCGAGGGCGTAATGTCTCGATTTTTTTTATAGCCACTATCATTTCTCAGAGGTCGCACATCTTGCCTGGTTTTACTTGGTTTTATGTGAATATCAATATCATAGTCCATATTTGGGCGTATGGTTTCTATCATCCATAATTCAATTTTGCGGAGTCTTCGGCAATTTGTTCTCCATGGAAGAGACCAATCAAATTCATTTTAGACCATCCTGTACCGTCAGCCAAGCTATATTAACATCTTGCTCTCCAATCTGCCAATGAGGGATTTAGTCTGTGGCATCCGTTTTCTAATACCCTATTTTCGTTTTTAATTGTCTTCCGGAGACCTCAAATACTCCTCAAACCATCTATCACTACTGTCCAGAGGATTTCTGGAGTTCCGCCAATACGCAGCTCTCTCTCCCTCGTATGTTTTTCAGTTATTTCATTTGTTTTACGTGAATTTTCTATTCTCATTCACGCTAGAATTCATAATTTGCTTAGCTTAAGTGCGTCATCTGCGAGAAACATGGGACGGAGAAGCAAGGGTTCAATGATCGTTCTCCGCCGTTCCCGTGCCCGGTTAGCGCGAGGGGCGTCTTGGCCCGCCGTTGCCACCTTGACCTCGCCGGACGCAAATCCCGCCGCTGAAATCAATGCTCCCGGCGCGGCGCGGCGCTGCGCGGGCGCTCCCAAGGCGCGGGGGAGGCCGCGAGGGCTGCGGCACAGGGCATCGAACTGCGTCCAACCCAAGCCTCCGCCGCAAGCAGAGCTAATCTTTTGCCCGAAAAGCTCTACAAACTAGGAATGGCAACAAAAAAATCGATTTTTTTAAAAACATCAATGTATTCGAGTTGTTATAACGTCGATCTTTTGATTTCGATGTGCTTTTTTTCTCCAGATTGATGTACTTGTGCGTTAACATAGACGTTTAAAAAAATAATACAGTATCTAATTTTTTGTTGTGGATTGCTCGCAATCAACAGCCATTAACAAATGTCACTGTTGTCGATCCCCAAACAGCACGATACAGATTGCTATTCGCAACTTTTTTCCAGAGTTGTTACCTTTTTTGATTATTTTGTAAGTGGTAATATCGTTATATTGCATGTTAAACCTCGACTACATAGAACATCGATAAAAAAATTAAGATGACAGTCAAATTTAAGCCAGAATATGCTTTAAAGTAATATTGATGTGATATGTTTCACATTACAACCAGAACATTTTACTTCGAAATGTTTCTTAAAATTAAAAATCGATATTTTCAACATCGATGTTGTTTGTGGATGTTTTCATCGACATCGAAAACGATGACGTATCGATGCTTTGCTAAAATTTGCCATCGCTACTCCCAACATCTTGTGCTCTGCACCAACCGCCAGGGACCGATTCTCCGCAAGGAAGTGTTCTCGGTGGTAGGATGAAAGGATCATACGAAAGGAGTACAAGTGCACACTTCACCCATACTAAGAGAATAGCGATTTAGGTAACTTTTTCATTGCGCAATTACGAAAATTAATCTAATAAATTGGGTTTTAAGTGAAATGTTAATCAACTACATCAGATCAGAAACTGCCGGATTGGCATTAGATCATTAAAATTCTCTTGTCCTGTAAGTTTTAGGTAAAAAGTAGATTGTACTAGATTTACTCCAGAAAGTACAATATTATGGGGATGAGGATAATTATGAGAGCGGAATACATTTTGACAGTTTTCTGATTTCTCCGGAACATGCAGGAAAACACTGCAAAATGAAGATGGAGTTTTCAAAATCTCATGAAGACAGTAACTGTTCTCTTTGCGCAGTTTCCTATCCTGCCCGACCCCACCCTTTCCCATCGCACTCGTCCAGCACCACACTGTCACTCTTCCACCCTGCAGCGCTCCGCCTCGCTCTACCTCACCTGTTCCCGCAGAGTCGTTTTGGAAACATTCACGACAAACCGAAAGGGTGAACGCTTACATTTACTCTAAAGGGCAGGAAATGGAGAGTTTTACGAAATCTGAAGTTTGCAGTAATTTTTCTCTTGCACCAACCGTTGGTTATAAGAAGCAATTAGTTTTTATAAAAGTAGTAAAACCGTTAGACATAGTCAACTTTGGTGAATATCAACAACCGTTCGCTTTACACAGGCCTATCCCTTCGACTTTACCATAGGCATATAGCAGCTAAGAACGGTTTTAGAAGATGATTTGAATCGACACAAGACATGAACACGCCTTGGTCAGGAGCATACAATGCTCGGCTAAATCCACATCAAAAATACAAATACCAAATCTTGCTAATAAGTTTCGTTTAGGATGTTTACTTCTGTTGAGTATGCAACTCACATTATCAGACTGTTTAGCTAAACAAACTTGAATTTGATTGATCCATTTTCGGAGCAGTGAGCATAAATGAATTAAGATATAAATAAAACTAGATTTGTGAAAGAAACAAATAGACAAATATTCTCCATCATATTATAGAAAATGGTTTTTTTCAAAAATACTGTCTGAAAATGACAGGCAAAATACTCTCACTTTTCGACGAAAACCCCTTCAAAATTGCTTTAGTCATTCTCCAATTCAGCCCGCAGAAATAGACAATAATTGTAAAGCAATCCAATGGGTTTGCATATCACGTAAATAACAATTCGACATTAGAAAATCATTTCTGTTACAATAGTAGACATTCCCATTTTATTCCTATAAATTAAAAACAGCTATTAACAATAATAATAACACAATAAATATCACGCATAGTAAGAGTAGTGTAGAAAACGAACTAAATAGGGTATGTGATGGTACAACATAATACAACTGGAAAATAATGCAAGTGTAACACATTTTCTTAAGAGTGTCAAGTCTGACGTTTTGCAGAAAAATGCTTCCCGAGTCAAGTGTGGCGGTATCTACCCGGCATCCGCTACGGGCCTACGGATGTCTCTCGTATCTCTCAAGTGTATTTAGATGGCACTATGGCACACTTGAACTTCGAGGGCGAAGAATTCCCGGAATTTGATCTAAAGCTATTCGTTTCTGGAAATACACTTATATTACTAATCTTATCTTGTTTCCTTAGGTTTTGTGCTTACTTCGAAATCGGAATAACTTAATAACATGAACAAAGGTGTCGCACATGTACAAACACTCGCCCGCACACGCAAGTACAATTAAATAATCTTTATAAAATATGATTATTTCTATTATTAATTAACATAATTGTAATATGTAATGAAATTTTAGAGAATCTTTAAAATAATCAAAGTCGAAAGAAAAATGGGAGTCACGTTTTGAAATTCTCCTACACCGTTTTTATATAAATCTGATAACTTCAAAAAACTATTGGACAAATAAATGCATATATAATACACGCATGAAGAATCATGCAATGATTTATCAACAATCTACAATGTTGCATTCGGAAATATTATTATTGGTGTTTCAAAAAAATGAATAAATTTCATCGTTAATTTATTTACGTGTAGTAAGAAATTTGTTTGAGCATGTTATATGAGCATCTTCTTACTTAAGCTTCTTCACTAGGTAGGTACTGATATTTTTTGGCGAGCATTTCCTGGCATCAGTGCAAGCATATCGTATCATCATAAATAGTGAAGGGAATGGATGTAACGTTTGCGTCACAGTAATAACTGCTTCACTGTCTTATGTCTTGACTGTGAAGTTGAAAGTTCATCGTCGAACGATAAAACTAGATTGTGCTAACATGCGCCGCAAGTTTTTCGTAAACCGAGAAAGAAGAACATGTGACACTAGTCAAAACGTTGGTTCTACAAGCATTAAAACATGCAGACAACAGAAGACAATTACAAATAAGATCATGCAACTGTTCTTATAAGTGTTTCTTAACGTGTCATGCCAATGTTTGCAATACACTTTCATTCATTTTCAATTGCAGTAAACTACTGGGAAGAACGGTTTCTTCCAAAAAATAGTGACAACGAAAAAGAACGAAAAAATTAATTCATTTGTTTAAATGCCCATAACGATTTGTAATTAAAATACCTTGTGAAAACTTTAAAAGTTATTAAAAACTCCATTTTTAATAACTCCTAATTAAAACTAAAAAAAATCATCCGAAAGCGGCCTAAATGTTAGTTTTTTCAAAATTAATTTAACCTTGACAAACTGTTTTATTCAATTTCACATCTAATTCTTTTATTGCTTTCGAGAAACCAAGTTATCTGGATTTGAAGTCATCCTGCTTCTGATCTTTGCATTTTTAATTTAACTCTCAATATTTCACAATTTGAAAAAATGAAAATCAAAAATGTAATGTTCCAAATGTTTTGGGGAAATATTTTTCCAAACTGGACTAACGGTGTTACCACACTTTTAATTTCAGAATGAAAGGCAACTCATTTCGCCTTTTAAAAAATCGCAAGACTGTCGAAAATCATTGAAAAATACAAGTCAGATTATCATTTGCTCTGAATGTTAACGTTAATATCGTGACTAAAATCGCTGAATCTTTCAGGAAGAACGAAGAAAGGAAAAACTCACTTTCACAATGTTTTCCTCATTTTCCTTCTTCGGCATACATTTTCCTGCATATGGATCCTTGCCCTTTATTTCGAATTTTTGCATCCATTTTCTTCTACCGATTGTTTTCTTGTCATTCACTTCCCTATTAATTAAAGTATTTTTGTTTTACAAGAACAGCCAGAGATTTTTTTGGTAAAGGCATATATAGTGCCTGCGTTTTGTAATTTGTTGCCAAAGCAACCTTGAAAACTACTTGCTCTTGAAATAAAATGTGTTCGACTTACTAGCGAAAAAACGAGATAGGATAAGAAAATGATGTAATATTTTACATCTATATTAACACTTCAACAAGAACTTCGCTCACTTTATTTGTCATATCGACGTGAGTTGAAAATACTTGTAAACATGTTTTGAAAAGGTAGTGAAACATTCATATGAGCGTCCACTACAAATATAATATAGTCCATTGGATGTAAACAATACAAAACTCGTAAAAAAAAGCTACATCTAGTAAACTAACAACACTCACAAGTGTGCCAATTACAAACAAAACATTACCTCCAGCGTAAAATATACGAGGAAACACATTAAATAAATATATTGTAAACAAGGACATGATTCAGGTTTATCTCTTAACAACAATGTGCATATAATAGTGTACATAAAAATGGAGGTTATCTCGGTCTGTTGACGGCATCGTTTGTCATTGGTTGCGTGTCGTTCCCAATCCTCTCCTAAAACACGACCGTGTTCATTTAACGCGACATACAGGTAAATTTGTATTATACTTGTCTTGCTCGGCATGCCAAGGACCTTTCCTCGTTCACCAACCAAACTAATAAGGAAAATACACTCGGTTACAGAATACGTCAACATGCCAAGTGCAACACGGTCAAATGAAACTTACATGTAATATAGAGATGACCAAAGTTTTCTTTAAAAAATAGCTGGTCTATCAACGAAGCTCCCTCTTTCCATTCTGATATTAAAATATCCAATGAGATCATTTACAGTTTTTAAGAAAAAAAATATACCAGTTGTAGAAGTAGTGGAGCAAGTTTTGTTACGGTTGGCGCAGTTTCTCGCATTTCACTTTTAATTCCTTCCTTACCTTCTATAGTTATAGACAATGAATGAATATTAAGTAATAGTCTTCTGAGAGTTATCTTATTCATATACATTGTCTCGTACACTACTCCTTTCCAGCATTTTTATTCCAAACTCTTTGCCTCTCTTGATTTGAATTTAATTTCTTTATTCCTTGAGCCCACGTATTAAAACTACTCTTAACACGTAATATTTTTATAAAACTATACCTCACAAATACAATCTGTTTTCCTCGAGGCTTTCAGAGTTCATGGGATATTATCCACGAGGACCATGATTAACCTGAATACTATGACTTCCGTCATGTCTGCAATGTTCTGTGCGTAGCCTGAACTCTTCGAGCCATATTTAATCATGAAATTTTAAATTGTTTTATTTTATTGATTAAATTTTAAATTAAACTCTCATTTCTTTTCTTTAAACCTTTTTAGATAACGTTGAGGGTTTTGGCAACAATCTCTAACACTGTTGTAATTTCAACTTAATGCGAAAATTCACTATTAACAACTGAGGAGGACTTTAAAAGTCCGTTAATAACAATCGAACAAATGAATTGAAGCTAAATACAGCGTGTGCATATTCCCTCATCAAGAGAAGTTATATCATATATATATATATATATATATATATATATATATATATTCATGTATGATTTTTTCTTATAAGATTAATTCGACTTACATACTCCAATCGCGACCGTTATTTGCTGTACGTGCCCTAATAACGTTAATAACTACAGCATATTCGTAGTAAAACGCGTAAGCATAAAGCCATTGAACACAAAAGGAAAGGAAACTCGATGATCATTATCAACGCTTGTTGACGTAGGCGCGTGAGCAAACGCATTCCTCGTCCATTGCCATTCACTGCGCTTTGTTGCTTAGAGTTCCTGCATTAACGGCGCGTGATGCCCTCGCCGTGCAAGGCGCGCGCGATGCGCCGCGAGCGAGCCTTCTGCGGGGTGCGTCGCGTCGCGGCGGGGCGGGGGCGCGGTGGCCTTGCAGCTGCCGGCGGGCGCCCGCCGCGCGTGAAGCCACGCGCCGAAATAACCGCGCGCGGAGGCCGCGCCGCCCACGCCGCGGGCCTGCTCGCCCGTGCGCACACGCTCACCCTCGCCCACCCGCGGCTTCTCCTCCGCGGCGACTGGGGCAACGGCCGTCCCGCCCAACGCCCAACGCCCGCTGACACCGGCGCTAAAATTACGCGCGCCGTGCACGCTGCAGTGATGAGACGCAAGCCTGTTTTGTGATCAAGAGCTATTCCTGCAAAACAACTTCCCAGTTTTTCTGTTTCTCTGGTCTCTTTCTTTCTGACTCGTTTCCTCCATCTCTCTCCGTCTACCTATCCTACTTCTTCTTCCTCTCAAAATAACATAACAAATGATTTATGAGCGTTGGAATAGATGTTTATTACACTAATTCACGCTCTCACTATTACGTTTTAAAATTGTCAAAATTTCCTGCTCTTTGAATTGCGATTACTGAACAAAACAGCAATCCGTAGCTCAATTGGTAAATAAATACTTTCCCGAGTAAAAATTACACTCGGATAAGTATGTCATGTCACTGGCATTGACGTTTGCGAATTCACAAGGGTGTGACAAACTAGAAAAATTCTCCCCCTTAAAGATGATCAAAATTCAAAAAAAAAAGAATGCATTTGTATAAAAATAAATCTTTAATTTGAAATACGATAGTTTGATTAAAAACTTTGGTATAATGGTTTGGTATACAACAATAATACTAAATTGATTGCGTGAATATAGATGGTGTAATCGTAATGTAGTAGACTTACATTTTTACTCCATTAGATTCTTCCTTCCCTCTTCTTCGAAGCAGGGAGCATAAAACTCAATTCAGCACCAACTTGATCTCTTTCGATACTTGATTCCTGCAAATTTGGAGAAACTTGGTTAAATTCCATATAGGACAACTCAGTGTAGAAGTAAGTAAGTTTCACGAATCTGCTTCGTCCCGGCCATTTCTGAATTCTTCGAAGCAACTAACCAATTGCCTGGAGCTCAGCGTCGAGCTGCAGAGCTCAGATGCTTTTCGAAAGAGGCCAGACGCATTCGTCTTCACTCCACAGGGCCTCGGATGTCATTTGGCTCCGACGCGGGGCTCTCCGGAAGATTAAACGTTCGTTATTCTCGCTGTACTGTTCTCCTCGACATAATCTTGAACAACGTACTGAAATATTTACTTCCTTCAACTTCTATTCCCATGTTACAGCATTTTTTCGGAAGTAATTTAGACACGAACAACAAACTTGCACGACACTATATTAACAATACGAGCAATGAACAAAATATAAGTGCCTCTAATATTTTAGTGTTAATTCCTGAGTTTTATATTTTACAATTTTTTTAATAAATATTTATCACAAGAATTTCGGACGGAGCTGAGGAACACTTCAGAAACAAGAGGAAACCCGTGAAAATTTGACGGCAACTGAGAAGAAATCCATATAAGTGACTTTGTAAATCCAAGAATTTAAATATTTTCCTCTTCTAACCCATATCGCTTTTGTCCTAAATATAATTAACTATAATTCCAAAATAAATTAATATACTTTTGGTTTTAATATATTTGTTGAAATTATACTCAACACTGAAAGAGCATTTTTACTGTCATTGAATCAATGCTTCAGAAGCGTTGTCTTAAGTAATAACACTTGGGGCACATGAACCAGTACGCAGATCACACGGAGTGATTTGATAGGTATGTTGTAGGCAAAAATACCTCGTATTTAAAACAGCAGAGACGTCAACCTGAACAAATCTTCATTTTCAGGAGTAATGTACATGTTTTCACAGCCATGGCCTTTATGAACATAACTATAACCTCACACTCACAGATTTGCTATTTCCATGTTTTGGGACTTGTCTGCGCCGTGTGATGAAACAACGATCCACTGCAACTCGCAGATGATGAAACAAATGACAATAAATAATGAACAAATGACAGCAGACAAGCGTTAATTCTATTAATTTAACGATTTTAATAAAATTTATTGTTTATACTATAAAATGGTGATAATAACATGCTATAACACAACCAGGGGTATTACCTTTCATCTAAAACACAAATCACGAAATTTGGTTTAGAAGAAAGGTCAAATTTATTTGTAAACGAAAACCCTTAGTGTTTTAGATATAAAAATAGTACTTTTAATACTTTTACAGAAAAACCCGAAAAAACAGAAAATATATTAGAACAGTCCTTGGGAGTCCATAAAGATTATTTTCTTCTTGCTTGCTTCCCACGAGCGACAAAGTTAGTGTCGGGTGAATCCGAAGGAGGACACTGCGGAGAGGCAAAGTATAAATAAAAGGAGCGTCGCCGCGTTTTCTTTGGGGCGCGAGCAACGAGCGACGAGCGAGTTTCGCAGAAGAAACGGCCCTCGTAACTCGTCGGCCGCTTTTCTCCTCGGCGCAGACGGAGGTTAGCTGCGCGACGGGGTGGAATGGGGTGGGGTGGGAATGGGCGGTTGTCCATGGTCACCAATTTTTGGCGAAATTGGGATAAATACTGAAACTACAAGTTAAGTATCTACATTTTATATTAGTAAAACGACCGAATTCAAATGTTGCCTTCTGAACGAAAAAAGCGTTGGGAATTATACCACAGCGTTGGAAAATACAGACGTATTTATCCCTTGTTTTTATCAAACTAACATTTTTTACTTAAAAAATTTTACCCCGTGACCGCAGAAGTGATGGATGCAAGTGGTTGTGGGTGTGTATGCGTGGGTGAAGGAATCTAAATGCAATCGGCCTGCACGCCAAAAATATATATTCATTTTCAGGAGTAATGTACATGTTTTCACAGCCATGGCCATTATGAACATCGTCTAGGGATTAACGAGAAAGTAATTATATACTACAAGGGAAAATTAAACATTTGAAGGCTTAGGGAGTAGAACTCGGAAACCAAAAACACATGTTGTTTTTCTAAAATTCCTTCAGAATGTCCTCGAGCGAAACGGTTAAGAATTGTGCCAATCGATTTTTGTTTTCGACAGGAATCGAATGGGCTATTGATCACTTTTGTAAGTGCTGTAAGTCACTTAAAACGCGTTTTGTTACTTAAAATACCAGAAAACACGATTTTAGAAAAATTTCTTAGAATGGTCTGAGTTGATTCGCAAAAAAATTTGAGTTCCCACCAGGAGACCGAGGCGTGTTCAATGAGGCACCCTGACTGCCTCTTTTTTTGGACAGGAAATGTTTTAACCGCGAGTGACGGTCAGGCGTAGACGGACGAATGAACGAACGGACGCAGGTTGATAGCTATGTACGGGTTAATTAGCATACAAATATTAATTTACTATTATATGAAGGTAACATGCGGTTTCTCTTAGTTTACAAATACAAATAACAATGCTTATGAAAATCACAGTGTTAGATTGGATTGCTTTCAAGACATATAGAATTTAAATTCGCCATTTACGAAAAAAAAAGTTGATCAACTAGTATCTAATCTATTCATCTCTTTGAAATACCTACACTCCATTATAATGATGTTCTAGATCACTACATTAGTTTCCTAGAAAATTCTTCAATCAGAAGAAGCCACTCCATCAGTAGTAGGTCATGATCACCTTTTATTGCAATCGTTATATCACGAGATTAACAATCAATAAACGAAATGTCGAGCTACATATCAAAGAGTACTTTATTAGTAGTCGTGTAAGAGCTTTGGGCGAGAATATGTTAATTCAAAAAGTTCATACATTCTGAAGGGCTATTCGGATTGCTGGCGCTCGTGACCGCGGTATGGCCGTACTGAAATAGAGATTAACATTTTAAGTCAATACTCTAAAGTCAAACAACTCTCTTTGAGCCAACATCTTTTGTTCAGTTGCGCCACAAACCACACTCGTATTCAAATTCGGTTGCAGATCCCCAGACACAAGTAAGGGGTGACGGAATCTTTCAAAGTCGCTTGCCTGCTCCTGCCGCGACGCGCCGGCGTCAGACGCGGAGCCTGGTCAAGTGCAGCGCAGATCTCATTAAGCTAATCTCCGAGAGGAAGCCGTACCGAGTGTGGCGCCGGCCACGCCGTGCCGTTCCGTGCCATGGAGCGACCTGCCATCGCGAGGAGTAAGCACGGCTTAGGCGCAGGAACTGTACTCGATCTACTTTTTTTTCGTTCTACCAAAATCTATTTCCATTTCAGTTAGAAGGCCAGAGATATTCAAAGCATACGGTTCGCAACTTCGATTTTTTGTTGTTATTTTTGTTTTGTTTTTGTTTTACATATTGTATCGTTTATTTGGGTAGTACGTATCCCGTCAATTCTTCACGTCTGAAATTGTGTCAATGATCCTTCATATGATTGTAGAAATAATTGAACTACTGATCCTTCATTTCCCTTGTGTAATATTTTTTGATATTATTGCGATACACGAAATGAAAATGGAATCAGCAATCTGTCAGTTGTTTGCAATGTTGATCAGAAGGTGAAGGGCTTTCCTTACGATCTCTAATGAGGTATATCTCTCTAATTATCAGACGAGAAGGAGCATGAGTGCGCTATTAACGCGACAACGTCGCGTGTCTGTAAATTATTGAGCTATCAAATTCAAACAAACATCTAGCGATCAATTTTGGCGTAAGGTCGAAGATAACCCTATCAAAAAAATTGGGCCAATATCCCTCTATTAAATTTCATTTGACTCATTTAGCTGGAGACAAAACATTTCTCCGATATCCTCTTGAACACAAAATTGTTATCAATGAATTTTCACGTCCTCATGGACTGTATTTCAGGAGCTCTTCGTATTTTTTAAAAATATTCCTCGAACGCTCTGCCTCACACGCTTGCCCTCCTTATCCTTTCAGGAAAGGCTCAGTAAAGTTCTCAGAAAGAGTTTTTATCTGCCTCCGAACAGTCTCTTCTTAGTGGGTATTACGTGTGTTTGAGCAGGTTGTTTGCATGGCGTGCAGTCGCAGATTCGTACTAAGAAGAGGCGTGGTATGAATGAAATAGAGCTTCTAGAGCGAGATAAGGCGCGAAAAACATGACGAAAGAGATTCGCTTCCCACAGTTTCCGAGATCCAACTTCATTTCACGCGTACACCTACAGTTTATCGGCTATATTGTTTGTATTTAAATGTGAATAAGATCTCTAATAGCGCTTTAAAGATGATGGAGGACGATACAAAAGTGAAAGGATGCAGAAATATTCCGCCTCCAAAGGCCTGGAATCACGAGAAGTTTCCGAAGACTCTCCAGCCACGGCCATAACTAACTGGAAACGTTTTTGCAACACCAACTGTGTATGATTTACCAATAACTGCCACAATTGTGTTATTCCAGTGCGTTGACCTTCTCAGTTGATAAGCTTGAAGTAGATAATGACAAAATTCATCGACCTACCAATTTACCTTTCAAAGGGCTATTTCTCAAACTGAAAGTACCAAGTGACACCATATGTTTATTTAGATTTCAAATAATATTTTTAGAAAATATTACAAACGTTCATTGACAATAATGGAACATTATTTAAGGACCGAAAGTTCACAATTCTATAGAAATCCTATCCACAAAACGTAAATGTACCGATCTCGGTGGTCGAGATGGTTAAGGTAGTAATGCCGTAGTGATTGCAGGGAGAAGGATCGCGGGTTCGAGTCCCGCTTCGGGCATGATTGTATTAGTGTTCTCTCTATTCTCTAGTTCTCTTTGTGTTATTTCTGATTCGCACAAAACGCGCGTTCTTCAGTCTCCGAGAACAATGGCATTAGCCGTAGTGCTTGTGCAGAGCATGCACAGCTGGCAGTGCCGGAGTAAGGCAATTTTGGGCCCGGGGCAGGCTGAAATGTAGTCCCCGTCCCTCCCCCACTCCGAAAAAATTGAAAATGTGAACGTTGTATCAAGAAACCATAAGAGTTATTTCATTTCAACAAATAACTAAAGTTACAAAAAAGGTTTTGGGAATATATTTTAAACAATAGTTTTAAGTAAAAATATTTAGTGATGAAAGAATACAATTTCCACAGTGAGTTTAAAATGTTAAAAAATGTGTTGTATTTAGTTAGTGTTTAATAAATTCATTTGTTTTTAAATGCATGAAATAATAAATATATATTTCAATAGTGCCTATTTTAATATTAGCGTCATTTGATTACATACATTTTTCCATTTTATAGCTACATTCATGCATAGCAAATGAAACTCTTATTATCTGAATCATTCATGTATTGGAATGAGTCCTACTTTATAATAATGATGACTATAATTAACAATTTAAGTTAAAAATTAATTGAAAACTTTATGACATATCAGACTACTGTACTGCGTCTTATAAAATTACGATAACGGTTCTCTCGAGTTCTAATTTCTTTTTCATTTTTTCCTAATTTTTCCCATCTGTCCCATCACCGGGACCCTTAACTTACGAGGACCCGGTCGTTCGCCCGATCTGCCCATGCCTAGCGCCGGCACAGACTGCAGCCTAGGTGCAAAACCGTGCCTTATCGTCGCCGTGCCGGTGTGCGGGGTGCGGCGAAACGTCACAACCACGTCGCCGCGCAGCGCAGGGGAAAGGAAAGGCGCCGTAACTCTGCCAGCGGCGCTGTTGGCGGCCGGGAGCCTTGGCGAGAGATAGGCGAGCCGTAAAATTGCGCAACTAGTTTATACAGCTCGATCGCCTACACCCCTCCTCCCGCCCCGCCGTGGCCGTCTGAGGGAAAGCGGTGCAGAGGCTGGTCCAGCTTTGTTCATGAGCGGTAGTTTTCTTAGATCTTCGAACCACTTTCCGTTTACGAAATAGAAAAATAATGTAAGAGGACACGGAATGCCTACCCTGGCATTGTTAAATATTTGAGTCTAATTCTCAGAATCTATTACAGTAAAGCATATGAAATGTTTTCAAGTTACAGATTTAGCACTCACAATCATTAAAACAACGGTTTTGAAAAATGTTTACTATTTTTGTAGATGACAATTTTTTATAATGCATTTTTACCGCGTTTTCTAGTAAATTAAGTTTTGCAGAATATATAAAACTGAGGTAATCATAAAAAAATTGTTTCAGTAAATGTAGGAAATCTTTATTAACAACAACTCAAAATTTCAGTATTAAAAAGGTTACTTTTGGGAAATGAGCTTTAAATATGCAACTCTCCAGCACACCAGCTCGATAACTTGCCTTTATCAGAATAAACATTTTCCAATAACTACTTCATTTTGAGACTTCTTTATACTATTTAACTTCACAATATAAAGTTTTCAATTTTCTTTCTGCATGTCTAAGTCTTTCAGTATTTATGCGCTGCACTGTGAAACAGTATCTAAAAATATTGGAGCCATCAAGCCCAATGAGAGGAGAACTTCATACATAAATAATAAAAATGAACTTTTAAGAGTGATATCAACATAATTCAAACGATAATTTAAATGATGATGATTTATGAAAAAATAAAATAGCAAAGAGCTATTTTTTGACATCAAAATCGTTCCGCGCCCCCTTGGCCAAATTTCCGTTCTTAAATTTGACACTTCTTTTCACGTCTACCCGCGAAAGTTATCTATACCTTTCTCATAAGATGAATAAAGTGATCTGAAAATAGGTGCGTATTCCTTACCGAAATTTCCGAGACATGTAGTACGTGCTATTTTATAACTTACTTTGTAACGATAAACTGATAAATTGTTCTGTAGCCAGTTGATCACTGGAGTAATTATCAGATTATTTACATCAGCGGCTATTAATAAAACGCCATTTCTTTTTCTCATTTATCTTACTGTCTTGATCCGAGTACAAGGAGAACAAGGAATTGAGTGTGACGTCGCCTTCGCGTCGGGCCTTGTGTTATATAACTGTAAAGCAGCCACTGCAAGCTACTGAAAGCGAGAGGATGGTGGGTAGATGAATTACCCTCCTTACCCAGAACTGTCTTCGGGTCCAATTAGCACAGCCGGCGCCGCCATGAGGACGGGTCAACTTTGATGCATCATGTTTACACCGGCTGTTTCCTACCTCAAGTGACAATCGCTGGAACACTTGATAGATGTCTGTTATATCAAGCTCGCTCTGTGGCAAAAGACAGACCGTCTTTCATTGGCATTTGATTAAATAAATTATTTCAAACTGAGACTTAAAGAATATTTTAAAGTATTTCAAATGCGTGGATAATGTATTATAACGTCCGGGCTATTTTCCCTTCATCAGTATTGTTCTATCTCGCAGTATGCGAGAAATATATATAAATCTCGAAATACTACTAATATCTCACTCACAACTCTTTATAACGACACTCCGAGGATATTTTAAAATCGAATCTGAAAAAAGAAAATAGTGTATTAAGGTAAATACTTATAACATTCTTTAGGTTCAGGAAGGGTTTGAAACAAGGAGGAGAGAAAGTAACAGACGAGGACAGAAATCATGAGAGACATTCTGAAGTCAACGCGCGTCCGGATGTTTGATCCGGGTTTGGGTGGTAATAGAACTTGTTTGCCTCTTTCGAGGCATCGAGAGACCACTGCTCAAGTGGCTGCAACTTCTCGTTTCCATCCTGTCCGATGCTACAGACGCTTCCTCGCGCCGGCTGAGGCTGTCTCCAAGTGTGACCTCAATGGCACTTGCCATAGTTCCCCTATTAGCACATCTTCGATGCGCCTGATTATTCGGCGTCCACTGGGCCCGGATTTTCTGCACCTACCTTCTCAACACGCACTAGCGTTGCCCGTGGCTCTAACATGCTAGCCTGGAATTAACGGATAGATGGAATATAGGCAAACCTAGGTCGACCAAAACCCCTAGCATTATGTGGAACGTGGTCACATGGTGGGCTACAGGCCTCAAACCTGCCTTGGCTCACATAGCATTACTCCTTCGCCACATTCACTCTCAAATTACCATTTCCCGAAAGCGGGAGATGCAGTACGTCACATTCCTTGTGAATGCCGAGATCATGAACTATTGAACCCTATCTAATATGACCAAGGATTATGGACAGAAGAGCCGATCATGTAGCAACACAGGCAAACGTCAATACCCTGGCAGTATTCGTACCCGCGGCCCTTCATATCGACAGCGCCACGGCACGCCTTTCAACGATCTCGGCGTTCGCGCCCGCCATGAGGAGCAGTGTGTTTCCCTGGAAACCAGCCGGTGAGCGTGGGTGTCGTTCGTAGAAACCTCTTGTCTTCGTCGCCCTCTTGCTCTCGTCCCCGCCCTTGTCCTTGTCCTCGACCTCGCCCGGCCGTAGCCGGGGCCACTTCTCTGAACACCACTTGTAGTCGTCTCGGGCGAGAGAATTCTTCCCAACCAGAGGCTTTGTCGAGATGTGGAGAGCAGGGAAAGGAGTAGGTCGGAGGAGAAGGCACACTATCTTCTGATGAAGCTCAAGATTCAACGTATGCATGATTCAATGTATTAAATTTCGTACATTAAAGGTGTTCAATCAACATCAATTACAGAATTGATAAGTGAATCCTATCTCGTCAGAATCTATCTACCTGAATCTATCTCGTCGTGAATTCCATCCGTCAGCACCGATCTTGTGGCCGAAAATTCAAAAGGCCAAGTTACCATTAATTCCTTCCTTCCTCAAGGAGAAATATGTTATCAACATACAGATCTAAAATCATCAATTCCAGAAAATATTTGACGAGTGATGCAGAGTGTCACATCTCTAATGAATTCCGAGGTCTAAAACTAAGGTACCTTGCCTCACCAAATTCTAGAACATCATTTAATCATTCTAGAACCGTTTAATGTTCTGGTATACATTTTAGTTAATTATCATTTAGGATTTTCGATTTCTCAAGAACTCGATGCGATTCGGTGTGATTCAAGAAACAGAAATGAGAATGGGGAAGAAAATCTGGCATTCGAAAGACACCTCACGGAGAATTAAGAGAGCAGTGATGGAAATAGCAAAAATACGTTAGCCAAGTGTGTGTGTTCAACAACACTGGGAAAAGCTTTTATGAAAGGAGGACGTTTTAAAGGATTTCTGTTTATGTTCTGCGTTGTAGTCGTTTTCAATTTGAAAGCTCCGCCACAGTTAAAAATAACCAAGGCAGTGTGGAGTCAATGACTTCGCTAATTTTTACTGCCCCTGTTTCAGTTGCCACAGCTCTTTCCGGACGATGTACAGACATTTTGAAAATTGGCTCACACAACATCTTTAATCAGTAATCACCTTCTGTAACAACGCTCAGTGAAGATGCTCCTGTCTTCATTCTCAAACAGGTTTTCAAGTATTTTACTTCTTACTGGACTAAAGATCAACATTAACGGTTTAAGTAAAAACATTATAGTTTTTTATTGAAGAATTCTAAATGCCTACAAGAATATAAAGTTAATTTTATACACGAAGGGAAAAACGTATTCAAAATAAAACTGACTGACTTTTATATATCAGCGTCGTCAGGGGCTTCTTAAATACAACATTGTACTCTCATATCAAATCCCAGTATCTCCGTATTCCGCCTGTTCTACTCGTACCAAAGCAGGTGGTCAATAGGGTAGGAAAGGCAATCCCAACGCAATGTCCCAGACGGTCAGTTCTCTCATGAGTCCGACGCTTAATCACTTGGCGTTACACTTAGCCCGGAACATGAGTCATTGTTTGTGAAGACGCTCAGTATTGATAATTATTATTTTTCGCGACCGCGGCGTCAGTTTTATCGCGACAATGGCCGGAGGCGTCTGCGGCGAGGCGAGAGGCGGTGCGGTGCGGGCGCAAGCGCGTGGGCGCCCACGTGGTGGCGGCGTCGGCGAGTGAATCAACGAAGGCGGCGGCGGCGGCAGCGCGACGGCATGGCGGCTGCTCCGTGCGATGATTCACGCCCGCGCGCACGCGGCGTGCAGCGAGCGAGCTACACCGAACGAGCGGGCGAACACGGCCCAGCCCCCGGCCGCCGCGCCGCGCCCCCCCGCGCATTCGGGCGCCAGCCGCCAGTGGCAGTCAGCTGAGCCGCTCCTCCGCCGCCGAGCCGTGCCATGCGGCGCCGTGGAACGGCGGGCGGGTAGGCGTCGCGACGCCGCCGCTCGGAGCGCACGTGCGCGGCGCCGCGGCCCACCCGCGCGCGTGGGCGGAAGACCGCGGCCGCCGCCCCGGCTGCGGCGCGGCCGGGCCTGTGCTCGCTCCTCCGGGGCGCTCTCGTTCGGGTGCGACTCTGACAACTGGATTCACGTAAGGGCCCTATGAACAGGCGTGCCCAGAGAAAACCAGGGACCTGTTTGCTGCCCCTTGATTCAAGGAGGGCCTTTATTTCAAACAAAAAATGTTCTCCTCCGACAATTCATCAACAGATTTCATTTCTCCACGAATCAAAAATAACATATAGCGTTAAATTTGGATTAAAGATAAATACAATTTTATACCTTTCTTTTGAATGAAAAAAATCGGGGCTCCAATGACGTGGGGGCCTCAGGCAAGTTGCTCCATCCGCCCCTCCTTCTGGACACCCCTGCCTGTAAAGGACACTTTTAGGGGATCGATGAAGTACGAAGTGCCGTGTCGGTTTCTTCAAACATTTTCCAACTTGGCAGGTTTTCTTCTTAATGAAGGTTTGCAAAATATCCACAATTTAACTTAAATTGAAAATTTTAACAAAAGACTGTTGGAAGATGAGGCAGAAGACGAATTTTTAGATACGATTTTCAGGAAAAGTATTGCCAAATAGTCCTCGACAGTTGGTAAAAAATAAAATCTCTTCTTCAGATCTTTCTAGGGTGTACTTTCTAGGATCTTTCTATATGGACTCTACGGTGGAGGGATGTCGTTTTGCTAACCACATGAACCCCTTATCCCATGGCCGAGAGGCTGGGCCACCGCATGTATCCCATGGCTCGTATTGTGCTGAAGAGCCAAGAACAGGACAGAGCAGTGTTTAAGGAGGAAATCATTTCAACCTTAATTTAATACTTTTAAATTCGAAATTAAGATACTGCTTTCATTAACATTTACGGAAACAAAATAAGTAAATTTGATTTAGACGTAGAAGGAAAATTGATCAGGTTTTTAAAGCTGAACCACCCAATTTCCATATCTATCTTCTTGGTGACTCTAAGCTATCCTCAAGGTGTAGTACCAATTAAACAAGTTTTTTTGGTAGATTGTTCATTAAGTGTTATTGCAAATGAGATTTGAGATTTATTGCTCTTCACGAATATAATGATACATTTTTTGTTAACCTAAGAAATCAAATACCCAAAAATGTCGGTGTTCTGGTGGCAAAGGTACGCTCGTGACGGGATGATTAGTTAGTTGAAAAAAAACATTATTTCTGTATTTTATCAACACTGTTATTAAAAAGAGAAAAAACAAACAACATTATATTATTAGTGCATGCTCCGCCCCAGCGACATTCAATGCCCGCCCCTCCCCTATCACAACCATTCCACACCCCACGACCCCCAACCACCCGACCAGCCAGCACTACTGCGCTGCTCCGGAGTACCAGGATGCATTGCGGATTGCATTAAACGCAATTTGGTAAGCACAATACTATTATTGTTGGAATTTCTTCACGAAAGAATAATGTTGGTCCGAGCGAAGTGACTCAGTGCGTAGCGCGCTGACTTCGCAATCGGGAGGTCCGGGTCCGATTCCGAGCCGGCCATTCTGACTGGCGATTTCGTGGTTTCCCTCGGTCATAAGGCGAATGCTGGAATGGTTAAAAAAGTCCACGACCACCTTTCACCAATGTCCTATCACCTTCTGATCTATCAATAACAACAACATTAATAATAATAATAATAATAATAATAATAATAATAATAATAATAATAATAATACACAGTGGGGACAAAGTTGCTCGCGTCCGTGGTCTTCCACACGTGTTCCCTAAATGAACAACAGTGATTCGCCACCTACGCGCCTGACCATTGTGGGGGTGCGGATCTCTACAAGCTGAGGGGAAATTCTGCACGTCTATACTAGTCGGCGCGTCACCAAATGGCTAACATGCCAAGGGTGGACATTGGCTAACAAACAACAACAAACAACACAATAATGTTGAACTATTGTAGTATTCAAAAGTTGAAGTGTATCAGTACAATTTTATGAAAATCGGATAATAGTGTTGATAAGTTCTGTTAGTATTTAATTAATTTCTTCATTATGGTGCATCATTATAACCGCACAAGGAGAGAACCTGCATTATGATCGGAAAGCCGAAAAAGATGACAACCAATATTATAAATTTCTCCCCGTTATTTTCGGAGTAAAATAAACGCATTGTCCGCTTTGGTATATACGCGAACTCGCTAAAGAGTAAAGGACAATATCCGCCGATCAGTACGATGTATTGAGTTTTAAAACATTTGTGCAGTGAGCAACGATAAGCATAATTTGTTTGCACCAGCGACTAAAAAATTATAGATCCTTCTTGTGACTACGATTGTACTAGAGAACAGCAGTGCTGAACGAATGAGAATCGTGAACCGCGCGGTACAGCGGAAGGACAGGGTTGCGAGACGGAAGTAAGAAGGCAATGAAGTAACAAAACTCACAATGTAACAACACGTTTATTGCTCAAGCAAGAACATTTGCTGACGAAAATCCAGTTGTTAGAGTACATGCTTCAAATGTCCCATGCACTTATGACAGCATGCCGCAATGGTCCGTTGCACCCTTCCCCAATGAATTGATTTATTAATGGTTCCGAGCCCCTCAACTGTTATGGACATTATTCCCGTCAGTGTAGTGAGTACGTTATCTTTGGGGGTGTCAGTTTTCCACACCAGCTGAAGGAGGAGATCCGGCGCCGATCTTTACAGCTTGCAGGGGATTCCCACCTCCAGGATTCTCCCCCCAGCGGGGCACCGCCCCAGGCGGGACAGGCTCTAAGATCCCGACTTGTTTCTTGGCGTATGTGGTAGTGCATGTGTGTAGTGTGCATGTAAGGGTGAGCGAGTAAAGGAAGAGGTTAGGTCGAGGAAGAGGAAACAAAGATCGCGCGCGGTGCGTGACTCGTTTGGTGGAGGTTTGCTCTGGCATACGCCTGATAGTGATCGAAAAAAAAAAAAAAAAAAAAAAAAGTAAAACTAGCGATCAGAGCAACCGGCCACTAGAATTTTCTTCAGACAGCGGCTGAATTCAACCGAGCTGACCAGCGGGAGTCCGTACACGCTCCCTGATATTTCGACGGTGAGGACGCCCCAGACACATGTAGCCACACGACGATATACTGCATGTCGTCCGGCGGGTTCACACGCACACAACCCTTGCCAGCCAGGAGAAAAACCCTAGGCGCGGTACGTGGCGATCGTGGCGGCCAGGCGACGGGGCCGCTGCTGCAGCCAATCCAACGACCCGGCAAGTACTCGTACGCCTTGAGGGGAGCGTGCTCGTCATGGCGGTAGTGCGCTGATGCACCGTTGCGTTGTATCCGTATCCTTCCCCGGTAGGGCTAAGGACACCTCTTCTAGGACACTACTCAAGTGGCTCCTTTTGACGTGCCCTAGGCCAGCGGTGAGGCGTGTTGGTTAGTCAGCCCCAGGAGAGGGGAGGAACTCTCTAATCTAGTAAAACGTCGACGCGAAAAGAGACCAATCTACTCCTTCTGGTCAAGACTACGCCACTCAAGTACATGTTATTTATCTTCAAGGGACTTTGCTTATGTATCCAAGCGAACTATGGTATACGGATTGTATGCGTTCATTCTCCGCGGCTACTGTTTATTTATATCCGCTATCATAGTAACCCGTTCTTCTCGCTTATCTTGCCCTCTGCATGACCAAATAAACTACAATAACGTAAAATTGATTGTTTATATCAACGTGCAAGGGAGTTCTGGCTTATCCCACTGTCCAGGATGACAAATGAGGAACTCCAGCGGGCCTCTGCGTGCAATCTGATCTCAATATTCGCATCTGAACAGCCCTTTTCTAGGAGTTAGGGGAAAACTTGCCATAGGAACGTAAGGAACGCGTCAGCGTAGAGGTGATCCGGGAGAACATCTGGCCCGACGAATTTATAGCTCAGAATACTGGCCCGAAGATTAATTGTCCAACAAATCTGAGAACGGTGCGTCGACGTGACGTAGGAATTTTCATGTGCCCATTAACAAATCGAGAGTATTGATGAGCCCGTTTCGTGTAAATGTGGCCTGATCAGTTCATAACGTTCGTGCAGTGAAGTCTTCGTTTGCGTCGCGGTGCAGCGGCCACTCACAATACGCCATCAGCCGCGGAAGGTCGCCATCACGAAGTACTTGCAACGGTGCGTGTGGTGAAACGGGTTCACGTCATCCTCCTGCAACACTGGGCACAACGGCAGACGGTTTTTTGTACGCCCCACCTTCGGGCAAGGCCCCGTACACTCCTCATGAGCTCAGTTTGGCTGCGTCTTGCAATACGGCCCCCTAGGTACCAACAGCACGGCGGCACGGCTTTCCGGTGTCTGCTCTTGGCCGCGGTAGTGCCTTCCCCGGAGCAGCGGTGGCGTATTGATGCTCTGCAGTGAAACATGCTAGGACCTCTCGATTAAGCTATCACCTCCGCTAACGACCAGTTTTGTGGAACCGATTGATTTTCCATGAAATTGTGTAAATACTCCCTCTTTTTTAGCCACCTAGCTATGCGACCAGTAGATTTCATACATTCAACTTTACTTAGCTATTTTGAACTGTATTATAAACAAGAAGTGAAAACATGGTGATTACAGTTAATTTAATATATTCTTACGAAATAACGCATTGTCTGATTACTTCGAATGAGGACATCAGAAATCGCTAATCTCGCAGGGGGATTATTTTCTGTTTCCAAAAACAACAGTTTATTTTAGTACATGTCTCCTAATAAAACGTGTTCGTTTCTCCCATTTATCAGAATTCCAATTGTTTGCTAACTCGTACTTCCCTTCTTTCGAAATCCGTTAAGGATTCGCAGAACACTCCGCATGCGCGAATACGATCTAAAGCCATTCGCGAACTCCTGTGTCAGTTAGCTCTGAAAAGTTTCGACAGGAAGAGAAGCACCTCCAGCGAGAACAGAAAGCGAGCTTCTCGACTAGTAGAATGTGTGATAAGACACTGGTGTGTTTTGATACTATTCGAGAGGAGGTAAATGATCCTTTTGATTTGATTTATTTTGTTATTTATAATAATTAAAATTTTAAAGAGAATGTACATTTCAAGTCAATTAGTGCAGTTTGACTTGATTTACGCTTCCAGTAACCACACAACCTTCATTAAGAGACCACATCTATCAACGATCAATATTTACCACAACTATTGATGGCCGCTTATTACTTCGATTTTTCTATAGTGGCCGATGACATTAGGTTTGTAAAATGCATCTTTTTAACAGTGACAAGCACATTTCTGAGGCCGCGAGCCCCTTTAAGAAGGACGTTTGCAAATTAATTAAAAAAGATTCATTTTATAAGAAGTAAGTGTAACAATGACCTCATGTCATCGGCCACTACAGAAAAAACGAAGCTATAGGTCGGATTTCACCGTTCAACGTTGCACAGTGAGCGCCGGCGAATGGGTCACCGTGCAGCATAGAACTGCATGTACACTGCAAATCTGGCGTTCGTGCAGCATTTCCTTCGGACGAGGTACATTTCCCATTAGTGGTCTATGATCTACATCTCCATTTCCGTAGTTTTGCACGGTTGCCCGCATTGAATTGAATTTGCCTTATTTTACGTGACGAGACTCGGGCCATCAGGCCCGCTCTTCCGTCATTGCCGCCGCCCGCGGTTGCCCGCATGGCACTGATGCGACAGCCAGCGCCACATTGGACAGTCACGGCAACAAAGATGCGTTGGAAAGGGAAGTGTTTCGTTATTGCAGTAACTACATCGGTATATCCCGGCGTTGGGCACACCCGTTCTGTCGCAGTACAGCCTCATCATACTAATTCCTGAGGGTAGGGAGAGTGAGAAAGCTTATACTTTTATGTCCTCCCTTTCCTGGACAGTGGATCACAGTGGTGGTTTGACAGCTATTACATTGTTTTAAAACAATACAAGTATTTACTACGCAACATTTTTCATTTGTGGACGATTTATTAGCCTTAAATTCCTGGGCATGTTGTTCGTGTTCCGTGCGCCGCCTAACCTCCCGATGTAGACAGATTTCTGAGGACGTTCTCTATCTCCCAATCTGACAAACATCATTAAGACAAATTATACACAGTGACAGTAATTTAGGGCATAAATAATCCCTGTCTTATTAGTGAGAGTAAAAATTATTTAACTATTTCATTTTCCCTTCGATCAAAACTATTACTTTTTAGTAACTCTATGTGATACCAAAGAATTTAAATTATTGTAATTAAATTAATAAATGTAATTACGAATAATTGGAAACTATATAGAATACTATGTTATGCGAAGTACGATGACATTCATTAATAGTCCGTATCTGCTTATGAATATATAATTTAATGAAAGGTTCCTGGCACCTGTCGGCTGGTATGATTCAAAAGAACTACTATAGGCGTTACACATTCCCGCCGCCACCACCAAGTATTCCTTTAAAATTATTATTATTATTATGTCAGGGATACCTTAATCATGTTATCTAATAAGGAAAACAAGGGTTAACTGACAAATATAACAATGTAGCATAAAACAATAAAACCATTTTTGTGGGATACACAGGACAAAATGTTAAATACGAACGCAGCAATCAACAATGGACAACAATACGGGACTTATGCTAACGTTCAACTCCTTTTAGGATATTTACCTTTCTCTCCAAAACGGCGTAGTCTGATTGCATCCCATTCGATTTTCCTCGTGAGAACAGGAAAGAGCTCGACCAGCTTTCTCTTTTGTGTTTGAAGAACATGGAAGAGGAAAATAACAAATACTCCTTTTAACGTCGTTAATTTTGTTATTTGCTTATGTAAGTAATAATGAGATGTTGTAGGAAAAGATTGATACTTTAGAGTTAACCTGTATTAAATTCTTAACTTCTACTAGAATTGTTACCTGCCTCTACAAAAACGCATAGCCCGATTGCATCCCAAACGATTCTCCATATGAGAAGAGGGAACAGTTCGCTCTGGTATGAGTGCTTCGAAAATCGGCCTTTCTCTTTCGTATTTGAAGAACATGGAGGAGGAAAAGAACAAATACTCCTTTTAACATAGTACATTTTGTAAAACTCGTAAATTGTAATGAAGTGGAGATAAAAATCTCGTTACTCAATCGGGATGCAATAATTCTGTACCTTTTCAGGTTTCCAAAAGTGAAATGGGATTAACTGGGAAGTGGTTGAAAGGTAAACCAGACCGTGGGGTATAATCGCGTGATTCCCTAAATATGGACTCATGAACAGAGGATTGGGTGCCGTTACAATATCGAAATAGAATAATAGTGTTGTTGGTGTAATATTTAGTATACCGTAAGATATTTAATATGCTCAATAATGGTGCCGTTCTTAGGGTGGTTACTATGAAGTGCCAATCTTAAAGGTAGATTGTAGCTACAAGTCGTGGTTAATGAAAAAGCTACTTTAATAATTTAAGAGATTGTAGCCACTAGAGTCCAATTAAGTTTCGGAACTTTGAGTAAGTGTATTACCGATTTATTGATTCAACTTTTACTCAAAGCTGTTTCTATGCAACTTCGGTTGTTTGTGTTTCACAAGATGTATTCGATTTGCGTTGTTGCATGCTCTGCATTACGTATTTCAAGGGAGAAAATTTTACGAATGCAGTTTCAGAATAGAGGCTCAAGAACGAGTAACTCGATTGCATGAAATGGAGGAAGATTTCTACGCTGGTTAATTCTATAATTTATATTTTAATGCGTGTCTAGCATATAGAAATAAGATTTAAAGTTCCTGATTTCGCGTTAGTCAATTGTAGTTACCAATTGAACCTTCTGCTTGACAGAGATGCCTGATGCATGTACAAAATAAATGGTAGTTGTAAAAACTGAGAGAAATTAAACTTTTTTTAATATTTGACGAAAAGCACACAAGGAAGCATAAGTATATGTAGGTTTGGCAACACTGCAGAAGCTTAAGTCTGCGAAATCAGAGGTAGCAACACTGCTCTCCGGTACGAAGTGCTGCGTTTTCTTCTTTCCTTCTGAGAGTAGTGGGGATATAGCATGGTTAGGAAACTCAACTGTGCTGATCGATAAATAGTTGCGCACTGTGCATTTGGGGCGAAGTTCAGAACTGCAATCGTTGTTTGCGCATAAGTGATTTCGGGTAGATTTCAGAAGAATAGATCTGTCTCTCTATTATATGACTATCGGGTTATCAAAGGATCCCAGTTTCATGCATTCGTAATACAGAACTGACATTTTTAAAAAATATTTTCGGGTCGGGACGTAAAAATTCTTGTTTTTGATTAGTAACATGCAGTGTCTTTATATTCTTAGATTATATTATGTTCTTTAAAAAAACTGGAGATAACATTAAACAAAGTCAGCAATCGCTCTTATGAATCCATTGCAATATGCGGAGATTTTAACATTGATTTTCTGGTCGAATCTTGCGAGAAAGAGCAGTTTCTCAATTTAATTCATTCCTTCAGTTTGGATGTTACAACAAATGTTCCTACACTGATCACACTAAATTCAAAAAGGCAATCCATCAAATAATAAACAAAACCACTACCCTATTTGAAATTGAAACAAAAGATTTGGGATACAGTGATCACGATGCACAAATTCTTACGATTATAAGAAATGCGAACACTGACACATTAAATAATACACGTATTAGTAGATTGTTTACTAAAAGTAAAATAAAATTATTCATCAATTACTTGCTGCAAGAGTCATGGGACACGGTTCACAATACTGATACAAATGAAAAACAAAATTTTTTTTTCGACGCTTTCATTCCATTTTAACATTTGCTTTCCTCTTGAAAAAAGAAAATTAAATATTTCACGGAAAAGCAATTCTTGGATAACACAAGGGATTATGACATCATTTAAAAACAAACCAATTCTTTCTTTCATTTCTAAGCATCATAACGTATCTCAAGATTTCCTCCTCAACTTTAGAAAATACAAATCATTGTTAAGAAAAGTGATACGGCGGGCTAAAATCATGAAACATCAGGATATTTTGAACTCAAATAATAAAACAAAAGCAATGTGGAATATAGTACAAAATTCGACCGAATCTTCCAAAAACCCTGTAGAGAATGTTGTTTTAAAAGATAACGATAGAAATGTGAACGATGTGGCAACAGTGGCTAGTCTCTTTAAACAATACTTTTCGAGAATTGCTGCCAATCTCAGTAAGGGTCTTCCACAAAATTCAGCATCATACGTTTCCCCAAAAAGTTTAGGCACGATGTTTGTTTCCGAAACTTCTTCCTATGAAATTCTCAAAATAATCGGTGGACTCAAAAATAAATATTCGGTCGGTTTAGATGAATTTCCAGATTGTTTGTTAAAGACTTGTGCGCCCGCCATTATACATCCGTTAACTCACATAATTAATGTACCCTTATGCACAGGAATTTTTTCAGATGTTTTTAAAACAGCTAAGATAAGGCCGCTTGTCAAAAAAAGCCACAAAAATTAAATACAAAATTATCAACCAATTTCTCTTTTGTCGCTTTTTTAAAAATATATTAGAGAGAATTTTTTATATACGAATGGAAAAATTTCTTAGTAAACACGACGCGTTTTCAGATTGCCAACATGGGTTTCGAAAATCAAAATGTACGGAAACAGCCATCTTTTGTTTTCTTAAGGATGTCGCCTCAACCATAGATAAAAACGAAGGACCTTTTGGAATATATTTAGATCTTTCAAAAGCTTTTGACGTCATTGATCATAACAATTTACTATTAAAATTACCTTCCTATGGAATTCGTGGTATTGCTCTAGATTGGTTATATTCGTACCTTAAAGAAAGATCTCAAAGAGTAGATATACCTTATTGAAAAAATGGAACATTATGAACACTTTTCTGATGCTTCGCCAATTGCATGTGGAGACCCCAAGGTATCGATTTTAGGCCCTAGTCTCTTCCTTCTAGACGTAAACGATATGCCCTCGACAATTGGAGACGGAAGAACGGTTCTCTTTGCGGATGATACGAATATTCTTTGCAATACAGAAACCCGAAATAGTATAAATTGTCGGCGCGTTGGTGTAATGGTAAGCGTATCGGACTGTTATACCCAAGTTGGCGGTTTCAAGGCCGAGGTTTTTTAAGGGCGAAAAAATCCTTCGTACGCCTTCCTTCGGAGGGGAAGTAAAGCCGGCTGTCCCATGTTAGTAGATTTACTTGCATGTAAAAGATCCTCAAGCCTAAATGTCGCCTCTGGGCAAAACTTAAATCGCTTGTTCGTCGCCCAAAAAAATACCTTCTTTCTTCGCTAGTTTGTGGAAAGAGCGTAGCGAAATTTGCGTGGTCAGACGGTAGAGCAGGCCTGATGGCCCGAGTCTCGCCACGTAAAATAAGGCTTCAATTCAATACAATAACAGATATTTCAAATTGGTTCCATAATAAAATTAATAATATATGAAAAAAAAACACTGTTTCAATGCAGTTTTTCTTTTCAAATAAACAGCTCTGTACTCCATTGAAAATTAACTGTGTGCAATTGACTGACGTTACGGTAACAAAACTTTTAGGTATTTCAATTCAGTGAAACCTTAAATGGAACGTCCATTTAATTGAATTGAACACTATATTAAGTTCATTATGCCACGCATTCAAAATTCTTTCAAATTCAGTCTGTCGTCATACTATTCGTAGTGTATACTTCGCGAAAGTTCATTCCCGCCTGAGGTATGGTATAATATTCTGGGGAAATACATCTTATAGTTCCCATACTTTTAGATTACAAAAAAGAATTATACGAATAATAAGCGAACTCCATCCACGTGATTCTTGTAAGCCTATCTTTATTAATGTAGGTATTTTACCATTACCTTGCCACTTGATATATGAATCAGTAGTTTTTGTCACAAATGACGTACCTAAGTGCGATAATATATTTTCAGCAAACGCTGATGTCTATAACTACAACATTCGACATAGTAATCATTTTCATCAGATGACATTATCAATAGCTCACTTCAAAAAATTCTGAGATAATGCATGTACATTATTTTACATCTTGCCAGATGAAATTAAATGATTAAATTCGATTCAAAAGTTTATGCCTCAAGTAAAATCTTTCTGTTGCACAACTGTTTCTATACAATTGCAGACTCTACCGAGCATCGAAAAGGAAAGTAATATTTATTTTAACAATGACATTTAATGTATATTTACCATTTGAATTGTATAATTCTAAAGATCCTCTAACAGGTATTGTAGTTCGGCTTCTCGGTCAATGACCCCTCTCGATCAGGTTTTCGTTCAGTTTCCCTGATCCTTGATGCTGAGATGGCTCCTTGTTTTGTTTCTGGACATAAATGTAACTTCAAATTATCTTCTCTCCAGAGCACGACAAATACAGTTTTTATCTGTTTTTGACGCAAGTAAATAAGTAAATTAATTCTTCACTTTTTTCTTTAGCAATTTACAGGTTGTTGCGTGTATTTTGTATAGAGTTTTGTTTCCAGTGTTTTCAGTGTAGAATCGATGACTCAAGCAATTTTCAAAGTACTACTACAAGATTCCCCCAACATTGTTAGAAAATATACGATATTAAATCGCCTTCAAAACAAATATTCGTTTGAATTTCGTCATCGGTTCGTATCTACAGCTAAAATAATTATCTGAAATTGAATGAGAATAATTGTCCTGAATTTCTCTCGGAATGTTAATTTCTTTTCCACATTCTGTGACATTCAACGTGGGGTTTTCTGAGAAGCTTTGGGAATGCACTACTTTGCGATAAATTTCTTCCTTGAGTTACACTTGTTTCGGTTAACTTGTTTATTATGAATATCGAACGGAATCGTCTCTCCTGGGAGTGCCGTAAAAATGACGTCGTTTCTCTTATCGCCCGTTCCAAACTCTCCTACTTATCATACGCAATGACAAGAAAAAGGGAAACAGTCCAACTATTTAATGGGATACATATCTCGGCACGATTGTTGCGTATAAAAGTTTGGAGTCTAGCAGAAAACAAAAGGGGCATGCTGGTGAGCACGGGATTTAAATCCCATGCTGTAGTTAGAAGGAAGGAAACATATGTAGACAAAGTTACGAAGTAGAACATAAATATTTTTCCTCAAGAATGGGGAGCTTTATTTCCTCATAACGCAATATACATGTTTTCAAGAGAACCTATTCAACCAATAAATGATGGGATTTGTTTTTAGTACTCGTGATATGGTCCGATCGAATTCGATATTTCCTTCAACTCCTCTGTCCTATCCTGTCCCATCACACACACACACACACACACACACACACACACACACACACACACTTACATGAACAACACTATCACACATGTCGGTGGACCAACCGGGGACTTAATATTACAGCTTGTCTCGGCTGGAGTGATGGTCAACTGGGGGGAGATACCTGGCCGGGAAAATCCTCCGCAAACGACTTTTAGGTCAGCGGCAGATCTCACCGTCAAGTAGGGGAGGAACCCCACCACCTCTCGCAATAAAACATTCACTACAGAAACGGAACTAACGACCATCGCAGTTGTCATTCCCGGATACATTAATCAATCATTAACTCGTGGTATGGAACATGTGTGTAAACAGTGCTAGACGTCTAAAAAGAACTGCGCAGGTGGGCCGAAAACAGACGTAGTTCTCGGGCGCCGTCGAAATTTCTCGGTCGTGCGGGGCACGCTTCGATTTGTTGACCGAGAATTCCGTGCGCGCGAGGGGCGCATACCCAGAGCATGAGTAACTCGAAAAATTTTGCGCGGGAGGAGGTGGCGACGGGGGCGGCGAGGGCGCCTTATTATTCAACGCCGTTTCCGGCAACCCCGATGCGTCATTCGGCTGCTTCGGGCAGCTTCGGCTCTTCTCGCTACGCCGCGCCCCACCATTGGCGATGACGTCAGGGCCACGTGACGCGCTATGAGATCACCGGTCTATTTTGGGCTCTCGGCGGCGATGATGTCATGCCCCGCGCCGCGCCGCCGCTCCGGCGCAGCCTTTGTGTGGCGGGCGGGGCGAGGTGAGGGCGCTGCGGGCGCTGCTGTGCGGCTGTGCCGGACGGCAGAGCGCGCCGAGCGGAGCACTGCGACTGCGCAGGCCAGCGAACGGGCGAGGAGAGCGGAGCGAGACGCGAAGGGCTTCCCCCGCCGCCGCCGCCTCAGCCAGTGAGTGAGTCATCGCCGACCCAGCGAGACGGCCGGCCGCACCGCCGACCAAAATACCGGGCGAACCACCCACCCAGCCGACAGCGCTCAGCAGGTGGACCCCGCGGGCGGGCGACTGACCGGGCGAGCGCGAGCGCGGCTGACTCGGCAACGGCGACGACGGCTACGGACGATCGGTACGGGCGCGGGCGCGCCGCCGTCGCAACCATGTTCTCATCGGCCACCAACTCGTCCTTCTCCAGCGACACCGACAACAGCCAGGACTCCCGCATGTCCACGGGCGGCGGGAGCAGCTCTGGCGGCGACTTCCTCTCGCTGCCCAGTGGCGCGGAGGTCATCACTCCGACCACGGTAAGTGACAGTGCGCCCCCACTCCCCTCGAGCCCCGCCCCCGCGGCCACGGGTCCGGCGCGGGGCGGGTGACTCATCGCGCGAGGACCGCGTGGTGGAGCCCAGGGCGCGAACCCGAGACCCCGCTCCCTTACGCCCACCGCGGACAAAGATGTCTGGCGACCTTGGCGCGGTTGCCGACGTTTCAGATAGAACGTTCCTTTTATGGCAAGGCGGGGCCGTGGTGTCCGCCGCGCGGAGCAGGCAGACGGCGGCGCTACCCCGCGGCTTATGTAACGCGCCCAACTGCCAGCGCGGCTGTCACCGGTTTCATCTCATCTACCCGTCCGCTCGACGGCTCGCTATCAGCCTCTCGCAGTGTGCCTAGTGTAACTTCTCGGAGCGCGGCACCTCCGCGGGATTCTTCGTAATTTCTTTTACCGTCGAACCGTGTTCCGAATTCCAGTTCAAATAAGACGAACGGCGGTCGCCAGTTAGTTTCCGCCGGTCGCGATGCGCCAGAGCCGTCTCGCGAAGCGCGGGGGTGGCCGTTATCGAGCTGCTCCTCATTCACGAAACAGCTGTTCGCGTCCCAGTGCACGCTGTCGCAAGATACGACACTTTCACCTGCGCAGTTCGGCGCGCGCGCGCCTTCGCTTGCCTCTCGCTGGCTGGCTGGCTGGCGGAGGCTGCGGCGGCTCGGGTCGTCCGCAGCGGGGGCGTGTGTGCGACAGCGCCTGGCGACCAGACATCTGCTGTGACGTCATGCCGGGTGACCGTTGTCTGCTAAGACTCCTCTTAAGCCGGCGTTACCAGGGATAATTGGACGGGGGCAGTGTTGTCGCTCTCGACACACTTGTCCGGACCATCTGTGTACTCTGACGTGTGCGTGATACCAACTATTTGTATGCATTGGGGCCTGTGGGTATCAAGGATTGATCCAAATGTTCAGACGACCTAGTTCCAGTCCTGAGGAGGGGGTGAAAAGTACTCTTGTATCAGTCTCCCAATAATAACCTGCTTTACGATACTTCAAAAATTGTATTCCGTGTAATATTTGAGTAAGATGTAGGAGCCACTAAAATCCCTGTATATTAAACGAAATTGTGTGTTTATTCTTAAAGTGTAACATTAATGATAATTATTCGATAATTGTACACGCCGCATATGATACTGAGGATTAATACAGTTATGTGACCTTCATTTACTAGTTTTGCACATGCTCCATGTGTATTCAATGCAAAAACAGTCCTTTCTGTCAGAAAATGAAATTTGCGATGGCCTAGTGAAAATACACGCCATTAATGAAGATTAATTTATACAGCAGTGACAGCGTCATTGCTACATATATCGAAACATAAAGACACAAAATCTACTTTGCTACAAAATATAATTAAAAGTGTAAACTATTTCTAATTCATTCCAGTTCATTTTCAAGAATAAAAATAAAATTTAATTTCCATTCAGGAAAATGACTATTGATGAAGATTGCAGTGAATTCAAAAGTTCATAATCTCAAACGAAAGGTCCTCACAGATCTACAGAAACATGTATGGTATTAAAGTTTGTGTTTGATATTAACTACTGTCCTAAAAGTATCTGAACCCAGCGTCTATAAGATTAAGTAATGTCATATTTGAACTTTTTTTAGTTGCAATATTCATAATGTAAGATTATGTTGATAAAGATTAGTAAAATATATCAGCCTCTTCTACATTAATAAACTGTAAAAAGGAAACAATGGAATCCCATCATAACATTATCATTTTACTCAATTCTTTCTGAAATCATTTCAAAAACGTTGCTACTCTTTTGGACGAAATACATTTACTTCCATAGTATTGCAGAGGAGTGACCATAATTTATTTTTCAAATAGCCTTGAGGTTCAGATTCAGTAAACAAAGTGTCAAATGAAAAGCCATCGTCGACATTAAATACTGCCTAGTAAATTTTCAATTGATCAGCTCGCAAGAACGTTGCACTTTCTCAGTTAGAATGTCGTTCTACATTTTCCAGATGCAAATCTCCTTCCACCCCATCATAAAAACAATTGCGCATTGAATCATTCCGCCTTAGAGAAGGATGCAGCCCCATGTTGCTAGGCGGCACCATGCATTCCAGAAATGCGCGAAGAACTTTGTTTCTTTCCTTTCGAAATGATCCCGAAACATACTCCTCGAAAATATCAACAATTCATCGGCTGTCTCAACTAAAAAGTTGACATTTAATCTCTGAGGGAGTCATTTATTCGAGAAAAATATGGTATTTTTTCCTTCCAAAACGAATTTTCATCTATTTCGAAATAGTCTTTCCACACACCCTCGAATATATTAACCGAAGAGCTTATATTTACTTTTTAAGGGGGGCGGGGGGCTACAAATCTATTTTCCCGCTCCAAAATAATTTGAGTCTTCTAATTTCAAAAGAAAATGTCCCTCACCCTCGGATGCATCAGCCGAATAGTTGATATTTAATTATTTTTCTAAGGGGGTGGATTTTTAAGTTTGTAATATATTCAAGAATATCAGGCATTTTGCTCCGTATAAAACTAGATGTGCGGGGGTGATTCCATTTCGTTCCGTTCCTTCTGCGCAGCCTCGTCGCGAGGCGTCGCTGTGCGTGGCGCAGCCCTCCGCCGTCCGCCGCCGCGTTCGTGACGGGGCGGGGGGTCCGCGTGCAAATGCACTGGCGGAAAGGCGGTGCTCTCTCACCCTCCCCGCTGCACCGCCCCGCCCCCCGCGTCGCGGACGCCGGCGCAAGGGGTTCAAGGCTGGGTCGATACGGCGCGGCGGCGGCAGCGTCCCTCCCTCCCTCCCTCCCTTGCTCGACCGCCCGCCCGCCCGCCCGCCCGCCCGCCCTCCCTCCCTCTCGCCCCCGCTATATGATGGGGGTCGTGGTGAGGGGGGCGAGTGGATGGGGCATGCCAAGGGGAGGGGTCGGACCGCAGGGGGAGAGAGCGAATGTTTGCGGCGCGGCCTCCTGTCCTGCACTTTTTCCTAGTTCCCTCTTCCGTCTTCCTGCTGTTGTTTGCTACGGCGGCGGCGCCCATTCCTCGGGGGGCACATAGGTCAGGCACATGTAGACGCTCCCCGATTTCTTACTCAACGTGCAGACGATGATTGAATGCATCACCTGCTAACTTGCAGAGAAGAGCCACGTATGTTATTACTGGAAGATACAAAATAAATTTAAAAAAAAAAAGATTGTGAGGCTTTTTAAACGGCAAATTTTATTTTTAATTCTTTGTAGACGTGTTCTCAAATATAAATAAATAAGTTATTTTTTCCTCCTTATTATAAGTACAAAAAATCATAAAATTCACGAAAGAATCATCATTTTAGATCTGACACTGACAAATGGCTCAAATTAATTTTCACCGCCGATTACCTACCTCGAAAATATTTTAATAATAAGTATGGTTAAGACGCACGAATATCGTCTTGCATAACAAACAGAACATCATATAACAAACAGAACTCTGGGTGCCTTGAAGACGTAGGAGTTGAGACAAGTTGATGAAACACATTTTCAGAATCTGAGTCTTTCATGTACCGAAGTATTAATAAATGTCCAAACAAGATTTATATTAAGTATTAATAAATGTCCAAAGAAGAAATGCAAATAAATGTGAAGTAACTACCAGATTTAGGGATAGGAGTTTCATTGCATTTCAGGAAGATATTTCCTTTATTATTGGGAATCGCCTATCTGCATCCATTGGTCTATTTGTCCTTATCCTCGCTTGCTAGTTAATCTTCTTACACTTTTCGTTACATGAAAAGACATAACCTGACTCCATCCCGTTCGTTCATCCGGTGTTTCGGAAAGAGTAAACATTCTATTTAAGTTTCTATTCATATGTAGAGCATATAGATGTTCTCGCCCTAGTCGAGGCCTAGAGAAAATCTCAAACACAGGTTAAGTCAACGAGGTAAGATGAATATCGTGATAGGTGATTTCACGTTTTGATTTCACAAACATTTAAGAGGTGGTTTTATACGTTGTCAGTGCTCTAGAAGGAAATGCAAATGTTGCTTGAAAATGGGCAAAAGTGAACAATATGATTCTAAACAGACCATGGGAACCGTAGCAATCAATCCTCATAGTAAGGACGAAGACAACGGGATGAAGTCTGGCTAGATCTTTTTGAGGAGGTAGGTAAACGGTTTGAAAAAGTCGACTGCTGGATGCTGATTCGCCGGTATTGTGAATAAATTTTCCTGTCCTTTTTTAGGATTCTATAGAGCGACGATTCCCATGCTTAGCTGAGTCTTCCTTACTTTCCAATGTTGCCAAACGATTGACAATAAAAATTCAATAATTAATAATGCAGATAGTATACGGCGTCCTCTCGTGCTATACGTCCATATACATTTTGCACATTTTACCAATAATCGTATTATCAGATCGAAGTATTTCCTTCCACTTTTGGAAATGTAAAACACTATTCACGCAACATCATTTATGGTTATTTTTAAGGGTGGTGAACTGTTTGCCATATTCATTCTTTGACCCGAAATGAAGCTTCTACATTTGTTCAGTTGTAAATCAGCTCGTATTAATCAGTAAAATAAGTAAATTCTGTCCTCAATATTCTAAAGATGTCATTTGAAGCCCTCCCCCCCCCACACACACACACAAAATGGACGAAAATCCTTCGGCCTCCGGATTTGGTCGTGCACTTATCTCCTCAGAACGCGTAACCGCTTCCCAAAGAACGCGTGCGCGCAGGCGGCGCGGCGGTCCGAGCCGCGCAGAGGAAGCGGCATTTGCTGTGCGCCGCGCCCGCCGAATACTAACGAGCGCGAAATCTTCGCTCAGGGCCGCGCAGGCGACCCGGCGCGGCGGGCAGGGGAGCTGACGTTCGCGACTCGCCGGGGCTTCGTCGCGAATTGCTTGGGGGCGACTGGGCGAGAGAAGCCTGGAAACGAAGAGGAGAAAAGACGCTGGAAGTGAAGAGAGCAGAATGTTTCTTCATCCAACGTCTCGGTCAATATCTTGTATGAAGTGTATCGTTCACATAGTTTTTGTTCGTTCTGAAAGTTCGGGAAGATATTAACAATAGTTGTGGCTCGTCTTATCATAGTTTACTCATGAATTGTATTGAGTTCATACACTAACAACTTTCTTTCATGACACAGTCGTCCATTAAGGACTAAGATTTTTTCATCAACAAAATGATCAACGACGTTAATCTTCGTTATAATTATTAACAACTCTGAATTCGTTTTATTTCCATTTGTTGTGCGAATAATGAGGGTGGCACTTCACTCTTGTACTTCCTGAATTATTAGCCCTGATGTCACATAGTATTAGAGGCCGAATAGTCCTTTGCACTTCCTGAGTTTCGCGTCTCTCTCGTGTAGCGAAGGCAGGGCAGCGAAGTGCGGTGCAGCGTAGGGCGCCGTGGACGAAGGGCGAGGCCGAGCGTTATCGAGTGGGAGGGAAGGGCCATGCCCTGCAGCGAGAGGGCGGGGGGCGGAGCGCGTGGCACGCAGAGGGGACGAAATGCACGCGGCGTTGTGGGGAACGAAAGAGTAGGGGGAGGCGAGGGTTCCACTGGACCAGCGCTGCCGCCGCGTTATCGATCCACGCCCTCCGCCTCCGTCCCCCTTCCGTTGCGGAGGGGGGCGCGTGCATTGTGCCTCCTCCCCCCCGCCTCCACGCTGCGCTCGCCGCCCTCCTCGTTGCGCGAGGGGGGCTTGGGTGCAGGCGAGAGCGAGGGCTTGGGCTAGGGCTAGGGGGTCGCGTGCATCGCGGGATGTGGTTCAGTAGGCGTCGTGGCGGTGGTGGTGCTTGCTCTGGCAGCGGCGGCGGGCGATGCTATCGGGGCGGCGGGCCACGGGGCGGTCGCGTGCAGTGAGAGCGCCAGCCCTGTGGAAAGGGGATGAAGGGGGGCGTGCGAGGAAGAGTACTTAGGGCGAGCTCTCTTTCCCGTAGCCTCGTAGCCTTGGCGCGTGATATACAACTACCTGTTCGGGCCCGTTTCCTTGCAGTCTATTTTTGCTCACGTCGGACCGCGAATCTCCTTATCCTTTATCGTTTCCTTTGTAATCCAAGAGTCCGCTCTTGTCTAGTCCTTGCTTCCTTATTATTTCCGAACGATTTATGGCAAGAAGGTTCTAAGCAGCTCATTTTCGCAACGCTCACACTTTAGATAGGCAATCTTCTGCACACAGAAGCTTGCCAGCTTGCCGGGCCAAAATTTCAAGATACGCTGAGTGATAATGAACGTTCCGAGATTATCCGAAACGAGAAAGTTCTCCAGGCTCGAAGAGACAGGAATGGAATAAGTGAAAAATTAAAGATAATTATTATTCCGAAATGAAATATCCGAGAAATCTTCAAATCAATATCATTTTTCCTAACCCAGGAGCGAAGACTGTTGTCTTGCTTGCAAGACATGGTAGCCTGAGGGGGCGAGGCGCACCACTGACACTGGCATTGGCAACTGCGCGAGAGGAAAAAGACGGTAGGGCTATGAGGGCAGCGGCAGAAGAGAGGGGGCGGGTCCGGCGGCGTGGGGCCCTTCCGTGGCGGGGGAGAGGGTTCGTGTTGTGGCGGCGAGAACCCCTTTCATTCCTCATTGACTCCCCCTTCACTTCTCGAGGATATTAAAACTTCCCTCTTGGGCGGACGGGACGGGACGGGACGGGACGGCGGCGTGGCGGCGCCGGCAAGTGTGCTTTCCCAGACGCTTGCGCCCTCCACTCACCCATCTCACAACAGCGTTTGGGAGACGTTAGCCCTAAATGCTACTTTTTCGAGCATCCAATGTCGCAGATTTGATTTCGGAGAACGGAATATGATTTTTCGATCCCTACGGCCGTCCAGCTTCTGTGAGAAAAAATTAAGAGGATGATACACTGTGAAAGATTCAAAGGAAATCACCCGATTGCATCCCGCAATCAGGTTCCCCTCACAGCAGTGTCCAGATAAACCCCTTTCACTTTTGGCTACTTGAGAAGCTATATCCCGGTTGCATCCCGACCGGTGTTTTGGGTCGGTGAAGGAGAAAATATTTAGTTAACTTTCCATTCATTAGTATAGCAAATAGATGCTCTCGAATCAGTCGAGACCTTCAACATACTAGGTAAACGTAGCAGAACCTTCGAAAGTCTGGGCGTAATCTAACAAAACTATACTTATTAATTTTGCATATTGTAAACGACAACCCCCTTTCCTCTCTTCCCTGGAGCAGCTGACTGTGTACGTAGAAATCAGTTTCAAAAAATTTAGAACATTCGATACAGTTAATTCCAAAATAGCAAGCTTTCCTTACTCTATCTGACCATTACAATACTAGAATTTTACAAAATGAACATCATTAAAATGAGAATTTGTTCTTGTTCTTTTTCATGTACTTCAAATATGAAAGGGGATGGGCGATCTTGGAAGCATTGATACCTGAGCGAGCTCTTCCTTGTATTCACGAGGAAAACGAGGAAAACACGAAAAGGCATAGCCCGATGCAATCGGGCTATGCCTTTTTTGGAAAGGTAGGTAAAAGGCGTAGAAAAGGTTGACCGCGGGATGCAATCGGGATAAGTCTCAATTCTAACGCTCATTCCCCTCCACTCATCTTCATCGACCGTGAATCATTAAGTACGCGACCTAGTTTCCGCAGGACGAAAGGGCGGTGACACGTGATATAAGATGTAAATTCCTCCTCTCGTCCGTGCGCCTTCGAGAGTCGTGAGCGGACGAATGCTTTCGGTGCGTCGAAACGAGAGTTTAATCTCTCCCAAGGAAGTCATTAGTATTCTGATAATGCCTCTTACTGCCGTTGCCCTCCTTCACGTTTAACACGATACAGCCACGAAAACGTCTTACTTCCTGCAGCAAAGTTGAGGTCCTCAGAAAACAATCAAAATTCCACTCTCTCCCCATTCCCGTTTCGAATTATTAGTTTTCCATTGCGGCATGTGAAATACAAGAACGCGAAATTAATTTCGACAGATATAGCAGTAAGGGCTATGACAAACTTTAACGAGTGCTAAATAAACATGTCAATCCTCATTTTGTCTGAATTTTGTGCTGAATTTTATTTAGACATTAAACTTTATTGCTACATATGCTACAACAAAATCAGGATAGGGACGGCACCATAGTAGCAGATGATTTAATCTACAACGCGTAAATAGGCCAACACTTCATGGTGAGGGCATGGGGCAGCTTCGTCTTGTTTGGCCAACGCTTCTCCAGCTCTTATGATGAACGAGGCGACGCGGCTGCGCTGCGGCTCGTAGTACGAACGCTGCCCTCTCGCGGCAGAGGTGACCCGGAAAGAGACAAAGAGGCGTTGAGGCCGCGCGCGCGTGTGTTCTTAAAAGGCGGGCGCGCTCGCGCTGGCACGGCGCGGCGCGGCATCGAAACTAGCGGCGTTGGCCCGCACACGTCCACGCACGTCACTATCGTAGTCTCCTTGAGCGGCGCGGCCCGGCCATGCATCACGGCGGGCAGCGCGGTGCGGCGCCGCGCAGCGCCGGACAGAGACGGGTGTGGGTGCGGGCGTAAGAGAACGCGGCGGTTGTTGCTTTGCGCAAGCGATGCGGTCGCGGCAACGCAGCTGCGCGCCGGGACGTCGAACCCTGGGTCTTTCCGCAGATCTCTACGCAGAAGTTTTCGTATCTCTGCTCTGCTTTGGGTTGGAAACGTACTTGTAAGGGAAATTTAGACGATCGGAAACTCGCTAAAAATCTGTGGGTCGAAATAATTACTCTTCGTCTAACAGCTGTTTCTATATGGATACGCCGTCCATCTTGTTTTAGATATAGATTCTTGTGCAACTTCATATTCCCCTTACATTCGCTGTTCTATTGTTTTAGTCAGCGCTTACATTACGTTACTGATACCTTTCGAGCCCGTTTTCTCCAGTCCTCTCAGTGTATTTCGAATGTTTTTAATTCCAAAACTTGCATCTTCATCGAGTTCCTCTTTCCTCCTTATCCGCGGCGGTGGCAGCGGTGTCGGCGCTGGCGGCGGCTTGGCGCCAGCACTGAGCAGCCCATATAAGGCACAGGCTCTGCGGCGGCGCCCGCTCCTCGCGGTTTCGCACTCGGAGCTATCCGCAGCGCGCCGGCGCTTCCGTTCCTCCCTTTGCCAAATATGGAAGTGTTTAATCGGAATCCCATACCCCGATAACGTAATGTATGTACTTGAAGTAAATAAAACAAATAAAGATGGGCGTTGAACATTATGACGATCACTTTTGTAGAGCTGCATGTAATGTAGGGGCATCCAATTTTTTTGTATTAACTGCAAATTTGTTTCATATTTTAAAATTACTTACTGATAAATAATACAAAGAGAAACCCAAAAACTAATGAATTTCCGCCCCTAATTTTAATGAATATTAAGTAAATCTCGTATGTTCTTCAGAAAGTTTCCAATATTTAACGAAGATGGTACAATTCTCTCCCAACAGCCTTTAATTGTTTAAAGTTGATCAAATTCATGGGTATTTGTTGAATAAAAAGTCATTAATGTTATTAACACGTAGACTACGGAATATCGAACATAATCAAGTACAATCCATGATGATTTTACAAACCACTAATGGCGACGTGAAGCATCTATTAAAAACGAAATTGAAGCAATCTTGGCGCAACCAAGCCCAATCCTCGCACCCGCTCGTCAGTCTACCTCCGCTCCGCTCCGATCATCCCTGCTTCGCGCACCGCTCTCCTTGCGAAGTGCCCTTGCTCGTTCGCCGACCGGCAGGGTCCCGGTCCCGAGTTCGAGGCCCCGGGGCGCCGATTCGGTCTGCAATTACGCGGTATCGGAATTGAGAGTGGAAACGGCGCGATGGCGGCGATAAGCGGCGGTGGGGTGCATTGCGCGGCGCGCGCGACCGGCTTGCGAAAGGAAATCGCTTAGGCAACGCCCCACCCCTCCCTTCCCCTCCCCTGCAGCACAAGTAAAGTAAATTATGAGCGGCCTTGACACGAAATTGTTTTAGTTTCTTGAATGTGTATGTGTGCGTGTGTGTTGGACAACGGGCGAGCGTAAAACTTGAGGATAGGGCTCCGCTCGCCCTTTCTTGCCGGTCGTCATTTGTTTCCAGGAGGCCTTTGCTTGTTTTTTGGAGCCGAGACGCCACCTGGGTGTTAGTGTGCAAATAACGCGTTATGTTACCCGGAGGCTGTTGTAATGTTTCTCTTCAGTCATACGAGGAGCTAGTTTCTCATCCGTGAACAGCTCTCTGTCACGTTAAAACACGCGAAACGCATCAATATTGCTTATTTTGTTATTGCAACATTGCTATCATTGTTTATAACGAGTGTCCAGAAAATAAAATAGTACGGTCTGGTTTTTGCAAAATTTGTAATTACACCAATTTTGAAAGTGGGCCGTTTATAAAATAATTAAAACAATTCTGTAAACTTTATTCCGTTTGCGACTTTCGTGAAAATGATTGGACACCGATAAGTCGTGATATTTCAGTCAACATTCCGAGGAATTTGGATGTAAGCTAATTACACAAACTACGAAATCGTAAAAGTGAAACGCAAATCCTCCATTGATGAAGAGAAATCGACATCAAGCAGGTGCATATTATAAACCAATGTCACAATAAGCCAACAAAGAATTTAAAAGAGTTTTGGAATTTTCCTTTTTGCTTTATAATACACTTTTGGCCATGCAAACGAAATTGAAGCAATCTTGGCGCAACCAAGCCCAATCCTCGCACCCGCTCGTCAGTCTACCTCCGCTCCGCTCCGATCATCCCTGCTTCGCGCACCGCTCTCCTTGCGAAGTGCCGAACGACGAAATCGCTCAGTATACAACGTTTTGACAAACGACGAAATCGCTCAGTATACAACGTATGCGCCACTGTCGTGCAATATTGCCAGCTGATGAGGCAACATGTTGTACAATATGAACACTTTGAGCTATTAAAATTAAATCCTTATTCATTAACTCACAGTAGTGCAACCTTTCAGTATCATCAGTCAATATTATTGCAGATAAGCGCATATTCAGAATTCTGTTCCGACTAGGGCAGGGGTTCCTAGTTTTGAAGACATCCTGATACATCTTTACAGAAGGGGTTTCTTTTCAAATACGTTATAAAACCTAGGAAGCTGAGATCATCAAACTTCTTCAGTTCGAGGGCAATTCAAAAAGTTTTACGAGTAGAGCCTGCAGTGTATGAATTGCAATGAGTATCGAAATTCAATATGTACTTGAAATCATTGTAATTTCTGCTATAAATACGTGCTGCAACACAGATAGGTCGTTATTTAAACCTCCATAGTTACATTAGTTCATTACCACTAGTTTTCAATATCCACTCAAACTATAGGTTATTTATTGCAGTATAGGTTTTCCTGCCTCTTTGCCGTTTACCATCTGAATCTTGGTGAACCATTAGTGGTGTGAGTATCCCCGTCAGAGAACCCCTGGCTAGGATGTCTACAACCTGAACCTCTAGTTGACTGGGTCTGTTTTATGTAATTTGATATTTAGTATGCTTTTAGTTGCTTGTTCTACAAAATAAAAATGTTTTGGTACGCAAGCTAATGGTACAAATAGGAAAGAGAAATATGATCATGAGCTGAAAGTCTGTTAAGATGTTTATTCTCGCGAACAATAGAATTTCAACAGCTAGCGTTTCGGGTGTATTGGGCAGTCTTCCGGAGCTGATAAAACGTGAGCGATAAGTGTCAACCGAAGTGAGCGGTTTCTGCCAGTTGAGAACATTCTGGCAACGGCGTTGTCAAGCCGGAAACAGGCCCAGTGGATGGATTGGGAACATTGAATGAATAGTTATGCACAGAATGTAAGAAAGTACGAATGTTGAGTAATTGGAAAAAATATAAATAACAAATATTACAAAAAGAACAGGACATTACTATAAAGTTATGTAAGGTATGTTATATTAGTATTAAGGAAAAAGTTAATTCAAATTAGGTAGCCAAATAGCATATTTTTCATTTCTTCAATTAGTCACAAGGGTTCCTTTGTTGAATCACGGGGGACTGTCGAAGAAGAAAAAAAAAAAAAAAAAAAGATTGGAGAGATCGTTCCGTTGCGGTCGCCGCCACCGCTTTTACCGCCGCTCATCTCGTATCACCATAGTCGCGCAATGCCGCAAAAGAGACCGACCGCCTCCACCTCGTCCTCGTCCCCGCCCCCGCCCCGCCTTCGTCAACGCCGCCCGTGTCGGTTTCGCCGGGCGCTTGACTGGCCGTCGCACTTGGGAGAACAAAGCTCCGTCACACTTCGTGCTCATGCAGACTGATACTCCCAGTCTTCATCGTGTTATTGTGCTGCGTAGATACTGCAACGTGAGCTCATAAGACGTTTTGCTGGAAGGGCTCTGGTATTATAAAAACAATCTGATCGAAAGCAACAGCGGGTCTTTCCATGACGACACAGCAGCTGTTGCATACATTTATATCTAATTATTAGTGATGTTGCGTTACTTAATTAAGATACTTTAAAAAATTTCGAATATAGTTTTACAAGAGGGCGGTACCTCTTCTGTCCGCCAATGGTACATTTGCAAGGTGAAGGTAATATTTTCTCGTGGAAGAAGTCAAGCCTAAAGTAGTGGCTAATATTTTTTTACGGACATGTAAAGTACGGTTACTTTTTTTATTTCCATATAATTCGTACTATGCACGAATTATTTATGTGATTATGCCAACGCTCAACATAAAATGTAAGTTTTATGGTAATTACTCGTATGTTAGCAACTTCCAGTTTTTTTGGCTTGCGCCAGACGCTCACACATTATAGAATTTAGTAGTGGGGAAGTAAAACGTTTTGTAAGATTAAAATAAAATTTCAGGAAAGCCTTGGATCAACTGAGCGTGCGTGGCAGATGAATATCAAAACCGCTGGAGAAGTGTGCACTCGCGTCTTGTGGCCTGCGCCTGGCGGGCGCGGGGTGTGGGCGGCGATTAAGGGGACAGATGTTTTTCAATGGCCAGCTGGCGGTTCTCCGCCGCCCATTTCCCCTTCCCGCTGCTCGAGCTCGGGGGGCGGAAGGGCGATCGGGCGATGGAACACAGGCCGCCGCCATCATCCCCCTCCTCTTAAAAAGCCAAGTTTTGTCACGTGAGCCCTTTCTAAGCGAGACACTAGTGTTCGTGCGCGGGTTACGTGCTCGTCTCCGCCTTACCACTTAATACAGGCAACGAAATTAGTGTCACGAGTTCAAGTTGTTTTAAATGCCATTGTGTTCGAGAAGGAATCTATTGACAAATAATGTTAGGGGAATTAGTATTTTCCGAGCCAAGGTAATTCTTAGAACTACAAAGTGTTTTGAAACTTTTAGTTTCTGGCAAAATACATACAGAGAATGACTTTATAAGGAATGCAGCTCACATTGGCCAAACAAGTTAGAACTAATGTCATTAATTTGAAGTTCATAAAAAGAAATTCATATTTCCTTTCCTCAATATATTATTTTTTGTTAGTCCTACCGTCAAAAATAGTCTGGGACGCTATTAGCATAAATCTCTTGTTCTGCAGCACACCCCTTGCAACATTGACCTCATTATTACGTATCGGGTACTTTCCCAGACCAAGTGGAGAGGAAGTGGCATTTTTGTTCTCGGAAGGTTGAACAACGCCGTAAATGGGGCAACGGTATCTCTCATAAAATAGATGAAGAAACTTAAAAGAAACGTTTCTATGACAGATTTGTAAGAATGACTCTGAAACACACACAGAAAAATCAAACCTTTTTGGGAGAGTGAAAGTGAAACCCTATAACTTGAAGGGTATAACAAGGACGAACAGACGGTAAATCTGAATGGGCGTAATATTAAGGCCTGTTTCCCGGGAAATCGTGTTCATGAATGGAAAAAAGTGCAGCAACTAGTAACGGTGTGATTGAGCAGAGGCGCACCCAAAATTTTTCTCTGGTGTGGGGGTGTGGGAACAACAGTATTCTTTTCTTATAAAGGATTTTTCATTTATGCTGAATATACAATTTATTTTTATTTGTTAACTTATAGTTAATATTCACATCATATACAACTGATTTAATGAATTATTTTAATTTGTAAAACACATTAGTAAAAGCCCTATTTTAAAAATGTGTCACTGGCGTCAGTGGGGTCTAAAGCCCTATGAAGCGCTCCCACCCCTGGGTGCACCACTATGAACCACTGGAACCGGATCTCCCGAGATCAGACGCGGAGGAGACTGCCAGGAAATAAGGCGCGTACGGTAGTCGATCACGTCTGCCTCCAGAGTGCGGGTGTGGATGACGTCGGGGACCGAGGGGCGGACCGGTCCGAGGAGGGGAGGGTGGTGAGGCGGGAAAACCCGGAGCTACCGCGGCGGCCGACGGGCGACCCACATTCGGTCTCCGCCGAAGAGACAGATCCGTGTAGCGGCGCCGCGGGCCAGCTTTCACCTGGAGGCTCGGCTCGCCGGCCCCTCCCCGTCGCACCTCGCCACGGCCTCGTACCACCCCGGCCCCCGCTCCGTCTGGAGCTTGGCGGCGTATCGCGTTTTCAACCGAACACCCCTCCCCCTCGGCGGCACAGACGTCATGCCTGCGCGCGGGTGGACGATCGCCGCCGCCTCCGTCCCGCCCCCACTGCTAGATCCGCGAGGCAGCGGTCAGGCGAGGGCGGCGCACTGTGGGCTGAAATGGGTCGAAAAGCGCACATTGCAAGGAAGAAACAAAATGTGCGGCAATGACAAAACATTTTATATTTTTCATTATTGAATTATTAAAGTCTTATTATAACGTGTTTTCTACAAGCTTTCTCATTCATCTTCAAGTTGTAAACTTTTAATTTCAATTTTTATCAGGGTAAAGCTTTACAAATGAAGTATTCAAATGAGTAATATTAATCACTTTCTTCATACTTTCAGTAGAACATTAGGTATCGTTTAAAAATACTGTAAAATTTTTTGGGGCCTCCAAGTCTCTAGTTTGTTGGGAAAACGTAGCCTACTAAAATAGCTATTTTTCAACCTTCCAGCATCTGCGAGCTTGTAGTTAATATTGTTTAGTAAACAATTGATATATTGAATGTCATTCCTTTGCATAGAACATTAAAGAAAGCTATATTTTGTTAATATGTATCTTTTGCTCCTGGGGGGCCCTCTCGGGTGCGTCACTGATTTAAACAAATTTACTTATTTATTTCAACATTGAACGGTATAAACCCTTTAAAAAATACATCAATTGTATTAATTACAAAACGCAAACTGTCTGCAAAAATACGTAAAATTATCATGAAGATGGTGACATTTACGAAGGCTTTCAAATAGTCGCTCAGATTAAATATGTTACCCCCTGCACTTTCTACGCATCATCCTATCAGAATTGGCCGGGAAGCCTCATACGCGCATTTCAGCCCATTCTAGCCCACTGTGCGGCGCGGCGCGACGGAGCAGCCAAGATCCCGGGCGTGTCGTGACGTCGTTGGCTGGTTCGCGGGAGGCGACGGCCGCTTCGGCGCGTAGTAGCGTCGTCGGGCGCCCAGACGGCCCGGGATGGCAGCGCCCCACGTGGGCCGCCCGCGTTGGCCGGCCCGACGGCCGCGGCCGTCGCGCGATCAAATACGAACATGGTCGGTATTGGGCGAGGAGAGCTCTCGAAGGTTCTGGACTCGGCTCGGGGTCTTTCATCGCGGGCAGCCAACTTGCGTCATTTCACCTACTTCAGAGATTCTGCGACGTCATACCGTTCACGCGTCTCCCGACCAGAAGGATCCGTCGATTTCCGAAAGGAAGCACTTAATCTTTGGGAGTCTTTTCGGGATATTATTTTGCACCATTACTTGAACGTATATTCGCGTGGTAAAACGATTCTCAGATCAAGATTATTAAAAATATACCGATTTTTGTGCAGACTGACAAAACTTTCTCGTGGGTTGCACGAGTTTCGTCAGCTAATCAACGTAACTTTTAAGAGGAGACAAGTGTGGCTTCCTTAGATACGTAAACAAAATTACAATTACACGGCACTTCTGCATTGAGATACTTTCATTCGAATTTTCTGCGACTACACTCAAACTAAACATAAAGAGTCCGAGTCTGTTTATTTAATAAACTGGATCACAGTTCAGAGATAAAAATCTCGATCTGTCGAAAATCTCAAGTAAACGAGAATACGTAATAATCTATAAAGGAGTACACCTTAGCTTCATACTTCATGGGGCTCTTATTCTCAAATCTTGTAAGTTCATAGCGGCGGCGCAAACTGCTAAGCGAGCATGATGGTGCAAAATTTTCCGTGGTATGATTGTGCAAGAGTTCCGCGGGACTTGTTGCTCTCTCAAAGAGTGTCATGGAGCCGATCGCAGACAGGAGGCAGGCACCGGCAGGCGCGCAGCCTACAGACGGCAGGATGCACGACGGCCTTCCCCCCTCCCAGCGACTGCGGGGGCCTTCGCAGAAGTAACGGTGCGCCGCAACCGACGCCGCGGGCCCGTGCGCCGACGAGCGGCTTGGCGGCGCCGCTGCAGCCCGGAGGCCCACTGAATTTCGGAGGGGGCGGGGCGGGGCGAGGCGCGGGACATGTTCGCGTGACTTCCAGGAACCTGCGTACGCGACAACACAACCTGTATGTTTCCTACTGTGCACACATACGACTACAGAGGAACGTTCACTGAATTTTGTTCGAAACACTTGCGGCAAAGTACTCAGTAGAAGTCTTCATTCATTCCAACACGCCTCCTCAGTCCCACCTACATACAGATCAGACACTCGCACATGTATAATATGCATTGCACATGCATTCAGAAGAATTCGTTTCGAAACTACATCAGAGAAACGTGTATTTTTATTTTTAAATATTCTCTGTGGAAATCGTGCCTTCTCGGCTTAAGATCTTGCCACACTACGCTTACGCTAGATACATCGGGAATTTTACTCTCACTTTATCTCAATTTTCTGATTCTAGTATCAATGTTGTTTGTTATTATTATGGAAGTCTGTGTATCGCATTTATCACGAATCCTGGTTCGATTACAATACCTACGCGTGTGACAAAATTAGCAAACAATAGTTAACGATGGTAAAAGAAACGCAGTGGGAAAACGTGCTTTCAAGCACGTCCTGTTCGGAAAATTATATAGTCAGGACTTTCGCAATCATTCTTGCATGTTGTGCAATTCACAAATGGTGGTAAATTCATAGTCGGTGACCAAAGCAATACTCGTGTGATTTGACAGTGACATTGACTGTGAACAGTCTTCTGCAGTAGTAAAAATGTTGTAAAAGAGGTATCTCTTAACCGTTAATGGGTGGATATATAATATCTGCAACTTTTGTCCCTCCTAACTCGGACATAAAATGCAAAATTATTTAGTTCATTAAATTGACGAAGGATATTTTTTTGACTAATGTTTATGCTGATACTTCGTTGTCGTGCGCTGGGGTGCCCCCTCCCCCGCCTGAAAAATTAAAAAGAGGTCTCAAAAACGTACTCAGTAACAAACTTTATATGTGTAAATATCAATTCCTTATTTATACAGACATTTTGGGAAATATATACACCTCTTCGGGGGAAGAGGCTCTCTCAATCTGGCAACCCTGTCAATGGTCAAACATAATCAATTAAAGTTGTAATTTCATTCTTTGCATTGTTTACCTCCTAGTGAGGTACGTCATATGTAAATCAAAAAGTTTGATAGAAAAGCGGTCTGGAGGAGCCCAGAAATGTTGCTCCTCCCAGAAATTGTTTTATGCTGCACTCGCTTACATTAAAATGTTAGCAGGGATGGATCCAGCCGATCATTTGGAGGGGGGCCTTCGTAGATTTGTTAAATAATAAACATATTTGTTATTACATTGTATATTATTTATGTAATATAAGTTAAATAATTACATTATTCGAACATAAATTGATATTTAAATCAATTTTGCCAAATAAAGGAATGTAAACGAAAACTTTAGGCCTTTTTGTTGGGGGGGGAGGCACGCCCCCCCTGGATCCACCGTGAATTTTAGCAAGTTTGGGATGTTTTTGCTTCGAAGCGTGTATCTTCGTTCCCCTTCCTACGTCGCGCGTTACGTGAACAAGTCCACGCACGCTCTAAAGCAAATTTCGCGTGGTTGCGCTGTCTTTGCGTCATCTTATGCGGCCACGTGCCAATGATCACAGCCGCAGGTTTTGGGGATATCATTCTACATTTTTCAGATCCTTGTAAAGCCCATCTACCTTTCCGTGTTCGGATGCCATTCTTCTAGTAGACCCAGGTATCCAGGTAGATCCAGACTGGTGGCGAGGCAAACGAAGTTCGAATCGGTGCCGACCGCATAATTGTGGTGTTCGTGCTTGCAAAGTTAACCGTATGAATGGAAGACCTGGGCTTCTCCCTGACCGAAGGAAAGCCTGGGGAGCAAAGGAAACATTTTAAGTGCTCGAGGTGTTCGCTCTTACCGGGAACTTCATTCAGTGGAATTTAGTGGAATGCCAGGAATCCGACGGAATTCCTCAAGCCGAAGAGGATGCCTCCATTATTTGAACCTTGGCTTACTCGGTGCGTTTTCTGCCGACGCATCGTAAACACTTCTTACGTGAAAGGTTTGGCGACTGGTTTGTGTAGGCGAGAGGTTTCGCATTCGAAAAGTAGTCAAATGTCAACTTTGACGATTGCTTTCTCTGCGACATGGAAAATCTGGCAATACCAGAGTGTGGGAATTAACATTTCTGCAAAAAAGAAAATAAACTATTTTCAATTGTATAATTCAGAATTTAATTTTTTGTGAAGAAATGAAACATTAGTATACAAAATCCAATTAACTAGTCTTTGAATAGTAGTAATGGATGCTTTTAAGTAATAAAATAATATTAGCTGCAATTTTGTCCCAGGAAAATAATTTAATCTCCCATATTGTTTCATAAAACACATTTCCAGGTGCATTATCACATTCAAATAAAACTGAATAAGATGACTAAACTCCAGTAATAGGAAATAAACTAGGATAACAAATCCGAATGAAACTACTGAATTCTGAATTTAACTCTCAATTAGTAATTGATCTAAACGAAGCATATGATCCTTATCGAGACGTACACCCTTTTTCAGTAGTTTCAATCATAGTTGTATTCCTGCATTATTTACACATTACTCGAGTTATTATTACTTGACTATATTATTTAGAATTCTATTTGAATGTGATAGTAATTTATCAGGAAATATGTTTTATTAATAAAACATATTTACGCTGCGCCAGCGATACATATCTTGAAAGACGTTTCAAGGGGGTCTTGTCCTTCATACGGGCGGAGGGCGGAAGCTGTCGGCGTTGGACCGGGGGGGGGGAGTAAGGTCCTTTGCGGCAGCAGCGCCCACAAAGAGCACTCACCTGCGGTGTCGCCGAGTTGTCTCTCCTCCGCACCCCGCCCCTTTCCCCTCCCGGAGAGGCCATTGTTTGGGCCGGCGCCGCCGCCGCCGCCGCCGCCGCCGCCGCCGCCGCCGCTGCCGCCCTATCCTCTTCTCTCACCCTCCTGGGTGACGACGGCGGCGACGTTGGCGCCGCCGCCCATTCACGGCCTCCTCCTACCCTCTCAGAGGCAGCACGCTGCGCGGCGCGGAGGACGCCCGGGGAAGACAAAGGAATTGTGGCAAGGGGCATCGCACAGGCAAGCTCCGGTACTCGACGCCTCCGGCCTCGGTTTCGAAATGGATGCACTTCACTCCTTCCTCACCCTCTCTCTCAACCTCTCTCTTTCCCCCTTCAAGTACATCTTTTGCGCAGGTTGGCGATTGGAACTTACCACAAGAGTTGGAAGTTTCAAAATCGATTGCGTAAGGCGCATCTGAGTGAAGGATAAATGCTGGACATTAAACGGCACTTTTTACACATTTTTCTGTGGGCGACCCTCTTATCGTTCACTTTATTTCGCTGTACAACTGGTGAAAAATGATAATCATATACTTCTTAAAAATCATGTTTATCTGATAAATTTATTTCCGAAAATCATCTACAAACGTTTTTTTAAAATTTGTCGTTAACTTTGCTTTTCAGCGTAGAGTTTTTAGTAAAGGGTAACTCTATAAATAAAAAGGCACTGACTATGAGCTCCAAATTTGATGGCCGTTCCGGCTTTTTAGCCCGGTGATGAATCTCAGCGTCGACCCAAGTGTTAAGTACAGTTGTAGCAAAGTGCACAACGGTCGTTTTCTCCTTACGATTTTCCGATTAAGAAGCCAGGGAGTAACGCCACCGTGTTGACTCGAGCCTTGCCACTGAACACGAAGGAATTTCCTGTTTACGATTGAAATGGCGGAAACGCGTTTACGACTGCGCGACAGCCACTGCGGGCTAGCATGCAGCTGCGGCAAATGCGAACACTCACCGACCACTCGAAGTAGAGTCAAGCGACCATTTTCACTTCCTGTGGTGGAATGCATATTCTATGAAATTTTCCACAAACAGATCGTTTCCGTTTCGATATGTGGCCACAACCTCTTCGTAGGACACGACGCACAATTACGATAAGAATTCTTCGTACCTACGGCAAATAGAATAACTCAAGTGTTAAGGGAAGGAAATACTTTTCATGGACGCAAAAAAATTGAGTATTAGAAGCGAAGTAGGAAATGTTCAACTTATTCGGCTCCATTCCAAGATTGTTACTTCAAATTCTGAACATAATGGGAGTAATATTCTGCGTCATCTGAATAATTGAAGCATATAATAAAAACATTGTGTGTCCGATAACTCTCATCAAATCTGGTATGTGAAAAGTGAGATTGAGTGGAGTGGGCCAGCCTGTCTTCACTTGCCGCAGTTTGAACTAGCCGGCGTTCGGGAGCATTGGTCGAGCGAAGAGGCTTCTCGAGGGAAGATGCACCTGTGCGGTAGCCGCAGCTGGCACCGTCCCTTAATTTCCCCTCCCCTCCCGTCATCACCCCGCTTCGCGGTGGCTGTAGCGCAGCGTTGGAATGGGTTCAAAAGGCGGCACTGCAGTGCACCGCGGCGCCTCGCCCAGCCGCGCCGCGCCGCATAGCTTGCCGTCGCATCGCTTTGGACAGCACTGCAGCCAGTTCGTTTACCCCGGGTGCGCCCGGCCGCCCGTCGGGGCCCGCCCCGCCACCGCCACCGCCATCGCCGTCCTCCGGTGGCGGGGAGGAGGCGGTTGACGCGTGCGCGCAGCCTTGGGGGCACGCCCACGGCAGGCGCTACGCACTTTGCGTAGTATCTGTTGCGCCGGGAGGAAAGGACCCCGCCGACTTCGCCTCTTGATCATTACAATAGGATTTCCCCCGAAGTAAATAACAAGTTTTGAATATTCGCAACAGCGCAGAGATGCAAATAAATCTCTCTAAGAAACGAATCATATTTCACTCGTTAAGAAACTAAAATGTTCTACCTACCTACCTCCCGGAACAATATCTAAAGGTGGCGCCACACATGCGGCATTTGACGAGAACGGAGTGACTGCTGTGGCCGAAATAATGGGTCATATGAATAAAAAGGAGCACTTGCTCAGGAGGATTATTTTTCTTACAAAAAGGTGGTATGACGAAATGTATTGAATGACACATGACCGATAACGCAAGTAAGAATTGGTTGGTTATAAACCGAGGCGATAGCCTAAACTTGAACCGCGACTGTACTTGCTATTCATCGGCCTAACGACGTTACCACCTACAAGCTCTTTCTTCTAGACCCCGGCGTGCGCCTCCCGTTTCCGCGTCCGCCGCGCTGTTTACTCGGAAGAGGCGCGCGGTTTCGCTGCGTCGCGCCTTCTCCGTTCGCCTCGCGCGTCAACGGGCTCGCGAGCCGCGCCACGAGGCAACACGACGCCTCGCCTCGCCTCGCCGCGCCGCACAGGTCCGTTTCCACTCGCCGTCTGCTCGAGTGCGCTGCCTCGTCCTCGCCTTTCTGGAAGTTTCCAGCGTCGCGTTGGCCAGCCACCGGGTGACCGGATGGCAGTGCCGAATATCCGGTGTAGTGTAGGCAAAATATGGTGGAGAGGATGTCGTGTAAGTTTCCATTAGACGGAGTATCACTTGTAAAGACGTCATGGCATTTCCATCGAAGGTGGCAATCTCTCTGCTCAAACGTGCCTCAAGTTCTGTATTGTTTTTAAATGAGTGACATTTTCTTACTAATTTGAATATGCGAAAATACTACGTTAACTGTAAACACATTTCTCAATCGAAACCAATTGATTTCTAAAATTGCTCTATTCATCTTCAATTAAAATGCAGACCGATCTTTTCATTCAACAAAGATTATGCAGGCGTTGCAACTTGCATCAGAATATTATTTGCAAGCTCTTTAACTCGGCTTCTCGAATTCTAAGCATATCTGTGACATATCGCCCCGACAAGCTTTTCTTAAGATGGAGAAAAATATAATTTTATCACTACTTCTGTACTCCACTCAGATGATCCAGGTTTCTTCTGTTGCAAATGTAGAACATGCATCTGAGGCATTTGAAAAGCGTTCTATGGCCAGGCATGAAGGTTCATTTCTTTGGCGTCAGATAAGCGACAACCCCGATTTGCGCGCATTCGCAAAATCTGTGTTAGCACTTTCAGATAGTGAAGCTCTTAGCGTACACAGATCTGCAGTCGTTCCTACAGTCGTCTATTCCTATGGTACACTCATGCCGAGGAAAAAATAATTCTGGGATAATAATACTAACAATACGCACAATACTAACAAATCTCACACGTACTAATCGCTCGCTTTTCTTTGTGTGCGGAAGAAGTCTCTGCTTATGACACCGCTCGTAGAAGTCTACGACTAGCATGAAGTAAAGTTGAGTTAATGACTAGTACTATACACGGTATCATAACATTTTAGTCGAGTGAAGTCTTGATTCTACAGAATATACATTATTATACTGTATGTGAAAATGAATCTCGAAACAAAAAGACAAGTTACGTATAATCTTAAGTTCGCAAAGTACAGGAGAAACTATTGGAAAGGGTTCACATTGCCTGCCCTTATAAAAGTTTAGAGATTAACAAACGTTTTTGCCTCTGGACGAATATTCTTTATTATGATAACAGATGATAAGCGTTAAGGTGATACCCAGTAATGAAAGATTTGGTGGGAAATTTATTATGAGTATGCATGAATGAGATGGAGCAATGATAGAATAAGTAGCCGGGAAAACTGGAGACACGAGGTACAGCTGACAACCCGCTTTATCCACCAAGAGGTGCATGCAACGACGGGCATTTGTACCCGTGTCCCACCGGTGGGAGGCAGCTGACCGCTCCACCACGAATCGCCCCTTTTAGACTTCGCGCGCAGAATCTGTGCACCCGCCTGACATCACAAAGGAGAGAGACGGCATCACTTATGCCATCTCAAAATCGCTGATTTGCTTCTTCGAGAGGCAGCTTTGGCCCACAAAATGTACATATATATTTTATGTAGGAAAGCACCCAAAGAAATACAACTAAACACATTACTAACGCAGTCAAAGCAAATATCTGGTCGTCAGTTTCAATTCTTAGCTCGCGTTGGGCTACCCAATGTTATCATAACAGCAGTGGTACGCTTTGACGTCTCTCTGCGCATGCGCTGTCTCCTTTCTAGTGTGTTTCGCTCGTATTATAACGGCCGTCAAGTACATAGATAGCTCTTGCGAACTCTTACCTCTCTAGGCTTGAAGCTCGGCCGTGATCCTGTGTATACCAGTATACCACGCGCACGTCTTCTTGAGCCCAGAAATACCTACTCTCTCTTCTTTACTAACATTAGTTGAATTAAAATCAATGATAGCAATGAAAGTTGACTATAATTTGATAAACATAAATGTTTGCGCCCGTGTAATAGAAACTATTTTGCAACGAAAAAAGAGCTAAAGAGTTGATGTAATAGTTCTGTCGTCGAAATAAATAACTCTCCCACTCCTGTCGCGCCTAGCAAAATGAGGGCTCAAGAAAACGTGCGCAGATATTTATTATTAGAGACCATAAGGTACGGAAAAAATCCTAAAAGAGGAAAACCTACCATCAAAAAACAAGTAGTACAGGCTAATCTACCAAAAGCTTCCTTAACTATTTATATATTTTCTGGCACGGACGGCACGCCTTCTCCTTTCAATCTTTGCCCTTCTCAGCCTCAAAAATCAAAAAGCTCCCGCGAAGAATGTCAGTATCGCGAGGAGAGAGTTCCTGGGGAGGCGGGCGCCGACTCGTCTGCCGCTGCGCTGGGACGTCGCGGTGGCCTGCTGGTTGGCCGGTCGGGCGCGGAGGCAGTCGCCGCGGACGTCCGCGCGCGGCGCGCGGGGGCGTCGCGGGGTGGGGTGGGGCGGGGCGCGGCGCGGGGCGGTGCGGCGCGCGCCGAGCGCCTGAGTCAGCGCCCGGGGAATCGCCTTGCCGTCGCTGCCGCCACCGCCGCCGATCGATGATCTCAGCGGCGCTGACATAATTCCGCGCCTCCCGCGCTTTGTGAATGGAGGCGGCACGCGCGCTCGCGTACGCCGCGCCAGGCACGTGGGCGCTGGGGTGGGTGGGGTGGGGTGGGGTAGGGTGAGGTGGGGTAGGTGGGTGGATCGGGCGCGCCTTCATGCAGGTGACGCTGCCTCCGCCGCCGGTAAACCAGGGGCGCGTGCGCAATCCGGGCACTCCCTACTGCCATAGGCGCTTATTCTGTATGCGCTGTTACGGAAGTGCTCATTCTGGACGGTGCAATTGTTGTATAATGCAGGAAGGGTTTTTAAACTAAATATTATGAACCTTCATTCCTTAATTTTCCATACTAAGAGTACCTTCTACAGTGTCGTAATGAAGTGATGTCACATTTATTAAGCTCTTTGCTTATGAATTGTTTCTTCTTGTAGCTTCTTGCCAACAAGCAGCAACGATATATAGACATTACTCGGGACTTTAAAGATATCATTCCGTCGATTTTAATCAATGTGATTTTTGATTCGTCATTGTTGTGTAGCTCTGTAAATTCTTACGATAAGAATTCCGATATGATGCATCATAAATAATGTTTTGGCGCAATTCGTTTGCGACGATTCGTATAAGCGAACTAATAAAGTATTATGCATCGATTTTGCTGGGAGTGCAGATAGTATCCTTATAGTTAAAATTAAGAATAAATCCTTCCATTAAGCATATCTTGGGTACTTGACTGCATTGCAACTACCATTCCGTACCATACTCATTTTCATAACTAGTGATAGTGATGAATAATTAATTTGTTTTCATTACTACATCATTCAGAATAGTTCTTGGCAAATACTCTTTCTGCCTCTCTCCGTTACTGCGGTGGTTATGATAACAGCTTGCGACGAACCTCTGATAATGTTATGACGTTCAGATAGTTGTTTTGTTTCTCCCCCAGATGACCTGAAAACTTAATTGCATTCATTAAGTGGGGAAAGTGACGCCATGTTTCTTACGCAGTGTGTGTAGTCAGACGCATTCAACCACTCGCAGTGGAATGCGTTCGAACTACGTTGCAACGTCAGTCACATACTTAGGAGTCCAGCGCTCTGCCGAAATACGACACTGCGTGACATAGCAGTTACGATAGTAAAAGAAGTTTCAATTCTCACAGATCACTGTCCATGGACTTTGTCGAATATGAAGTTCATGATCATGAAGTATTTATTTTAGTTCCAAACAAAATAATGTTGTATTGTCGCGAGTTGGAAAAAAAGTATTGACGCATTTCCTATATAATCGTTTTCATTTAAATCAGTTCATTAGACCAGTGTAGTTTTTTACTGAATATTCCTGAGGCGGAACTACATTAGGAGAAAAAAACAAACAAACAAAACAAATAATCTTCGGTTGAGCACAACTTTACTGCTCAGACGTCTAGCCTGAGTACTATTTTCTTGGAAAATCGATCCAGCTTGCAGTGTTTCGAACTTCCAATATCCATCATACCAGGTCTTGATGGAATTCGACAAAACAAATTCGCAAAAGCGAATAGAGTACGGGCATATCTTTCGTGGACCAGCGCTCTTGCTCTGAAACAAACCCCCTCGAAGGTAGAGAGCGTCGCCTCGTTATCTGCGGCGGAGGAGCGAAGGTCGCGCGCCGCAGTCAGGTGACTCGTGCGTCATCGCCACGGAGGATTCCTCCCCCCTCCTCTGCCAGCGCCTGGGCGCAGTGTCATGTGTGCCGTGCTGCGCTGGGCCCAACCGCCCGCCCGCGCCATGTGCGCTCGCCTACCCGCTCGCCCGTTCGCGCGCGCCTCGATAAGCCAGCAGGCGGGTGGAGGTTACGTAAGTGCCAGGTCGAGACGACAGACATATGAAACGCTCTACAGCGGCTGCGATGTTATCCGGAGAGGCGTTGATCTTTGCTAGCCCCCGCCACTAAATTCCTCTCAATCTATGTCGACCAGTGTTAGTTCCCTGGTTGGTTTTGGAACGTACAAATTTCGTCTCGCAGTTAAAAATGTGCTTTTTTGCTCATTACAGATTATTTTCCAAGATTAATTTCCCTCCCATGATGCAATACGGGTCAATGACTCTTCTTAGAAATATCGTTAATCCCAACAACATAATAATTGTATATTTTTTTAATGGTTGAAAATAACTAACATCGTTGAGACTTCCTTTTGTCGTACGTGATTTTTACGCAGCAAAATCAAAGAAAATCCACATATTAAATTCATTTTCCTCTAACATGCCGGATTGTTGGACTTCTCAAATACAATTGCCTAAACCCTTGTCTGAATACACAACAAACCGTGTACCATATCAACATAACACAACAATAACAAGCACAGTCGTTGAGGATCACCGCTCACGCGAAACCTCTGAATAGTATTCATGATTCCCCGCATGAAAGCGTTTTGCTGGAAACGGCAGTTTTCCACCTCGGTTGTTTGCCGGGCGCGGCGGTGGCGCCGGCAGCATCCGGCTCCGCGAGTGCTTTCCGGCGCTGGCCTATCGCGGAGGGCGATAACGCTATCGGTCGCGGGCCGCCCGGTCGTCCGTTCGTCTGTCAGTCCGCTCGTCCGTTCGCGCCCCGCCTTCCGATGGAGAAGGGGGGGAGGCGTGGCGGGGAAGAGCGGAGAACGCGGAGGAGAGAGACAGTGTGTGTGGTGCGGAAGCCTCCGAGCCCGGCGTTCTCGGAAGGCGGCACGCGCCTGTTGGCGCGCAACCCTCGCCGGGGAATCCCGCAGGACGGGCTGGCCGTCCGGCGACTCTCCAAAAGCGAACAAGGGCCCTTTTCTTTCGGGCTGGTGCAGGAGTCGAGCCGGGTGAGTTAACTAACTTGCTGCAACGCTCGTCTCACATAAGAAAGAAAGTTCCACATCATAGTCAACATCGTGCGAAATTTTCCGTGAGTGTCGATTAAATCGTACAGCAGCGCTCTTTGGGAATCCAATTTGTCGGCCGCTATTGACCCTTCGAGGCTAATGTTTTTACTAGACGTGAATCCGAAAGATCGAACACAACGATCTCGAAGAATCCTCCTGCGTATGCGACAGTTCCGATGTCGGGATTGCGATTCACGGGGCCTCTCATTCACGCGATTTTGTCCTTCACGACTGTGCGACCATTGTTTTTGCCGACGAATTTGAGACCAATAAGCAATCGCGGAAACCAATAAATGCTATATATATATATATATATATATATATATATATATATATATATATATATATATATATATATATATACTATTCTGAATAGCTCAGTCTTGCGAATTGATATTGGGAAGAAAAAAAAGGGTGACGTTGAGGATTCTCAGGCTGTGTAGGCTGAGGTATCATTGATTGCTCTAAAAAATTAAACGTATTGTATCTGTGGCGTATTGTATTCGTATAATTTCATGACGCATGAGTAATCCAAACAATGTAGTGTGTTGTACAATTGGGAGTTACATTGTGTACTACTTGCGAACTTTTCTCTAGAGATATAATCACACATTTTTATCAATACTAATCCTATGCTGTAATCAGATGTCATGTTTCCATCATGTAATCCTATTGTCAGTAAAAATAGTGAGAACTTATGTATGTTCAATAAACGCGTTTTGATATTGTCAGTTGTTTTCTGTCCTAACGTGTTTGTTTCACTTGTTTTTGTTTCTAAGACAATATCTCATTTGTCCGAAGGTACGTTATTTCCTACTGATGACGGTTTACTGTACTTATGACTTCCACTTGTTCCAAAATTTCAAACATTTTTCAACTTCAAACAAAGTTTTGGCCGATTGCCAACGTTTCGTGAAAAAAGTTCATTCACAGAGGTTTCTTCTTTTTGTTTTCGACTAGCGGGTATTGCTCTATTTGAAAGCTATCTCTATCCCCAAAGCTCTGGTACTTCTGGAATGCAATCTATCTCGAAATGTATCAGCTCCCCCAAAATTGTTAGACATATCAAGTATTCACAAGTTTGCGACGTCCTTTGTTAACTTTCAGCCAATGTTAAGACAAATTCAACACCGGAAAGTGAGTGTGGTTGTGAACTAAGCACGGTCTTGTGGTAGCCGTTTTCGTATGTGTACAATTCGTACTGTTTCGTATGATATCTATTAACTGTCGAATATCGCTAAACTCGTACGACCATTTATTTTTTAAGTAATCCGGGATAATGTTCAGATAGAACTTAAAAGCATTATAATATTGTTTGATTGCGCCTCAAACTGCGAGATGCTACATACAACCCACCCTCATCAGAATTATGTTCGGGCGCAATAAATACGATGCCCTAGCGCTTTCCTTACTTTGTGACGAGCACAAACGCGTTTTCTGAGCCGTACAAAGTAGACCTCAGGGCGCCTGGTCGTTGTCTGCAGTAGGGCGGAGGGCAGGCACAGGGGAAATTGGCGCCGCTTTGCGCCTCCCGCTCAAGCAGATAAGTGGTGAAGCAGATTGGCGCGGGGTGTGGGCGGTAGGCCAGGCGGCGGCGGCGGCAACGCGCGCGCAGTGACAATTGATGCTGGAGGCGGTCTGCCCCATCGTTCATTTAGTCTTGTGCTTCGTCTTCGTCCCTTTCTCTGTCACGGACGAAAGCATCGTAATCCCCTAGACTTTATCTTCATTGAACTGACGTACTTTTACGAGAAAAAAGAAAGTTGAATGACTACTTTATTATCTCTGAATGTTAGCAACTGTTTTCTATAAAGAAAATCCAAATTAAGTGGATTTGAAAGTCAAGGTGTCATCATGAAGGACTGTTCTTATCTTGTGAATTGTTGAAGTATTTTTTGAAACATAGAATGTTTTTGGAAAAAATATTTCTGACCAGTAAAGTCACGAAAACGAGAACATGGAAGTACCTGTGACGTACGATCTTTCTTATTCTTCAGATGAATCATTTGCGACATCCATTCGCAGGAGATTTCGTGTAAATTCTTGTTTGGGATGGAATATCAAGTGCTTTCTAAGCTGAGCTCGAAGAGGTAGCTGGCTGGCAGTATCGGCCGAAGACAACGACGGTTAAGGCGGTGCGGGAGCGACCACGACGCTCCTGGTGGCAAGCGCGGCGACGCGGGCGTCGACCCCTCCTTCGTCCTCCCCCCCTCCCCGGATAAGGAGAGAATTGCGATTGCCCGCAGCGCACTTTCCTTGCACCGATGTTTACTCGTTAATTTATCGAAAGGGCGCTCAAACCAATTACAGACTCGTTTCCATTAGAGTTCGTATTTGGGCTTGCTCTGTTTGGGATCCTATCAGTAGTCAGTAAAACATTTCGGTGTATTTGCGAGATCGGATTTGCGGTGTAGCTGCGAATCCTTTAGTACCGCTGACGACTGCAACTCATATTGACGGTGTTCATAGTTCATAACATTCTTTGTTCAAAACAGTGTAGATATTCAGCGATTAAGGCTGAAGCAGGTTACAAATTACAACTGTTACGTTGCCACCTGTTACACGAGATTAATTATTTCGTGAAGTCGTTTAAATGTGTGAAAACATTAATCGAATAAATTTTTCTTCATACCTCATTCATAGAAGCCACATGCTGAGCGTTTGTTAACAAAACTCGCACATTAAAAACACCTATCATATTAAAATATTTTCATCTGTCAATCCAGTTTTTCAGAGTTTATTTTTGTAATGACTGCCCATGCATATTGGGACGTAAAGCACCTACATTTAAGGTCTGACTATTTTATTTCCAAGCGCGTGAGAAGCAAGAAGAGCTAAAAGAGTTCTGTTCGTGCTTGGTGTTCTTTTTGCAGGTCGGGCGATTTTCGCTTTGAATGGAGTGGCCAGTATGTTTCATCCGTATGCAAATGAAGCACAAGGATTTTGTCTAAAGGCATACACAGCCTAAAATAAGAGAGGAGAGGCAATTACATTTCTGGGCCACCTTTTCCAATAAAGTTTTTCCTTACATATAAGTAGACATAGTTTACTGGCACACAAATAAAACATAATGAGAATAATATTATATATTTATGGTACAGTTCGTAAATGTACTTGATTTGATGTTGGGCCATATACAGGGTTGGCGGTTGGCGTGGAGTGTCTTCTAGATATGCCATATAACAATTCTCCAAATTGTCAGGTTAGAAAAGAGGAAAAATCAAAGTTTGAACAATTTATGAAAATAAAATATTTCATTTCGGCTGAGACTCCTTTCAAAATTTTCAAGGGGGGGGGGGAAGGGTGCAAGGCCTCCATGGCGCACGCCTATTGTTTTGTCCAACGTTTGAGGAACGTTGGTTGCGAAACGTTTCATCGGAAGCACGGGCGGCGTGCCCAGACTTGCACCGAGCAAACCCTGGCGGTCTTTTTCCTGCCATCCTCTCTTGAAGCACCGTCTCCCGCGAACATGTACACGTAGTACCAGCCGATATTCTCAGCACTCTTCCTGCCACTGACGTACAGTCTCGAACTAAGCGTGCTAGGGTTCTCTTATAGGTGTGAATGAACACCTAGTACAGTACAGTACAGTAGATCGAAGCATTCAACTGTTCGTGCTGTCAATGTTTCGTTCGTGTGTATGTTACAAATCCGGTTATCTGTCGATTGAGACAATTTAAGGTTTACATTATCAAAAACTGGTGGATATAGTCCGAAGTGGCAACAGCTTCAAACCATTCTAAGAACGTCACCCGGATGATGTTGACATAATTCAATGACATGGCGAGGATATATAATGCATTATATGGTGTCGATAGCAGTGGTGGAATAGCAGATTGATAATCAGGATCAGACTGAGAAGTTTCTTAAGCTAGTGGGAAACAAGATACAGTACGTGTGGTATAGAGCCGCATTGTGTCATAAATTTCTATTACACACCTAACTTCATCTCACTATTGAATTAACACTTAAACTAGGGCAATATTTCAGTCATAATTCGCGACATGTTCATTTCAGAGAAATGGTGACATTTCTTTTCAGATCAGACAAAAGTGTAAGACGAATGTTCTTTCATTTTCAACTTAATGAATAGTATCAGATCCTTCGCCAAAAAGTTCATAGGATAGCAACAAATAATTATTGCAACATGTGTAGCAATTTCCTTGGGTCCTTCCGGATCAATAGGATTTCATAGAATTTGACAGATTCTTTTCACTGTATAAATCCTCTCTTCCGGTCATATGCGTATTGCATAGACATCACGGTTCATAAATTAATTGATTATTAGTGATTCCGGGCAGGTCAATGACTAGGGTCACTAGTCCCGTAATTATAGTGCATGTTTTTGCTCGGTGGTCTTCCCCGGCTGAATGGCGATATCCGGGTCCGACCTACCGTCGGCTAGCGGGGTTTTTCCCAACTAGCTATCTCCCACCAGCGGGGCACCGCCCCAGCTGGGACAAGCTCTAAGCTCCCGATTGGTCTCCCGGCATGTGTGGTAGTGTACGGTATGTTAGTGCAAAGGGTGAGGATACGACAAAGAAGAATCGCGTGCAGTCCATGGCCCATTTAAGGACTCCGACGTACGCCTGATATTGATCGAAGAAACCACGGAAAACTACCGGTCAGAGCAGCCAGCCGCTAGAATTCTCCTACGCGACTGAATTCGACCTGACAAGACAGTGTCGAAAATCCTGCCACCATCGGGACTCGAATCTAGGATTTCCCGGTCAGCGGGACTGCAGTGACTATGGATGCCATCTCTCCCGGTTCATAGACATTACGGACCCTTGGATGATTGCAAACAGCACGTATTCCAGAGGATTGCTTAAAAAATAAGACTTTGACTTTCAACACTTCAAATTTATATTGAAATATATGGAAGAGTAAACGGTAATTTTCATGTTTTAAACTGCTTTCCCCAAACGGTGCGTGCTACATAATTTTCCTCCTTTTCGAGGAGTGTGGCCGCAATTTCCTGGTTCTGTGCACGAAACAAATCTGGCGGTGACATAAACCGAGCAACCTAGTGGGTTGTTTTCGCAATAATTTCTCAAACTTGAAATTGTGCGGAGAGTTGCTCTCGAGAGCATTACACGTACGGGAGCACTGCGGCATGTGTTGGTATTCGACAGCAGCGCCTACGCCCGCGAGACGGCGCCGTCACTCGCCGCGAACGCCGCAGAGCGCGGTTCTGGCGAGTAGTGCGACGAACAAACCGTGGCGGCGCGACGATCGCTCGCCTGCCCCCTCCCCGTCCTACCTCGCCACCCCCCTTCGCCGCCGCCGCCGTCGCCACCGCGCTGTGAGGCGAGGCCGGCGCCTTTCCACGAACTCGCAACGTCGCATGACGTCAGCGCCGCCGCCGCCGCCGCCGCCACCACCACCACGGCAAGAAAGGGGCGATTACGACCTTGTAAAATAGAAGGCGCGACCCGCTTCATCATCAGTCGTTCGCCACGAGCGCGGGAGTAAGGACGTGTGCGCGGACGTGGTTGTGTTTGTACAGACAGCGGGGTGCCGTGCACGCGAGTGTTGCCCGTGTTGTGTAGCGTGCTGCTCCTGCCTTCATCTGCGTACGTTCTCCGCTCCACGAGACGCGCCGTGCCGACCCGTGCCAGCCCACCTGTTGGACCATCTTACCAGTTCTATAAAGTGCGCGTAGCGTAGCTGCCGATTCGAATTCGTTCGAGTCGCACACGTTTCGCCCAGTGAGACCTAAAGCGAAGTTTGATGTCGCAGTTGGTACCGTTAGGCCCACTGCTGCAGTTGGACCGAGACGACGACTACTACCTTGCCACCATGTACTCCGATTGGGCCAGAGACGACAGCAAAAAGATGGTAAGCTGCTCAGACGGTTTGTTGATGATTGCGCGGTAACATGGCGCTTTGCGGACTACCTCCTCACGAGTGCCGCACCACGAACCTTTCCTTCCCTGCCAGCCCTTACTGTGGTTGCTAGCAGGTGGAGAAATTGCCAACTTATTACGAATGTTAAAATGATTGCTATGGAACGTATGCAGACAGATTGTTAATGTTGCAAGTCATTCACGATAGACACGTGATACACAAGCTTCTAAGCGATTCTAGAATCAATTTCAACCAAGACTAAAAGATTCGATTTTCATTTGATAAACTACTAGTATTACAACTGAAGACGAAGCTAAGACGAGTAGAAAATTCGCATCACTGAATTGTGTACTTCCATGAAATTATTTATGGGTACTATTAATGGATATTAACGTATGGTACTCGGTTACATCTGCAAAATATGCAGACTTCGTGTCCACCTCCTGTGCCAGTTTCGGAATGTATTTCAGCCCATCGACATTCAAACTCTGGCTTTGTGTCGTGCTTCTGACAGTGCAATTAAATTGTGAGTTATTCTCGGTCTGTTGAAATTGTTCACACTTCAATCGTACTCGCGTCCCTTGTGGTCCATTTCCGCAAAGTCCGGTTTACGTCAATCAGGTGGCATTCACGCTGGGACTAGTGACGTCAAACTGACGTCACTGACGACCCACGTTGCCACTTCTCGAGATCTTGGCCTCGCTGAAGAATTCACTTATTCCTGATGCTCAGATCAACAAATCCCTCTTTGCCATATTGTCGCTGATAAGAGACAAAAAATTGGGTGAGATATGGAATTCGTTGAGGCGGAAGTGGATTACGGATGATAATTACTAAAAACAAGTGGAATTCGCTAGGTGGCTTGCCGTGACTTTCAGTACATCGCCACACACAGCGCAGCCGCGACTAAATGAGCATTGCGCGCTTCTGCAAATCTCAAAACGCGGCATGTTTCAATTGTGCGAGTATCGCATGCGGAAAAGTCCGCGGGCTGTCTCGACTCGCTTCGCGCCAGGCTCGGCGCGGCGGCAACTCGACTGCGCCTAGTCTCTTCTCATTGCGCAATCTCCCTCGTCCGACAAGGGCGGCGCCGCGCCGGTCACATGACCACCGTCACGTGAAACAGATAGTCGGAGGGAGCCTAGTTCCACTCATTGTTCCACTCGATAGAAGAGTGAAGGCGGCGGCTTGTGTGTTTGTGGAGCGATTGCGCGTGACGCTGCAACCACTGTTGGGGGCCTTTGTCGCTCGCGGACGAGGTAAAGTTTTGAGCGCCGCGCGGCGCGCATAGATTTTGGCAGCGTGACAGCTAGCGGGGCGAGCGGTCAACAACGGTTGTTGAAATGCTCGCGCGCGCGCGCGCGCGAACATTTCGCGTGCTGCGTATCTTGCCGGGCGCTGTCGGGAACGCGCGATTGAAACGACGCAGTTCTGAGGCAGATTCATTTGTCCGTCCACTGGTTTTCCTTGGGGTTCGTCGAAGTGCGAGCGGGAGTACTAGAAGTTCGGGTTTTGAGATGTGTCGAGTTCTGTTGATCGGCAACGTGCCAGTGCACGACGTAAAAACATGGTCTTGACAGATGACACTTAGACTCGCATATGACTTATTTAGTCTCAACGTAGAATTCTCAGCAGAATGCGTGAATACGAGTCTCAACAGTAATGCTTCTCAAATGAACTGTCCGTTTCCCTATACAACTCCGCCCAAAATAAAAAAGAAATATGAACAGTTCAGATAATACGAAAATTTTCGTGTATTAGTTACAATACTTCTCTTAATTGTTATCGTGGTGCCGCACCGTGAGGGGTCAAGTTCCTCGCACTGGTGTTATGAGGTATTGTAAGTATTCAGTCAGTATTTGTTGATGTGCTGAGTATACCATATTGCGTTGAATGAAAGTCCATTACCCTAGGCCCAAAAAAGTATTCTCATAAAATATATCAAGAGTCGTATCGTGGCTGAGGTCGCGGTAGGAAAACGGGCTAATAGTATCGTGTCGAGCGGGTGGTGAGCAGAGTACACCGGCCTGATTGTCTTAATGTATGCCATGTGCTGTCAGGTATTGGTCGATTAAATTCAATAGTTGTGCGGCCGTGGCGTACAGACTAATAGAACGTAATTATTTGTCCTCCACATTTTAGCCCCCTAGTGGCCTTGGTAGATATGAATACAATTTTTGGCTCGAAAACCTATTTTATGAAAATTGCGATCCATTGACAATATACTAACATGAGCAGATGTTAGGATATTTTAACTTTTGCTCTTGAAAAGACCTTTTGGTAATATATTTGAAAATTCATCCGGCCAATCAAAGTTTTAATTTTTGTGCATATTTGATGTGCCTGAACAACCCGTCCGATGAGTAGCTTAGACGAAAGCGTACGCTGTAGAAGCTGTTTAGTTAGAGCCAAAGTAAAGGAGCCTACCACAAACGTAAATGGGATGACAATGACGGATGAGGCGGCATTAAGAGAGCCGTTGAAATTTGGATGCGCTCTTGGTCCGCGATGGCGATTCCCGTGTTGAATGCGCGGGTGGAGCGGGACGGGGTCGGGTGGGGCACGGTAGCCCCGGAGCTGCAGGCGCCGCGTGGGCATCGCCAGGCATTTCCGGCCGCCGCCCCCGCTGCCGCCGGCGGACGTGCCAGCGGTTCGCCCGCCCGCCCGTTCGCTTGCCCGCCCGCCGCCGGCCCGGATTCCGGGAACCTGCGCCGCCGCGTGATCAAGTCCCCCCCCTCTCTCACCACCCCCGCCATCATCCTCCCCGCCGCCGCCCCCACCGCCGGAGCTGCAAGAACTAGCGACGCTGGCGACCTTGCCCGCAGGTTGTCGCTGCACGTCCGTGGAAGAGTCGGGGGTTCACGGGAAATAACCGCGGCTCCCGCCGTGTGTGGTAGGTTCCGCCGGGCATTCCTACTCTGCATTTATTCTCGACTGAAGTTGTTTTGATTTGGTAAAAGCCTACGGCGCAGTTCTCGGCCGCGGATTATCCCTTTCGCCCCTCAGGAACTCACGAGAACACGATTATTTCAAGTTGTTACAGGAAGTAATTAGTTCGCACGGAGGATACGGTTTTTATAGTATTGACAAAAGAACATTGCATTTTTCATGCGAAATGACTACGGATTGGGTAGTTTTCCGCTCGGAAATATTTTTCTTTGCCAAATGGCTTCGGGACATTTTCCCTGTAATAACGTTGATTAGAGTTTGGAGTTAAGTGTTGCCCTCCCGAAAATGTCGTGGTAAGCAACCCGCTAATCAGCGCGTGGAGCAGAAATCTCGAGCCTCGTACGACGGTACGTGGATACCCAGAGGCGCACGGGACGGGCGAAGGGTTGGGGGAAGGAAAGGCCGGCCCACTGGCTTCGCGCCTCGGCAGCGACGGCGGCGCAGAGCTCGCTTTAAGCGCAGTGGCGGCGGTGGGTGTTGGGGGCATTTCGGGAACTCCCCGCCGCCCTCACCCCCAGGCCCCGTCCTCCCCGCGCGGTCTCGCCGCCCCGACCCACTGATGTGGAGGCGGCGGCGGCGGAGGCAGGAGCAGCAGAGGCGGCTCGTTGCCAAAAACGCCGCGACAACGAAGCGCCTTGGAGCAGGCGGGGCAGGCGGAGGCGAGAGAGAGAAAATTCACGAGCGAGTTAAAAACGGAACTGCGCGGAGGAGAGGAGAGCAGGGTGGGCGAGGCGGGGCGGGATGGGATGGGATCGGAGGCTGGCTGCGCGCGGGGCAGTCGCTAGCCGTCCGGCCGCCGGCGCAGGAGGACGAGTCGACACCTCTTGCGCGCCCCCGGGGAGCCCGCTCGAGCCCCGCGAAAGCCCTTGCCTGTAGTGGCGCAGGGCCCCTGGGCGACGGCCTCCGAACGAACGACCTTTTTTCCTTCGCTCTTCGCGCTGGAGAAAAGCATAAACGACACGATTCCCGTTCCCGCGATGGAGCCCTTGGATCTCACGAGCCTGCTGCCGCCAGAGTTGTGGTTCCAGCAGGTAGTTGGAGGGCGTGCGCGCGCGAGACAGAAGACCTTGCGGCGGAGGTGTCTTATCTGTGTGTTTTGCTTTATTGTTGCAGTTCGTGACGCTGGACGGCCTCAATTCGGGCGTGCCCACTCGCACTACCCCGACGCTGACGCCCACCACGCTCCGGAACATCGAGCAGACGTTCATCGAGCTGCAGTGCGAGGTGGAATCCCACCAGAACGAGGCGGGCTTCGTGCCCCCGGTCGTGCAGCCCATTACCCAAGGTGAGTTGCGTCTCTGCCCCCCTTGGGGCTTCGCGAGCCAGCAGACGAGGAGAACCACCGGTGTCGTAGCCGAATGTATTTTTGTTGCTGCGACACTTACGTAGGGTCCACGGTCCCTACGTAAACACTGCTGGCCCTCGCGTATTCATTATCTTCTTTGAAGACCCCAAGGAAAAAATAATCGGTTGGGGTTGCACATTGAAATGGCGTAGCATATAACGATCACAAAAGTTTGTAGCCATGCCAACTACGCAAACATAAAGTCCTGCATAAAGACATGCAGCCTTTGGGGAATGCCGGACTTCGTGGGTCAAAAAAATCAGGGCATTAATGATAATGCAATTTGTAGCGAATAAAAACTTACACACACGGGACACTTCCTAACGTCTTCGAGCCCGAAAATTGCTAGGAACTGTAATGATTTCATTTCGAAATGCCCAGTTATGTGGTGTTTTTTAGATTTTGGGAATGCTACTTGTGTATTTAGACACTCCTGTACATAAAAACATTTATGAAATAGTCTGCATTCTACTACATTAATAGTCATTTTGGCTTATCATTGGACAAAATCCAATTTTGCTGAGTGTGTGAAAGTAAATAATTATATACTGCAACATTATTTATCACTCAATTATACAAAACCCATTAAGAATAGCTAATCTGCCAGAACTTTAAATACAATAATGAGTAAGAATCATTTAATGTTTATAAATGATAGTCACATGCCTACTTAATAATAAATTTCATGCATTACTGATTAGGGTGTGGATTTGACTAAAACGTGTCAAAAATGGTAAATGAAATGTTTTAAAAATGCCCTAAAACAAAGAAAAATTACGTAAAAAAATTTTGATCAAATCCACTTCAGATAAAAAACTCAAGCTGTTTGGTATGTTATTAATGTAATAAAGGGTTTTTCCTTTTAAGGTGAACTAAGCTTGCAAACTTTTTTTGCTTCGGACTGTTCTTTCAGAGAAGACCTCTGCCTTTATCATTAAAACAGGCGAACTGACAATGGTGTTGGTTGGCATCACAGAAACCTTACATGACATAGTACTCACAACAGCTGAAATTGCAATATAGGAGCAAAGAAATTGATTAGGCTACTGAGGAATTGTGTGGTGGAAATTTGTCGCACCTCATAAATACTGTTAGGAGCAGGTACCATTACATAGATATTAAAATCAATGAAATCGGTGAAAAATGCATTAGAAAGGACATAACAAAGGTATAGACTGGCCACTGACATAAAATGCAAACAAAGTGATGCATAAAAATGGGTTATTTCATTTGGTCTTAATTTAAAATGAATTTCTTCACTAAACAGCATTGTTCTAAAATGAATAGGAAAAAATAAATTTCATTAAAATCCACCCCTACTGATATAGTGAATAAATTGGAACTGTCAATTTCAAAAGAACACAAGACTGATATTAGTATTTAAGCATCCACCGCATTTAGTAAGAAGTCGTTCAGAATTATTTTAATTATTACTATTGAGACATATTATTGAAAACTATACTTACATGTTCTGTTACAGCTGGGAGCACATGCATGACTGTTGTTGACACAAAGGGGTGGCAAGGAGGGATCACATCTGTGGCTCAGTCACAGTCCCGGCCATCTGTAGTGACAGCAGCTCCAACTATTCCAACCACGGCTTCCACTACTCGCAGGAACATGGGGGGAAGGCGACCTGCTAAGACAGTGGGGGTAAGTTTCAATTTTTGTAAAGAAGTTTTCTTTGGTGAATTCCACTAAATTGAATGTTATATTATACAAAACTGGAAAAACATTAAAAGATGCATGATTTAATGTATGTTTTTGATTTGCAGATGTCACCAGAGGAAGAAGAAAGGAGGAGAATTAGACGTGAACGCAATAAGATGGCAGCTGCACGTTGTAGGAAGAGACGTGTAGATCACACAAATGCGTTATTGATTGTAAGTAACTTTCCTATTAATTGACTTAAATTCTACAGTTCACTGTTGAAGTGCAAATTGTTCTTCAATGTCTTACTAAATGGAAATTATTTTTTTTCCAGGAAACTGAAGGGCTTGAGCAGAAGAAACAAGGTCTCCAACGAGAAATTCAACAATTACAGTTGGAGAAAGAAGAGCTTGAATTCATCCTTGAAGCTCACAAGCCATGTTGCCGTCTGAATGGAAATACAGATCCACCTTCTCCTCCTGACATCAAGCCCTTTGCATTTTCATCGGGCTTAGAAAAGTTGGGCATTCCTGTCAAGAGGGAATCGCAGGACATGGCAGCAGCTAGTGCTGCTGCTGCACCTCTATCTGCTCCTCCACCAGCAAAGAAACTGATGCTAGGATCTGATGCAACAAGTGGTGCAAAACCTCCACGACCCAACTCTCTCCCTGTGTCTGCTGCCTTCACCCCCTCCCAAAACGCCCTCAAGGCTGCAGTATCTGTTGCTGAGGTTGTTGGTATCCCACTACAAACACCAACTTCAGGGTTACCATTTAATTTCGACTCTCTGATGGATGGTGGCACTGGTTTAACGCCTGTGTCAGGCCCACTGGTACCCTCATGCTCAAGCCAACAGCGCAGTTCGGGTTGTGTGGATCTCTCAAGCCCAGATTCTGTTCCGCCTAAGTTGGTATCTTTGTGATGGCGGGAGGATTTGGACAATGGGGAGGCCAGGAGGGATGTGCAAAGATAATAGAATATTATGTACATATTTTTGAGGAGAAAATCAGTTTACAAAACTTTAGCTGTAACGTACAATAATAAAATGAAACCAAAGTGGCCTGAATTTATCTGCCTTAATTAATGAAAAACTATACTTCCCCTCTCAAGCTCCCAAGTAGGGCTTTGCTCAATTGATCCTCATTGTGAATTTAGTTTTCTGCCAAGAAAATGCCTTTTTGCTATTTTTCAAAAATGCTTTTGGTTATCATTTCTTCATACTTCATATTCCATGTGCTTTGATGACTTTAAGATGCTATGCATAGGATTCCCTCCATGTATTTTATTATAAAAGTATTTTCTACAGAGTTACCTATTTTTGGTATATCAGTACTACTAATACAAGTGCAACATTATTTAAATAGTGAAATTTGCACATGTATAGTAAATTCTTGATATAAAAAGTTGAGAAGAATAGCAATACATGGCTTTGGTAGCCATTGGAAAATTTTCAAGTATTCATGTAATAGAGCATACTTTTTTTCTATATAGTTGAACCTGATGTGGATTGGGCTTTGCAAAATAAATCATTCCAGGTTTTTGAAAAGCCTTGTTCATTGATAGTACGCAGCTCAATATTGTGATTGCCAGAAGGCTTACAAATTTATAGCTGGGTGCATGGACAGCTAATATAAAAGTACTTCTTGATTGTACTTATTCCTTTGCTTATTAGCTTTGTGACTCCATATTTGCATTATGGATGTACAAGAGTTCATAAGTTGCAAACTTGTAAGCCACATCAGGTTTTTTGAAACTTGAAGACGCATGAGATTTTTATATTGCATAATGCATGTTATATATTTTGTTTGTGATGTGCATTGTGATTGTCATAATGTGAATAAAAGGAAGCTTTTGATACTGAATATGCATTTATTTATCCAATATCTAACCAATAAAGAATTAAAATTTACATTTAAAAGTTAATTGGTTGGTTAAACTTTATATACAAGTCTGCACAAATGTGTATGAAACAAGTTTTGCTATTCGCAAAACAAATTGTAAAAAATGAGATATATTGCTCATTCTTCATGCTAATTTTGACATCTTAAATTAAAGTTCTTTCTTGGTAATTGCAAGAGTGAGTGTGTCTCAAAATGCTGTAGAAACATATGAAGACACTTCAACACTACTCTAGGCTTCTGGTATTCAATGTTGAATTTTTAATGTCTGAATTTAAATTCTTTATTTCTGAGAATTTAAAATGTTTTCAATAAGTTGTATTTCAGGATAATATAAATTTTTTAATGTAACAGTTTTTTACCATCTTACGTGCATTTCATTCTTTGCTTTTTTGCTACTTTGGCACCAACTTTTGTATAAAGTCCTTTTTTAATTTTTTTAAATTCACATATGAGAATTTTAATTTAATAAAATATGCTCAAGGAAGTTAATTACCTAGGATTAAACTGGACATTTCTGGAAATAAGCATGGCAAAATAATCTGTTCCCTTATAAAGACAATATGGTTTTAGTGTAATTAAATTATTGCTGTTTTTTAGTGGAGTTGCATTTAAATAAATTAAAAATACTGGGACTTGTTTTAAGTGAGATGTTACTATAGAGCAGGGGTGGCCAGCTACCAGAGCAGGAGATCATGATAATGCGAGAGAAGTTTGCAAAAGGCCTCATGTTTTTGACATATTAAACAAACTATTACAGAAGATAAAAAACTGAATATTAAAAAATATTTACAAACTAAAACATTCATAAACTCTTAATGAATCACCTCAAAACATTTTAATTACAAAGTTTTATTATTTGCAGATTTATTTAAACGGCAAATTTGGTTACCAATGTCTTGAAATGTGGGAGGTGGCATGTTAAGGAACTTCACACAAGTTCAGTTAAATATTTATTGGTCAGGAAAGCAGGAGGCTTAGATAAACTTTATTGTTGAATACAATGACTATCATGAATAGATTGCCCACAAGATGAAAATGATTTTGCCCAGAATTACATAATTTTCAGATAAGCATTATACAGCCATACACGATAGCTAAAAGAGCTGCTTGTAGCTCATGAGCCACTCCTTTGCCACCATTAGGGCAAACCAATCAACATTAAACTCAAATATACTAGCAATGACCCATCTCAATATTTGGACATCTGACCTGGTGTTGAACTGGTGTCAATGCTGCCCTGCTTTGAAAATAAATTTTTTGCCAAATTATTGTTACCAAGACAGATGACATAACATCGCAACTGATGCCCTTAATTTAAAGGTGATCTGTGGTTTGCTTCCTTGCTGCGAAGTATCAAATAACAAATTGGGCATACTTGGATACATTTTAAAAGTATATTTAGTCCACTTAAGATTCTTAATTAGCTAAACAATGAAAAAGTACAAAAAACTATAATTGATTTTCTTAAAAGTCAGGCATATGCAAAAAGAGCTTGTAAGGCTGCATTGTGTCAGTTTTAAATTTGTCCTTGCCACATTGTCCCTGCCTTCTTTGAAGCAGGTTGAAGCAAGATGCAAATCCAGGCTAGCAAGTTTTTCTTGATGGTGTATGCACAACCAAGTGTAAGATCAAAACTCAGCAGAAGAGGGGAAATTGTGATAAATTTGAATAGTCTGAGAACATACTCCCTAACTATAACTAGAAGAAATACATTTTTTAAAAATCTAAAACATCCTAACAACATGTCAATGAATTATTAAAAATCCTGAACCCCAGTGAGTTCACCGGGTAGGCATAAATAAATTTCAGTAATCAATTCAGAAGCAATTAATCAACTTTTCCCCCCTGTGCATTTGGAAGCAGTAGTACATAAAATCATACAAAGACATATGTCTATATTTGGGTTGACATTTTGTAATTCTTCTACACTTAATCATTTCCTTAGTGATTGATCCTCCGGATTGAGTGTGGTTAAATGAGATTTCAATTGAAATACTTTGCTAACAACAAATTCCTCAATACCTTTGTGAAATTGTGATTACAAAAAATTAAAGCATGTATGTGTTTAGAAACTTATATAACATATATGATTTTTAATTTTTTCACTCCTAAAAATTTGCTGCCCTAGGCCAGAGCCTACCAGACCTATGCGGTAATACTTCGCTGGAAATATTCACCCCCACAAACATTAACAACTTTCACCCTGGGCCTTCAATTACAGAGACTCAGCCCTGCAGCTTGGTATATCTAGATTATTTTTAAATGTGATCAGTGATGCCTCAAGGATAGTAGTTATCATAGTAATAACAATGAGTTGGAAGCCAGATGTCTCTGCCAATAAAACCTGTCTCCATGAGGAATCAATGGCCATAAGGCCACTGAAGGATTATATTAGTTGAGATATCTGGGTTGTCCCCATCTCATTTCTATTATTTTGTGAACCACCAACTTGAGGACACTAGCTGACACTGAATATTATTATTAATTTCCTTTGATCTAGTAGCATAAGTTAATTAATATTTTGTAATTAAAAAGTAGATATTTTCAATGAAGTACATAGGAATGGTTTGTCGTCCTAAAGTCAGAAAACTAGGTGTTTGTGGGTTATAATATGTCCAAATAATTTTGAAAGGCAAATTATGACTTTTGAGGACAGTCTTTTACATTTCTTTCAAAGATTTCTCGCTATCTCTGTAATCTGTTGTTAATAATGCACTACATAAATAAGAAATAAAAGTATTTACTATCTCATCCAGAGACCTTTAAATATTTTAATTATTTCAATGTGATGTAACTGAATTATAATCTGTCTTGCCAATATTATATTAGTTTAATCACACACTTTTTCTTGTTTTTTGAGATGTATAATATTCAATCCTTTTTTGGACAAATAAGGATAACTATTTACTTTTATACTGATTTCAGTAATGATTTTTTTTTGTTTCCTCTCTTGTCTTACCAATATATTAACAATGCAAAAGTGGACAAATTTTCAAAAGACATCCCCAAAGCGGTTTTCCTCTCCAAAATATTTAATTATTAATTATTTTAACATATTATTGTTTTTCAGTTTTCAATGTAAATGGTAATTAATTCTTAATATGTTCCTAGACTGCTTTTCATTTACCAGTGACCCCAAGAAAAATTATTGTAACATCTTTTTTTAAAGCAGCATGGAATTCTTATATGTATGCTGCCCAGAATGTGTTCACCTTTCTTTTGATAGTCAAGAAAATGAAGATTGTTAATGGAGAATTCAGTTATTTGCAAATCAACACTAAATGTATGAGACAATTACTGATCATGATACCTGAGCAGTTTTTAATATGCTGTATTCCCAACAATGTAAGCAATTATCCCAGAAACTCAACTTTTTCTCTCTCTCTCTCTCTTTTAAAATATTCATAATAACATAAATAGATACTTATTTTTCTTAATATTATTTTGATCAACAGTCTGCACCTCAGTTATTATTACAAATTTGTGGCAGAGATTTCTATTCGTAATTTGATGTGGATGAATGCGGAGATTGAAAGTATATTTCCAAACGGAACTTACCACGTCGTGCTCTTCCCGCTTTTGCGATTGAAATTACCATTCTTCCCCCAGTGTTGTCGGACATTGCATAACATTATTTCATCGCGTGAACAATGAAATTCATGACAGATCGTGCAATTAACAGTAACTTTACGAGCACTTTGGTAAAAAGCTGAGATAGAAAAGACTTAGTTCTTTGCCACACGAGGCAAGTGTTATTATCTTGTAGACACTAGTAATATTAGTCACCTCTTCACGATGTCAATGTTGGTGACACTGATGAAGCATTTATTGGATTTTGGGGCAGGTTACTCTTGGATTACTCGTTCATGTTGGGTGTTGTGCGTCAATTTGCTGTATCAAAGTACGGAAGAAAAAATAATTATTTTCAAGGAAGTCTTCTCTGAAGTTATTTGCAGAGAAAAGTAATTTATGTACATTTTGTAATTATAAATATGTAATTTCTTAATAAGAATTAAATTAGCAGGTTTTGATACATTAGCGAGTTTTATCATTCCGGTGCAATTATTTTCAAATCTAATGGATGTTCGTGCTTCTCTGTATGAAATGTTTATTCCCATTTTGCCTTTAAACGATAGGTTGGATTGAAGAATTAGATCTGTTAAATAATGTTCAAGAGGAAGTTGACAGCATTGGACCATCCTTCCCCTGACAACTTCAGTGTAAATGGTATGCATGTCCTGAAAAATGAACAATATTTCCTTCATTCTTTGTGATTTGAATATGAATTTGAGGACATACTTCATTGCAGATGAGAAACAGTTCAGAAACCTTGTTGTCTGGCTTGAAGATCAAAAAATACGTCACTACAAGATAGAAGATAGGAAGAATTTACGAGATATTAATTCATCAGAATGGCCAAAAGTTTTTAGACAATACCTTGATGATCTGGCATGTCCAGTTCATTCAGAGAGTGACAATTCAGCAGAATACCTTGAATGGCTTTTGAGCTTTTCTGTAAAATTGGAATATGGAGATAATGGTAAGATCGATAATTTTTTTAATGTGCACTATCGAGTAATTTTACTTTAATTAATTCTTATTCTTTTGCAGCTGAGAAATTTAAAAATCAGACTTCAGATAAAGTGAAAAAAAATGAACTTAATACTCCAAAAGTAGTTTCTCAGAATCCTCTGGATAATTTGGACTGTGAGTATTATTACTATTCAAACCTTTTTTTCCTTTCTGTGATTCAAATTGTTCCAAGTGAAAAACAAAAATCTTTCTTGTGTGCTGATATCGTAGACATTACCTCCAACTTAATAATCAACAAATTATAGAACCATTTAATGCTTATGCAAATAATTTTTTCTTTGGACTTTTGTACTTTGGTGCATGATAAAAATACTTTTTCTGTGGTCTGCTATAAGCTACTTTGAATGATCATGGTACATATTTCACAATCAGATTTTAATACATTTTAAAAGTGAACAGTTTCTTTTACAAACATTAGTATTGTCTGTATGCTAAATTAATCATATTCCTCTACCTTGATGCATTACTTACGTGTTGTGGACAATATTTAAAAATTCCTTAATCCTTTTAAAATCTTGTAATAATCTAAGAAAAAAATAGTTGGGAGAGAAGAATGCAGTTTGCTGTAATATTTGCCTAAAATGCACACTGGCCAGTTAAATGGCACAGACACCCTGTTCTCATTAGCATATATTTGTAATCCAATGGTTCTTTCTACGGTGCTTTAAGTTCTCAAAGAATATTACACATTGTGAACTCTCAGAATTGTTTAGTGTTGGGTTTTGAAAGTTATGACCATATGAATATTTAAAATTGAAATAAAGTGGGAAGTGTGGATTTAGTGCCCATATTTTATTTAAGAAAGTTAGCTTCTTATTATTTTTTTAAATAACCAGAATTATATTTTTATTTCTTCTTTCTTGCCTCAGTTGAATGTGCTGATTTCAAAAAAGGAGTTAATGCTCTTGCACAATTATTGAATGTTACACAACATCCAGATCACTTGATTACATTAAAAGCAATAAGCAAAGTGGTGTGTCAGCGACTATCAGCAGAGGCCCTTGAAAATCCCAATACTGTAATTGTTAAGGTGAGTGAAAACATTTGTTTGCACCTTGTTTGAAGCATATAGTTTGGGCCCTGCAGTAATTTTTCTTTCCTTTTTCAGGGGAAGCCTTTTCCATTTCAAGAAGCAGATTTAGGCTTTGACATGGGAGACTATGTCCTTAACCAGGCTGCAAAGATTTTGCGTTTGTTGTACATTCACAATTTGCGTGACTTACAAACTAGAATTAATGAGTGCATTGTTGCTGTACAAAATGTGACTGCAGATCCCAAGACTGACACCAAATTAGGGAAAGTAGGGAAGTGAAATGATATGTACGAAATTGAAATAAATATCTTTATATGTTACAATTGTTTATTTAAAATATGCTAATCTAGCCATTTATGACTTCTTCACTGTGTCATTGATTTTTTCAACTTCTGGGAAATCTAAAATTCTTGCCAATCCCAATCCAATAGCTCCTGAAAAAATAAAGTATTGAAATGCTATTCTCATTAAAATTATTTTGAAGTTAGTCATAAATTGTGAATTATGAAACACCTTTAAATACTTGCATAGTTTATTATTTAAAAGGAAAGGTACTAACAAATCACTTACCACAAGCAATGCAGATCATACCAGACCGTGAAAAACCAGTCTTCAAATACCCATTATAACCAACATAGAGTCCAATACCCATCATACCAATGCCACCTACAAGCCGACATTCCAAGCAGTCCTTAGAGCGTGCTGTTACTTGACGTGTTTGATCCATTTTTGAAATTTACATTTAATGCTACAAGTTGGTATTTTCTTAATAATTCTGAGAACGTTACTTCAGCACTTCTCTCGACTATACAAACATTGATATAATTGTCAAACTTTCCTATTTTAAAACGTGTGTCCAGGAGCGTTTATTTTATTAGTCATTCATAAGCTTTACTCTTCGCCGGATGGTCATACATTTAACGCAATCCTCACAGAGTTGAACAATTACATTCAACGCGTCTCTAATCTGCAGCTTTATACTTGAGATTTCCAAAGACTTCGACGCTATCCGCGAAATGTTTAATACTTATTATACTGGGAATGGGAATGACAATACACCATGAACGTAAGAAGCAACTAATTGAATAAATTCCCAGCAGAGTACAGTATGAGCACAGTCCGTGCCCATTCTCTGAAACTGAGGTAGAGATGCCTGTTCACATCGCTGTATACTGACGCACTCTATCCCGTACCCACAACACCGCACGCCCCCACACATCCGCATAGCAGTCTCGCACGGCGCAACCGTGCCTTTTGAAGATTGCAGCCAACCACAAGCTGAGAGGAAGGAGACACGTAGGTCATCACTCCTGTCGCTCTTCTCACGACCATAACAGCGTCCATTCGTTTGACAGTACAAGAGTAACTTAGTTGCCAATTGTGTTGTGAGTCATTTTTGTGAAATGATTAATCGTGCCTCTTCTTAAATCCCGATGAAGACACCATTTCATGGAGAAACGAGGGGGTAAGTTCACATCCCAGAAGATACGTAAGTGTGTGTTTTTGACAAATGCAACGCCGATGCCACTACAAATGACTGTCGTTGGTATAGGCTCCTAACGATAGAAAATGCAAAGCGTGAGTTTAGCTCCAGACGTTGCTGTAAAATATTAGATATCTGCGAACAGTGCAAAATGACATTGCTTTACCAATCATTCGTTTATAATAGCTTGTAAGGAAGTCCTTAGATGTAATATAATAGTGAATGCCATAACTGTTATTTTATATGGAATTATGCTCCCAAATGATCACAGGAAGTAATAAAGAATTATTGATAAATAATATAGGTAGCATTTTCGAGAGCCCATTACCAAGAATAGTCCCAACGACGTTGCTGTATTACACCTGTTGACACTTGTTTTCGAAATTTCATCGATTTATGCAGATTTGGTAAAATCCAATAAAATATAACCAATTAATACAGATTGTAAATGAGCTTTTAATCGACCTACTTGATGGTAATAATCAAAGGTTTACACAACAAATAAGCTTGAAATAAGACTGCGTAATTTTCATTTTGAATTAGAAATACTGCTAAAAATTGTTAATAATTAGAAGTTTTATGGGAATGCGAACCATTTTTAGAGTTCCGATTACACTAGCAGAGTTAAAAGGATTGCCGACACTATCTATTACTGTTGCTTGTATAATTGAGAGGCCCCGAGTAACGTACCTGAAAATGACAGTATCATGTTTCGCATGTTAGGCAGAGTTAAGAAATCGACAAGATAATATACTTCGCCTATTCTTACACACTGTTGATATTCGCATTTGTCTTTTATAATTACGCCATTGTAATGAATTGAAATAAGCGTAAACAATGGATAATGTGAGGCTATGCGAATATAATTCACTTACAGTTATCTTGGTTTCTTATTCCACGCTCCAAAGATAAAGCACGGAAGTGGTGGCCGACGCGTTTTATTATTATAGAATAATTGACAAACGAAGTAAATAAAACCGAAAACCGAGATTTATTAGTGGAAAAAATGTGCAGTAGATGGGATTTGACTAAAAACTGGCAAGTGTCATTTTAAATTCCTTTTTATATTTTTTCGTTGTATTTTATTGACAACTGAAGTGACGTTCTTACAAAGGGAAGACATTTTTAAGCTGTAATGATACTTATCTCTTGATTGTAATGACTTTGGATGCCACCAAAAGAAAAAAAAAAAGACATGTTTGAAATCTGATGAAGATCTTAATTGTATTGAAGACAATGTTATTTATATGAAATGCAAAATTTCTGTATATATAAAAGTAGGCTTCACTTTACAGTACATGCCACACTTGTTACAATCCTAAATTTTATGTTTTCAGAAGACATTAAGTGGACAAAAAACTTCCGTCAAAATGATTGTAGAATATGAGGGCATAAAATGTATAGATATGTTAAATAAAATGGTTTTATTTCATTTTACTTAAATGGATTAAATTTTTACAGGATCATGATGTCTGGTGATTCCCCAGTACCCAATTCTCATGGTGATCATCTTTGTGAATTGGAGGCATTGGCAATAAGTCAGCCATTAAATTCCAAGATTATGACAGATAAAGCCATTCAAATGAATCCTGCTGATTTTAGCACTCTTCCAGTTGATAACTGTTTAGGAAAACCCTCAGACAAAGCAGTGCAAATGAATTCTGCAGATATAATTAATGAACCGGTTGGGAATAATGTGGAGCCTCATACCACATTAGCAGGACTGGAAGAGCATGCAGATATGGCTGCATCCACATTCCCAACCATACGGAGATCTGATGGGCAAAGAGCAACAGTGTTGGAGGATGAAATATGCAACAGTGATGAAATATCTTCTTTCTGTCCCTCAGATGTGAGGGAAAAATCAGATGATTCAGTGCTAAGATCTGAAGAAATTGAAACTGCATTAGATCAGACAGACAACCCATCTACTCAAAAGTTCAGTGTCAATAACCCTCAGGAAGAAGACAGTTGTCTAATTAATTGCTTGTTTTATCTTGATGAATGCTGTACATGCACTATCATTTGATATTAACATTTTCTACATTGTTTACATAAAATAATACTCATTAACAGTTACAGTTCGAACACTGTAATTATCTAGTGCTTCCAGTCCTATTGTGGACCAAATACATAAGAAGACATACGTTATTCATAAGAGCGTATGTATGAAAGAAAATCTCGAAATGAATCTAACTACATGCTAAAAATTGCAGTGGTACTTCATTGATATTGAAGAATGTAAAGTGTTTAGTTCTGTATTACCATATATGAATATTAAGATCACATAATTTGGGTGATTATTATGAGATTAACATACCATATTGTCAGGGAAATAGCATTTGTCTTCTATGAGCATTTATTAGTAGATAGAGGGAAAGGTAGCTAAAAGAGAATTAGGAAACATCTGTGATATGTTCCTCTATAGATTTAACTGTTATTTAACTGTTCCTCTATAGATTTAACTAAAGTGTTCACTTTACAGTGCCTGTTCTACTTCTATTAAAGAACACAAAGTTTTCTTGTTCAAAAAACAAGTTTAGTTTGGAGAGTTAATGTATTTTTCACATATGGATTATTAAATAAGATGTTAAGTAATGTGTTGCTACAAATATCTTTCAGTATTATAATGGGTGAGATTCCCCTAATCCTTGTCCCATAATTCAAATTTATATAAAAATGAAACACTTTTTTCAAGCTTATCAGAACAAGTTTATATATTTCAATGACTTCTGTGCAATATCGTACACAATACAAATTCACTCTTCACATTTTTTGTTATATACAAGAACCTTCATGTAATACATAACATGTTTTCATATGTACAATATACATAATGTAACACCCGAATAGCAGGAAGTTACATACTAGTTTCATGTACAAAAGCAGAGCAACTTGATGTATGCAGGCACAAAGGAGACAACCTTTTAAATGGTGACTTCATTTACACATTCAATAATCACATTATGAAATTATGCACAAGTCTTTGGTTTGAAACATCAGTTACATTTTGAGTATGTGAAACACTGAGTATTACTCAGGAAACTTACACTCTCACAGAGTTAAGAATAAATTATACTATAAAACCCAATCCTTATGAATTACATCTTAAAACCACTTTCTTCACAATTTTATAATATTTCGAATTTATTGCTGAAGGTGTGCAATGTTGACTGCAGAACACAATGCAAGTAGCAGGTTTCTGCAAAAAACTTGATGCCTTTTTGATGAACTATAAAAAAAAGTGCCTTTACACATCTTGACATATTGAGAGGAGAACCAGACCAATTTAAATATGATTTGCTTTTCTTTTTTTTTTTCTTCTTTTTTTACAACAGTGTATTTTTAGAGTGGAGTCCCTTCGAAGCACACGTTACCAATACAAGGAAGACCTAAAAACACATTTTCTTTATCACTCTTCTCATTTTATCTTTCTACGCTGATACTTGTTTAAAACAATATCATCTTTAATTTTGAAAATTGTCTGTATTTAAGAGATTGACTCATTTAAAAAAATTTTTGCTGTGAAACAGAACAAAACCAAAAAGAGTAGGAATGACTTTGTGCAAAAATTGTACTTCTATTTAAAGGAACAAAAACTTTTTATTGAATATTGTCTGCTTTGGAGATAAGTATGTTCAAACTAAGTCTGGCATTTAATTTTGATAAAAATAAAAATAACAAAACAAAACCACTTACTATTAATACAAGAAATGTCTTGCAATGTAAATTCCTTTTACTATAAGTGATGACCTTTACTGTTTTAATTACTAGTAGCTCAAATGCTTTTGTATGTTAGGTTATTCATTGGATATTTTACACACATGATTCAGAGGGGGGGGGGGGCTGATAGGTAATTGTTGCTCCCCCCCCCATGTTGCAAAAACTAGGAAAATTTTAAAGTTTACTACATATGAGCTTTATATTAAAACTGCTCTGGAAATTTCACATGAAATTCCGCCACTGACCTGATAAATAGAAATTCAGTAGGACATAATGGGCATATTTGATTATTGAAGACAATTGTTAACCCCTTCCCCCTAGAGTATTTCCACTTTCCATTTTCATGCTATTACATAAATAATTATTTAACTGCCACCATAGGTAATTTTTATTATGTGGAGTATGTTGGAGGGGATTCTTCAGTAATCTGTATTTTCTCTATTGTATAGTCTTCCCCCCTATAATTTGGTGTTGGTGAAGCCCATGACTGCCACATTTTGACTACTATTTTTACCAAATTTCAGTGTGTTCACTGTAAAATGGAATGTGAATGAAATGCTCTATAACTGAAGATGAATACTGACATTTTAAACTATTTTGCACATGTATCACTGAAAGGAATGTACTGAAAAGAGAAAGTAATATATTAAAACAATGACTATAGAAGACCAGAGTTCTTCAGTCTTCAAATACTGCATTTTGTTTTGAATACTGCAGTTTTGTTTACGTAAACCTACATTTGGTTATTTTAGGTCTCTGTTGAATAAATTGAAGAATTTCATATATCTATTCAAATGTACAAAATTTAATTAATTATCAAATGACAAACAACAGTCAACCTTGCATTACAATCTCCATTTTCTTCAACAAATCAGAATTTTGGGTGTTTCAAATGACCTACAGCAACTTCCATCAGAGAAAAGCTGGCATAATGCAGGTTATTCAAACAATTACTATATAGTATATACTAACTTCAAAAGTTTGACTATTACCACTAGTGTTAAATTTTGGAAGGACTGCAATTTCTGCAGCCTTGTAAAAATTGAGAAAAGTGATAAACATTGGTAACAAAATATTCCTAGTGTTCTCATTCTGATCATTTGAGTAGTTTAGATTTCATATTTTCACTTATATCTGGTTGAATTTCCAATTATAAAAGAAATAATATACTATTAGAGGAAAGGATGTAGAGAAAATAATGACCAGATCCTTGCCTCATATTAATTTACAAGTAATTTAAAATGTGTGATCCAATTCTTAAAAGAAGAGAATAATGACCTCACGAATAATAGTTACTATGAATGCATATGACTGCTGTATGTTTTTCAGTCTTTCATCTCTAAGTAATGAGGCACATTTCTCAAAACAACAAGTTGGTGGCCATTCTATGAAGTATTTTTTCATTGTACTGATTTTTACATGTACTCATTCTATACTGAATGTTCCAAGATATTGATAATAATTTGAATGCAGCCAATAAAACTAACATACTTTCTAGTGGATCACACTTATTCCTTGAAACCACAATTATTTGTGGCTAAGAATATAGTCTTTAACATTCAAGAAATCATTTATCCTGGATCATGTGCTGTATATTGGTAAAGGATGAGCTTCTGAATTTAAAACATATTTATCTAAGTCGAGCAAATACCGATCATCAGCAAAAAGTAGGTATAAGTATTTTAAAGTTTCGCTGAGAAAGAATGATTCCATCATGTCTCTTGGCTTTGTGTTGGCAGGATTCTTCACATTGCCTAATGATGTGTACCCATTTTGCACCTTTGCATATTTTTCAAATGCCTATGGAAAATAAATACATTTATGAAAATTGCATAATTATAAAATTGAACATGAAATATTACAAAATAATCTGGAAAGAAGTTACAAAAAACTGGCAAGCATTAATTTTATATATTCTGTAAGTCTGTGAAACCAATCAGAAGTTGATTGTGTACATTGGCCATTTTCTTTTATTCAAGATTTTAAACAAAAATTTCATCCTTTTTTTTTGACATGTTTAGAAACAGTGACTGAAGCGATATAAGTTACAATCTAAAGAAAATGTTTGAAGATATCAATTCATTGAATCACGATATAAAGGAAAAAAAATTGCTCAAATCAAAATGTGTGAAATGGGTAAATCTGTCCAATGTGAACATAAACTGTGAACCTGGCAAATGCATATTAGTATACATAATAACATTTATTCAATAATTTGGAATCCTGTCTTAGACCTTGAGATAATGCAATGAGCAAGTTTCACTGTATGTTTATTTCAATGATTATAAACTTGAAACTTTTCTAGAATGTTGGAAATGACGATTCTCAAAACCATTGACATAGCCAACAAATTATATCATAAGTCTATGACTGAAATGAACGCATAGTTCTTTATAAATAAGGAAATATTGAGATATAATCGGGGAGGCACACATCCACTTAAACTTATTTTGTAACTATGGATTTTTAATAAATTTGTTTATTTTAATAAGGTATAAAATATCTTTTATCATGAGTCATAAAACATGCACAGTTATTTTCTCAATAAAATATGGGACATTTTTATTTGTGTAAGAAATTAAATATCAAAATGATTGTTTATGGAGGAAGGGAATAGAAATAGTATTATACAGATGAGGCTAAATTATTAGAGTAAACCTAAAAGAAACTATTATGTTAACCAATGATTGCAGTATTTAGCATGCATCCTTTATGTTTTAATAAGATTAAACTGACAACTGTCACCTGATTAAACTGACAACTGTCAATCAGTGTTTTACAGTGATGCTTTTTTGTGAACCTGAAACCAAATGTGAATGAGCTTCTCAGACCAATGTTCTTTTGTTACATTAGCCTTTGTTCAAACTATTTCTTTGACTGAAGAAGTCACCAGGTTTTAAGTACTTTTAGACTTAAATACTCTCATAATCAACAATAGATAAATGTCCACAGTTATGGTAACAATATGCACTTCAGACAATCACTGATATTGGAAATGCTTCACTATTGCTTTACATAATATGGGTGAAATTCTTCTCGTTCTTACCTTCTCATATACTGACTTGTCAACTCAGTGACTATAGTCACTGAGTTGATAAGTCAGTATAGATAGTCTATAGAAATATAGATTCATTATTAAAACAAATCTGACAAAAATAAACCAACCAATGTAATAGGCTGTATTTTGTAAAGACAAAATTTTGTACTTTTGTGCTACATCTGTTAGGTAGAAATACATAAATTTATTAGTGTTCATTTTGGAATTTATTGAAATTAAATGTTTTTGTGGGCTTATCTGTTTCCAAACATCAGATGACTAATTTTAGGCAGTCTTAGCCCATTGAAACATATTTCCAAACAGCAGGAGTGATCTTTTCTTTTCTTTGATGTCATCTTGCTTTCATTCTATCATTCTATAACTTACTTCTAACAGTTCTGGATGTTTCGAATAACTCAAACCTTCTAATATCTTACTTAATTATGAACTAGTAGCTTTGCAATTTTTTATGGAGAAATTAATCATTATCTTCTTGGTGACGGTTTCTTCTTTGGCCCACAGTTTCCATAACTTTGCTGACACTTAATCTTCCCCATATCTTTTAAATCTACTTTGAGTGCTATGTTATTTTCTATCTAAAAGCTATCTCTGAAGTTAATATTAATTTTCAGCAAGTGGTGCCCTGGCTGTGCCTACCTATCTTGGAAAGAGCCCTACTTTTCTGCCTAGTACCTTGATATTTTATTATTGTAGAACTGGCCTTCAATGGTCTGGCCCGGTATTACATTAATACTGGGAATATGGATGAAATATGGGCAAAAAATAAATTTTAACTTTTTATCCCCAAATTATTTTTATTGGTTTTTAGTGCATCCTCCAGAAGTTTTGCCCCAGTCAGGGATAATTTAAAACTTAAATACCATCTCCGCAGACACTCGTGTTAAATAGCATGTCATAGAACTGTTCTATAGATTTTCAGAACACTGCTGTTTCAGAAGGTGGTAATTATTTCCAGCTACGCAAGCAAGTATTTACTTGTTCTTTGGAATATGTTTTTCTTGTTATATCAATTATATGCATTGACAGTGTTTTCTTTTATGAAGAATTTGATTATGATGAAGTTGCTGGAGAGATAGCAATTTGGATAGATTGACCAGTTGGCAAAATAAAGTTAAAAAAAGCTAAAACACTAATTCAAAGTCAGTCACGAAATGTAAAAAGATGGAATATATATAGTAAGGTTAGTGGAGAATGTGTACTTCAAACACTGCCCTTTATTTATGCTCCAGAAACTCCACGTAATGCATCAAAACAAACTTGACTGAGGCCTATATACTGAAGATGGAGAAAATAAGGTTACAAGTGATTTCAGAATAATAGACTTACATATCCTTTTTGAAGCTAACGGTAATTGTGTAAAGTGTGAAAAATCCTCAAACTTGAAGGAAGAATGGGAAAAAATTTAACTAACTAAAGTTTAGATTCTGGAATATTACCTTCATTAACACTTCAATGCTTGCAAGCAATTTCCATAACTTTGAGTTCTTATGTTAAATAGAGTATTTCCTCAAAAACTATTTGACATACTAATTTCGGGTGCAGAATATAAAGAAAAGAATGTGTGAAAGAATTGTTTTCAAATATTGATTAGATTTAGATTTTCTAAACTTTAATGTTTTTACATCTAGTGTCACAAATTTATTAATTAATATTTAACACAATATAAAAAATACTGCAATTTCCAAACACTCATTTTTTATTTTGTATTTCAAGAGGTGTTATGCAAAGTCTCAAGTTTCAGTGATAGAGTTTCAGTCATAGAGAAAAGTGTATCTTAGTGAAGTTAAACAATAAAAAAATATTAAGTTTGTATTAACCAATAATAATTTCAACATCAACAAAAAAATATTTAAATAAAAATGATTTTTTTTTCAACATCTGTTGACAATAAAATTTCAAAGAGTTTTGTCAAACCCTGTTGTTCAAAAAAATAATATTGCATCGTGAAAATCTGACTACATCGCCCTTTGATAGACACAATAATTGAATTAACTTGGAGAAAACACTAGTCCAACCATTGGTCACAATAGTTTCAGTTGTACAAGAATGTGATTAACTAATGTCAAAGATCAAGCAGAGACAAAATTTGCAGAAATACAGCTGAGTAACTAAATAAGGTTGCAATTCTCAGTGTACATTTTTTAAAATTAAAAAATACAACTCTGAAGACAGGAAAATTCAAAGGACTAACTTTACCACAAAACAAAACAATGGAATAAGTTTTAAAGTTTGATATTTAACATAAAGAGGAAAATATGTTTCTTACTCTCTAATAACTTAGCCATGTCTGTAGGTGTATTAAATTAGCCATTATCTATGGGATACTTACCTTAAAAATTTGCCATCCCCAATCCTGATACATTTTATTTCCAGTAAATTGAAACATGTACCATAAGCTCTCCACAAATTCTGGCCTTAGTAAACTGTGTGCATCACTGTTTTTGACATATATGTCAGCATTTGTTTCATCCTGAAGAATCAATTCAGAATAAGTTACAAAACAACAAACTTCAGGATCAAAAATGTACGGATTATTTCCTGATTTCACAGAAGAAAACAGAAAATGGAAAACAGGACAGAGTGAGAGCGAACACATGAGAGAGGAAGAAAGAGCATACACGCAAGAGAGAGCGAGTGACTCTTTCAACTATTTCATCATATTTTCACATTATAAGAGTACATATGAGTAGCCATTTACAGTTTAATTCTTTCAAAAATTAAGAGTAAAACATAAAAAAATTAAAAAGTACTTACAAGGATGTTGAAGTAAGTGATTTCTGGAGCCAAAAATGTTGGTTGTTGGGCATAAGTTTGATAGCATGTTGAAAGAAGATCCTCTGCAAGTTTCATGTGCTCCTCAGGAAGACCGTTATGGACACCAAGAGCTAATGTTCCAGGCAAGTAACATGTCAAATGATCCTAAAAATGTTGACATTCCTGTCATTAACACTCTCACAATTACAAAAGCTGAATCTCCACATTTTAAATAAGCAATTGAGAAAATGTGAAACACTATATTTGGATCAAACTTTAATAATACTATACCTACATTATCAAATAGTAGAATCATAATATCTTTTACAAATAATTGTAAATGTTTGTATACAATTTGAATTAGTAAATAGTAGTATGCTTAAGTAAGCTTTATTTATCTAGCTATTTGTTTAGTCATTTCAAAAACATTACTAGTCTATATAAGACATTATGCAGTTCAAATACTAACTATATGATGTCAAAACGCATTGCAAGAGACCATTTCATTATTGTTAGCTCTTTAAATGAAGCATAATTAACTACATTAATGGTATGATAAATAAATAAAAACGATGGAGAGAGAAAGAGAGATAGAGAGAGAAAGAGGTGTTACCATTTTAGGCTTAAAATCTCTTCCTCCTGCCAACAACTCTCCAATAAATAAGTATTTGTTTTGTGCTGTAGTCCTGGTCAAATATTTAGTTGCACCTTTTATGCCTTCTACATAATCATCCCTCAAGCTGTAAAAACACACATGAAGTACACATATATTAATTTTTTGTTTTCACAGCAAATCATCCGTAAGTGGTACCCAATCATTAGCATTCAAGAGAGATACTTCACGTATATCTGCAAACGATTAATACATTTTTGAAGAGCAGATAAGGATCTACACCCGCAGTAATACGTTTCCATTGTAACTTCCTCATCCCTACTTCGTATGAAGAGGAAGTATTGCAATCGTGCGCCGGAAATCGGCGAATTTTCGACAGAAAAAACTCTTACTGTCGGGCCCTGGTGACGAAGTGGATAAAACATGTTTCTAGTAAATTACTTCCTCTAACACGTGGTGTAGCCACAATCCATCTTTTGTGGGTTCTTGACATCGAAAAATTGACTGACAGCTAAATATCCATCCGTCTGTGTTCAACGCTTGCGCCTAAACAGTTCGGCCAATTTTCTCCAAAATGGTTAATCTTCGATCGATCTGAACGAACTCGAGGCTTTGCGAGTTTGGAACGGATATTTTGATTTTTGAAGCTTTTTTACATGAAGCTTCAACATTTTCAAAATTTTCTCAAAACTGGCACCTCCTTTTTTATTAAACGTTGTCCTCCAATATCAATAATTTTTCAGAAAATTGTAAAAGTTCAATTTTTTTCGGGGTCTTCCTACAACTACAAAACTGAAGATAGATATTTTTTCCTTAATGAAATCTGTTTTTTAAAGACAGATCATGAAAGAAGGTGTGGTACATGCACTGACATGCTAAAAGAATTTAAAGTTAAAAATGTATAATCAAACTCCCAGTAATGTATATTTTCTACATCACCAATACTTCACAAAACGCAACCGAACCACAAACACAAACCAGTATTTCACACAACAAATTGCATAAACTTTCTCGACTATATCATCATGCGCAAGATGACCACAATGTATTCCACTGTGCAGCCGAATGAGCACCCCCTTCTGTTTAATCATCACTAGTTTACATTTGTCTTACAATAAATACAGAAGAAAGCATCAAATAATTATTGTAGTATATGCTTGCTTTACAAATCAGCTTTAAGACCATGAGAAGGAAAGAAACATATAACACCATCTAATTAGCACAATACTATTTTTCATTGAAACTCATTCACTTTTTATTTCAGATATATTGACGAGCAGACCAAAAAACAATTAAAACAAAATTCCCAAAAGAGAATTCAACCGGCAAGTTTTTTTATTTACATTTTTCTAAAAATGTGTTTTTTAAAAATCTAAAAAGAAAATGAAAGCTTTGCATAATACTAATAGTTTCACATGATAGATGAAAAAGAAATATATGTAAACTTCGAACTAAATTAAATGTATGTAAAGTAAGAAAGCTGAAATATTTTTCAATAATAAACACTGATGCTTAATCAAGATTTTAGAATGCACAACAGTCATATTTTACTTACTAGTCTATTGTTTTTCCTGTTTGAAGCCACTGTTTCAGAAGGTATTCATAATAGCTATCACCTCGAGCCCCCATTGTAATAGTAGAATACGTACGAAAATTGCCAGTGTTTGCATTGATGAAGATTGGAACTAAACCTTCTTTCTTGGGAAGGTTATGTACATGAAGTGAAACTCTGGCAGCAGATTCCTACAAAAAAGAAAATGAAATTTCAACAAAAATAATTAATTATCTTTAAAGATCTTTTTATTGCCTCTATTGATTATTTGTTGGATTTTCAATTCACGCATTTAGTTTTGAGGAAAAAAACAACAACAACAAACGATAACAACAACAAAAAAGTCTTATAAAGACCTCCTTTCCCAACACCAAATTTTAAATAGAAGGACCTCAAGTTGAAGTAGACTGCAGAATATCCATTTTGAAAAAATTCTGTGAATGATTTACATGCCACTGTTTCACAGGTGAGTGAGAGGAAAAACAGTGGAAGAGAGGAAAGGAAGAAGGAAAGAACAAAGAGTAAGAAGGAAGAATTAAACAAAAAGAGAAAAAAACGAACAACTAAATCAGTTTTTCCAATTTCTCTGCCATAAATCATCTAGTAGAGTAAGGCAGTATAAAGAGCCTCCAAACGACAAAGTAATAGTAATTTATTATACTACACTACAAAGAAATACTTTATCTATGAGAGAATGGTATTACTTCATGACGTAAGATAGAAGGGAGCAAGGTACCTTCCTTGAATAAATAAGGTATCATTAATGTCATATGTAATATTTGATTATATCTTATTCCATTGCATTTTGTAAATAAAATTTAAAAAACTTGGTGTATCTTACATACATAGTATAGTGGGCAAGGATTGGCATTATTAAGAATTGAGAGAAACAGTTGACACTCATAGAGAATTATTATTCACAAAGTAAATGATGAATAGGAGTTGCTTACTTGCTACTCAATCTGCAAAATAGCAGGTTCTATTATAGGTGATTTGCAATTAGGTGACAAATGAATGTGTTAAATGATGTGGAAAAGGCAGTAGCGAAATAAATAATTTGATCTCAGACAAGTCAAAAAAATGATTGACATAGAATATCAGAACTTCTGCAACTGGATAAGAAGTAAAAATTTGGAAGGTATTGTTAATAGTGCCTTCCTTTCCCTTCCTCTCCTCGATCTATTACTATACATTTTATTATGTAGTGACACACACACATTACAGTATTATTAATAACTAACTTAAGTTTGAAACAATTGAAACAAGTAATAAAAAATTAAATCTCCCTTTCACAAATAAATTGCAATAGACAGTTGAAGGGAGGCAAGGAAACAACATTTAGATCTGTTATTGCAATAAGCCCTCCATAAGTGCATTCCTTGAACCTAATTATACACTATTTGAATGGGTAGTAGCAGCAGGTTAATGTCTATTGCTGGGAAGGGTGTGCACAATGGAGTAGATAAGAGCATTTTTTATCACGTATCAGTACTGTAACAGCATATTATTGACCATAAGTGTATTTAATATTTTGAATAAAATAAAAGGTTTTTAACATGGATTGTGACTCACAATAAGAATTCTTTAACTGGTTTTCAACTCCTTAATCCCAACCACGCCGCTTACAAAAACGTTTCCTACAAGTTCATTTTTTAATGTCTTTGAGCTTCAATTTTTTTAAAATAATTAAGCATGGTTTAAACAAACTTTTTAAGGGGGCATCTTTCACTATGAATGCTAATCATTAAAAAATTGATTTTAAGTTAAATTCACATCATAATAGATAAATAGAACAAAGAACAACACAAAGATAAATACTAGTCTAGCTTTGACCATCATGCTCTAGCAGACAAATTCCATAATTACTATAAACAAATTGTAATTGTTGGTATCTCAGTATTAATTCTATTACACAAACATTCATATTGCCGGTGCAGATGGCGGAGATCGCTAAGACAGTAGTGTCGTAGCGATCTTTGACCAAAGGATCGAGAGTTCGAGTCCCACCTCGGGCATGGTATGGTATTGACTTGATATCCCTGTCTTTCTAAAAAAAGTCATCCTGATACAACTGGAATAACAAAAGGTTACAAGAAATGAAATTTAATTATTCTTTGTTTTATTTTATTTGAAAGTACACAAATTTCAATAAACAACGTATGAAACAAATTATATTTAGCACCATTAATTACTAAATAATTTTTTAATAGTACCTCAAATCTTGGATCTCCACTTGACCGACTCAGATCTCGAAACTCCAATTGTATGGTAGTTACTTCAGATGTACTACTGTCAGGACTCCACTTTGGAGAATGTGCCTTCCGAGTTGACAGATTGATATCAGAAAATGGAACGCCAGACTCAGAGTCAAAACACGGCAGCAAACGTGCACCAAGATCAACCTTAAAGTATAAATTCATGTATTAATGCATAATACTAGTCTATTCTGATGGCACATCACAACATTCTGATCTATAAAACCCTCGCAAAAGGTGAAACAGAATATCCTAACAACCATAAAAGGGGTAGTAGGTTCATGGAACTTTTTAAAATGCTGCCTCTAATTCAACCTTTTACAGGCTCATGGAATTTGTAAAGTACCCCCAAAAATTAATGAATGCTTTTCAATATCGCAGAGCTTTGACTCAGGTCAAATCGACAGGGGTTTGTTTAGTTTGGAAAAAATTGTACACCTAGTTTGAGTGCTAATGTTGTTCGCATACACCAGACAGACTGACGGCATTTTGCTGTGAATCAATATTTCGATATGAAGGTCACACAAAACACGGATTCTGGCTACACCATGTATTAGAGGATTTCTTCATTTTTTTATTTAGCAACTGGATTTAGCCACTTTTTCATTATCAGGGCCTGGCAATGAACTCTTTTTTGCCAAAAATCTGAAACAGCGGATTTTTGGCAGAGAAGAGTTTATTGCTGGGCCCATATAAATTTTCAAACAAAATTTAAGAAATGAAGATTGCTCTTTTCCTAAATCATGCGAATAGGTGCCACAAGCTTATTTGGTAATGTGGATGCAAGAGAAGTGTTATAAGAGCGTGAAACTATATTGAAATCATCTTTAAAGATTTTGTGAGTTAGGGTGGTATTGCACCGGACCCCTCACATATGTAGTATCTTTATTTTTTATTTTACATTACAAGAATTTAATGATCAATTAAAAAAAATAATTTTTTTGTGCTTTTAAAATAATTAAGGATAAATAAACCACTTAACTATTTTTATTTAAAGTAAATAAATCAAATAAACCTGATTTAAATAAAAAAATAATGATCTTAAAAAAAAAAGTTATAATTTTTTCCAGCCCTACATACAAACACAATACTATCACCCCATAAATTTCAAAAGGATTTGACCTGATCACAAAACTGCCATAACTTTGTGGAAAATAACAAGTTCTCATTTGTTTTCGTTGATAAATTACTACCTATGAACAATTCTCAGAAAGTTATTTCGCTGTGTAAGATTTCAAGTAAGTCAATTTCGTGTCATGAACTTGCACAGTGTAGATGTGTGCAAAAAGAGACTTGAAACATTGAAAAAGCATGTTACAATAATTATTTTTTATAAGATTCAACTTTTACTTACTGCTTTCTCCAGGAACATTTTATCTCCTGACAAATGGTAAGTACTCAGCAAACTACCCAAAACACGTATAGTGACTTCAAATAAATTAACATCACGGTTTACTTCAAAATGTAGGTTGTTAGATACCCACTCTCGAGCTTCAGTGAATTCTAAAAGATAATATTTTATTTCAATTAAAGAATCAAATTATTAAGAGTAAAATGCCCAATTACCACTACAAAAATTTCTCTCACCTTCTTTAAGACCCATTATGTACAGAGTATCAAGGGAATCAACAATTGTTAAACCAAGACCAAACCAATCTTGGTATCCCCCTGATATAGGACGGAGATGATCATGACCCCAAGCAAATTTTTTATAGCCTCTCCATGCGTGTTTCAGTGCATTCACAACAGCTATTTGCCTTTCGTTGGAAGGACCTGGAAAAGAAAATCTGAAAAGTCATTCACAACAATGTATTTTATGAAATAAATATTCATTAGTTCATTAAATTTGCTGTAACATCCCGAAACACAAAACATCACCTGAAAACTTAGAGGCATCCTCTGGTAGAAGTTGTACTTGCTTTGAATGTTTATTTACACGGTCTTCTTCGATATTAATGTCCTTTTGCACTTCTGGTTCTTCAGCTTGAACAGGAACTTCTTTTGCCGCATCATGTTTCGGTATATCATTCTCAGTTTCTGTTAGCTAAACACATTAATATTGTGTGTTTGAAATGACTCTTATCATATCAATCGATTATCTCTGTGTCACTCAGTCATCCTTACACAGTGCTTTATGCAGTTTTAGTGTTGTTTAATTAAAAAAGGTCCATGTGCCAAAAACATGGAAGATTTTTTTTATTAGATATCCACATAATTCACATTTATTGTCATATTGCGAATGAAAATATGAGGTACCTTGCTAGAGTGTGGAAGAATAGATTGATGGGGCTCCAACTTTTCAGGTACACTATTCAATAGAGGTACAGTATATTTGTCATTTATACGAGAAGTTGGCCAATAATAAATGACAAGAAGAAGAACAGCTACTACTAACATATAAATTAAACTTCGCTGAAACCTTGAAAGCTGTTTCCACCACTGAAACACACATGGATTTATATTAAACTTTTGTGTAGATATAATGGAATTGAGAAGAAAAAAAATGTTAAATTTCAGAGATGCATTTTTAATACATATTTTGCTATCTTTCTGGTGACAACTGACACAACAGAAGGGCAATGACTTTTGTTGGAATTAATTAAAATAACGGTACGAACACCAGAATTTACATATTTATTACTTTGTAAGATAAAAATACAAACCCTCCAAAGGCTTCTTCGTGGCCATTCTTTATTTTTAGTTCCATCATCTGGTTCTGATAAATTTAATGACACGTAATCTTTCCCGAAATGTCCTAACATAGTAGCACTTAAAAGAAAGAGGACAACGTTAGGCTTTTTTCAAGGAAAACTGAATGAATATTTGTCAAAAGGTTCCCTTGAGGAGATTCTCATTATGCTGGTGAATGTTTACGCAACAAATACATCTTCAACACTTTTCAAATCACACTTCATTCACACACGCAAATGCGTTCTGATGGTCACTGGTTACACCAACCAGACCACATTATACCATTCATACCGATTCATTCGTCTTGACAGTCCTGGTCAGACTCGGTCTCAGACCCTCCCGAGACCCGTCAGTTTGGTCGGTCTGGGCTGGGTCTGGGTCGGTCGGATCACGGCAGATCACGGTGTAAGACACGGTCTTACAAGTTACACCGTGGCCACTGTGTAAGAGAATAAATCCACTTGCTTTTTTCCTCGAATTTTGTGAAATAAATTTGAGAATCGTATTTCACTTTTTCGTGCTGGACTTTCAGATCTTTTGACGGCGTCACGCACTTATAATATATTAAGGAGAGGTTGTACACGTCATAGGACCAATTTTTTCGATTTTCGTTTTTTGGGTTATTTTAAATATTTAATATTCACTTAAAAAGTGCAATATACATTTTCGGCATATTTTTTTCCCAAGGGCTTGAAAATGCCATTTAAATGGCCAACAGCAGTAAGTACTATGCTCATTTTTAGGTCACCTGCAACTTTTAACACATTTTTTGTTTGGAAGTTTTTTTGAGGGGAATTTGGTTTTATGGTCGTATTTACAGTGATGTGGCAAAACTGCTTTGCTATCGTCATTTGCCTAGATTTGTCAATTACAAAACCGGAAAAAGAAATATTGCAACGATCTGGAATGCATAGGGAAGTAACAATACAGTCATATTTTTAAAATTACTTATTCAAAAAGTTGCATATGTGTTTAATAAATCTTTTAGGCTGAAGTCTAGTATACGGTACAACTTATGGAAGTCATTTAAACTGGCACTTCGCACCATTCCAGTGGCAACTGCGCAGTTGGAATTTTGGAAGCTTTCTTGAAAAGTGCTTTCTTATAAAAGTGAATTGGTAATTATACGGTGGATAGGCTCAAGGATGTTTATAATTGAACGCGAGGGCTGGAGGCCTGAACCTCGCCGCTGTTTGGGTACGGGCAAGCGAAGCGAGAAAACTTGCCTTTGAAAGTAAATTGGCATTACAATGTGGTGGGAACATACGTATGAAGGACGAGACTTGAAAATCGCCTATCAGTAAGTTTTATTCATTTCTATCAAAGCGCGAAGTGTAATTTGAGGGAAGGCTTAAGGAGACCCCGCCGCCACGAGGGTGCGAGGGTGTACCGTGTACCCTACTTTAACCATCTTTTCAAATATCAAATGATGCCCTGTGAACACAAAATTAATTAATTCAATACATCATTAAATCAATTCAAAGGATGTGGCAGGATAAGAGCGGTAAAAATGCCCCCAAGCTTAATTCAATTTTGAATAGAGGGCATGTTTAGCGTTATTTTGAAAGTCATTTTCCCAAAATCTCAGAAATGAAAGCTAAAAATAAGACCAAAGAAAAAAAAATATTTTGCTTGGTTAAAAATGGTAAAGTATTAATGAGAAAAAACAAGGGAAGTAATGTGATTATGTGTAAGGAAGATTTGGAACAAATTAATTAAACAGAAATATAAAGGTAAGATCAAAAACAGTTATGGATATTTCCTGTATTAATAATTTAGAGATTCAAGAAACTAAAATTGACAACAACATTACTGATTTTAATCATATAATTTATTCAAATAAAGAATAATTTAATTTAATTTTTTTAAACATAAGATGAATTAGTAAGCACTGGGAGGAATGTTGTGGAGTTATAAGAGATAGCTTCTAAAATATGGATGTGATTGTTTTGAGTGAAATTAGTGTCAAAAAGAATGACGACCTTTTAGAATATCATTTCTCAAAATTTAATACATGTATAAAAATAAGAGGAAGAGGAGGCATAATACTATATGTAAAGGAAATGTACAAATTTGAACTTTTTGATATGGTATGTTATTAGTTTGAGGTAATAGCAAGCATTTTAGAAATAAATAACAAACTCAAAGGAGGCATATTTGCAGTCTATAGACCACCTAAAAGAAGCAAAACTCTTTATTTACAAGAACTAAATGAAATTTTAAACACAAAAATATGAACAAAATAGTAATTGGAGATTGTAACATAAACATCTGCAATGACAAAAAAACAGTGATTGATTACATAGATACCTTGCCAGATCACAAGTTGGTACACTGAATTAAAAAAGATAGGGTTGAAATAAAAAATGGTAATGTAGTAAGCTCATGCATTGATCATATAGCTGTTAGTGTAAACGCCAAAGACATAATCCCATGCGTATTAGAAAGCAAGATAACAGGTCATTATTTAATTGGAATTCCATGTAACTTCACAAATAAAAAGATACTACTTGAAAATATAACAATAAAATATGAATTTATAAATAAAAGTAATCTACAGAATGCGGCGGCGATGGTGTGACGGTTAGCGTACCGGGCTGTTATACCCAAATCCGATCGAAGCCGTGGATTTTTAGGGCGACAAAATCCTTCGTACGCCTTCCTTCGGAGGGGAAGTAAAGCCGGCTGTCCCATGTTAGTAGATTTACTTGAATGTAAAAGATCCTCGAGCCTAAATGACGCCTCTGAGCTAAATTCAAAATCGCCTGTTTCTCGCCCAAGAAATACCTCCTTTCTCTGCTAGATGAAAGGAGCGTAGCGAAATTTGCGTGGTCAGACGGAAGAGCGGGCCTGATGGCCCGAGTCTCGCCACGTAAAATAAGGCAAATTCAATTCAAGTAAATTCAATACAGAAATAACTAATGAACAAATGAATTCAAAACTTAACAGCTAATGAATTGTACAACATAATAAAAAATATCTGTGATAAAGCTTTGGTCTCTAATGAAACTAATAATAGTAGAAAAAATGTAATATTGAAACCTTTAATAAAGAAATCTGAAATCTGAAATCAATGAACTGATAAAACAAAGAGATAAATTGTTTAAAAGATGGAAGAGGACTTCAGTCAAAAAGAAAGAATTAAGACACTAAGAATAAATTACCACATAAAAAAAAAAAAAAAATCAGAAATGACATAACAAAAGAAATCCAGAGGCTAGAGAAAGAATATTTTAACAAACTATGTGAAAATAGCAGAAACAACATTAAAAACACTTGGAAAACAATAAATAAACTACTTGGAGTACCAAAGAAAAAATCTTTAGATGAAGTCATAATAAAAACTGTAGGGAAAAGTAACACAATTGAACATATAGAAGAAAGATCTGCTATCACTTTTCAACAACAGATGGAAAATATTGTACATAAGTGTAACCTAGCAGTCCTGCCAAAAAATATAATACACAAAGTAACTCTTTTTTCTTGCCTGAAATCACTTTAGAGGAAACTAGTTCATTAATTAAAGGGATGAACTGTAATAGAGCCCCAGGAATTGACAAAATAGCTATAAAAGATATAAAACTGAACAGCAACTCAATAACACCAATTATAATGAAAATTATCAACCCAAGCAATAATGAGGGAACTTTCCCAGAGGAATTAAAAGTATCCATTATCAGACCGATTCATAAAAAGACAGTCTCTCAACCTATGAAAACTATAGGCCAATTTCCAGGTAAATACAAAAAGTAAAATATTAAAAAAATATATATCACAAAAACTGACCAAATACCTGGAAAAATATAAAACAGTAGATAGCAATCAATTTGCATATAAGAAAAACAAAAGCACCATAGACTTATTGGAAAATCTATTAAAAGTGTATTAAAAGAAAAATTACACTAGGGATTGCATGTGATAGCGTTAAGCATTGACTTCTCAAAAGAATACGAAGTGATAAGCCACGAAAATATATTAGATGCACTGGAAAGTATAGGAGTTCGAGGCAATGTTTTACAGTTATTTAAAAACTATCTAGAAGGAAGATCATTTAGAGTCAAAATAGATAACACAGTGAAATAAAAAGTGTGCAAAGGGGAATTTCACAAGAAAGTTTCGTAGGTCTTATAGTTTACCTAATATTTGTGAATGACTTAAAAATGTATCTAGATGATGGTTCCTATTATATTTATCTGGTTGATAAGATGCTATTATCTATAAACAAAGACCAAAAGAAGGCAGAAGTGGAGTTACAGGAAAAATTTGGAGTATTCCAGAAACGGTGCTGTGATAAAAGTCTGATAATAAATGAGAAAAATACTAAAATATTGCATATCATAGCTCAAAAAATTGCAAGAGCACAAGTTATAATATTCTTTCATAAAGTTGACTGCATACACAAAGAGTTAAGAGTTGTCAATGTAATAGTATAATTAATTCTGTAAGCAAATTGAAGTATTTCAGCATAACTTTTGATCAAAATCTGAGCTGGAGGGACCAGATTTTGGAATTAAGCAAGACAATAAGAACATGTGTTTGGAAACTAATAAGAATTAAAGATTCTGTACCTTATAAAATGAGTATAACTAACCTAACCCTGAAAGGAAGTGGAGCAGTGCATAGAATCCTGACTGTTAAAAAATTGCATGAATTTCAAATTCTACAAAGAAATTCTTTTAACGAAGAATACAGAAAAATCAGTGGGCACAACTATAAAACTAGAAAGAAACACAATTTTATACTTCTAGAGACTTAATAAATTTGGAGAGAGAATGCTTAACACAGCCATTCCACAATTGCTCAATTCAATGACGGATGAAATATTAGAAGTTATGTTTAAAACGATATTGAAGAAAAGAAAAGAAAAAAGAAAGAAAGAAAGGAAAAAAAATAAATTAAAAAGTAAAATAAAAGAATGATAAATGAGATAGTAGACATGACATAAAAATAGAAAGTTAAAGAGTTATCTCTGTAGGTTGTTGCTTATTGCCATTTTGCTTTATTTATAATTTATTTGTTAATTTAGATGATAATTTGATTTATTTTTGCTTGTTGATTTGTCACTACAAGTTTTTCATATGTTAATGAAGTATAACCTAATTCTCATTTTTGCCTGTTGCCAACTGCCATCTTGTTTTATTTATTTACAATTTATTTGTGATTTTAATAATAATTTGATAATTTTGATTTCTTTTTTCCTGTTGAGTACTGTCATTACAAAATTTATTTTATTAATTATATACAACTAAATCTTCATTTTTACTGTTAACTGCTGTCATTACAAGATTTTAATTTGTTAATTGTGTATAACGTTCCTGTTGTTCTGTAAACCCTTTTTTGACTGTTGCCTACACTCATTCAGTTTTATTGATTTTTTTAATTTTTCTTTTAGATAATAATAATATGATTGTAATTTGTCCATTAGTAATTATGTCAATTGTTAATTGTTCACTGACTCATTTTTGTTATTGTATCTTATTACTTTCTTCCTAATTATTTAGTTAATTGTTCCATAGTATTTATAGCTGTTGCTTGTTCAATAACCAATGTGTAATGTAGATAATTCGACAATTTACCTCATGATAATGTTAATGTCCATTTGGCTTATAAATTCTATTCGTTCCTTGGAAAAAATCTGAATTTCAGTAGAAATGGTTTATCCACCATACAGTAATTGGCAAACGGTACAGATGATTGGGTGAACCGTAGTCAACAATGGTAATACACAAAAACAAACAAACAAAAGTACAAAGTATCACACCCCTCTATGACAAAAAAGTACTTAGAGAGGGTTTGGAGTGTACTGGATAAAACAAATTTAGAAAATAATTTTTGCTAACAAGTTAACCTGATGTAATGTAGTCAAGCAAAATTAGTATTCTTTCTTCTTGTTTTGTTGCTTTTGTGGTGCAGATTTTTGCTGTTCTAAATTTTATGTAAAAAATAACATCTGATGTACACTATTGATGTAATTATTTGGAAAATTAAGAAAAATATTATTACTATTATTACTACTACTACTACTACTATTATTATTATTATTATTATTATTATTATTATTATTATTATTACTATTACTATTATTATTAAATCAAAATATACAATTTTGCTATTTGTGTGGAAAAAATTAATAATTGAACCCATTTCCTGTGGTTTATTGCATCATATACTTTTTGCAAGTTAATGCTTAATGCCATCACAATTTTTCGTTCATTATTTCAGATAAGTTTTCTAACAAGACTGTGATGCTTTTGTTTTTTTGATAAGCAAGTTGAGTTAATGTTCTGTTGTATGTCTTTTGTTGCTATTTTGTGTATTACTGCAGCTTTATTACTGCCCCTCCCTTTAATTAATAAATTTGTGTCCGCCAATGTAATTTCTAGCAGGAAAAGAATAGTTTGTGTTATTCCATTTTGTGTCAAAACTGCTAGGTGACACTTATGTACAGTATTTTGCGTTTGCCTCTATAATTCGTCTAAATCAAATTCTTTGGTACACCAAGATTGAATTTCTGTTTTTCAAGAGATTTTAATGTCACGTTGGCTATTTTCAATTAATTGTGTATCAATTGCGAAAAGTAGGAACTGTGAGTTACCAAGAGAGTGCTTAATATCATTAATATATACAGTGAACAAAATTGGTCCTAAGTGGGAACCTTGTGGGACCCCTGAGGTGACCTTAATTTCTCGTGATAAAAATGACTTATACTTTACGATCTGTTTTCTATTAATCAAATATGAGTGAAACCATTTAATTATAAGTTCATCGAAGCCAAAATTTCTCAGTTTTTTTATTAATAAAGAAATGGAAACTTTATCGAAAGCTTTAGAGAAATCTGTATATATAGCATCTATTTGATAACCGAGTTCTAAATTTTCATAAATATCCTGACTAAATAAGAGCAAATTAGTTAGAGTGGATTTACCATTCACAAATCCATGTTGTTCTTTTATAATCATAGAATTAATATAAGTTTTTATCTTTTTTGATATAATAACTTCAAATAGTTTTGGTATCGCACTCAAGATTGAAATAGGTCTGTAATTAGTTACATCGGATTTGCTTCCAGATTTGTGAATTGTCGTGATGTAGCTAGATTTCCATATATCTGGAAAAATACATTCTTTCAGAGATTTATTCAAAATGTCACATAGGGGTTTGTATAAGACGTAAGCGCAGTTTTTCATAAAGAGAGCTGGTATTCCATCCGGTCCCGTACATTTACTTTCTTTTAATGCCAATAATTCAGTTAATAATTCGTCTGGTAGTATGGTAATATTTGTAAAATGTGTACCCTGTTCAATATTTAGTTCCTCTGAGTATACGGGAAAGTCATCAGTTTGACTTGAATACGTAGATTCAAAAAATTCAGCCAAAAAATTAACCCCTTCAGAACCACCTGTCGAGAGACGATTTTCGTAGGAAAGTATGGATGGTAAACCATGATCTTTTTTATTGTTGTTAATAAAATTCCAAAAAGGTTTGATATCATTTTTAATTGAAGTTTCGGTGCCTGATACATAATTTTCAAAACACTCTCTTTCAAGTTTTTTTGATTCCGATCTCAGTTTTGAAAAATTTTTATAATCTTCATCTGTTTTAGTATTTTTATATCTACGATGGTAATTGTTTTTAGCTTTAATACAATCCTTCAGTTCTCTACTATACCATATTGGATATTTCGAAGTGTTAATAAATTTTTTTGGAACATATTTTTCAATCAAATATTGCAATTTATCAAAAAAAATCGTTATAGCTTCATTAAGTGAAAAATTCGTTAAAATATTCCAAGATACAGATTCTAATTCATTTATTATTTGTATATAATCGACTTTAGTAAAATCAAAGGTGTGGAAATCACCATTAAGAGTATTAACTTGTAATTTATCTAATTCAATGTTGAAAATTAGTACAGGTGACAAATGAAAAGTAGTAGACAAATGAAAAGTAGTGACAAATGAAAAAAGTATTGAACAAGTAAACAACTTTAATTATTTAGGATTTAACATCTCATACTGCGACAAAAAAGATATAAACATAAAGATCCAAAAATTCCAGAAATTGTGCGGTACTATACGCAGAGCACTAAGACAAAAGACCAGACAAGACACCTAACTAAAATTTTACAAAACTATGGCAGTCCCAATGCTAACTTATGGATGCGAAAACTGGACAGTCAATAGGTCAGACAGAAGAAAGATCGAAGCGGCAGAAATGAAATTCCTGAGACCATTAGCAGGATATACACTACTAGATCATAAGAGAAATGAAGACATCAGAGGTGAACTACAGATCTCCAGCATACTGGAGAAGATCGACTCAACGAGGAAGAATTGGCTCGAACACCTAACCAGAATGCCACAAGAACGGCTTCCCAAGACTATCCTCGAATACAAACCAAAGGGGAAACGATCCAGAGGAAAATCCCACACAAGATGGAAAGAGACTCTTGAGAGCGGAACGGGCCACTAGGCCCAAACCTTGTTGCTGATGATGATGATTTCTATTCCAAGGAGCAACCGTAATTTGCTCATTGTTCCAGAACACAACATTATTGCGTATGCTTTCCTTGCTCCATTTTCTATAGATATATCTCAGCTCTTCGGCAGTCACGTCTTTGAGTATTCCGCTACGTTCATATCGTATGGCTTCTAATATAGTATCAACGTGATTTTCAGGTAGAAAGCAATTTTCTGAGGAACAACTCCCAAGTTTAATCCATCAAGTACAAAGTGGATCTTACTACTCATTTTTTTTTTCCGAAGTGGACGAGACGTAATATATTCAATTCCTCCTTTACAAGCTCGACCCGAGTTTCTAATTTCGGGGATTTTATTTGGATCATATTTACGGCGAGACTCTATGAAATTCTTGAATTCGCATGATTCTTCGTCTTGTATCTCTCTATTTGCGTTGTAGACCGAATTATGCCCAATAAACAGCTTGTTCATTTCATCAATCGTTAAATTTGTGGCTTCCGGAAATTCATTTTTTACGCTTGAGATACTTATTTCTTGGCCCTGACCAAAGAGTATATTATCAGAGACGGCACTCAATGTTAAAAGGAAAACCCTTATTTGCACAACTTCCGGTGCCGCCACATTGGACTGTATGTTTTTCTATTGGGTAAACAGACAGCCAATAGCGAAGAAGTAACCGGTAAATTTGAAATAAACCAGCGACGCGGGAACTTTAAAATTTCACTCCCATATTTCCACGCCTTAATTCATTAAAAAATTCACAATAATAATTATAAGGATTTTATGGAACAAAAAAGTCAAATTAGAGTACTAAAATCTAGTATTTATTGAGCATATTGATATTATACAATTTCGTAATTTCATTAGTAATAACAATTTTGAATTACAGAAAGTAATAAACAGTACACCTGCATAATTGCCACTTTAGTATTTGCTTGTAGATATGCCAAATTAATACTCTGGAATATAACATAATTACAAGCATTATGAAAAAACAATAAGAACAGAATTGAAAAGAAACAAATGAAAATACTACTGCACATTTGCCCAGGTAAAAGAAATAGTTACGATACAAGGGGTAAAAGTGCCATTTTATTTTGCGAATTACTTAAGCCATTAAGAACACGAATTACATAATTATGTACTGTTACATTAAGATCAATATTATCTGATTAGGTCACATGAACGTATTTTGTTTTCTTTGTTGCTTTCAAAGTTTATCAGAACATTTGAGCATTGTCCCACTTTTAGCAGTAGTGCAAAAAATTGAGCTTTTAGCATGCTCTGCATGCCTTGCAAGAACCGCTTTTACTAGTTGCAACCTAAAAATGTTTTTCATTAGTCAATAAATATTTGACAAAATTATTTTATTTACCCATGCTAATCTCACACATGCACAGTTCAGAGCGTGGCTTTCTTATAATGGGATCCACTGTGAAAGTACATTCACCTTTAAAACAATGATTAACAAATAGTGGAAATCCATCAATGCTTATGCACTACAATTTAATTCTGAAAATGGATTGTCAAAATGCAAATATTTGATTGCACCAGGAGCCAAGCCTGGGACCTTCTGATAACTGGGCAGATGTCCTAATAACTGAGCTATAGAATCATGCATTGCATTCACGACTCACAACAATTCACAATCTAATAAGGATCAGCATTCAAATCCAAAATGTAATTGGCATGATGATGAACAAAACACAATGATACACACATACTAGAATATAAATTGAATCAAGGTTGTGTTTGTCATGAGAAACAATTATTGTAAGAACTGTATAAAAATACTTAAGCAACTTATATCAGTACTAATAATAAAAATTAATACTAACAAAAAAATTTACAGACAAGATAATAAACACTAAAGAAATTCTAAAATTGCATGAAATCTAACATAAATTTATCTAACAAATACATTAACTAAAAATATATTACTCTAACAAATCATTATTGAGCTTGCGGCACTTGGCTCGAATAAGCATCCTTGAAGTTACATCGAACATCACTCCTACAAGGGTTTCCCCATGCACAACACAGTCTAACAACCACCGAAAATCAAGGCTAGTTGACAACAAGCAACGAACATCTTGCTTCAGTGTTTTGGAATGCATTTGTTGCTGTGCAACAAAAGACATTTCAAACTCACTGACAGCAGTAAGAATCATCTTTGTCAAACCTTCAGAAGGGTATATCAAAGATGGGTTTTGAGGATCAAACTCCCGACTTTGAATATACTTATGAAAATCTTTCAAACTGTCTGTGCAAATGGAGTACTTACACTTATGGCAACTCTCGCCCTTTAAAGCTCCCAACATTTGCCTGCCGATAAACCCAGCAACATACCACGTTGCGATATACTCTGGACGAGCTAATCGTATTTCTGTGGGATCTTCTGTTGCTGGGCCATCATCGGGAATGTGCAGGACAACACCGTCCATATCATCTTCTTCCTCCTCTACCCCTGTATCCAAGATCACTTGATCATTAGGTGGAGGTGTGCAAAACGTCCTTCCCACAAAATCCCTCAGGTCACATAAAATTTTACTGTCATCTTCTTGACAATTGCCTCTCACACGAGAGCCGACAAGCCTGTTGATCACAGCTGTTTTTAGGGCTGCAGTAAAGTGACAACAAGTGGGGTCGGTGTTAGTTACCCCATGCTGCCGGATGATGGCAAATAAATTTTCTACAGGATCTTGGTTTAACCTCCGTAAGTTGAGACCATTGAGAGAGTCCTTTACATCATCCCATAACAGCTGTAAAGCTGTTAAAGTCTCTACATAAGCTGTGCAGGAAAAAGGTCGCCGTAAGTGAAAGGCACCTCTTGTGCCATTGGCATGAATTTTTTTTTTACTCCATGTCCAAAACTTTAAACTTCGGAGTTTTTCAATCATTTCCCGCCAAACTTCAAAGTGTCCAGAGCCCTCTTTGACAATCATTCTGGAGTGAAACTCTTTGGTTTGACGGGGCACACGTGTTTCCTCTTTTCTGTAGTCATCGCGTTTGTGGGAACCATTTGAATAATCAAACAGTCTGTCAAAATCCGCAATGACATCAGCTGTTTCTCCAGCACCTACGATCTCATACCCATCGCCCCCGAATTTGCTCATCTGAGCAACAGTTCGCATGTGCCCAGCACACCTCTGGCTCAACACCTGAGCAGCATACTTCACCCTCATCTTCGCTCGTCCCTTGGGGTGCACATGATTCTTTGTGAGATGTTGAACTCTAAAAAGTTGCCAGTCGAGTTCCCATAGACAAACTATGTTACTCCACCGTGCAACTTTCCCCTTCCATACAAGATGTGCCGCTTTCATAAAATTATTGCGCAAATTCTTGAACAGATGGGGGATATCACGTATCACAAAGATCTTGTGTCCCCCCACACAGAAGAACGGAGGAAAGCTAGACACCTTCTCTCTCACCTGAGAGAATGAGGATGTTTCAGCTGCATCATGCGCTACGCCTTCGGCATGAAGGGGGGGTATCTCTAGGGGTATGTTTTCGCACACATTCTTTTCCCCAGTTTGACTGGCATGAATGAGGCTCTTAAGCGCACCGGTGTTAGTGGGAGCCAGATCACACACGGCCGCTTTCACAGTAAAACCAATGCCCTGTAATGCTTCAATAACTTCCACTATAAGTTTGGCTAGAACATTGGCTGGCGTAGTGTGCTGGGAGAAATAGTAAGCCACAGGCTGCTTGTAGGGACGCTGCAAGCCTTGAATCATGAAAACAAGAGCTTGATCCGCTACACTGTTCGAGCGCCCTTGGGTACCATGATCAACAAATCCATCAATCAGGCCTTTTTTATCATTGTAGATAAGTCTTTTTTTCAGGGACATCTCGTCAAACATCAATGTGCAAAATCTGTCCTGATCAGACATCTTGTTACCAAGACGGCGCATCATTTCAAGGACATGTTTATCTATACCAGTTTCCATGGGCACATTTTCAAGAACTCTCAACAACGTCCTAACTGAAGGTAAACAAAGAAATCTACAGAGCAACCTATAAGCACGAGGACTCCGTTTGAAAACAGACAGTGCGAGTACCTTTTCATGTTGTTCCCAACGCCTTGCATTACCAGCCTTCTGGGCATTCCGCAGATGTCCGCGGACAAAAGAACACAAAGCAGGGGAAACAACTCCTTCCAAAATGGAATCTAAATTCCGGGTCCGAACAAGAGCTTCCAAGTGGTTTTTTGACTGCTGTAACTTCCTTATTTTCTTTAATAGTTGGGCTCTGTTATCCAAAAGGGAAGCCTTTGTAGGAGTGATTATAACTTTGGGGTGACCAAGATCGGCAAGTACCTTTCTCCTCGTGGTCCTTACAGAAGCACCTGAAAAAAATTTGCCAAATTAAAATTTATATATTTAGTGACTTACAATACAAAAATTATTCATGCACCAAATTGTGTTCTTACAAGTCACACGAGCAGTCTTTTTTTCTGGAGTCTTCAAGTGTTTTCTCACAGTCTCGGATCCTGGAGAGACAGCCCTTTTCTTGCCCACACGAGAGTGCAGTAAAAAGGGGGTGTCACTTTTTCTCAACACATGTGAGACCAAAGGGACTGCCAGATCTACAAAATATTTAAAAAATGTAAATTATTTATTTCATACAAATAAGAACAAAAGTCATAATTGTTTCAATTCATATTTTAATATCATGTAGTCTATCACAGATAACAGTAATTATCATCATAGTATATTACATTAGCTTTTTGAGAAGAAATGAATGCCATAGTTACGTAAGCGTAGCGTAATCTTAAAATAAGAGAAGCTTTGATTAACAGAGCTATTAGCAAATCACCCACCCTTCTCCCTAAAATAAATTTCATGGTCTCGATAGGATCATTGAAAGGTTTAATATGAAAACAGAAGTACTTTTCATTCCTTTTTTGAACACCATCCTCAATTTGCCGTCACTATTTTCTTGCATAATTATTCATATCATTTACCACAGAAGAGCAAGAGAGAGAGCCTTACCGTTCATGGTGTCAAATGAAGGGTCTACTGGGCATGCTGCAGAGGCCATTTCTGGAAGAGGATCTGGAAAGAGAAAAATGCTGTTTAGAAAGATACTATGTTCTCAAATGAATGTGCTGAAAATAATCCAGTATCAAAAAGAAAGAGGTTACTTTTAATTCACCATCTAGAATTACAAAATTAGAAAGTATAGGAATATCTTGCACTTACCACATACCGAAGATGCAGATTCATCTCCCAGAATGGTTTCTTGCATATGTTCAGTAACACAAAGATCTGTAAACACCAACAAAATAAAAGTTATTTTTTACTATAATGTACCCTCAATAGGCACCAATAATGTATATTGAAAGGAACATACCACGAGAAACATCTTGAGGTGACACTTCAAGTGGGTGAAAAAGATCTGAAAATGGAGACAAACTTGAAATCTATCTCATCTTCAATAAATAGAACAAAGTAATAATTGAGATTCTTGAAGGTTATTGCAAATATTTACCTTTTACAAGGCTAGCATAAGCATCTGCTGCACTTTCTGTATCAGCATGCCCAACAGCACTAGAGCCTGTATTAATCAACAACAAATTATTACGAATACATTATGCTTTTAATAGCATGCTTCTTTTTGCATTTAACACACATACAAGTAACTTACCATTGTCAGTTTGAAGAGCTGCCTGTGTACAAGGATCTGAAAATTAAAAAATGCTGGTAAGATAGGCTCCCATTAAACTGTATATTCTACTAAAACTATAAAAATATATTCTATTAAAGCTCTATAAAAATATATTCTATTAAGCCATATTCTATTAAAAATAGTCTTACCAATTACATCCACTGCTACAGTGGGTGTCACCTTGGTTGGTTCAAACAAAGAATCTGCAAATGAACATGAACATTAAAAAGAATTCCACAATTTACAATTGAATTATTTGAATGCACTTTCAAGGCAAACACTTACTGCCACATAGGGTCAAGCTAGTAGGGTCCCATATGCATGCTTCAGAAGCCATCTCTGGAAGAGGATCTGGAAAGAGAGAAATGCTGTTAAGAAAGATACTATGTCCTCAAATGAATGTTCTGAAAATAATCCAGTATAAAAAAGAAAAAGGTTTCTTTTAATTCACCATCTAGAATTACAAAATTAGAAAGCATAGGAATATCTTGCACTTACCACATACCGAAGATGCAGATTCATCTCCCAGAATGGTTTCTTGCATATGTTCAGTAATACAAGGATCTGTAAACACCAACCAAATAAAAGTTATTTTTTACTACAATGTTGCCTCAATAGGCACTAATAATGTATATTGAAAGGAACATACCACGAGAAACATCTTGAGGTGACACTTCAAGTGGGTGAAAAAGATCTGAAAATGGAGACAAACTTGAAATCTATCTTATCTTCAATAAATAGAACAAAGTAATAATTGAGATTCTTGAAGGTTATTGCAAATATTTACCTTTTACAAGGCTAGCATAAGCATCTGCTGCACTTTCTGTATCAGCATGCCCAACAGCACTAGAGCCTGTATTAATCAACAACAAATTATTACGAATACACTATGCTTTTAATAGCATGCTTCTTTTTGCATTTAACACACATACAAGTAACTTACCATTGTCAGTTTGAAGAGCTGCCTGTGTACAAGGATCTGAAAATTAAAAAATGCTGGTAAGATAGGCTCCCATTAAACTGTATATTCTACTAAAACTATAAAAATATATTCTATTAAAGCTCTATAATCTACTAATATTCTTTTTAAAAAAATACCATTTAGACCCGTAGCTATAGTGGGTGTCACCTCACTTGGTCCAAATAAGGGATCTGCAAATGAACATAAACATTAAAAAGAATTCCACAATTTACAATTGAATTATTTGAACGCACTTTCAAGGCAAACACTTACCATGAATATTGGCAGCAAATGTACCAGGCACACTTGCTGCAGTGAACCATGCATTGGCATTAGTTTCTGTGAACACAAATGAATTACCAACCTACTATTTCAGTAGAAGTATTCCACATAAATTTTACAATGAAGTAGAAATTTACCATCTACCGTGTAACCTGGATTTAGAGCACACTGCGCCACTTCTATAGAAGGCTCTGAAAAGTCTGAAAAGTAAAATCTGATGCTGAGAAAAACATGTTTAGGATTATTTACTATTTTATGACAATGCATATTGCCACAAACTGTTCTCTGAACAAATAAATTATACTTCTTTCTATTGAAAATAATTCTCACCATGAGTAACATCCACTGACATAGGAGGTGCACTTTGAATGTGGATATCTGGAAAAGAAAAGAAACATTGGAGAATAACTTTATGACTATTGAAATATCTGAATGCACACTGAAAAAATGAAGAACGTACTCCCTTTCACTGGAACGCTTGCGTCAAAATCCCGCAATGCTTCTTCACTAAGGGGATTTTGTGATTTCGGAAATTTTACTGGAACAGCATTATCATACGTCCTTTCAGCCGCAGATATATGCTGTTCCAGAAAATGTTCCTTACAAATAAATTTACTTCTTGTGAGGCGCTGCCACGTGCATTTAGCGAGAGCAGGGTCCCCAATTGCCTTAAGCCATTCTCTACATCTAAAACATAAGTATATTACTTCTGGACACCTTCCAACATAATTATAATAAATAAGCAGTATTCAACAAACTACATACATAAAAACGAAAGATAAAATAAATGTAACTCACTTTTTCACGTTTTTTGGGAACCCAAATAAACGAGTTTTAATTGCTAATTTAGCTTTGGCATTTTTGCAATTAGGCACCCAGCATCTTCTCGTAGCCATAATGCACGTTTCAGACCTCACACAGCAGTAAATCTATTATTAATTATTATTATTAATTCCTCCAACTGTAATACGACGTTAACGGCCCTACGAACGTTAACACGGTTAGCACCTACACGCATGTATCTTCAGGAATACATGGGAATCACCGGCTCGTTCGCGGAAAAATTTCAAAATGAAAAAGTAGTTCACCGATTCTCCGCTTGAGCGAGCTGGTGTAGTACAGTTGCATATGGCGTCGCTCTGAGCTCTGATTGGCTACTGTATGGATTTTGAATAAGGACCGGATGTGGCCTATCTAGTGTCACACCACTGTGTATAACAGCACGTGGCGGCATTCGTCAACATTAGGTCCAGACCAGGTTGTCTGTAGAATCTATATTGTGGGGTTAAAAAGTGTATCCACGAAAAAATGGCTGATAGTTCGTCCCAATTAGAGGAACCATTTTATCTTCTTGACCCACTTTTGAATATTAAAGTCAGAAATGAAAGTTTCCAGCTACTTTTAAAAGCATTCAATGAACAACAAGCGTTATCTTGCAAGGTTAGAATTGAATAAATGTGATTTTGTCATTTGTTTTTATTATTTTTTAACCGACTTACGCTTTCTAAATTGCAGTCTGAAAATAAACTAAAACCTCTAGTAAGTACAGTGAATGCAAGGCTCAACGAATTGGAACATAGGTAATGTATTGCTTTAAAAGTTAAACTTATTTGTGAAGTCAATTATGACATGTTTTAATTTCAAGAATTTGTTAATGATTTTCAAGGTCTTCTGGTATTCAGCTACTGAAAGCACTTTTAGCTCAGTGTTCGGACAATGTATTTGTTGAAAATTCTGTATCTTGGATGACGCAATGTATAAGGGCTGCAACAACTCAGCAGAGTGTAGATGAAGCATGTGAAGTTTTATGTAAGTACACAATTTATTTTAGCATAGATAAATGTTTTTAACTGTAATTTGAAGTGTTTTTACCAATGTAGTCTATGTGGCTAGGGTTTTTGGCTTGATTAAGAGTGGTGTATCTGTAGATTCATTATGCATCACCGTTTTTTTTTGTATTTAAGTAGTGAAGTAACCAATAAATTTATAAGGATATAAGGAAGTATTTTTTGATTTGTGGTGGATATATAGACACATAAACAAGGCATGCTTGAAGTGCCTCAACACTCTTATTAGTTATTTATTTTTGAATTACAATGAACTGATAGTTACAAAAATTGACCTTGTTCACTAAACAATATTACTATTCAATGTGTATGTTTTTGTTTGTTAGAGACCAATGTCACAATATATGTGTCCATTGGAAGAACCATAAATTCTTATTGAAGTCACAATGTCAATAATGATTTCTGTGTGCTAATTTCTAGGCAATGAAGGATGTAAATTTGATGGAAAATAATTTAGTTATTTAAGTTTTTGGATAGTGTCAGAATTAATGAAGTCTGCTAATTGAAAGTTCTGTTTGTTGATAAGTCTGTGAAAGAAGTTTTTAAATGGGTTTTATGGAAGTGATGATTTTTCATTTTATGTTGATTTCTTGGTTGATTGCTGGATGACATGTGAGAGTCCATGGCTGTAATGGTTTAATGGCTTAAAACATTGCGATTAAGTCTCCTCAAAACCTCCAGTGAATGTGATTCACTCTCTGAAATTATTTGGATTAGCAGTGAAGATTTGGCATAGTGTATCAAACCAGAAAATACTCAGTTGATATAACTTTTGTTTTCAGGTCTGCTGATAGAAATGTCACATTGTTTTCAAGAGTTAACAAAATCAGTGTCGGGTCAAATTATTCCCAAGTTGATAGATCAGCTGCTCAAACTTAAGGTATGTTATGTAAAATATCAATAAGATTTAGTATGATACAAATAATAAGAGCAGGTAAAATATAAATGAGGCTAGATGAGATGGCTCAAGGCAATCAACTGAAGTCACTGCAGTCCCTCGGACTGGAGGTCCTAGGTTTGAGTCCAGATAGTGGCAGGATTTTCGACACTAGTTTGTCCAGGTCAAATTCAGTCGCTGTCTGGAGGGAAATTCTAGTGGCCGGCTATGCTGATCAATAGTTTTCAGTGGTTTCTCCGAATAACAGCAGGCGAAAGATGGAACAGTACCCTAACAAATGGGGCCACGAACCGCGCACAATTTTTTGTACCTCTTCCTTGTCCTATCTTCTCCCCTTTCACATGCACTACACAAGCACACTGTGAGACACCTGTCAGGAGTCTAGAGCTTGTCGCAACTGGGGCGGTGCCCTGCTGGTGGGAGATACCTGGTTGGGGAAATCCCTGTCAGCCGACAGTAGGTTGTCGCTGGATCTCGCCATACTGCGAGGAAAAGATCACTGCCATCTTCTTAGCAAAAGCATGCACTACACTTGGTGGTCTAATGGCCCTGGTAGTTGACGTGCCTGAAATCACTAAAACAAACAATCAAACTGGAGCAGTACCCTAACAAAGAGGCAAAGGAATGTGCTTGATCTCTCCTACCTCTTCCTTGCCCTACACACATTTACACTGTCATGCACTATACTACCACACATGGTGGGAAACTGGTCAGGAGCTTAGAGCTTGTCCTGGCTGGGACAGTGCCCCACTGGGAAATACCTGGTTGTGGAAAACCCTGCTAGCTGATGATAGGTCCGTGACAGATCTCGCCATATACTGTATGGTGAGATCTGGCATCAAAGGGCTGTCGGCTAGCGGGGAAGACCACAGCCACTTCTGAGTAAAAAAAGGCACTAGAGTTATAGTACTAATGACCCTAGTAGTTGAAGCGTCAGGAATCACTAACCATCATTCAATCTGTAAATGAGACTTTTGTAATTGTCATTATCTTTTTCTGTTGACATGACAAATGTGTGCAGTTGGAAGCACTGTGTGTCACAATGAGTGAACAAGAGGTACATGTTTCACTTGTGAAACTCATTATTTCCATTTTGGCAAATGGAAATGTAAAATCAGTGGATCAAAGGATTGGGTGAGCAATTTGGTATTGAGACTTTTAAAACCTCAAGTCTGCAAGTGGCAAAGAAGTGTAGTATAGAATGGCGATCAAAATGTGAATCAAGCCAGCTAAAAGGAGGACCTATTTGTCTGCCAGTAGAGTGCTCTTGACAGTCTTCAGGGATGCCAAAAGAATGGTGTGTGTTGATTTTCTGCAAGGGGTATGAACTGATTTTTGCTCCAATGTAGACTAATGTGATTGTGGTTTTCAGCATGAATAAGAGTGGTGCATCTTGATTCATTCTGCTTTCTATTGTGAGCTCTTAAGGATGGATGCAGATGCCTTCCAGATGAAAAGTTGTAGGAATCCAATACATAGTGTTCTCCTCCATGACAATGCAAGGTCCCATTTTCTGCAGCCCATGGCAAGGCGAGCAAAATTGAAGGAACTTTACTAGACAGTGTTGTGGCATTCCCAGTCTGCACCATCAAACAACCTTTACAGACCATTTAAGAATGACTTGGCAAGAACTTTTCTATGATTTAGGAAGTGGAAGTCTTTGAGCACAAATTGCTACACGTGACTACAAAACATTTTTGAGAGCTGCATCATGAAACAAACAAGGTGGCAAAATATGTAAATAATGGTAAATGTTATGTAGAAAAATAGTCTTATGTTTTTTGATTTTATAACATTTAATAAAATGTTATTAAAGAAGTATTGTTTGTATTTTATCCACATCCATATTATAATACAGCTTAGGGTAGTACTACACTTTTGGGATACAGAGGTACACTATTTGTGTTTTTGAAAAAGAAATTCAATCTATTTTCATAGAATGGTGTTTTCTTTTGTTGCATTTTACTGTAGTAAGATGTTTCGTTGTGATGTAACTTTCATCTGCAGTCATAGTAGTAGTAATATTGGTTCAACAATAGCAATAGACATGAATATATTTACTGCGTTTGTATGCTTACTCTTTTGAAAACTTAATTTACTGTGCTATTAGTCATATAATTACAAGAGGATCTGCAGAATGTGTCCATGAATAAAGTTATACTGAGAAGAGTATATTTGCTTTCAATACCGTTCATGATAGTAGAATTTTAGGTACAGCTTCATATTTGAAGAAAGTACACTACCTTATTCTAATAACTTTCAGCATTGATGACCATGATTTCCTTCCACATTACATTTTGTCTAATTGGTAATTGGATCAATGTGTAAAATGTTTTGAAACTTGAATATGAGAGATAAGACACAAGATTGAGCTTTTTGTAGGAAAATTTGATGTGAACTATAATTGCAAATCTTTATTTTTTAATGTGAATTGTGCAATTTAAAAATACAATAGGAGCGGTAGCAAATTGTTCTACGTAAATATGTATTGGAGACAATTTTACTTATTATATTGTGATTTAAATATGAATTGTGGGTACAAAAAAGATTCACCTAAATGTTAAACTTGTAGGTTTTGTATTTATCTTTTTTCTTTTATGATTATTTGGCCGTTGGTGGTTGCTTGTGATTTTGTCCCCTCCAGTGTCCCACCAGCAGTTGAAATGGTTCAGAGCAATAACAGTTGCCACTGCAGAGTCTGGCTGTGTCCTAGGGTTCAACTCTCAGAGCAGTTAGATTTTTGTCAGAAGCTTGAATTCAGCTGTTGTGTGTAGGAGAATTCTACGGATTGGCTATTTTGATTGGTATTCTTCTGTGGTTTCTCCAATAGTACTAGCTTCCTATCAAACCTTTCGCAGACCATATGCGATCTTTCCTTCATCATTGTTGATCTCTCCTCTTACAATGTGCATATGCTCGCTCACTCTGGAAAGTCTATGAACACTAGATTACATTACTAGGGAGACCAGTTGATTGGAAAAAATTGTACACAATTCTGATGGCAGGACAGAAGTAATGAGAAAGAGTATGCCTAGTTATTTGTGTGTTCCCAGTCACCTGCTCGTGATTCTTACCACTTTTCCACTAGAAACAGGTTTTCCATCTTCAACAAACCCAGCTTTTTTCCTCCATTGCTAACTATTCTATCCTCATGTCAGCCTAACTACCCACCCCCAGAGATCAGGCAAAGAAGAGCCACACTTAATCTGCTCTCAAAAACACAAAAACAGAGTAAACAGGACAAGACTAAGATCCCAACAGATAACACTCTCTCTCATTCAAATAAAATGCTTATATTAGCAGATAGCCATGGTAGGAACCATTCCTCCACCATGAGAGAGAAACTCCTTTCAAAGTTTTCTGTTACTAGTGTTTTCAAACCAAGTGCCAGGATGGCTGAAGTAATTGAAAACTTACACTGACTAGCTCCTATGGACAACGTGACACAGTAGTAATTATAGTTGGGCTCTGGTAGGCCCTATCCCAGCAATGCTAAATCACCAATTTTAATTGTACTTTTTTTAATAACTTCTCAATGAAATAATGTAGAATAAATAGGAGTGTTCAGTAATGTTTGATGATTACTTTAACATGTTGGTTTTACAATATTTTTCTTAAAATCCGTTGTGGTTTTTTTATTTTTTTTAAAATTTTTTTTAACAGATTTATATTACATTTTTTAGTATATCTGCCATTCTAATTTGCATATATATGGAACAAATGCAAAAAGGCTGTGTTAAAGTATCACTGAGTATTTAATAAGCATATACTGAACATTTCATTCAATTCTGTTGGGTAGTTTCAAAAGTTTCAAAAGTACACTTTATGATAAAAATATACAACTTACGGAAAACAGGCATTGAAATTTTTAGTGCATTCCAGCTCCGTAACTGGGTTCTCCTTTATTTTCATGAAATGAATCTTCCAACATCCTCTTGAAATTTCTTCTTTTCTCTCTTGAAATTTCTTCTTTTCTCTATTTCCTTCAGTGCCTTTTCCTTTCTTTGTCCATGTTTTTCATAGCATTGAGAGAATGATACGCTACTGTTTTGGACAGTTATTTCAACACTCTGCATCTAGAAATATTGCCATCATTGAATGTGGTGACAGCATCATGCACCCCAAAATGCGAAGTGTTTATGGTTACGAAATCATTCTTTGGTATTCTGGATCATATAACACTATTCACACTCTCATTGGGATTTTGAGTGTGACCGTGTAGACATTTTCTTAACAAATTTATATCAGAGAGGTCTCTGAAAATTGGCTTTATTTCCTGAACAATTGAATATGGTAAGCTATTTTTGTGTTTAAATGTTTCATCTGATTCTATTGCTCTGTTGTACTTAAACAAAATTTCAGAACCTTTTGGGCACAGTCCATGACTTGGTGTTTCATCGCTTGATAAAACGAAACAGAACTGCCCACACTGATTTTTTCATGTTCTCGACACTGTCTGAATTTTGTCTAATAGCTGGACTATAGTACTTCTGAATTTTGTCTATTAGTGCATCAGTCAACCTATTTTTACCATGTAAAGATTTGCTCTCATCTAATTTTTTCCTTTATTGGCCACATTTAAATTTTACAAACATGTGCCCATGAATTTTTGCACATGACCAATGATTTCTAAGTTATTTATTGGGGTTGCATATCAGGGTATACAGGGTTGCATTTCATTCAGTTTTTAAAGACTTTAGAATCTCCATCTCCCAAATAATTTACATATTTTATGTCTTCACAATTCTGTGACCTTTGAAATAATTTTATAATTCCGTTCACTTCCATGCCACCAGTGGTAATGTAGTAATTTGCCTCACGATTTTTAGAGTGCTCTCCTTTCACTTTATTTCTACACTGACAATATTTGGACATTACTGTCACATCCAAAACTTTACCAGAGTCGACACTTGTAGCTGAAACCACACCACACAAAGATCTCTCTCTCTCGTCTTTTACTAGGAGCAATTGAAAGTAACTGACAGTTCAAAACTATTGTTAAATTTCGCAGCTTCATTTGCAGCACTTTTCATTGACATCAATGCCACATCTACCACTTAGTTCCAAATGACGGTATTATAATTTCTAAATCTTATTGGAGGTGGTGGCAAGTTCAATATATCGCACACAACATTTGCTGCAGTAGCACTATTCCGAATTGCTTGCAACCCAATCTTAATCTAACATTAATGTCATAAAAATGATTTGTGGAATCTTCTTCACATTTTATGGAATTGTGAAAATTAATTTTATAATCACAATTCATGCAAGTAATTTGAAATTGTGTGGCGAGTCCACTTTGCCTCACAGTTCCAAAATGAAAAACCCCCATTTTTATACAATTTGCAACTCACACCGTTCAAAAACAAGTCTCGGAGCACATTCATTTCAAATATTTCATTGTCACCCTCACTGCATTGCTGATGAAAAATATTGTACATTTCTTCAGTTCCTTCCAACTTCTTTTCAGAAAGGTTCACACACCTAACATCATCCTGCAATGTGTTTGCAAATCTGCATCCTGCAATCTGAGACTTGATGCACCAAAAACGTTGTGCGTTTTCTTTTTACCAACACTTTCCCTCTTCTTAAACACTTTCAATAATTATTTCTGCCCATAATTAATATTAAAAACTCAATGCAAATACCTCAAAACACTCTGAAACTGCCGCACTAAACTCTAACCAGACTCTCACAAACAAAATCACATGGATATCATGCTTTCTGGAAGTGTAAACATACAAACTGGAATAACAACAAATGAAAATCTAGCAGGCAGACAAACCTCTGAAACAATAAATCCATGTAAATGGCGGTAGTTTCATATTTTTTATCTATTAGCAACAGCTGTGAAAATGATGGTTATTCCGCCATTTGACCACACCCACTCACACTTTTAAAAACATTGAGCTGTCTTAAATATGTACAATTTATACATCATTTTAAAGAAGAAAATCTCTACTATTTTAACAGCAAAAAAAACTAAAAATCAATTTTTTTTTTCAATTTTTAACCTAGAGGAGCCTCCTTATCTTTGAACTTGCAAACTTATAAATCAACCTAAAGCTTTTTAACAACTATCAAGCTTTTTAATGACAGACTCAAAAATTTTCTCACTTCTAATAAGATATTGACAGAGGCCCAACATGAATTCAGAAATCGTAGATCTTCAGATACAACTATCTTTACCTAAATGACATACTTGTTGCTCTAGATCGGAAAGAAATTCCTATCGGTTTGTTTATAGATTTATCAATAGCATTCAACATTTTTGACCATCACATACTGTTATCCAAACTTGAAACTGAGAATTAGAGGTTTTAATGAAAGAGTTGGTATTTTGATTGGTCATATTGATATAGTTTAATTCAGTGTTTGAGCAGCCTGTAAATTTTTCTTTTTGTCTTGTGTTGTAAGTTGGAAGGCGATTGTAATTAAGAAAATGCTATGATCTTCATTAATTCAATTAAATCTCATACACCGTAATTTTTCAGAAATCACCTGCTGCGCTGCAGTGCTTGGAAGCAGTTTTGCATTTCTATCCTGGCCCGTGCAAAGTTAAAGTGGTATGTATATTTTTGGATTACAATTCACAATACCATGTCTTATCCCCGAAAGGATTTTAATATCACTTACACAGAAATATCTTGTTTTTCTGGTATATTTTCCAAAAATATTTGTGAAAGTAAAGTGTCTTTCTTAGATATGAGAATGTATGCTTTTATTCTTTAGAATTGTCAGAACTTATTTCAGTGCATGGAGCAAGAAAGGGTCTATTTCTATTGTTTTGTTTCTCTTCTGACCTTTTTGAGCAATTCTTGTTTTAGTGTTTTTTTGTAACTCCAGTAATATAAAAATAAGCTCAGCATTCGTATTGTTGGTTAAGCTGTTTGGGCTTGCTGTTTGTATAATCTTTGAAGTGATCATGTTAAAAGTTCTTTCCTAAGATGTTAAAATAAGAAATCGACTCTCAAATGTCATTGTCAGATTTTATCTTTAGTCTAAAAGGTTTGTGTTCTTTAAGTGTCATGACTATTATGTTATTTATCCAAATGACAGTTATTTACAACATACTTTCACAAATGCCACAGAATTAACAGATTATTCCCTATTCCATTCTCTTTGAAATATTTGTAAAGAAATTCCTAAGTAGATTTTAATTTGTAATTTTTATGTTACTTAGGAATTTCTTACTACATACAATGACAAGTGACTAATATAAAAAAAAATATTTTAATAAATTCAGAAAGTGAAACTTTTCTTTTCTCACATCTATGTGCTCCATTGTCATTCTTTCTTTACTAATTTCCTCAATAATAATAATAATAATAATAATAATAATAATAATAATACAAAATGATAATAATAAACTCGATATTTAATGTTCATATCACATTTCACAATAAAGTTAAAAGTTAATACTGCAAACTGCAATAACTGTAAAAGATTGTCACACAATTGAATGACTCAAATGCACCAGTATTGCCTTTATGCAGATGCAGTTTTTTGCCCCTAACTATGGACAGCTGATTTTGACTTGCTCTGCTATCAGTGCCATCACTGCAAACAGCAGAAATAACCCAGAAAAGTGGCTAAACTTGCATGACATTTATTAGCACCATATTCTGTGCACACACATACCTTTGAAGTGATAGAAAATCAGATGTCCATAATCAGAAATTTGTCTTGTGTAAATTATTCTTTTTTTTTTATGAAACTTTCCAGCTAAATTCTAGAAATGCTTAATACCCTAGTAATCATTCCTACTGGCACTAAAAAACGTTATTACAACATAAGCAATGATCTGACTTTGCTTGTCAAATTTGTTGTATTGTCAAATTGTTGACTGAAATGGAAAACATTGAATTTCAACCCAGGTATTATCTTTGCTATATAACAGTGAAGAACAGCAATAATGGATAATAAATTTAATCTTTGACTGTGCTAGTGAGGTCTATGAGATTTGGTTCTTTATTGGAGCAAATTTTATGATTTCTATAACTTTCATAATATTAAGTGGCTATTAGTCTTATTTATAATATTAAATGAAGAGGTCAGGGCAATAATGAAAACACTTATTTGTCGTATCTCAAAAAAAGATCTTAGACCTTCCTTTCAAAACAAACTTTATGTGCCAAATGCTTGACAAACATTTTCATAGAACTTAAGAATGTTTATAGAAAACAGCAAGAAGTGTATACACAGTGAAATGTTTCTGTATTTACAAAACCCTCTGGCTTGCAAACGTATAGAAATGTAGATTATCACTTTGTTGCCCTGAATCTTTCAAACATTAAATTATATTAAAGGAATTTGTATTTCTTGATAAATGTAAACTTGACTTGTTGTAGAAAATTGTTGAGAAGTACTTGCTGATGTTTTTGGATGAGGAAGATAAATCATTGGTGGAGTATGCAAGTCGTTGTATCTGCTATTTGCCACTGCTGCTGACTTCTGGCAATAAAGATGGAAACGCATGGACAAATACACTGACAGAATTGTGTGCTACAGCAAGCTCTTTAATGTTTGAATTATTTGAAAATATTCACGAAGCTACTGTGCCTCCAGCACTAACTGAGCTTCCTGTAGGGTACAAGTTAAAATCCCTGAAAATAGATAGTCCTGCCTTGTCTATCCATCACATTGCTACTCGTATTATCAACATTTTCACATTCATCGAAGGAATGCTTTTGTGAGTAAATCTAATGGTTAATTAGAGAAACAAATAAAAATTAACTTTTGGGGGACATTCATTACAATGTGAATTTTGTGATTTTGCCTAATTACACTTGATTCTCTGTTTTCATAATATTAACATGTCAGCTTTTAATTTTGCCTGTAAACGTGCACATTTTTTTAAAAGGGTAAGGGAATGTTTTTTGAGAGAATTGTGTGTTATACAGTGTTATCATAAAGGTTTTCAGTGATAGTTTTATTCTGTTATTTTGATGGTAGTATTGTAATCAATCACTTAAAACAATCAACTTCAGATTAGTGTGATAATTTTTAATAGAGTGATTGTTGGAATGTGGAAAATCAAGCAAATGTTATTCATGAAATTTGTACAGATTGAAATTGACTTTCCATTACATTTTTGTGGAAGATTGCCTACAATAACTGCTTTTCTGATTCAGAGGTGACCTCACAAATGTGAAAGCAGTAAGAGATGATCTGCTGATAGCACTGGTTTACCGTGTTCTTGCTGTCAATTGCAATATGGTGAGCCGGGGTAAGACCTTGGAACATGTAGCTGTGGTGTGTGTGTTACCAGATATCCACAAGGCTGGATTCAGTTTATTGCAGACATTAGTTTCTTGGTATGTATAATTTTGATTTAGATCGAAAAAGAGTGAAACACAATGAGAATAAAATATTATTGGAACGATCTTCCCAAATTTTCAATAGGCTAATTCTCCCACAAATCTCTCTGGTTCAGATAGTCCAGTACATTTAGTAAGAAAAATTTTATGTAAGGTAGTTTGGATTTGCTATAAAATGTGTAGAGTAATACTATTTTCAAAATGAAAAACAAATATATTCTAAATGCTAATAAGACTTATATTACTTGTGTACTTTATTCTACAAGGCCTCAACAGATTTGGCAGATTGACTTCAAAGAAATGTAAATGAAAATATGAATTGAAAGGGAACATGTAGAGAGTGGATTTCTATGATTTTGCATATTTTTCTGTTGTTTCAGTACATAGCTAAGTGAAATTTCTTGACGTTTGGTTAGAATATGGTGCTATATAGATTGGCCAATTTTTCCTGTTGATGCATATCCTTGTAATTATAAGCACATATTTCGTTAAAAATAGAGATTTATCTAGATAAAAGTTACATCTTTTCATAGAATCTTTTTATTTCTGAGCATTCATTGATTCGAAAGAGCTTGTCACAATTTGTCATACTTGTGCAAATGTAGGATATTTCTGGATAACACATTTTTTAAACCAGTCAGAAGAAATACTTACGCAACACACAATGTACTTCACTAGGGTGAATATTTACTTCAATTTTTTCTCTCGCAAAGTGGGGTAGATTATATTATGTTTGCACAATAATACATGTGAGAGCGTAGGCTTCCGCGGCCGGAGTCAGTATTTACTAGGCTGTCCGGGTGACGCCGCGTCCATGGCGAAGGTGCCGACGTTTCGGTCGCCATTCTGCGACCAGGGCGTATTGCCCTGAGGAAGGTCGCAGAATGGCGACCGAAACGTCGGCACCTTCGCCATGGACGCGGCGTCACCCGGACAGCCTAGTAAATACAATAATATATCTTTTCATTCCAAGTATGCTTCTCCTGAATTATATCAAGAAAGTTTTATATAGGAAATGAAATATTGTTAATTTTAATTGCATATTAAAGTGCATATTTCAGAATTTTTCGGTCATAATGCATATTTTTAAAAGCATATTTCAAGATTTTACGGCATAAAAATTCTTTCCCTAGCTGTTAACAATAACAATATATTTTGTTTCAGTTGTAATGGCGGTTTATTGAAATACGGGCCATTGTTCTGCAAACTTGTGTTGCAAACTCTAAAATGGACCAAACTACCTTGTGGTTATGGAGTGGAACGCCCTTTCAGGTTGGTGGTCTGGTCTTCTTAGGAAGCAGTGTGACGTATTTATGAATTTGATAGAGTGAGAAGGAACTTATTATACCTTTTGTATTCAGTGAAATGTGGAATACACATACTTCCAAATCCTTTTGTGTCTTTTGCTACAGGTAGATTCAAAAGGTGCATCCATTTTCATGGTGCCTTGTGAAATAATCTGATATTATGGAAAGTTGGTGTTTCACTTTTTAAAATGTATCTTTATTTTTGCCTTTGAAGAAGTTGAAAGATATAAGTTAAAATATTTTAATCTTACTGAATGTGCTTCAATTAATATATATACATAACATTTGCAACACAAATTTAACCATTTTTAACATAACTATTTGGTTTTGGAAACTATTTGGTTTTATGACTGAGAGGAATATCGAAAGTAACCTGTCTTATTATACACATTATATTTTAAACTCTCTGGAAAAGAAAAGACAAGTTGACAGTATTTACACAGACTTCAGTAAAGCTTTCGATTCTATAAACCACCGTTTACTTCTCCAGAAATTAAAAGCATTCGGAATATCAGGGAATCTCCTGAAATGGTTTTATAATTACCTAACTAATAGGACACAATTTGTTAAATATGGTGATACATATTCAAACAATATAAAAGTGCTATCAGGAGTTCCTCAGGGTTCGCATCTCGGACCGCTATTGTTTATAATTTTTATTAATGACATACAAAATGCCATTAGTGATGTCGAATTTTTGCTCTTTGCAGATGACTGCAAGATCTTCAGATCGATATCTGATTATAATGATGTAGAGACACTGCAGAGAGCATTTGATAAACTTGCTGATTGGTCTATTGAAAATGATCTTCCACTAAACGCTAAGAAATGTAAATTCATTACTTTCTCCAGATTTAGACCATTTCATGGCTATAATTACAGTAATAATGATACGCCACTTGAAAAAGTAACAAAAATAAAAGATTTAGGAGTAATTTTTGATTCTAAAATGTCATTTGTGGAACATATAGACTATACCACCAACAAAGCAAATCAAATCCTGGGACTTGTTAGAAGAACTACTACACAATTTAAATCTGTAAATACTCTGAGAACTCTCTATATAATGTTAGTTAAATCAATATTAATGTATGCTTCAGTAGTCTGGTCGCCTTTTTTTCTAATTCATATTAGAAAAATTGAATCAGTCCAGCATAGATTTTTTAGAATAGCAGCAACACGTCTCGGGCTCCAAGATCCTTTCTTTGAGCATAATTATCACGAAATCTCAGTTGCATTAAATATACCTTCGCTAAAGTCTGCAAGAAATGTCTCGGATGTAAAATTTATCTATAATTTAATTAACAATAACACGGATTGTCCTTTGTTGCTTGATCATTTGGATTTTAAAGTTCCTACAACCTCATTCAGAAGAAACGATACTATTTCGACAAAAATGTACGCGTCTTCATACACGGAAAATAATCCCATAACTAGATCTAGCAAAACATTAAATAGATGCAAAATTGATGTATTTGATATATCTCTATATTCATTCATAAACAAGGTGAAATCTATTCTATTGCAATTTGAGTAATTATTTATCGCTATATTCATGTGATACTCATGTACCTCTGTAAATTTAACAATGTATTTAAGGACTTTAGTCTGTTAATTCAATAAATAAATAAATAAATAAATAAATAACTTGATCATATGAAATCACGATCAGTATACTACGAATACTACGATACTACTTCTGTCTACTTGATACAGAGCGTTAAGGGCAGTGAACTATTATAATGACAGCTTCTTTAACAGATGAGCGTCGCCTAAGACCGCATCGCTCTCCGCTAAATATTCTTCCACCAGTCAGCTGTGTAGCATCAACAGCTGCTCGCAGGTGACTGAATTTTGTTGTTAAACGTAATTTTGATCATGTGGAGGTTAGAAACAGTTTTTACGAGAGATTAATTTAATTCCGTCTCATTAATGACGAAAAAATTATACTAAGTGATTCAAAACATTTCAAAGTACTGTTGAGAACATGTGTGATTGATTGAATTAAGCCATCAGATATGAGAATGAAATGGAATATACTGCAAAGCTCCCACGTAGGACTGGTAAAAAACTATCGGAATTCTGCCGGTACTTTTCGATCTTGCGTGTTCAGAAGATTCAAATTAATGTGTGCTGTATAATATTTGCAGTTATGATATCTGGTGTTTATAATTACAATTTCGTTTTCCTGTTGCTCATCTTATGACTGACAGTCAGTGTATCAATCAGTGACTTACAGATATGGTTAGTTAATTGTGAATTCGTTGTAATGATACTTAAATGCTATAATTTGTTCAGTGATTGACTGGTAAAACAAGGCTTAATTGACATGTTAGACATGTATAATTAACATAAAACTACCATTAATTTGCTATTTTCTTTTCATAATTCTGGATTCTCCTGATTGTACAATCTTGGAAAATTTTCACACTACATTCCAAGATTTCTGTGGGAAAAACGGTACAAGTTAGTAGATATTCTGGAGTACTGTTTGGCAGAATTCTCAGTTAATTCAATTGATCAGTAACTTCAGGTAAATTGCTTAAATAAAATCTGTTCAATCTGTTCAATCTGAAATAAATTCTGTTCTTAAAAGTAAGATAAAAAATGGGTCAAAAACTTCTATAAATTATTGTACTCATCTGTCATTCAAAGGATATTAGATTCAAATTAATAAAAGATAAATGGTTTTTCATGATCACTGTGCAAGTTTTAGCCTTAGAAATGAAAATTGAAATGTTTCATACCTTCAATAACTTTATTACATAATATAAAAGTCAATTAGAAATTAGGTGAAAGGTAACATAAAAAAGCAAATGTATAAGTGAAAAAATAATTCCCTTTATTTGCATGATTATTTATTTGAAGGATACAACATTTCTACCGAATCCATTTGAATTTCAATAAATTTTATCCACTTAAATAATTTAAAGTCAAACTATACAAAATCAAAATGAGTTTCCTAAGTCCTTTTAGAAAATATTCACAACCTACTATTAACATCTCCAGACTCAGCCTGCCACATTTGCCAGGGTAAGGAGTAAAAATTTTGAAATAAAAATTATATATTTGAATTTTTACAAAGAGGATAAAACGATGAACAATGTATGTATTGTATCTTCTTATATGACAACACTTTATTGGATATCAAAGCAGTCCTAGCTGCCGATTTTGATACTCTTAATAATGTATTGCATTAAGATGTACAATACGAGAAACTAACATACTGTGATTCATATACATAAAAAATTAACTTCATATAACTGAAAAACGTCTTTCTTTTAATTAAAAAGTTAAAATTGTACAATAATTACTAAAAAGAAATTACAAAGGAAGTTAACATGTGCAGACATCATGAAGTGTCTAGTTATATCTTCTGAGAAGTACACCTTAAAAAACACCTACCCATAAGGAGGGCAAAAAGCTACATTACTTTTGGGAAGCAAGCAAAGGAGCATTTATTTCAGTAAGCCTAGATCAGCTTGAAAACAATAAACATTCACTATTTCACCTGGAATGTAACCACTTACTTGCCCTCGATGGAATAATACAAACTTTTAATTCTGCACCTGAGGAGAACAAGAGTTATGTCAAATCTTTTTTCAAACCTATGAAAGATACTGCATTAAACATTAAACATATACTGACCATATCTCTCTTAGGTAGACACCAGAGCCCAGGCATGGGAACAGCACGAGGAATGTTATCATCATCAGAGTCATCTTGAATATTTACTATGACAGAAAACCCTGAAGCATCCTGCCTAACTTCTACTTTCCAATCTTCTTCTATAATTTTCTCTATGGGTGTCACATAATTCTTCCAACTAAAGCAATGTACAGAATGAATAAGTACTTTATATTAACAAATTTTCTGCAAAAAAACTCTAGACAATATTTTGTTTTTCATTTTAATATTTACTTACTTCTCCACTGAAACCTGGTTGAATGCTTGCTTCCATTCTCTTTTCACTGCTTGGTGGTCAAAAGTGGTTCTGTGATGTCTCTGATAATATATTTTGCACTGGCTCCATACCAACTCGATAGGATTGTAGTGACAATTTGTGTGTGTGTGTGTGTGGGGGGGGGGGGACACAAAACTCGTATGTCCAGCTTCTTCAATCATTTCATCTACAACATATCTGCACCCACATCAACTGATATGATTTTTCAAATCATGAAAACATTGGCAATCACATTGTATCAAAATCATGCAAAAAATAAAACTGCCTTATTCTATGATTAATTCAACAAAACTTGTGCTTAAGAGTACCTTTTCTGAACAACTACTTCAGAAGTTTTCAAAAGAAGACTCTTAAATCTATGCTCAGGTCTAAAAGGTATGTAGTGCTGAGTTAGAAAATGCTGCAGGTCACCCTTCCTCCATTTTGATGAAGGCCTTTTCACTTTCTAAAAAATTGGAAATGACAAAAGCATGATTAAATATTTCAGTTATATTCAAAAGCAACATGCATTTCTTTTCATTCTCTCTATAAATACACATAAAACATTCTACTGGCAAAGTTGATTTTCTCTAAGAAAAATTGTATTACTGATATAACGAAAATCACTGAACAGCATAGAATGTAATAAATTTTCTATTATACCCTTTTTAGTGACATTCACCACTGTGTAGTTTTAATACTCGTTTTATAATCAGGTATAATAAGTAAATGAATAAATGTATTATTTGAATGAATATATTTCACATTTCTAAAAAAACAATTGATGAAAGTCACTCACCAGCACAGATTGAACAGGTACATTGTCCATTACAATAACCGATGATTCTGCTAACCAAGGTAATAATTCTTCTTTCGTCCACTTTTGGAACGTCTCTGCTGTCATAGTTCTATGATATTCATCTACTTCTTTTGTCTGTGACGGAAACAATAGTTCTGCATCTTCAATGAAACCGTTTGCATGTAAGACTATCTATCTTTTACCTTCATCTAAATTGTTTCTTGAGCAACTTTCATTTTTATCATGCCATGATCAAGAGGCATAACCTAAAGGATAGATTGTAAAAAGCAATTAGTAAAGATGATCTACTGAAATAAAATCATATTGAACCACTATGTAGGTGCTTCAAACTGGACAAATGATATTCATCATACACATAAGTCATTACACACACTGCTATTTTTCAAAATATGCATTTCATTACATGCAAATCATGCCTTCTCCATTCACTTATATCTAGAATTTCATAATTTTCAACACTACAAAATTTAGTAGATGTTTTGCTTACTTTTTGAATAAAACAAAGTTTCATCTAAAAACACAAATTAATAGCCTTCAGTTTCATATATTCCATCAAAAAGTCTTATCTTTCAATAACTGTTATCATTTCTTTCCAAGCAATTATAAATAAATTACTTACCATTCTCGAACATTGAATAAATAATGCGCCTAATCAAGCCCTGTCCAAAATCATCTACTACACATGTTTTGTTCCCTTCTATTCCTGGACACTTCCTTTCTGGAGTCTGAGCAGTATCAGGGTCTTGCTTCCAATATCTGTAAAATTAAATTCAACGTTATCCAAAACAATTTCACCTGACACTTTAATGACATTTTATTGACTTTCATATGACACTTTATTATAATTTTACTTACTTTTGAACAATGTGAGTTTTCAGCCTCAATTCATAGGCAGTTTTGTCAATTACTGAAGAAGTTTCTATATTGCCTTGCATCATCAGCTCTTCCACAAATCTTGCAATAAAAAAGATGTCTTCTTGGCACTGATGCTGTGTCACTTCTCTCTTCTGCTGTGGACTCATTGCTAAAGTTGCTTAAAAGCTATTGATATTTATCATAATCTACATTAAATATTTGCAAAAATAAATATCTACTATAAGAAATGAAGTAATTCAAATCCAAGTAATTACAAATTAAATATTTTATAAATAGCTATTATTAATGCTATTAAATTGTTAATTTAATTTATTAGTATATTAATGTTCCATCTAAAATTTCAATGAATTAAATATAATATAAATATTAAATAAATAATAGAAATTCTTCGAAATATGTGGAGTGAAACTACACCCGTCTACTCTCCCCTGTGTCGACGATCTCACAAAGGTTCAACAGGCTGTGGAGAAGGGCTCGGCAAGCACCCCTCTCTGGGGGTGCCAGGCAAAAATACACAAATCAATCATAAACACACAAAACTGTCCTTGAAACTCAGGCAAAAGGCCTGCCCAGGGCCCGCCAACAAAAGAGAAGCCCTGTTAGCTGCACCTGTTTTCTGTAGTGAACTCTCCAAATTCTAACTGAACACAGTATGCGTACATTATTAACTTTTAAAAATAGTAACCTTGAATATAGTTTCAGAATTCTTCAACAATGTTTTATCACTGTAATAAAATATTTTTCATTGAATTTTCTCCTTTGTCGGAATGACAATACATTAGGTTGTGCCACAGTGCCACGACATGTTAGCCAATGATCGTGAAATGAAATCGAATCATTTCTGCATGTTAATCACTGGGCCACACCTCCAGACATGATCCATGTAGTATGGCATCAGTGGCTGTCAAAAAAAACCGGTCACATGACTGAACGCTCTGTAGCTCCCGGCTGACAGGGGAGAGGAGGTTTTGCTATCCAGTCAGAGGCTTGAAATTGTGTTTATGTCGCTGAAGAGTTGCCAATTCTTGTTAAGAAAAACTGAAATCTCATAGTGCGAATCAACTGTAAGTTTAAGAGTGCCATTACTTCTTTGGTTCCATCTTGCGTGCGGTTCTGAGTCATCTACTGTTGTGTGCTCTTATTGTGCTTTGTTTCTTGCTAGTGTTGTGATCTAATGCAAAAAACATATGCATATGACCAAGAATCTGGTGCTCGAGTAAGTGACACCACTCTACCCCTATCCCAGCTGTCAAGACAGAAATATTATTCAGACAATAGACTCACAATTATGTAAGATAATTGGGTCCAAGTATTGTGGAATTTTTGGAACCAATTATTAAACAGACAGTATTTCCAGGCCTCTCTACACAGCACTGGTACATAGAATAAAATATTGAAATACGTGTCGCAACCTGACGTGTGTGACCGTCCCATTACAAAATTCAGGACAGAAAATTAGGAATTTGAAAAGTTCTAGAATATTAAGTTACAAAAAGAACAATCTAAAGTGATTGCGCAGTGACATGGCTGGAAGTTTTTCTGTACGTTACATAGACCAAGAGCTGACAATAACAATTATTGTTGTCATCACTGACTTAAAAAAGTATACAACATTTTGAATCCTAAAGATTCATATTCTTCTTGAGGTATATTTCTATTAACGTTAAAAACAATAATTATACTTAACAGAATATTATAAAAAAAATTATAAAAGTTATTAAAAACAAAATTCATCTTGAGATAGCTCACCATTAATTCCGATTTTCTGTCATTTTTTGGCAATAATTCTCTGATGGATATGTTGGGTGAGAAATTCACCCAACACGTTCCATGACATCCGTATAAACTAATCGTGGGAGTGGACACAACAATGTCTGTGTGTAACTGTAATTTATATTAACTAAACTATTTTGTATATCTATTGTAATTTATTGGTAACTAATTGTGCATTGAAAGTATGAAGAGAGTATAAATTGTTGACTGTGGTGAGATTTTAAAAAAAGGGAGTATGTGTATATATTTATTTATTTTCTGACATCTTCATTTGTAAAAAGTAATCATCTTTGACCCCTGCATGTATCCAAAAAGTTTGTAACATTTATTGTGAGATACTCTTGTCATGTCCAAGGGTGAGTATTGAAAATGTTTATTCTGTTCTTGTTAAAATTTTAATTTTTGGCTCAGCTCTTGTTACTTCTCATTTTAGAACTAAACTTTTTTCATTCATGTCACAAACCAAGTTGAATTCATTGTTCTTTGGGAATGTCTAGTTTTAAAAAGATAAAATTAATAAAGTTTGTATTATTCACATAAAATTACAATAGATTTTTTTTTTTCCAGTCATCTGCGGGAAGTTGCATACAAGTTTCTTGAGAGCTGGGTAACAAGAGCAAAAGCTGCCTCATGTGTTGAACTTATTTGTGAAGATTTAATCACCATGATGCTTCAAGATGTTTATCAGAAGAAGGAATCTGTTACTCTGCAGGTTATTTTTCATTTTTAAATATTGTTATATATAAGCAACAGAAGGTATTGTAATTAAAAAATGCAAAATTTGTGCAAATGTATATATGTACATACTTTGCATTATATATTTATAAAACAAAATATGTAAGATCAAAGCGTGTGATAGTGTTTAAAATTGCCACATATAAGGATTTTCAAACATTAAATGCCGCCGTTCAGACCTTAAAATCAATTAGGAGGAAGTGAATGACCTTTCCACTCCACAAAAATAATTGAACGCTTTAGCAAATTATTACATTTTTAAATGAAATATAAAATATGTATGGAAAATATAGTGTGGTTTATGAGAAGCAATTTCTCACTGCATAGCTAGTGAAAAATCAGGGAGGTATTTAGGGAAACTATGTTCCCCATAAAATCAACATTGCTTATGTTGCATCTGCAGTGTCATTGACCAGTCAGATGTAGGGTTCAGAGACAAAACACGGTGCAAGTTTTCGTCTCTAGTTAAATTGTTGCGTAAATAATCACTATATGGGAGAAAATTCTAGCGACTGGCTGCTCTGAATGGTTGTTTTCTATGGTTTCTCTGAACAATCCTTAGTGAATTGTAGAGATTAGTACTGTAAGAAACAGAGCACAGACCATGCATGTACTTTCCTTCCTCATTCTTTTCTTGTTCTCTCCCAGTCCCTTGTCCACCAATAGTGTGTTCCGCAATATTGAAATCAATAATTCTCATAAGTTTTTGTAACCCAGCAATGTTACCCAGCAGTGAAAGTACAAATGTGTGGAACTGAATGTAGAATTTTATGTACGGTGGCAGTGCTTTCTATTTTGCTTCATACTGTGAACAAAGAGATGTTTAAATAAACAGAGTTAATGGGATCAGTTTCAGGAGAAAGGAAAAACATCTTTAGAAAAGCAGTTTCCACAAGTACGCCAGCAACTGGTGAATCCAAAGGTGAATTTTGGATCTTGTGCAGCTGCATTGCGGGCTTTGAGTGCCATTATTGAATCTTCAGGAGCACTGCTTGGTACCAACTTACACATGGTAAGTGAATATTGTATTATTCTTATGTTCAGAATTATGCTATTGTCCCTTGCCAGTATTAGAAATAATATTTTAGGAGAGTATCTTTTTCATACTTTTCTGCAATACAATTCAAGCAAGTTTTTTTTTACTCTAGTAATTTTCTTATAGATTGTGAGATTTCAGTTACTACTTAAATATTGCCCTGTAAATAGTGTGTGGATCGTGCTATAATATCTGTTGCAAGGAAACTTCTTCTGATATTTATCTTCCAATTTTGTAACTAGTTTGAAGATGAAAGGGTGATTACAAGTTCCTTCTCAAATTTAACTCTTTTCTTGTTAATTTTTCTTATTTAAATATTGTAAGAGCATTTCTTTAGTTTAAATCTGACTGCAGTTGACTATCAAATTGCACTTTTATTCTTGTTAGTGCGTTGACTAGATCCCTTTCTCTTAGAATAGTCTGAAAAGTTGACTGACGCTATTTTTGACTAACACAGTGCATTAGTAGTAAGGCTGAAGTCCCTCATTCTTGTTGTATCATCATATATCATCCTGAATAATGTAACTAAAATGATCCATTGTATTACACCTTTTTAACTTCCAAAACTAGAATGTTCATCTTTTCATGAAATTCAATGCCACAAGTATAGAAGAGCATATCAGTGAATATGGGTGAATGAAATGTACTTTTTTCTTTCATGACCATTATCTGTTTTCTGTCATGATTGTGTAGGGGTCAGTAGTACTGTTTTGTTAAATGTGGGAGCTGGTTCAAAAAATGAAGAATCTGTTTTCTTTTGTTAGCGATTGCAAGAAGTTGTGGTTACCCTTCTACTGGAAATTAAATTGTGTTCTGGACCCAAAGAAATGCCTGCCCCATATAGTGTAGCAGGCTGCAGAATGCAACTGTTCAGACTGCTGTTGGCTCTCACTCTTCACCCTCATCCACGATGGCCACCTCCAACACAGTTCTCTCAGGCACTTTTCTCACTGGGACAAAATGATAGCTCTCTTGAGGTAAGATGACATTCCTGTATCCATATCGTTAACCTGTTTTCAAAAATGGTTTGATGAACTGAGGGTCTGGGTCGGTTGAGGGGGGGGGGGGGTTGTAGTCAATTGAATTGAATTTGACAGGTCATGGACAAAGGCAGGGTTCAGCTCAAGTTTTTGTAGGAAAATAATTTTAACTCATTTTCATTTTTATATCCTAAGTAAAATATAATTATATTGAAAATCAGTGCTTGTGAAAACTTACGAATGTTACACATTTGCTTCGCAATTGAAAGATAAATAAAGTAATGTACCAATGACTTCATTTACTTATATTGAAATTGAAAAATAATAATTTTGAATTTTTTATTTTAAAATATGTTGTAATTTCAATACTTAGTACTTCAACTCTTGCATTACTGGGGAAGATTCAAAGGCTCACTGATGTGGTTTGTTTATTTTTATTTTTAAATAAAGGTTTCAATATTTTAAGAAGCTGGTAACTTTTGATGTGCTATCTGTACAAAATGTGATGCAATGTGTCACAAGCTCTTGTTATAATTTTAGTTTTGACAAAATTTTTGGCTGCGAGTAACAAGAAAATTCCGAACTAGTCACACGAAAACTAAACATATAGAATACATTTTGAAAATATTTGTAGTATTTAGAGTCGTAGTATGAAATAATGACACTGAACCTTCAGGATACATTCTGGAAATACTTATAGTATAGTTATTAGTATAATATCGTTTAATACTATGTTATGATGATACATCAAACATTGATATGAGAAAGTTGCTTTTTTTCATTTGCAGAGCCAGAAATTGAGTAATGTTTTTTGTTTCAATAAATACACTGCATTTTATTAATTAATTTAACAAAATCTTTAAAAACACGGGTAAAATTAAAATTTAAGCAGTGGGGGTCCAGATCCTCCTCTTTTCGGTAATGCACAGGACCAGTTATACTTAGGTAATAGTAGAATAAATTTCAAAATGTTTTATTTGCATTTTATTTTGATTTTGATATTGAGGATGAGAAAGTTGTATGTTAAATTTTGCCATTATGTTGTTGTGGAGAATTTATTATTTTGCTTAAGAATTTGTGGTCAGGGTTTTGTGCTGAGAAAGGGTAAGTTTGGGAACCGTTGCTGTAGACTTAGGTGGCACAGATAACTGTGGTCCCAAGTGTACTGGACCACATTAGGGCTTACGAGTTTTAATTCCTCATAAGCATAGGTGTTTTGTGAAGTAATTGGTGGTTGAAAGGTAAGGAAAAAAATGATTGTCATTCATGATGCTTCATTGTGAATTTATATTTGCTGTGGAAAGCCAAGTACCACGTTTCATGTGAAAATACTTAGTTAACTTGACCTTTCATTGAAAGTTTAATAGAGTTTTTCTTTTAACCAAAAAGTCACTGCTAGTAACAAAGTGGTAATGTCTCTCACTTTAATATCCCTTTCCCATTTGTTTATATTTTTAATAAGTGAGGTTCTTTTTCTGTTTTGTAGGTTGCAGGCTTTTGTAATTTAGCCGTGGCGTGTATCCGTCAGATGGTGCACCCTTCTCAATCCAGCCATCAATTTCCAATATCAGTAAATGAAATGAGGGCATCAGTTGGTCTTTCTAATCTGGAAGTGGTACGAGGCCTTAATCCGACAATCCAGAAAGGACAAACCAAGATTGCAATTGAAACAGACCTGGGTTTGAAATCTTCAAATACTGAAAATTCACAGCAGGCTCTTTGTCCAAATCCATCTCTCAAAAAGAAACCTTGTAAATCATTCAATGAAGTGTCATTAAATGACTTTGGGTCAAGCCCTAACACTTCCATTGATACTTCTAAGCCTCCCAACAAGAAATCTCGTATATCTTTCAATAAAGAATCGTTAAATGGAATTGAATTGAGTCCTAACACTTCCAGTGATGCTTATAAGCCCCCCAAAAAGAAACGTCAGTCACATTCAGAAATAGACATTGATAAAAGGCTCAGTACAGTTTCTAATAAAACAGTTAAAAAATCAAATCATTTACAATTTACTGTAGAGGAATTGGTTTCTTCAGCAGATAAGACTACATCTTCAAATAGAGGGCAAGGCTGGGAGGTCACAAATGTTATGGAGGTGAAGGAGAAACCAATTGAAAAGAAATTAGACAAATCTACTAAATCTCTTGAAACTTCAGTAGGAATTAAGCGGGTTCATGATAGTCCAAAAGATACAGATAAGATCACCAAGATCAGGAAACTTAATGAGTCTCCCAAGAAATTTGGTGGATTAAGTAATGAAGCTCCTTGTGATACTTTACCTAATTCAAATACAGCTGCTAACTCAGAAAGTACTATCAGTATCAAATCAAATGTTGCAGTTACTGATGCACACATCAATATTGAACCGAATATTACAATAACTGATGCTGATATCAATGATGAACCAAATGTTACAATGAATGAGGCAGGTGCTAATGTTGAGCCAAGCATTACAATAAGCGTCCCTGCAAAGAAGAAATCTGAAAGTTGCATGGTCAATGAAGAAAAAACTTTAGAAGAGAAGATACTGAAACCAGAGGAAAATAAGGAGGAGACTGAAGCTGAAGTTGTGGAAGTAGCTCAACAGGAAAGTAAAAAGAGAGAATGTGAAGACCATTCCACCAAAACTAAGGACAGATTGTCCGATCAGAGTCCTTTGAAGAGTTCTCTTGACAAAAGCGATTGTTCCTCAGTCAAAGATAAAGTTGAAGTCAAAAGTCCTACAACAAAGCCTCATACTGTTTCTGAGTGCAAAAGAAAAGAAGTAAATTCAAAATCTCCTGATGTTTCAGACTGCAAGTCTAAGGAAGTTAATTCAAAGTCACCTATTTCAGACTGCAAGTCTAAGGAAGTTATTTCAAAGTCACCTGTTTCAGACTGCAAGTCTAAGGAAGCTATTTCAAAGTCACCTGTTTCAGACGGCAAGTCTAAGGAAGCTATTTCAAAGTCACCTGTTTCAGACGTCAAGTCTAAGGAAGCTATTTCAAAGTCACCTGTTTCAGATGGCAAGTCTAAGGAAGTTAATTCAAAGTCACCTGTTTCAGACAGCAAGTCTAAGGAAGTTAATTCAAAGTCACCTGTTTCAGACGGCAAGTCTAAGGAAGTTAATTCAAAGTCACCTGTTTCAGACGGCAAGTCTAAAGAAGTTAATTCAAAGTCACCTGTTTCAGACTGCAAATCGAAGGAAGTTAATTCAAAGTCTCCTATTTCAAACAGTAAATCTAAGGATGAAAATTCACCAAAAATAGCTATTCCAGTTATAGAACTCCTTCACAGTAGTGATTCAGAAACCGATCAGAAAAAGAGAGCTTCTGGAGCAAACAGACGCATAACTCGCAGTCTAGCCAAACGTACTTCTACTCCTCACCGAAATTCAGAGCAAAGAGTGTCTATAGAAGAACTTCCTTGCTCTCAAGATACCTTTGCTATCAATGAAATCAGTAGTTTGGAAGAAGAATCGTCAGCAGGTGTAGATCCAAGTATAGAATTGGCAGAGTCTGATGAATCTGTTGTCATGAACCTTTGTATTGAAAGTGACAGAGAAAGTGTAGACATTGTGGATATCACTAATAACAAAATAGATGATGAAGCTTCTGCTATCAAAGAAAAAAATGAAACAGAAATATCGGTAATACAGACTTCTCCCTTAAGTAACCCCAATACTCCAGGCTCAAAGAACCTGAAGGATTCTGTGACATCTGACCGTGAAATAGAGGAAGTCACTGAAGAAATGGAGGCAGTTATGGACTCTCCAGATGTTACTGTAGAAGATGTTTCTGCTTGTAGTGACAAAGAAAATACTGCAAAAAAATCAACTAAAGAAACCGAGGAAGATGGTAGTGGTTCAGAAACAAATGAAGAGGAAATTCTTGCCTCGTTTGTAGATGCTCTTCAACCCAACTCAGAGTAGTGTTTGAAATTAATTTCTTCATGGGAGATGTTCATTTTAAATATCCATTTTTCTCAGAATATGAAGTATGTGTGTTTGTCAAATATATTCCATATACATATTTGGCATATTGGATGGTTTCCTCAGCACTGTTCTCATTAAAATGGAAAAATGAATTGGCATTTGTTCTGGTAAGAGATTGAGAATGAACTTCTTGATTTTCTGAGCAGCATGGTTGGTGTGGACCATGGATATATTTCAGTGAATTGTGAGGTCGATCATCTTACTATTACAATTGTAGTTCTGTTAATGTTTAACATAAAATGATGTGAGAATGGAACTGCAAAACATGGGCAAAAATAATTGCATACATAGTCATGTTAAAAGTAAAGAATAAATAAATAAATAAAAACAAATAAAATTACCTAAATAATTTGTATATTTTTAGGTTCCTTTATAACTGTAATAAATCAGATCATGAAGAATATTGTTAGAAGTTATATTGCAGCTGTAACAATGGGTTCCTGTGGGTCAAATTTTGAATTACTTTTTGGTGTTAGTGCAAGAACACCTCAAGAGATAATTGTTTTTGGAGAAAAGTAAGCAATTGTACTCATACACTCCATTTGTACATTTCTTATCCCAAAAGTGGTGTAATTCAACCTCTTTGCTTTCATGTAAGTAATGAAATGAAATAATAAAAGATAATTATATTTTTGTTTGTAATGTAAGTTATGATGTTCTGAAATAAATTTGTATGAATGAATGTTTTTTTCTTCAATTATTTTTTATAGTGATATGCATTTTATATGGAAATGCAATCAGTGAAATCTCATTGAAAAAGTTACTGAAGAGTTTTTGCACAGCATGAAGCACCTTACCATCCACATTTGAGCCTCTGCTCATGCATGTTACACTAAAGCGAATGCAGAAAATGCTATTCCAGATCAGTACCACCAACACAATATAGTTAGCAGCTAATTGCGGCAACTCTTGAACAAATTTGAATCAAGATTTCTTTTTTATTTAGTGCACATTGCTGATGCAGTTCAAAACCTGGTTCACTTAGAATGAAAATCTTTTTACACTTCACAGGCAACTAGTTACATGATTGCCTAAAAAAGTTTTATACTTTGCTATGTGAAAACTGTACCCATTGCCAAGCACTGCAAGCTTGCTTGAGGGGAAAAATGTTCAAAAGAACTCATTAACACGAAACAGAATTAAGATAACAATAAACTATTTCAACTTGTAAAAAATAATATTTTATTCAGCTGAGTAATCAAATTTACTTATTAATACTGGTTTTCTTTATTAATATTAATGTTATTATGCAAAAATCAGCATCGATTGTTAGCAACAAATTTGTCACAAAGAACTTTACATGAATCTCAATTTAAAAGACCTATTTATACCTATTGTATACTGCACATATTAATTATATTAATAGTTTTCTGTGTACATTGTCAATCCCTTGAATATTTGTTTAGTCGAAGAGGCATGCAAATTATAGAAACAGAAAATGTGTGCAAAAGGAAGATAAAAAAGGATTATCACTTTGAAAAGAATTACAATATTAGAAGCTACCAGCACCTGCCCCCTCCCAAACACACACAACTTGAGTTGTAGCACTTTGGAATGAATTAACTATATAAGAAAAAATACAAGAGAGGAATCAAATGTGATCAGCTTTAAAATTGAATTATTCTTATTGTCTGATGAAGAGAAATGGCATTGACAGAATTTTATTAATTTGGTTGATAATAAAACATTTGTATTCAATTGTGCTTTATTTCTCAATCAGTCAGTCATCTGAAACTTTTAACATTGATCAATAACAATCTACAACTATCGATTCTTACTAATACTGCAATTACATTTCACACACACATATATATATATATACAGAAATGCACCGACAAGGAAGTACTTTCAAAATAGTTACTTAAGTTTTATCAAATTACAAAACATCACAATCTGTCGAGCATACATGATTGCAGCTGCACAGTAATTGAAGAGGAGTACATTATTTAAGTAACAAGATTTCCAATAAAATGACTTTGTCATTTCAGCTTTTAGAAACCATTTCAACAATAAAATTGTAACAAGAAGTTAATGCATGCAACATGTTTACATTTTCTGGTCCAATTCATAAAAATTCATATATCAGTACATTTCTTTAAACATTTATTTTCTGTAAGAAACTGGGTAGCATTTGGGCTGTGAGTGGGCAGTATTGAAATATTACATATCACTATCAATCATCAATGGAAAATGGATTGATATTAGGGAGGAGGTAGCTGGGAATTAAGTGACTTTTAACAGGAAATGCACATTGTACATTATCCAATCTTGTATTCCATATGAAAGCTGCCTGTACCACCAATATGGATTTCTCCATAATGAAAATAACTTCATTATTTGAGAACACACTGATTAATATACACCGAGAGAAACTGCTCATCAAAATAGTGGTGTATCCTGGGAGCTTTCAATATTTACTGAATTTTCACAAATATAAGAAAACTTTAATTGTAAGACACCCCCCTAATTTTGAAGAAGCTTTCAGAGAAATTTCAAACTATTTCTTACTATTTAGTCAAAATAAAATTGTCTAATTGACTAGTAGTACTGTTGATGAGAATGTTAAAACTTATCACCTGGGTGTAACTATTTTTTTTGTTTCTTAAAATCCTCGTAGTTTTTGTCACTAGCCACTTTGCCTTCACATGGATAGTTGTTTTCTACTTTCTTTTTGGTCCTATGACTTTTCAGCCCATCTAAAAGTTTTGCATACTGAATTAACGTTCTTGGGCCTTTCATCTGATGGCACCCAAAAACACTGCCTTCTGTACCATGATTTTTGACCTGTCTCAGCTATGTTCGTGGCTTCTGATTTTTAACTGTTCTTTTATATTTTTTTTTATCAGAATGTACTTGAAATTAATATTGTTTAATGTTTCTCTGATAAGAGTTGTGAAGTGAGAATTCATACATCTTTGTTTTGCAGGTAATGTGGGAAATAGCAGCAAATATCCAAATTTGGAAAGTTTTTGCTAAGATACTTTTTTCCTTTCCTATGATTGAATGTAGAATGTTCTAACAAGGATTTTTTTATTTTGTCCTCTTCCAAAACTCGGATGGGTGTCAAACCTCCAGCTTTGTTTATCACTGTATTGTGGAACAAAATCTCAGCAACAACTTCAATTTATTTTCAATTGAGTTTCCCTACAATGACATTTGCTTGAGATTCTCTGTGTACTGACATATTCAAAAATTCCGGTTTGAATTGCCTGGCAAATTCACAATACGTCAGGGAATATAATTAGGTATTACACTTAAATCTGATACTTTTGTCTTCACGGTTAATGTTTAAGTTAACATTAGTTTCATGTCATGGAGACAAAAAAGGAAATGTTAAACAAATCCTACCCGAATAGGCATAATCTGCAAATATATTGCCTGTATTTTTCGAATACGTTATTTAGGAAAAATCTCGTATGTTTGGGTAAATATGATACTACTCAAAGTCACTGGAAAATCTCCAACCACTTAGCGTCTTAGGAATGGAAGTGTTTCCATGTTTGTTTCCTTAAACAACTTAATTTCCCTTTCACAAAAAACAACTTCTCTCTTTATCTGTGCACCCTTGAATTATCCTTAATCACAATTTCAGTCTTGAATATTCCTCCCTGATTACTATGATAATTTTACAGTAGCATGTACTGTAAAAGAAACAACTTAGCAATTGACGCTTGTTTTAGATAGCTATCACAATACATCAATAATATACGTCTTAATTAATTCTGCATTATTCATGATCTATTAATTATGCAAAAATAATAATTATCCAATTACCACAAGAAAATAAAATTGTATTGTGAAAATCTTCTGTTGCAAGAATATTTTGATTTGTTTTAATGCTACATTACAATTTGGTATACAATATTATCTGGTTGTTTATTTTCATTGATAACATTATAATATATTTCTTGGTTCTTTGTGTGAAGTTGGATCGTAGTCAGCGGCATAAGTTTTATAAGGACTGACAGGACCATGTCTGGGGGCCCCTGAATAAAAGTAAATTTCAGTGTTAAATAATGAATTCTTACCAACAAAAACATGGGATCAAATAAATGAATTATTTGCTGAGTTACACTAACAAGTTATTGCATAGACGTCTAGTTACTATTGCTTAGATAACGTGACCTCTAGCGGCAATCACTGGCAATAATTTTGATGGAGGATGTTCTTTCACAAGCCATTGACAAATGTTTAAAAATGAGTGAGAAACAGAAAAAAATTAACATTAAATTAAAAGGAAGAGTGGCTGTGTTCCATATAATATTAAATTTGCAGTCTAATAAAACTCCAGAAATAACACTTACCAATTAAAAATTAATGAAATAAAATGGCACAGGACCGTCTGAAAAATTAATGAATTTTATCCATTGATCACAAAATCCGATGTGGTTAAAAAATAATATTTCTGATGGTGATAAATTTGTGAATGCAAAGAAAAGATCAAAATTTAAATTATGTCATGAAATTGCAAAAATAAATTATTTTCTCTTATAGTGTATTATAATAAACATTTTCACTTCTAAAATGCAGTTTAACATCATAAAATTAAATTAATGACACGTCTTCAATTAGGGGGCCCCCATATTCTATTGGTCCAACGGCAGCCTCTGTTGAACTTACGCCACTGATTGTAGAATGTTTCCCTTCAACATTTGTTGTTATTTTACCTGAGAAATAGGCATAGTTACGCAAAAGCGAGGGAAGAGTTGGGAAGATTCTGGTCAAGTACACCAAAACACCTCACATGCAGTGTTTACCAGATTGAATCCATTATCTTGGGCCTTTTAACATAATACCAGAGTACATTACACTGGATATAAATAATTATTCTCGGGAAGACCACTACAATGATGAGTCAGTATTATCTTTCCGAAGAGCTATAACTACAATACTTAGACAGTAACAGTTATTTAATATTTTAAAACTGAAATCCATACCATATGGTCCCTGCCACAGACAAAATTATCACATTACATGGAATATTCATCTAAGCACCTTTTAATGTGTAACCAAAGTCATTGAGCATCAGATGAGTAAGAGGTATCTTTTGATCAAATAAATTACTATTTAATTTGCTACCTAATATAACTAAATGCTTTGCAGAATTTAAAAAGCATTTACTTCATCACATAATGCTTTAAAAAAAGGATTAAATACAAACAAAAATGTCCTTTCATTTTCTGAAAATATATTTACAATCACTCGTCAATCATTTATAATGCCTTTTACTAAAAATTGAAATGGTTCGGAGGATCACAATGAAATTATGTTTTATGAAGTACTTAATGCATAACAATATTTGATAAAAATAACAGGCATAAAAACACCACAGCCTTTCTAGAAATGGGTATAGTTCTCCGTTTACAGCATTGTTCTTGTAAAAGATATCGTGAAACAATACTACAAATCTCATGACAAATTGTACAATAATGCTCAAAGGTCAACATTATTAAGATCAGCTCCAGATGCTGAGGGAAGATCTACATCGTCTGGGGGCACAAATTTACCAATAGGCTTCTGAGCATAAGTGATTTCTCTCAACTTGAACATCTCCTTGTTGAGTTTTTCCAAGATTGCGAAGTTTGGAGAGTTAACTGCAGCTTTACTCTGCAGAAGTGTTATTTCTTGTTCTTCCTGTTTTTTCTCTTTAATACTTTTCACAGATCGGCTCCCATACAAGCGAAGCAGTGACCCCCAACTTGTAATGTGAGGATGCAATGCTTGTAAGATAGCCTGAGAAGCACGTTGCTTTCCATCACGTTTATTTTTACAGATAACTTTGGCAGTGTGACGACCAACAGTCATAGTAAATTCGTTTTTCTGATGCCGCAAAGTATTAACTTCGTACTTGATATGCATTTCTCCAAGTCCAAAATTTCTGCAATTCATGTAATATTTAATTGAATAATAAGAGTGATTAATTAAAATTTTAATAAGACTGTAACAATAAAACATTGTAAACAAATATTACCTTTGCAGACATGTAAGTAATATTGCATATGGAGATGGTTCGGTTGTTTTAGCACACAATTCTGCCACTCTAGGATCTTCAATCTTGATTTCATCAAAGAACTGGAAAAGAACAAAACAAAATAAAATTATGATGTAAACCTTCAATTTGGATGCTTCTGAATCACAGACATGCCTTGATATCAAATTCCTTCTTATAGGCGTTCAAAGGACTTGTAATTGTGCCCGTTGTTTGGTCAAAATGAATAAATTTACAAGATTAAATTTTTTAAAACAAATGGAGGTTGTGATTGGTTAAAGGATGTACGTACATAAAATGTTCTCCTTCAAATTCAATAAAAAAGCTGTGTTTATTCTGGTTTTCCTTATTACAAATAAATGATCTTCGCTAATCTTATTGAAAGTTCAAATGACAATGTAACGTCACATCAAACAATCCAATTCATTGTTTAATGGAAGAATAAACATTGAAGTCCAGTTTGATAGTTTCTGCTGATATTTTGCCTCATCACAATCAAGTTCATGAATGCAACTGGTTTTCTTTCGGACACTTTCTTTGCTTTATTTGACAAGATAACGCATACACAAAATTGAAATTTTATCTACATATTACACACAAATATACAGATGTTAGTGTGTGTTATGATGTACAAGATAAATAACCTATATTAACCAAATTATTTAAATAACTACTGTAATTGTAGATATTTTGAACTAACAAACAATAATTTAATAAGCAGTGACGAGACTGTTTCTAACGGGGGGGGGAGAGGCTTGTGCAACAGGGGAATAAATCTGAGGCAAATGTGTTAATAAAACATAAATTTAAAATTGAAACATCAAGTCGCTACAATAATTTTAGCTTCAGAACAATTCTTACAGAAAGATCAGTGTCTGGACCCTTAAGAGTGACTCGTGCTCCCACTCGTTCGTCAGCTTGAATTTTATCACGCATCTCTGGAATTAATATTTCAAGAGTAGCTTTGGCAGCATCAGATTTGGCTTGCTTTTTGCTTGTTCCATAGCCAACACCATACTGCATTCCATTTATTGTTACTGTAGCTGCATATGGAGTAGCTGCATTCTCTGAAAAATAAAACCAAAGCATTTTTTTCCATTGATAAATATCAAACTCAAAGCCAGAAAATCTCTTTAAACAAAGTTAAATAACATACATACACACTAAAAAATTTCAAATTAAAATACTAAACTACTACCCCAAAAATGGTAGAAAAAGCAATATCTGACAAGATAAATTATGTTGTCAATATTTAATTTAAGATAATAATATGTTAAAATAATTTAGAGAATTCAAATTGAATGAAAATTTGGTTCCAAATTCAATAGTACATGTAGAACACAATTTATATATTGAATATGAACATTATGATTTTCTGCATACTCGGAGTTACACAATGTGCAAAATAAAACACAAACAACACTATTTAAGAACTAAAAATTTACGATAATAAATGCTGCATCAGTTTTTTTCCTTTCAGTCAAGGAAAGTCGAGTCGAATACCACTGTGTCTTGTAAAAGAGATATCTGAGTACAAACATTTCTGTTTCTTAAGAGGGTAGGAAACTGTGAAATGCCAAAAATTACACTGGACATCCCACAATTCAGAAGTAATTCGGAAACAATGATTTTTGTCCTTTATAGGCGGGAAATGCCAAAATAAGTTTATATGATAATTTTACTGCCCGTCCTCTACTTGATGTACGATTTCAAGGGTGCTCGAGAGTAAAATCAATTCGTCACTTGGAAAATCTATTATTTCAAATATTGACTTTCTTGGTGAAACAACTCCTCTAGAACAAATATTCTGACAACCACACATTAGAAATTCTCATAAGCAGATTACTTACATGCTGGAAGAAAATACCTATAGGTCATACATTGGACTGAGGCAGCTCAATTGTAGTTTACATGCGGGATTCTCTACTAATGGGATTCTAGTGTATCTAGCAAAAATTTACACATTGTTGTAACCCCAGTTAATGATCCCTTAAGTCTCACAATGGATAAAAATAATTAAACAAAGAAAAATATCAGATATTAACATCAGAAGAAACCATTTCAGGCAAAACTATTACCCAATACTTACCTAGTTCTTTAAAGCTGTATGAGGGTTGTTTCTTTAGTGCATGTTGAACATATTCATGAAGTATGCAAACATAACTTTTTCCATTGGGGTTCATTATCCATTCTTTCTTAGGATGGCCACTTTCTCGATACCCTGCATTATCTAGCAAATAATCAAAGCCTAGATTTACATCCATGTTCTTTTAGAAAATTTTTTTTTTTGACAAATAATACACACACCTGGATTTTGAATAGGGAATTTAATAAGTTTTGTTCCTTCTGGCAAAGTAGGACGTTGTAGTTGTTTTTGTTGCTTCTTCTGCTTTGTAAACTTTCTTCTTTCTGACCATGATCTGTGTTATACATTAATAAACAAATTATATGTAGTCAGAAGTAGTCTTCAAGAAAACGTGGAAGACGTAACTTACTTGAACCGCAGAACTTTTATTGTCTTGAAGTGGAAAAGCTTTTGGCAATATTCTCTTACTTGTAAATGATTCAGAGACTGGGTAGCTTTATTTTCTTGTATTGTTTCAATTGATGCATTAGGGAGGGCTGCATCCAAAACAGGAATCGTTGGTGTGCCTGATGAAAAAATATTCACATAATTTCTACATTCTACAATGGCAGTAAAATACTGCATTAATGAGCATTTGTTCCAAGAATTGTATTGTAGTTTATAAATAAAATAAAGTATTTTTTTTATTACTTTCTGGGCTTGTTTCTTAGGGCATCTTAATAACTTTTTTTCACCTTGTTTCACGCTTAATTACATAATTTTCAAAACCCTGTACAGATTCCCCAAGTACAAATATTTATATTTTAAGATGAGATATCTCGAAGAAACAAAGTGTTTTTCATCCCTAAGAAACAGAAATATTATGAATTACTTATCAGTCACAATTATTATTATTTCAATATAAAGAAGAAAAACCCCAGGATGAAAAAAATTCCTATGTGTTATTTGAAAGTACCAATTCAAATTTCATTTTGCAATCTAAAGGGTTTAATTAAAGAATTTTGATAATCACTAATTATTCTTTCTATTCAGAAGTTGATTTATGTCAACTGAATATACTTTTGGCCAAGAACTAGACAACTTTTAATACTCAGCTCTGCCACAATATACAATTCTTACCTTTGTATTAACTCACACCATCATAGATCATTTATTTAAAAAATGTGAACTTTTTTTTACTATTGCTTAAAAAAATCAATTTAGAGTGCAAACCATGTTTCATTTGATACAATAAGAAGGGAAAAAATTATACTTCAAGACAATTTTAGCTAACTTTTTCTTTAGATTTTGATAATGTAAATGTAGATTACACCGCCTGATAAATTTCCAGAGCGCCTAAAGGATAAACACAAAACCACACAAAGTAAGCCTTGTTATCAATCATCTGTGATATTCTGAAAGACATGACAATGTTTTTTCATATTTACAAAAAATAGGTGTGAATTACAACCAGAAAAAGATAAAAGTGTATAATTTGATGAAAACAAATGGCATCTCATTCAGACTTTACTTGATTGTATCAGTTCTTGGAGTGTTCCATTCACTAAATTGTTGCTTGATGGTGCCTGCAGGTTTTCTCCAGCAACAGCAACTTCATCAATTTCTCCAGTCGAAGCAGTGCTAAGTGTTTGCTGCTGAGCCTGCATGGGACAGCCTATGGGCTGGTTGGATTTTGTATCCAAAGCTCGGCGATATTGCAAACAAGGAATAGCACTCAAGGGAACTTCATGTTTCTAATAACAACAGGAAAAAGAAATGTGACCTCTCTTAAATGTAACACTTGATGACTCTAAGTAACAAAATATAAAAATAACTTCTAGTTTAATATGTCTACTGTTGCCTCATTAATGGTTAAAAACAACATAGGAATCAATTCAAAAGTTTCCTACCCTTGCACTTCCTGGTCCTAAAAAATATGGTTTGGATAAGGTGCAAACCCGTGATTGTTTATGAAGGTATATTGGCATACCACTATTGTGTGTTACTTGCACCCATCCTTCAGGTAACATGTCAAAATGATTATGACCGATTTCTAAAAGGAAACATTCATTAATAAATGTATTTTCCAAAGAAACGCACATTATATACAATGTCAACAAGTTACCTTCTAGAACAATTTTCTCTCGCTGTTCATACGGATTTTCTCCTTCACCTTCCTTTACATTAACTTGTTTCTTCTTTCTTTTAAATTCTTCTGGAAGTCCTGAAAAAATTTTGTTATCACACTAACTGGCTTTTAATAGTATTATTATTGCAGAGCAATGAAAAAATGCTTACCCTCTTCCAACATTGCCTCGATTTCCTCATCTGGAACATCAGAATCGTAACTCCTTTCTGATTGATTGTCAGACTCTTGATCATCATTTTCATCATGATCAAATTCATCAAGAACATCAAATTCCCTCAGTGCCATTGCAGCAGAATCTGGATCATCGAAGTCTGACAAACGATCTGGAGTTTTAACACCATCTGGTTTCTTTGGTTCTTCTTTCATATTAACCTCATCGTCGTCGTCGTCATCATCATCATCTAAATCTTCACAATAATCATTTTTTAAATCTGCTGCATTTTCAAATTCTTCACTGAGGTCCGTATTGCCTTCAGCAGAGTCACTTGAAAATCTTGTAAAATTTGATTCTTTAGGACTACCAGCTTGTGCAAGCTTTGCATTTTTGGAATTCCCTTCTTCTTCCATATCAGTAGCATATTTACGTTTGGTAGCAAACATCTTGAATTCGTTGCTGGGCTGCACAGGTTTAGAACCTCGTAACTCAAAACACTCGCCAAGTTATATTAAAACAATTTCAATTACAATCTGGTGATCTGTGACAAACTCCATCTAACTGTACAAAGAACAAGAGCAAGACTCAGACAACAGACTCTACACATCAGTACAAAGCTACAGGTAGAGGCCAAACATACAGGGAAGGGCTAGATATGACAATGCAGCAGATGTAACTGTTACAAAAGAAAGAAAACTCTTTCCCTCAAAACTGAACAGAATGACAAAAGTGCAAAAGTAATAAAATAAACCGAGGACAGTGGAAGTTTATGTCATACAGAATTTTCTGCCCTTATCTTCATTTCACAAAAACAAATTAAATAAACGGGTCCTTTCAGAAAATACAGTCTGTATGACACTGAAGACATTACAATTATTAATTTGTATCTGTGTACAATACTTTGCTTTCCTACAGTGTTCATAAAATAAAATTTATAAAATGAAAAGGATCATGGGTGATTGTTATTAAAAATAATACATTTGAAGCAATGGAAAATGTAGCAGCACAAAAAAAGAACTTTTACTGCTGCAAATTAAAGGCAGATGTGGAAGTCATAAACTTCTTCTGTCAGTGTAATAAAATGAATACTTTTCTTGTTAAATGTGTAAAAAGTATTTGTTTTCTCTCTCTGCTTGCTTACCGCAACATCCAACAGAGGGACGTGTTGTCTCTATTAAAGAGGCTGCAGCCACACCGTAAGTCAGTTCCCCCACTCCCACCAATGACATCAAAGTCCAACCCTTTTTAATTGTAATTCTGATTAGACATTTGCATTGGCAGGAGCAGAGATAACCAACTGATTTAACACAATAAACATGTATAAGGAGGAGAAAAATTATTTATTTAAAGAAGTAAGACAAACACTTGTAGCAGGTGTAGTGGAAGCTAACACACAGGAAAACCTCCTTATAAACTATAATACAAGTACTGACGTTTTCCCTGCACTGTCAATAGTTCTCAATAAAGAGAGAGCAACATTAAGACGGAAAAAAACTCCCTCATTTATCTGAACTGTTGCAGTGCACTATGCTGTTGCTGTTATCACTCCTCTGTTCCAGATCCAGATAATGATTGAAGAGCATAAGGCAGAGCTCCAACCGTTATCCATTGGAGATTCCTACTGCAGAAGTAGCAAACCACAAATACAGCTTTGGACTAGACATTTTATGGCTAGTTCACAGCATTCTATGGGAAAATTATCTTGCATTATCTACTCAACCAAAAATATTCCTTATGAACATTATTCTGCCACGTCTTATAGAGCTAGGGATAGGATGTTACATTTTCAATGTTCTTAAAACACAGTGTAACTCCCAGGCACAAACTATACTTAACAATAATGATTATGAATTATTTCATTTTTACAGTTCGCGTAAAACGTCTCCGACAATTTGCCATGTGCTGGTGAAAGCAAACAGAACCGTATATCAACATAAAATTCCATTAACTCATCTTACAGACCACATCAACCTCCCCCCCCCCCCCCCCCCAACAAATGGCATATCATCGGAGTTGTAATTTTCACTAAACCCATAGAACTTCTTCGCTGTTAGTTACCTGATATTATAACTAAAATCGTTCATAGAAATTATTGACGTTCCTAAAACATTCAAAATATTTGAAAGGTAAGAGTAAATCACCTAGGTATTGATTAGAAAAAGCCATTCTACTCTTCAGCACAACTCTTTTTAATGTAATACTAAACGCTCCTAGACAGTGCCATGTTAACCAACTCAGGGGAATTACATTCTTTAAGCTCTAAATTTTCTTTAAAAAAAGCAAACAGATTTGACTTGATTAGGAAGTCAGGTAGTTAATGAACATGGTGATAGGAGAAAGTAATGTATGTAACACGTTATATGTTACAAATCTCAAGAAGCACATATACACAATAAAACGCATGAGGAGAGATGACGTTGCCTAAACTGGCTTTCACTTCTTTCGTTTTCCAGTCAATTGTTCGCACAAATAGGAAGGAGAGGAGGTTGTTGCATGGAAGGGTGCGTGCACAAATGGAAGCGCAATTTAGTTGATTCCGAGCGCGTCAACTGACCCCACCCCCAAAAAGTAGTTAGTCCTGTAAGTGTAGTGCGTTTTTGTGATATGTACAGTAGTGATGATCTTTCCGAACTGGATGGCGAGATCGGTGCAGACCACGTCGGCTTGCGTGGATTTTCCCTAATATCCTGAGCTACCTAAGCTGGTATTTTGGCCTATCCTCGCCGCTTACGTGCATTTACATGCACAAAACTACTACACCCAGAGAGTATTATATGCATATCAGGAGACCAGTCAGGAACTTAGAGCTTGCCTTTGCCAGTGCGGAGTCTCGCTGATAGGAAAAAGTCCGCAAGCCGAAGTGTAGGTCGGCGCCGGAACTGAACATCGAGCGGGGAGGGGAGAGAATACCCTCACACAACATACAATATACTTATAGGATCAATGACCATAGCTGTTGACGGAAGCCCAAATTTATCAATCATGAATTTAGTTATGATACAAGTAGCATGGTCAATTAGATTCCATCAGACCCCATTCCGGAAATGTGTGTTGGATTAATTGATTGATTAGTGATTCTGGGAGCGTCAACTGCCAAGCTCATTAGTACCGTACGTACAATGCATGGCTTTATCGCGGCAGGTGGCGGTGATCTTTCCCTGCTGAATGACGAGATCTGGCGCCGACCTGCCCATCGGCTTGCGGAGTTTTCCCCAACCTGGGATCTTCAGCTAATTGCTGCCAGGCTGGAATTTTAGAACGTCCCATACCTCTCTCCCAGTTAGCAGCTTTCTGGAAGCTGGTTTGGGGCGCACTGGCAACGTTGTCGGAAACAAGGAAATCCCTGAGCGAGTAGTACCAATATTACGCATTCGAAAGCCATTATTTAGTCCAATTATTATTAATATAAAATAATTGAAGTGGTTATTTCGACATACATGATCATTTATCAATTTATGGTTGTATGTAAATATATCGTGCATGTCATTATCGGGAAAATTACTTTGATATATGAATAATTTTACCTTGTGAGAGTTGGTTCAAGAATTCAATTTTTTCCTTGGGTTTCGTGTCCCGTGATTTTCAGATTGGTCGCACATTGCACGGAAATATCAGTTCCACGTTAGCTGGCATAGTGGAGAGGTGGGAAATTTTGTGAGTGTGTGTGTATTTAAGAATTTATAAAATGTCCGAAAATATAATCTTGGACAATCCCAAGAAGAGTCCGCCCTTCACCGAAACGGAGGAGGCAATTCTGGTGGAGGAGGTTCGGAAAATGAAGGACGTGTGGAGATTAAAAAAAGTGATGCAACAACAAATGCTGCAAAGATTTCGGCATGGAAAAAAAATACTTCTAGTTTTAACACCCAACAAATGTTCCAATGGATTGGCCACAGCGCGTATATACTGCCAAGGCAGTCGTCTCCTTCTCTACTCAACATTCTGCACGAATTCGTAAAATTCATAAAAAATCATCCATATCCTGAAACAATACCATGTCCGCAAAGAAACACCAATATTCAAAGCCAAAACTCAATCCACAAGATACATATGAAACCTTGCTTTGTAGTGAACTACCTATAAAAAGTGTTAGTAGGGTCTTCATCAGATTTTATGTCAATATGCAGGTTATGTTGCCGTTTATAAGGAATGGTCCAAAAGAGAAAGCTAAAATTCGCTATATATCCCATTGAGAAGTGAATAACGTATGCAAGGTTGCTGTAAATCAAAAAGAGAGTCAAAACATCAAAGTAGGTATATATTAATATAGTAAAACAACTACACACGGAGTGAGTAAACACACGAGTGAGCCACGCTGGGAGAGGCTGGAGGGGGGCTGGCAGCACCAACATGCCTCTGCCAGCAACGGGTCGCTGCAGGCAGCAAGCTGAGGGCTAATACTCTCTGCTGAGGGCTAGGTAGCGCTAGGGACCGTTCATAAATCGCAAAACCGACCGCTGGCAGCCAGCTAGGCCAGGCAGGTTCCTGGCAGAGGTTCATAAATGCCACAAATCAAGACTGGCAAGTATGCAAAGTTACTTTAAATGACGCAGAAGCGATATTGTGCTGCACAATGGAATTGCGTTGTTGCTGTGTATGACGCAATCAAGTATAACACAACGAAATGATAGTTCATGTTGGAAGCGTACACTTACAGTTTTGTAATTACCGTTAGCTTAAAGTGTTGCAGTTCACAGTACATTGTGATAAAGAAAGTTCACCATTTCCGCATATTAACTGGAAATTGGTAGTTAGTGGAACAATGCACAAGGCATGTGCCTCACGGCGGCAATAGCGCGCGACTGAGAATGATGTAATCACATTCAGTATAACAAAACAATGTTCATGTTGGAAGCGTAAGACTTACATGCTCATGACTAGTATGCGTTCAGCATGGAATGATTCACAATACATTGCGATATAGAAAGTTCATCATTACCACGTTTTGAATGGAAAATGGTGGATTTCGTGGAGCGACCATTGAGGAGAGATACTCCTCTATGGGAGCGACGCACTACGCGTGTTGCCCAGAGCGGCACAGATGTTTAACCGTCTACATTTGGTGAACATTAGAACGGTCACACGAACGGCGGGACGCCTGGGACGGGAGGGGGGCCGAAGTTCTCACGAGCTGGTCCGAGCGACGCTACGTCCGGCAATGTTAGAGGCATAGAATTCAGCATGAAGTATAAAATATGAAATGTACCCATGTGGCCGAGAATGTGCTATTGTAAATTAAAATATTAGAATTGGAGAGGGTTCTCACAACACAATTTTGGTGTGTCGTTAAATATCGATGCACTTAGTTTATATCTTGTCATTTCATGTGCACATTTCACATTTTCCAGCTGTGCTCGTATTCTCACAAAAATATTTCCATGACTTTTGCCTCATTACTAGTATTTTCATTTGATGTAGGGTTTGATAGATTTTTTTGTATGAATTATATACACCGTAGAGCGGGGCCACGCAGGGGGGGTTTGCTGCAAAGTGGAATGGGGGTCCTCGAAGGGGACTTAAGTAATTTTGAGGGGAATACCACTTTTCTGCCTCCTGAAACAAGATGCATCTTAATTTTATGAATTCACGTGTTACTGAAAGTCCACAAGTTCGGTCAGTTCTTGACGGTATAAAATGCGTTTCATTTCATGTTTAGAGAATTTATTTTCCTTTGATGTAAGGTTTGTTAGTTGGTTTTGTTTTGTATAGATTCTACTGCTGGTAATTGTCTGAATGCAGAACTAACAGAGATGGATTTACGCATAGGCACAGTAGGCACGTGCCTACGGCGGCAAATTTTCAAGGGCGGCAAATTTTCAAAGGCGCAAAATTTTCTTGATATTTTCTAAAACAAATTTAGGTTCTCTAAAAACTATAACAGCATAAATCACATTTTTATTTTAAAAATATCATATTAATATTTAATACAAGCTATTTATTTGTCTACTTCATTAGAGTATACCTTATGATTTCAGAAGTATATGAATCTGAAACTAAGGCCCGTTGACGAAAGAAAAGATGTTGCAATTCTAGTTGTCATGTTTTAGTTTCCTTTTAATGTTAACGTTTCAGTGTTGAAACGTTAATAATGTTGAACGTTACTTGCTATGAAGATACAGTTTATATCCAAACTTAGCTAATCCCAAAAAATTATTTAATTTATGAAAACAATGTGCAAATATAATGTTACTTTTAAAGTTAAAACGTTTAAATTAATGAGGAATTGTTACTGAAACGTTACAATTAGAAATGTAACATTAATTTTAAACAGGGGGCGGCAAATTTGATGTGCCTACAGGCGGCAAAAATATTAATCCGCCCCTGAGAACTAATACAAAATTCGAGTGCCTACTGGAAATCAAAGGCAGGATCATGCGCGAGGTAGGTTCACATACCTGATACGGTCACTACATGTGAAATTATGAAAGTAATATTTGAATATACAGTTTTATTGAACTAAGTGTTAATTAATTTACAAAAACTTGCTTACGTTTTATTATATATTGATGTTCTGAGCTTTGGAAATTACTTTCTCGTTATTTGATAGAGCTGCAACTCCCAGGTTGTTGAGGGTCCAGCTGCCACTGCTTGGTACTGAATAAGTGTATTTTTCAAAGTGTATACTTGTTTTTCCGTCTACGAACTACCCTAGCACATATAACCATTTTTAGATTTCAAAATGAATATTTTCCGATCGATCTGGCCCGACTCAAGACCCTGCAAATTTACGTACAAACCCCTGGTAAATTCTCAAAATTTTCTCAAAAAGACTCCAAATTTTGCTTTATTTTGCTAGAATAGAGGAAGATGTGCTTATAAAGTTGACATATGTCCGATTTTCACTGTCTCTGAATTTTTGAAAATTACAATGGTAAAACTTCTTGAACCCATCAACTTGAACCTTACAACTACGTTATTGAAGATTATTAATTTTGTCTGATAGAAATGTGTTCTTCATAATTAGATCTTAAAGTAATGTTATGTACATTTTTAAAAATGAGTAATTTTCAGTGAAAAATGGGCTACCAAAAACAAGACAAAATGAAAAACACAACTACAAACAAACAAGATTTTCTTAGAAACCGCTCAAATTTCGTTTGATTATATACTTGGTGTGGCAGCAGTGGCCAGTGATGGCAAACGGAGCTAGCGCTTCTAATGGCAGAACTATGTACCATTTCATAAAACAATTGTTGAATGATGTAAAGCAAGAACAACAAAAACACCAAAAAACTCAATCACACATTCGTTGCCGCTGATCCGAGGCTTGGGTTGAGAGGAGGGTGATTAGCGAGTGGATGTGGTCTTATGTGGAATGGATCAGGTGGACCACGTGTTTGTTTTATCGAAGCTGTAATTTGACGTTTATTAGATTGCTACGTTAAAATGGATGAATTGACGGAAATGTTAAATTACCTTGATGTGAGGTCTCGCTTAGACCTGAAAACAATTAGCCTGCAATATGTTTTAGGTACTTTTTGTGTTGAGGTTGAAGGGACTTAGGTGTTATGAGAATTATTGTATTAAGTTCACATTTAAGAGATAGTCCCAACTTCATTAAAGAATAAAAAAACAGTTCATTTGTTAAAAACAAAAAAAAAAATCATTTGTTAAAATACATTCTCTTAATTAACTGTTTAATCAAGTTCAGACTCTTAAATGTGAATGACAATAGACACAATACATTATACAAATATAATATATTACATTGAGTTGTTTGAAAACAAATTAATTTTGATAATTCAAATTTTATCACTGCTTTTAATACAGGTGTGACAGGCTCAGAGGATGGAAAACTCTTCATTGTCAGTCGGCCACCCCTTGTAAAAACTGTTTTGGCACTGTTGCATGATCCATCAGCAAGTGTTGCCAAAGATGCATTTTTATGTATTGTAAATTTGTCTGCGGAAGAGGCTGGTGCACGTGTGCTTGTATCAGAAGACTGTTGCAGTGGGAGTGAGGTAATATGATTTATCCAACAACTTAAAAGACCAAATTGTAATTGAATCAGCAAATTTTTTGAATACAGTGTATGTTATTAATTTTTTGTTGCTAATTTAATGCATATTTCATGTGTTTTTTTAAGGAAATTGGAGAAAAGGGAATGAAGTCTGCAAATATTGTGGCATCTGTTTTATCTCATATTGTTGACCCTGAATCTTCACTTGCAGACCCTGCATGTGCCATATTATCCAATATAACCAGACCATCATGTACAGTTCAGCGTGTACTTGATTTGATATCACAAACTGATGTTACAATTGAAAAGTTGGTGACTGTGTTCACGAGAATTGGTTATAACAAAAAAGGTGCCACATTACATTATCTAGGACCAGTGTTCTCAAATCTTAGTCAATCAAGTACATTTAGGAGGTAATTGCTATATTTCACTTCAAATTTTTATGATGAAGCATTGAATTTGTCAGAGAAATTAGGTCCTTCATTTTTGTTTTACAGTTACCTATTAGATAGAGGACAATGTGTAATTCAAAGATTGGTACCATTTACTGAATATAAGGATTCAATAATAAGAAGAGGTGGTATTGTGGGAACATTAAGAAATTGCTGCTTTGATGTTGGTGAGGAATGTATTATATTTCATGTTCATGTACTCACTTTTTAGTGGAGAATACAGTGTAACTTCTAATGGACTCTTCCCTCTTACAGTCATTTTCACATTTCCCTACTGTTCTGTTTTTTCTAATATGTTTTGTATTTCTGTATAGTGGATGTTCTCAATGTTATTTGAATGCAGTCAGTTAATCTGTCTCGTTCTTTCTTTTCTTCCCTTTTAGTTAACGTAGGGTACACGGTACACCCTTGGAGAAGTGTGGTGGCGGGGGGGCTCCTTAAGCCTTAATTACTCTATGTGCTCTGATAGAAATGAATAAAACTTATGTATAGTTGATTTTCATGGTTCGCCCTTCATATGCTTTGTCCTTGCCGCACTATAATGCCAATGTACTTTCAAAGGCAAGTTTTCTCGCTTCGCTCCCTGGATTGAAGTCATGGTGAGGCTCGGGCCTCCGGCCCTTCCACTCACTCTAAACATCCTTGAGTCTATCCATCGCATAATTACCAATTCACTTTTATAAGAAATAACTTTTCAAGAAAGCCGCCAGAATTCAACTGCCTAGTAAACGCCGAATCGGTGCGAAGTGCCGGTTTAAACGACTTCGTAAGTTGTCCCATGTACTAGACTTTAGCTTTCCTTTTTTCTCACTCTCTCTCTCTTTTTTTTTTTTTTTACATTTCACAAGATTTTTCTCAATGATTCTTCTTTCTGGTGAACTGAACCCTTTTCAGAGAACCTTCACTTCCAAATGTTGCTGAGATTGTGGGTTTTCTTTTTGCTTTTGATTCTCTGAATTTTATTTCACATATTACTGTGTGTGATTATTATTCTTTTACAAGAATTTTAAGGCTGATGTTCAATTTCAGATGAGGTTGGTTAGTGCTGAGGAGCCAGAATTTGTTATGTCTCTCATAAATTATGTCCATAAATTATGTAACGCAAATTTGGGGAATTTTGAATATTCCCTCTCCCCTCTGTGACACTTTCGTGATTGAACCCCTCTAAATAATTATGTAACGCTTGCGACCCCCCCCCCCCCCCCCCCGTAAATGCAAGAAGTGAAAATAAATTATGCATCAGTTTTGAATATTTTCTTTGTAATGTTACAGATTCAGTACGAAATTGATAAAATAATATTTTCATTTATTGTAATAACTTTCAATATTCAAAGTTTTTCAACAAATGTTACAAAAATGCGAGCAAATATCAATGTTACGTAACACTAATCAAATACTCCCCTGCTGCTATATAACGTAACGCTGCCTCAAACTCCCTTTTCCATTTTTACAGTTACGTAATTTACGGACGACCCCTTTGCTTGATGTTGTGTATTTACACATGTTATGAATTGCATGTGTATTTACATGTCAGATTCCAGAATTTGTAATTTTTCTTGTTTTCTTCTGCACCCTGATTAACACTTTTCTCTAAGAGACAAATTCTTGTTCCTCATGGATTTTCATTAAAAAGATGTTTCACTGTATTCTCTTTTGATCTTGACTCTTTATTTCTATATCTTTAAAAAAAAAAATTAATGAGCTATTATTTAGTGCCATAAAATTATTTCTCAAGAAATTAATAATATCTTGAAAATGATTAAATTTACAAACCATTCCTATTTTCCCTGTTTCATAAAGGATGTGATTCTAGCCAGTCATATGTGGTTGCTCGGGCCTGATGTGGACATCCTACCAAGATTACTTTTACCTTTGGCTGGATCAGAGGAATTTGATGAAGAAGATAATGAGAAATTGCCTCCTGAATTGCAGTACTTATCCCCAGACAAAAATCGTGAACCTGATCCAGACATTAGGAGAATGCTGCTGGAAGCCCTTTTGCAGGTTGGACTTGTTAGATTTAGCATAATCTATGAAGGCAGTAGGATATATCTAATTTAGCTTATACGTCTTTGGTCCCTCTGAATAATTCATCTTTATTGCCAAGAATGAAGTAAGCATACAAGTGGACTGGATTATCTTAATCATTCTCTGCATTTGTGTACAATGAGGCAAATTAAATTTCTTCCCTTTCCTGAATGAAGGGTTTTTAAGTATTTAGAAAAATAACATAGGTAAATCGGAAGTTGGCAGTGTCCCGGTACATGCATGTGGAATTCTGACGCTTTGCTTCAGGTGTCCAAGTTGAGGATGAGGCTTGGGTCTTTGGCCCTTGTGTTAACATAAAACATCCTTGAACCTGTCCTACACATAATTACCAATGCATTTTATGTGAATACTCTTTTTAAAAATCATTTGGTGAGTATACTTTTAAGTATATGTATATATGTGCTGCATGCGGGTGAACAATGATATCAAGGAACCAAAGGCGCTAGGACACTGCCAACTTCCGATCAACCATAACGTAAATTTCATAAGATCATAACTCCTAACAAGATAAATCCAGGTCATAATAACTACTCAGGCTATAATATTGATTAGTTTCATGATGGAATTATTGTTATATATTTTTCAAGACAAATGTTTACTAAAAACTTTGTTGGTTTTAAGTGAAAGAAAATTAATGGTTAAGTAATTTATAACAGATAATATTAAACTATTCCAATTGGGATGCAGAATGCCTGACCAAAATTTTATTTCTTTCACCCTGGATTTCTAGAAACATTAGGCACTATTATTGTTAAATCATATTCTCAATGAATATTTCTATTGTTATTTCTATTATTACAATTACTAATAGTATTATTTTAATTACTATAACTGTGTAATATTTTATTTCTATCTGTAACAAATATTGTAATTCAGCTTTAAGGTCAATGACAACAACTTGTTCAGGTTTTCTCCAGTTTACATGATCCTTTGAGCAAATGCTGAATGCCCCCCCCCCCCCCCCCCCCCTGCTTTGATACTGGGCAGGAAATATAACTTCACTCTGTACACAGTTTTCTTGACCTCTCTTTTGCTAGACTTGAGAGGAGTGAAGAGTTAGTTATTTGTTAACAGTATATTCCTAATCAAATCTGGTCAATTGCACATGCAGTTCTATCCCATAGATGTGAATATTTCTTATTCATAATAGTGTATAGTAACAGGATCCTGGAACTCGGAAAGATATACTTTTAAGTATATGTATATATGTGCTGCATGCGGGTGAACAATGATATCAAGGAACCAAAGGCACTACAATCTGCTTACAACAAATAGGACTTGTCACACATGATTGAAATTGTGTATGCAACACAATAAATATTATTTTTATTTGGGATCATTGATTTACATGAAGTTGAATTGTCTGTTTATTCTCGCAAGAAGATGATTAGTTCAAATAGTTATAGGATGCAAATATGTGTTTCTCCCTGTACAATTTAGTTTTCAAGAGATGCTTGACTGTCTGGGCACCGCTGAACCCCGGGCATAATTGCCAATGTTTCAGCCATCATACGAATATCAAGGAAAAGAAATAAGAAGAGTCAAAATTGTCATAAATGGACAAATAATAGAACAAGTATCTAAAGTTAATTATTTGGACAGAGATCAGACGACATGGAAAACAAACTCCAAAAATACAACAAATAATCAAAAGACAGTTCTGAAGAGTTTCACTAAAGAGACTATATTAAGAATCCACAATATGATATCTAAACCAGTTCTCATGTATGGTTTGGAAATTTGGACAATGAAAAATAGTGAACAACAAAGATAAGGCAGTGCAAATGAGATTTCTATGTGATCTTGCAGAAGTGACTTTAAAGGATAGGAAAAGGATATGATACACATTCTCACTTCAGGGTTTTTGCTTCTTAAACTTCCTGTAGTATTATAACTGAAGATCTGTTAGTAATTAATTATTTTAAGATTGCTGTGCATGTGTTTACATTCAGAGTATGTAAATTTATGAAAAAAATAGTGCTTGAGGTACACCTAAAATTGGTGACATTTGGCAAGTACTCATGGTCTGAAGAATGTTGATGACAGCAATTAAGGTTTGGTTTCTTTGATTTCATCTAATTTATCATGATTTCTTACCAGATTTATTTAAGGAGAAAAAATATGTAATGTTTGGAAAAACAAATAGAGCTTGAAATGAAATTTAACAAAACTCAATACATGCAATGCAAATAGGGAACGCTGTAGGGAGTCTCTAGGAAAATAGTTTATATCTGGAAACTTGTTAATGTAAAGAAGCAAGTTGCTGAAATTCCAGCCTGTCTGATACTAATGTTTTTATTTCCTTACCATGCCTTTTCATGGTGTCTAAGGAGTTGTAAATGAACTGAAAATTGAAAGATAAAAACATCCATTATTTAAATTAACAAACAAATGTACTTTCTCAAAAATATTTGCTATAAATTATTAAATGTCAGTATACCTTATTATTTCATTGGTCTTGAATATAAAATATGCAGATTATTTAAATAATAATAATAATAATATAACAGGGAATAACTTTTCATTAATAATAAACAGTGAATAAATTGTCATGTAAAGACATATTTTTACAAAACAAGGTGTTAAAATATTTTTGAGTTTACAAAACATTCCAATTGAATTAGAACCATTTTTACTTTGTTGCATTCTACATACATAGTGTAGAGAAAGTTATGTAATACTGCAGCGAAAAACAGACATTTTGCTTCTGAAAAATTCCCTGATACTAGAGGATAATTCTTTCTTATATTACTTCCGCTAACATATTGTGTTGTCAGAATCCAAGTTTTGTGTGTTCTTGATAGCGAAAAATTGGTTTCCAGCAAAACATTTCTTCATCTGTCTGAACAATGCTAGTGGCTAAACAGTAAGGAGAATTTTTCCAAAATTGATATTTCTTAGTCCATCTGACTCGTGTTCCAGCACCTTGAATTTGAAAGCAAGTTTTTAATTTTTGAGGATACCTAATGGTACCTACCCTTCGATTAAATTTTGGCCCCCTGATAGTGTAGGCCATTTGAAAAACAGTGCAGGTTGCAGTTTCATTGAAATATCTGTATTTTTGAAAATTACAAAAATCAAAATGTTTTCAGTGTCTTCCTGCAACTTCAGTAATGAAGACAGATTTTTCCTCTGAATAAAATATTTTTTTCAAACTTGTGGATTTGTCGTTTAGCAAATGGCAACCCAAATATTAACATGTTCTTATCTCCATATAAATTTAAATGTTTGTTAAAAGTTTATTGTTAAACGATTTTCATTCATTCTCTCTGTGATATTGTACATTTTTTGATTCTTTTATTTTGTACCGTACTTATTATTTGTATTATCTTTGTATATATTTTGCTATTGCTTATTACTCAAATAAATAAACAAATTTTTTCAAAATTTGAATAGCGTTTGCGAAATTTTGTGTGCAATAAGGGCAATATTAAAAAACTAGCTGAAATACCTGGGGTTGCTCAGGTATTTATAATAATTTATTAGCTAGGAAGATGAATTTTATCTTATCCTGCCCTGCGGTGGAGCCTACTTCTATCAAATCTCTTGTATCACAGCTCTGCCCCTCATTGCCGTACTCCCATCTGGAAAAACCAGGTCTTCTCCATTCACTTTCTCACTAAAAAAAAAGATCTACTTTTTTCTTTAAACTGTTTGTGTGGATAGTGCTACATGCGCTGAATAACATGACATAAATGTCATTTTAATGTATTATTTAGATTAAAAAAACTTACACTAATGTAATTTTCTTTACATATCACTGATGTTAATATTTACATTGTGTGTTTTTTAAAACGTTATTGTATTTGTGAGTACAAGGGCTTCAAATTATGTCTTATGAAGTTTCTTGATAACTCACTGCTTTCTGTGAAAATGAGCTCAAAATTTGTGCATTGAGCAAATGCAGCATTGACATTTTTTCAAAAACCGTTAAAAAATTTTTCTTAAAACTTTTAGTATGAATAGTGAATTACATGATGTATATGCCATTTTGAAGTATTCTTTTGATATTTCCAAAACTAGATGAAGGTAATTGTTATAATCGATCTACAGGAATTCTTTCAGGAACTCCGGATTCATGTTGTAGCCTGATCTGAGATGTTCTGTGCTCTGCAAAAGGTTGTATAGAGGAGTTTTAAACACTACAGTGAAGTTGGAGGTGTTGAAAAGTTGTTGAAGCCCCTGAATATGTATTTAGTTTTGCCCACTACACTGCCCCATGTAGAAGGTTTGCACCAAATGACTTTTTGGAATGATATTGCCTAATATTGTTTTAAAAAGTATTTGAAAGTGTTATTTGCCCCTCTGTAAAGTGATGCTGTACTCACAGCCATTTTATTTTTGGGAAAATAACCTTTTCCAGTTTGACAGCAAATGCTTAAATAGACTTACATTTTTTCACAGTTAAAATGAAATCTATGCCAAAAGTTTTTTGTACATCAAAATGCATTGTGAGCAATAAGGTTCTCTTGAATTTGCAGAAGAACATTTTAAAACAATTTTTATAGACTGCCCATTGCATTGCGATGGCTCCTTTCTACGTTACCAAATTATTAATGAGCCATAAAAGCATACATGTAAGGCAATTGCATGTTGCACACACTTAGTCATTCTCTCTAGCATGGTGGGTCAGGCCCAACCATTATATATCTCCTGTTAACCCTTTTCCTTCACTAACAGTCAGATACCGTCTCCCATAACTGACTAGAATACCCAAGAAGGGCCAAAGGGTACCTCCAAAAACATCCTGACGGGAGGAATACAGGGAAGACTGATTATTTGTTTCTCCATCTTCCATTCTCTTGTTCTCCATTTCATACTTTCATAAATCTCTTGTTTATTCACTGGCCTTCCCTGAATGCTGAACAACCACCCATTTATTTGCCGTGGATATCAACCCTTGTTGAAGGGAATGGATGCTCTGGCTGTTGAGGAATTTGTTTCTTGTTTTCACTCTGGTTCTTCACTTCACAATATGTAAAATTTGGAAATTACTATGAACTGAATTCTGGTTGATAATTGTTATGTGGCCTGCATTCTCTTTCTTCTACCACAATTTGTCTCGCAGCCAAAAAAAAATTGGAGTCCTTTGCTGACAAAATTTTAGACCATTGTACTAATTGTACTCATGAAATGCTTCCAATAGGTGTTACCATGCTCTTGTCACCAGTTAACCTTTTGATTGTACATACTGATTGCTGCCACTTTCTGTATTATTATTCTGTGGTCAAAATTGTTCTTATGTAATAGAATTTATTACTGATTAATATTGGTGTAATATTTTTTTCCAGTTATGTGCCACTAAGGAAGCTCGTGAATTTATAAGAAAATGCAATTCTTATATCATTCTTCGAGAATTTCATAAATGGGAGCAAGATCGCAAAGTTCTATTGGCCTGTGAAAATGTAATTGACATCTTAATTCGGTAAGTAATATTCTAGCTAATTTGAAATCAATTTCACGAGCATATAAAACCCCAATTCTCATAATTTATTCTTTATGTACGTAATGTTACCCGAGCTCATGAAATTACAATGCGCACGGTAAATAAGGTAATGATTAATAGGATACTAGATTCTGATGAGCTTCTTATTGCTGGCTTAGTGCTGTTTTAGTGCGGGCTTCTTAGTGGATTGTTGAGACAGAATGTGCACTGATTCAATCTGTGCTAGATGAGTTGTGATTTTGTGTCCTCTTGTGAATGCGGATGGTTGCCCATTCTTTTGTGCAAGTTGGATTGTGGTGAATTTGCATTCTTTTGTTAGAATGGATGTGCTTCTAATATAAAACCTGAACATCCAGATTGGAAAATGTTATTCATGCCCTACAATCAATAGGCTGAAAGTTTCACGAGCAAGTTTGAAACTAATACAAAATCCAGTTTCCCAGATCTCCTCAGATGAATAAATGTGTGTATTTTAAGCCACCCTAGATTCTTGCACCCACCAGGCTCCATGGATCTGGGATCAATAAAACGTAAAATCCTCAACAACACACATGCAAGACAATGGACAAAATTGTCTCTGAAAATGTATTAACTCCGAGTCAGAACATCGATCCGTCCGTCTGTCCGTGAAGACCAGTAGCACCTTAACTGTATGTAGGATTTTTTCTAAAACGGATATTCCCTGGTTGATCTAGCTCAACTCGAGGTACTGTAATTTTGAAAAACTTTCTTTACATGAAGTCGCAGGGACATTTTCAAAATTTTCAGAAAAGTGGCTCCAAATTTTTTTCTTTAAATCTTTCGAAAAAAAAAAGAGGGAAAAAAAGGAGTTAAATACTTGTCAAGATAACAAAAGTCTGTTTTCTCCATTAACTCTGAATTTTCAAAAATTTCAAAAGCTTGAATATTTTCTGGCTTCTTTCTACAACTACAAAATTGAAGATAGTGATTTTTCCTTTAAGTAAAATTTTGCCTCAATATTAAGTTCTTTCATTAAGGTCATGTACATTTTGTTAAAAACATTTAGTAATTTTCACGCAAATGTGTGCAAAAATATATCATGCAATATGTGCAATATTAAAAAATAACAAAAAGATTATCTCAGAAGCAGCTCCAAAATTTTTTTCTTTGAACTTTTGAAAGAGAGAGTGTTAAGTGTACACAATAAGGTGACATAAACACCATATAGCTCTATTCTTTTATTTGCTTCAAAAATTTCAAAAATGTAATTTTTTACTGTCTCTCATGTTAATATTTACTTTAGTCGTTATACGTTCACATTATTACATTTATGAGTACATGTGCTTTAAATAATGTCATATAAAGTTACTTGAAATTTCAACAATTTTCTATGAAAATTAGCTCAAAATTCTGCATGCTGAATTACCATTTTCTCAGAAACAGTTCCAAATTTTTTTCAAACTTTTCATATGGATTGTGCTAATTGCACTCTTTTAAGATCACATAAAATTCATTGTAGGGCATTCTTTTTATTTTTCAAAAATTACACGAACGTAATTATTTTGTAATATCTTTTCAAAATAATGCACATGCTGTAAATGCACGTTTCCAGTGATTTGTATACATTATTGCATTGGTGAGTTAAAGTGCTTAGAATAACTTCAAATGAAGTTTTTTGAAAATAAAAATTTTCTTTGAAAAAGAGCTTCAGATTTCTTATTTACAGTAATGCTTAAACACCATTTTCATAAAAACGGCTGCAAATTTTTGAATGAAAATTGTTATTTAGAGTGAGGTCATAGTCTTTTCTAATATTCTTGAAGGAATATTTTTGTTCTGTTATTAAGAAACCAAATAATTGAGCGGAAGAAAATATATTTTGGGCAGTGGTAGATGTTAGGGGACAAGAATATGTGGCAAGTCCGAATAGCTAGACCAGACCAAAGAAAATAGAAAACTAATACAAGGAGGGCTGTGTCAATCTAACCACCACTAGATTTGGGTGTCTGGAATGGATTAATTGGATTCACATGATTTCTTTGATGTTTTCTTGGGATTTGTTTTTGACAATTTGCTTTGGTTTTTGTCAGACTGTTTTGAATGCATTAACACTGGTGGTAAACTTGTATGAGGTAAGGATTATGAGATATCCAGTTGATAAGAATCTTCCTTTCACACCATACTGAGAGAATTGGAGAGATTATCTGAGAACCAGTCAGTCCGTGGTGATGTTTCTCGGAACTGGTCTGTTTGTACCAAATACTTACCAACTTTTGCCACATCTTGAGAGGCAATGAGAGCTTCTTTGCCAACTTCAGCAAAGAGTTTGGGAACTCTATGACATTGAATCTACAACATAATCTCAATAACATTTCTCATTCTTCATAAAAATATCTAGAAGTTTTATTTTCTTAAAATTTATTCTACATTGTCTTTCAGTTTTCTGTTTTGCAATGGATTTTTCTTTCTCTGTTAGTATTTTGATATTATTTTAATGCTTATCAATTCTTTTTTGTACTTTTCTTTTTGTTTGCCCTATGTACTTCATATCAGTCGTGGCATTGAATTTCATTTATATTTTCGATGTCTTTAAAATCTACTTTATCTTTGTGGTTGTAAAATAGTATGGGAAATTTTAAATCTTAAAAATTATCCATATAGATTCAGTAATAAAATAATAATGAAAAGACTAAAGTATAAGTTAAACATAAATTCAGTAGAGACAGAAAAAGATAAAATCAACCAAATAACATTGCGATATTTATCGAATATAACAACGAAAATAAGTAAGTGGCATAAAAACAAATTGAAGATCAACACAGTAGACAAAATGAACAATAAATGAAAGGTGGTAAAAGAAAACAGTCTGTAAAAAACCACAAAGGAAAGTTTATTTTATAAACAATGTATGACCGTCCTGTAAAACCAAATATAGGGTGTAATATAAAATAAAAAGTGAAAAAAATTGTTAATATTCATAATATATGGATTGACATTTTATTTTGTGTAATATCAGTGTACAAGAAATATAAATGAATCCATTATAGTATTTATTGTAAAATTAAATTCAAAATAGTACTTAATGAAAGGAGGTATTAATTTACAATACCATTACAATTGTAGATGAGATGCTACAAAATTAATTTTAAGTACTTTCAGACTTGTTATCCTGTAGTGTTGTTTTATTTAAGGTTCCTTATGTGCTTGGTTTGCATCAATTAATTTATTTACCTACTTTTTTAAACTATTTCCAGAACGGAGGATGAAATTGGTCAGGATAACCTGCAAGATGTTGATGTGCCTGATGACCTCCGTAATAGTTTTCATAAAATGGATGAGGATTTTCTAAGGGACTAATCCATTGCTGGCAATTTGAACACATTTTCTGTTTATGTCTGATACTTCACTTTCCTCTTAAGTGCATGTTTTTGTTTTTGTCTCTTGTGGAGGAACCTGATTTGTAAAGTTTTATTGCAAGTTGGTAAAATATCATGTTGAAGTTACTGTTATTCTAATTTCACTTGTTCACAGCAAAATGTAATTGTTTTTCTACATGAAGTCAATTGTGATGAAATCTAAAACAGATGTCTTAATATAAATTAAATTACAGTTTAGCAACATTTACTTGTGTAAAGTTAATTTAATAATGTTAATGTAAAAAAAATATATTGGCAATTATCTATATTAATGTGAAAAGTTTTAATAATGCCTTTTTACTCAAAGTGAAAGGTTTATCATGTCATTTCTGAGGTGTTACATGAGAAATATGACAGAATAAATATTAAGGATGTCGGGAAAAAAATATAGTTTCCTGTCATTTTGAATCTTTTAATAAAAGTGAAATGTATAAAGAATTGTAAAAACTGTTTTTTAACCAACAAAAGAAACTCAACTTTTGCATTGAGAGGCATCAAAAGTAAAGTAAGCGAGTAATATCTTTTCAGTGCTCTTACTGAAGACTGTTTCTTATCAAAAAGGAGATACTTTTAATAAATTATTATTAATTGAAGTGGCGTATTCCAAAAGTAATATTTAATTTTAAAATAATGGTTAATCATTGTGTATTTGAAATGACACAAGTTTTAAAACCTGATTGTTAATGCTTAAAAATTTGAAAATAAAAATTAATTATGTTTTGTCTTTTTTTTTTTTTTTTTTTTTTTTTTTTTTTTTTTTTTTTTTTTTTTTTTTTTTTTTTTTTTTTCATGGAAGTCTTAGCATGCTTTTAAAAACATTTCAGTATTGTTTGCATTCCTTTCTTACAGTTCCTTTACAGCAAGAGCGAAAATTGGTTGAAATGTAATCTCCTCACTTATTTTCCATGGCGTCCACACCTAGTGAACTTAAAAATGACAAAGAATTATCATAAAATTTTGTTACTTGTCTGGGAGAAAATATTCTCTTGCATGTAACATTACATTTGTTTTTTGTTTCTTATTATACATTGTTTTGAAAGTGTTAACTATTTCTGGTATTTTTTTTTCTCAGCGAAGTTTGTTTTAAAATGATGATTTATCAAAATAATTTGATATAATCTATTGGAACTGATATTCAAATACGTTGATTATCCTTGTTATTCAACAGTATGTACATTATCTTTTAAGGAAGAATTGTGGGATTTTGCCATTGATGATATTGATACCATCAGAATTTTTTGTGAATAGGAATGTATTGTTATTTTCATGGTCATTTGGTATTAAAAAGGAAAAGAGAATGTCTTCTGTTTGCATGTTTACTTCATTATTAGATCTTTCCCTGATCCAACAAGCATCCAGTCTTACCCACATCCAGTGCTTACCCACTTGCAGGTTCTTCAGAAATGCAGCCCTTGTGGAAATTTGGAAATGTGGAACCCGTTGTACCAATTTTATTGGCAAGAGTGCAACATCTTTGTATTTATGGGTTGAATGTATTTTAATTTTAGTTTTAATAACTAGGGATTCTAGCGCAGAGTTGATTATGAGTGGAGTGCGCTGTGCATTTGTTCGCCATCCTCACCACTAGTTGTAATCATACAGCCAACCTCAGAGTAAGAAATACGAAACAGGAATGGATAGGGAGTTACTAAATATTAGACACAATGTTAAATATTAAATTGAATTATTTATTCATGTCCAGGGTACAACTTTTACATCTTCTATACCAAACGCCCGAGAAAAAATATTGCGAGTAGTACATGAAGGACATTGGGCATTGTCAGGATGAAGCAATAACTTTGGCGAAAATATTGATGGAAAACAATGGATAAAGATTTTGCAAAGTGGGTGAAAACTTATCTTTTGAATCAGAATACCTCGCTTCCAGATTCTCCGGGATCAATGACAAGGACTCCAACTGCCAGAAAAACCGTGGCAACAAATTTTCATTGTCAAGGACCGATACCGTCAGGACATTACCTATTAGTTGACTTGGACTATTACAGTCGTTATTACAAGGTGGATATTATACGGATGGTGGCAACACATGATTTTGTACCTAGACTGCAGGTGATCTTCGCAAGGTTTGGATTCCCCGAAGTTCTAATTAGTGACAACGCTGTGACATTCAAAACGAGGCGTTCGACATATTTCTCCGAGAACATTGAGGGGAACACCGATTTACGACACAGTTTTGGCTATAAGCAAATGGAGAAGATGAGAGACAAAACAGACAAATCTTGAAGAGTCTTCGCATTGCTCAAGCCGAAGGTTTAACTCGAAAGGACGATTTATATTCTTACTTACTGGCTTATCGTGAAACGCCACATTCGACTACCGGAATCGCACCCGCAGAACTCATGTTTGGCTCTAAATTTCCTGAAATCAGCATCTGAAGAAAGGGACACCTCGATGAAGATATGCGTGACCGAGATAGGGAGAAAAAAAGGAAAGAGATATGCAGATACTCGTCGAAACACAAGACCAAATAAAATAGATCAAGGCGACCTGGTGCTGGTAACTCAGAGGAAGCAAAATAAACTTTCAACGCCTTTCAATCATGTGCCGATGAAAGTAATGGAAAGAAAAAGAAAAGTTTCGGCTTTGTTCGAGACACCAGACGTTGATCGCTATGAAAGGAACACCGCATTCTTTAAACAATTTGCTGGAAGAGATCCAGGACCTCAACAAGCAGATGTGGCCAGAATGGAGCAGCTTTCAATAACTGACACACCAGAGATTCTCAAGGTTGCAGTGAGCAGTTAACACCAACGAAGATTCCAGATGCAAGTTCACCAGCCCGCGATGATCGACGGATGTGATGAGGTCGAATTAAGAAAAGACAATCTGGATGAAAGATTTTGTTTGTAATTAGTTCAATTTTATTCAGTCAAATTTAAATGCCTAGAATTAGGGTTTGTTCAGTTATTTATCAAGTAAATCTATAGGGTTTAGTTTATTTTTGCATCATCAAGGATTTAATACATTGCTATTGTGTTAAAAAATACAACTTATTTAAAAACTGAAGAAAGAAGAGATTGTAGTGTTTAGGTTGGCTTATCTATATGTGGTATTTAAGTAGTTTGGCGTGCAAAATAAACGGATGGCAGCAGCCAGGTAACGTAACGAACTGTTTGAATTCGAAATTACGCAGCCCGAATTAGGTGTTTTAAACACGTTACGTGGCAACTGACTTCTGATAAAGCACTCTGCAGGTGCCTATATGTGACTACCTACAACACGAATTGGTGAATACAATACACAACTACGACTGTTCCCTATAATAAATCTTTCTGAGTATAAAGTCTATTTCAAATTTCACTTAACATTCAAAAATACGTTTAACATCTTCAGATTACTGACATTAAACTATGAAAATATCAAACCCAATTCCTGTATTACCCACTCTGATTGAAATTACATTCCCGATCCTAACACTGCGCGTCCTACTGATATTCATACCGTATTAGCCGATGTGATTTCGTCGACCGCTGGCGATACAAAGAGACTGAATACCAAACATTTCACCTTACTATGCCTAACAACGCCTCCTACACACATATTCTCCACAGGGTGGTTCAGTCCTCGTTAATACAGAACCCGGTGATAGAGTATACCTACTTATTCATGAGTGCAAAAGGAAATAGTGTAAACCCTATTCAAAATTTTGAAAAAAAAAGGTTTTTGTCATTGGTTGCAAGAAAGTTAGTTCAAATATTACATTAAATATTGTTTCCTGTTGCTATTATTTCATATTTATCTAATGAATATGAAAAGAGAATAAAAAAACAACTAATATTTAAGTGTTATTTAGGATAGTTTATCGTATGCAGCCATATATCGCAATTCCCCCTCTTGTAACAGGGGCTCTAGAAGTATTCAAAATGACGTGAACGCTAGGTAGGCATCTGTGATGCGCACAACTTTGCAGGGTTGTGCCTTTATTTCTGCTGCCACGCTTTCTTTGCGCCAAAGCAGGTCATCACGATCCTCGACTTCGGTAGCCCAGATGTTTTTCATTAACCCCCAGCTCCAAAAGCGTTTGGAGTACCTGAGTTATAAAATTCAGATACTGAACGCCTCTTAAGGTGGTTAGAGCGAGATACGTTTCATGTTTAACATGCCTTTTTTATTACATTAATCGAAAGATGAGAAGTCCTTCTATGTTCTGGTAGAATTTAAAAGAATTTCACCGTCTAGTTTTGGAGAAATGACACCGTAATTTTTGTCATTTTAACATGGGCTCTTATGGGGACTCAACAGAGCGGACCAGAAATTTTAAAATTGTGAGAAATCTAACTGTTGAAAGTGTTTTTAAAAACTTTTCCTTAGGTAGCTAGCATCTCGAAGAATCAATATGCGCTATTTGAAGGACATCTACCGTTTCAAATGGGAGAAGTTTGCAAAATTGTAAGCCTAAATCACTCCTAAAGGAGACATTCGCGCGCTTTCTAGAGGGACGAGGTGGTTATGCCCAACTCGACAACACTGTGCGCGTTGCGCGGTTGATTCAAATCGAGTGACAAGTCCCCGGCAAGAGTTCTTCAATACCTCTCGGTTTTCTGGAAGCAATTAGATAATCACTACAGGAAAACATTGCCTTTGATATTAACCAGACACTCAACAAAGCTTAAATTTGATGGATATAAAGATTTATGCGATCTGAATGAAAATGTCAATTCAATTAAAACTTGGGGCTCCCATCACAGTGCCTTGATTTTTTTAAATAACTATTCTTAAACTTCAAAAAAGGTTTTTATCTGAATAGTAATTATTAATCAAATATTTTAATGATCTAAAATATTGGAATTGAAAAAGAAACAAAGTGGAACAATAATAAATTTATTTTTATATACAAGAATTTTATTTTTAAACAAATTTAAAAAAGGTAATTTTCTCTTTATAAATATTTGTTAATTTACATCTGTCTTTGTACAAGAATTTATTCTATCATCAGTTATTTTTAGTTCAAGTTGTTTTTTTCTGAAGGAATGCCCAATACACTGGGCATCGAGGCCCACAGTATCTTAAACTAGTCTAGGCAAATGTAATTGAAATTGTAAGAGGAATAATAAATTCAGCCATAGGTAGTAATTAGTATTTTAATAGAAATCCCTTTTCTCCATAGCACTAAATTTTGTCTAATCAGTTGCACTCCCTGCACTGTAGTAATGCATATTGAATAGATCACATATCTAATTTCCAAAACATTTTAACCTCTTCAATACAAAATGTTAAAAAAGACCATGTCAGATGGAAATCTCTGTTGAAGATTTTCTTTCCAAAAATGATATAATTTTATTATTGCTGGTCGAAATGATACAGCTCTGAGATTTATGATGTAGTAATTTCATTTTACCAGCTTTAGCTTGGTACACAGTTTATACAATCTGCATCAAACTTAAATCAATATCATTAACATTATATAAAATTATACTGAAAACATTGCAACAAGATTCTACTCTTTACTAATCCCTACTGCTGAAAACAATATGGTACTTTGCAAGTACCAACATAGTTCCAAAATTTCAACAAAAATAAAATGGCGAAATATCAGAGAAAACGAAGGCTTCATATCAGGAGGATAATAAGGAGCAGGAGTCAATGATTACGGTTTCTATTAATTTTCAATATGAAACTACTTACAGTGTTGGAGAGAACCAAACTACTGATCTTTTTATTAAGCAATATAATAATCTAAGGTTTATCCTGTTACGGGCTTAGAAAAAAGAAATAGAGAAACAAGCATTGCAAATCTGAAAACATTTTATGACACTGTGGCATTGGGAGGAATTATTTACTCTACTGACCAGAAGCAATCAAGGGATCCATTCCAGCATTTGCTCAAAGTATCCTGGAAATTGGACAAAACCAGGACCGGAATGGCTGTTACAGATCAATTAGTATGAAATGACAATATGAAATAATAACAACATGAATCGGTAAAAATGACAATATGAAACAGTAAGAATATGACCATGAAAACACACACAGCGTTTTACATTAACATATGTTAGAATTTTCAATAATTGGACACACACCCAACTGCTCTGATGAAAGTTTATCTTCCAAGAATCTAACAATATTGTTCAAAACACGTTTGTTTCTTGTGACACGCGGTGTGTCATTGATTTGGTCACCAAGGCAAACTGCAACACCCTTCTTTCCATTCAACTTGTATTCATTCAGCAAGCAACTGAATATCTACTATGCGACGTCCCACGTTTTGTACGTACTCCGCTTCATTACGTTTCTCCATCCGATGCCTTCCCTTATAAGCGTGGAATACTTTCGTCTTCTCTCAAATCGCGCTTTCGAAACAAATCTTCCACCAATTCGCTCAGACATAGTTTACCGCGTGTCGACTAGGCAACGAACAGTATTGAAAGTGGCTCAAAACGAAAATTTGAACAAGCATGAGCATTGAGCAGGTATGCCAATCTCAAGAACATTGCGGCGATGCCCAGTTTACCCAAGACTTTTGGCCCTAATCAAATGAGAAAATGTTTGCAATTATTAGCGATTTCAGTAAAAAGATATACGGATATATGCCTATAATGTTACTTTTTATTCTTTTGCTCTTGCTAATTGTTTAATTGTGCCTTTTTATATTCAATCTTATGCCTCAATTTTTCAATCCTTGGCCGCGCGATCTGTTGGTAGTAGCTAAGAAACTAGTCAATGGTAGGTCTTTATGTGGTATTGAAATATTTTTATTTTCCATCAATAAAACAAAATTCATTAGTATAATAAAATAAAACTCTTAACAAAGTCCCTATTTTGTTTATATAGTTTCACAATACCCACTTGTCTCGCAAATAAATATTTTTGCATGTAATATGGACTCTCTATCTACTAGGGAATATCTCGCTCTAACCACCTTAAACGCTCGGGTAAGTAGTACCGAGGATAAATTCATCCCCGATGCCCACCGACACATTAACAGAGAATCGCTCTTGGTGAATTACACTACGTGCAAAATGTGGAATTCCTCGACCCTCACGTGCAAATTGTGCGCATTAATTGCGACAGTTCTTGTAAAACACGCTTCATCTGACCAAAGAACGAAATTCCTAGTTTTCTTTGCATTTGCTTAGGAAATGTCTAGAAAATCGAAAACTATGTTATAAGTGTCTACTGCGTAAATGCTGCATCTGCTGAAAATGGAAAAGTAATTTCTCCACATGGATTGTTCGATTGTTCGCCAATGAGGGTTTGTGATACTTTGACCTCGCGCGAGGTGCGCGGTTTCAGAAGTGCTTGGTTTTCTTTGCATTTGCGCAGGAAATGACTCGAGAGTTCAGAACGAAAGAGAAACCTCTATTGATGTGGGCATGTGAAGTTTATCAATTTCACTCAAATCCAGCCTTCTTTAGAGCTACAATGACTGATTGTCTCTTTTTTCTCTTAATATACTTTCGTAAAATAAAAATATTGTCAAAAGAGTTGGTATGTGAGGGTTCTCAAATTTCGGAATGAATAAGTTTGTGCGATAAATCAATTCAGAAACAAGGTGGTTGAACGAACTGGGAGGATATCACAATTTCTACGTTTAGATATCGCAGCTTTTAACACATATCACTTGTTTTCGATGTACTACAATTTTCAAGGCAGCGCTTACAATAAAGAAAATACATTTTATTGCCTGGAACCTAGAGACAGTGGCACTTTGTGGAGAATGTAGGGAATATATTAACACATCCACAAAACACAGAAATGGATAGAAAATCTCATGAATCTTTCTTTGTAAGGTACAACGCGATCAATAAGGCAGTGATAAAAACGAATGCGAGTGCAGAGCCGCCGACGTCAAGAGCTGAGCTCATTTAGCGTTGCGATCGTTCAGACGCGCTCGTTAGCAAGCGCGACTTGTCATCGCCTCTCGAGAGGTCTATAAATTGACCTGGGCCTTGTATCAATGGGAATCAAGAAACCGCAATAATTGCACGATTATCGAAAAAAATGTCCTCGCGCCGCCTCATTAGACATGGCAGCAATATTGCAGAAAGCTTTTGTTGAAGATTGTTCTAGCAACGCGAATACATTTCAGTCCTGAAACGAGATCTTATAATTCCAAATTGGAAAAAACAAACAAAACAAAAAAAAAACCACTTATGAAAGGTATTAATCTACTATCAAACACTAAGGTTTTATTTGTTAATTCAGGTACGTGTTTTTATACGGATATTCATAAATATTGCATTACTTACTTTTATTAATAAATACACGTCATCAGGTGCTGACACCATATATGTATTTATCTCTTCTTTTGTAAGAATTTTGGATTTTTTAGGTTCATATTTTCCTAACTTCGCGCTTCAGAAATTATTTAACTCTCTGATACTGTCCGACATCTATGTTTTCTTTTATACCTAGGGGTGGCTTTAGTATTGAAAATTTGCTCCATAATGTTGACGGTTTCACTGTCTAGGACTATTGTACAAATAAGGTTAGTTATATTACCCAATTAAATTAGCTTTACTTATGAAAGTGTAATACCTTTTCATAGATATGTGCCAGCGTAGTTGTTTCATTTACCATGGTTTGTGTTTCTCAATTTCCATTTCAAAAAGAGTTCATACTCTCTTTAGTACGAATCCTTTGATTTTTGAGAAAGTGAACTCAGCAGCATCTTCAGCTTACTTAATTATAATATTTGGAATATCGCATTCCTTACTTACGAAACAAATCGCCAAAATCAACCGCAAATTCTACACTTTAACAATTGACAGTACTGACAACTTCAGAGGCGATAATGTAGAAGATGCATCTATACGACGAAACCACATGGTATAAATGAGATCTCTCTAAAACTTCAAACCTAAAATTGGGAGGCGAGTATACGAAAAATAGCTGTATGCAAGTCGGCCGTAATTAAATGATTTTGGACCCTGATAGTTAACCAATCTAATCTTCAAATGGTAAACACTTCATCCAAAATCATTCATTTTTCGGCCTTGATATATAAATAACAATTTTATTTATATGTTTTATTCCTAAAGGAAGGAGATATTACGAAAAATATTGAACGACACACGGTCGTTATTACAAATAACGAGCTTGGTTGTTTATTTCAACTTCAACCGCGTCCATTATTTGTTCTACATAGAGCTACTGATGTTAATAACTATTTTCGACGCGTCCCTCCGACGAACTTTACTCTCCACTCTTCGAAGAGTGATACTTTGTTAATGCAAGCGCCCTAGCGTGCTTATAACGTTAATCGAGAAATGTTTTTATTTTAATTATAATTAAGTAAAGATAAAGACGGCGTGAAAAAGTCTGCTACTTTGTAGGACCCTTCGTTAATAACATTTTTCGTATTTTTGGAAACAGGATAATCAAGTCTTTAACATCTATTGCTTCTGTATTTTTTTATTTAAACAAGGAACAAGTGGAAAACGAATTAAATGAATGGTATTTTTTATGCATCATTTGCGTACATTATTTCTTTTTTTAATATATATTTATTAATGGACGAATGCACATAGTTCAGTATTATATATACTACATCATATGTATTTTCTGACGTATATTTAACTTAAATGCTAATCTTACAATTAAATATAACTACACATACATAGGAAACTCACAGAGCACCTATGGGATTAATTCAGTTCTGAAAATATGCTGAGGAATGAATCTAGTGGGTATCTATTTTTAATTCTAGTTGGGAGCTGGTAGGTGGTTGCTAGGTCGTAATGGGTGGTTTGGATTATTGTATTTATTTTGGAGAAGAAATTGTTAGATAGGAGCGCAATATAGTAAACTATAGGAAGTAAATTCAATTCTTTGTGCAGTTGAATGTTTGAGATGAACCGGGGTACATGAGTTGCACGTCTGAGGAAATGATTTTGGATGATCTGTAATTAATGTTAGTTTTAGAGGAGTTGATCGAGATAGGGAAGCATGAAGTATTAGGGGTCTAATTATTTATTTATATATGGTGATTGCATTGTTTAATTAATTGCGTTGCTTACTATTGCGATTTAAGAGTGACTTGAGTTGAATTAGTTTTATTTTGGTTTGCTGTGCTTTTTCTGTTATGTGGTTTTTCCACTTTAGTCTGGTATAAAGATTCAGCCCTAAGTATTTGACAGATTGATTGTGTGGGGTCCGTGGACTTGGGTGATTGTTTATTTAGAGTGGAGATGGGGTTGAACGTTCTTAATGAAAATATTTTGGCTGATGATTTTGTAGGATTGAGTTTGATTTTCCATTTGACAGACTATTCATCAATTTTATTTAGATGCGTTTTGAATTTGTTCACATATTAAGTAACTTGAATGATCGTACATTATTTCGATGCATATTTTGCTCTCTGTAGGTTTGTTATCTCCAGGATATTCCACGTTTAATATTTGACGAAAAGTAGCTCATTCGTTAGATACGCCTCTTGGTATGCCTTATGGTTGTTGGGGGTGTATCTATTTTTATCTATGTAGTACACAGAGACCTTGAAAGTAAATTTGATAGGGAAAGATCGAAGTTTCAGTAATTAATTGTTGTTATCAAAATATGTACATGTTTACATTAAAATTATAAATAATTCACGTATAATTATTTAATTTAAAGGAAGTGTCCTAGATTTGTTTTGAATTCATGGAGTTTTAATTTGTATTTGAAATTAAATAATTAATTAAAAACGAATTATTTACGATAAATTTATCATGGGTAATGTGTAGAGTGCGTGGGAAATTATCGATATTTCTGTGAAAATTTTTCGTGGTATTCAAGCACGAATATTTCACAAATAAATACATTAATAAGCTCAAATGAAGCTATTAAACAAAAACCAGTGAGTTAATATTACTGGCATATGTTAATGCAAGAAAAGTTCAGTTATAATGTACCAGATGTTGCAGGTGTAGGTCTGTATTTAGACGTAAGATTTCTTTATAGATTTCACAGGACTATGTACTTACCATTGTGGAAGGGCGTTCTTCGTTTTACCTGTAAGTAAAGTTCCAATGCCAATGTGTTACGGTGCCCTATTAGTTTAAGTTGTTTCTGTTTTTGGATATCGGCGTGTACCATCAAGACACATTTGAATGTCGACTAACGTGATTTTGTTAGGTCGCTATTTAACAACTTGACCATATAGCGACCCCTGTGATTGTTTTAACTGTAGGTGGAATTGTAGGAAAAACACGTATGGACAACACTAACTCACAGATTCCGCATACGTGGATAAATTTAATGCAAATTTATAAGTTATGATACGATATTTAGAACAGCCTGGAAGAAAAATATTGCAAGTTAATTAAAAAGAAGCTTGTAACTTCTATTATTTTGAAGTACTTTTTTATTATTTTATTCTTTTCCTACACCTTTTAACTTAAATGGGAAAGTTATGGGCAAAGGAAATGAAGGAAAACAGAAACTGAATTTAAATATGATGCCAATGACTCGAAATCTAAATTCAGACTGCTTAGTTTTTATTGTATCCCCAAACATTATACACAAAAGTATACTGTACTTGTTCCTTAATATGCGCTATTCTAAATATAATTTTGTTCTTAATTCACAAATACATCATTTGCAGGTATTATCAAGGACATTTTGTCTTATCTGTACAGCCAATAAATACTAGTTATAAATCTAGGATAAATTGTTATTCATCTGAAAACTTTGACTTGTTGCCTAACGCTTTGCACAGTTCAATATTGTACGATACATGCAAATCTTTCAAATATATATATTTCTTCTTTGCCATTGTAAAGCGCACGGAACATTTGAGTACTGTATGATACAATTGTTTCATTATGTTCATTGTACGCTTTTTATCTTGTAAACATACAGCGGTATGGCCTCTTATATCTTTAATGCCAAAATATAGTACACATCTTTTATAACATCAGTCGATTGTTTCTTTATCAGACACTTACTAGCCCCTTTCTATATATACATATTCTATGAGCTTCACTACTAGGAACTAATGACGTAGACGTGCCAGCAAATCGGGCCTGGCAGCCGGCGCCCCTAGAGTGCACTTGAGAACATGATCTAACGTTAACTCTGTGTAGTTGCGCCTGCTATCACAATAGACAATATAAACACATGGAAGCGCAACTAGTAATACAAATAACTGATACTTATAACTGAATATTGTACTGGCACGTAACACATAATGTTTTTTCACTCGTTCACTCTTAAAAGGTAGGTAATTTTCACCATCCAGGTAGTTGTATATCTCACTACACAGTAACTAAAAGAGAGTTTCACAGGATGGTTTCACTTAAACTTTCGAAATCGATATAATTATCCACACGTAGTTTCAACACTGGAGGCCACTCTACGTTGAAAATTAAAAAGTAAATATTACATTCATAACACGATTGAATGGTATTTTATCACAAAATTATGAAATGTTTAGTAATATTTTTTTTGAACCTCAAGGCTCAAATTGTCCATCTGATGAATCTACGTGACATCTCCAGATTTTGTAGGGTTACAATTCAAGTAATCTAAAAGTATCTATCCACTTTTTGTTTACTGTTCACATAATACAATACCCATTGATTTCTCTCGAAAGTACCGTGGTTGAAGAAGACATCGAGTAAAAGCACCTTGAAGCGTCATTACGATGCTTCATATAAGCTATCTTCTTCTCTGTTCAATAACCATCGAGTATTTCTTGTAGGGTTCACGGAACTATCACAGAGCGGCCAACCTGAATCGATTTGTCCGCACCACCAACGCGCACAGAGGCACGAGTGGCTGAGCCTCAGGGCAGGTACCCGAGCGAGTTCTCCAGGCTGCTGCCCAGGTAGCTCTTGGTGCTGGTGCGGCTCGCGAAGTAGTAGTCACTGTGGTGGACGCCGGAGTAGAACATGTCCTTCCCGTGCGCCGCCGCGTCTGGCACCGCCGCCAACCGGCAGTCGTCCCCAGGCGCCATCGCGCCCGCCGCCGCCGCCGCCTTCATGTCCGAGAAGACGGCGGCGATCTCCGCCGACTTCTTGACGGAGAGCGCCTCGTTGGCCGAGGCGGCGGCGGCGGCCGCCGCCGCGGCGGCGGAGGCGCGGCGGCGGCGACGCGCCCCGGCGTGCAGCTCGGGCGCCGCGGCGGCCACCGACGGCACGCGCACGCTGCCGCCGGCTGCCAGCGGCCCGCCCCCGCGCCGCGACCCGGCGTCGCTGCGGCACGACGCGCCCATGTAGATGATGCGGCCGCGCGGGTCGCGCGCCGACACCACCAGCACGCGGTCCTCGGCGGCCAAGCGGCTGGCCTGCGCCTGCGCGCGCGCTGCCGCCGCCGCGTCCTCCTCCTCGGCCTCCGAGCGGGAGCTCGTCGTGAACAAGTCGTAGTCCACCACGAGGTTGTCGGAGCTGTAGCTCCGGCGCGAGGGCGCGGAGGGCGCGGCGGGGGCGGCACCGCGGAAGGAGGCGTAGGCCGAGGGCGTGCCCGCGCTCGAGGGCGGCGCGTACACGTCCATGCGGTTGCGGTTGAAGCCGCAACCGCCGCTGGCCGCCGACTCGTCGCTGCGCGTGCGCCGCGTGTGCAGCAGCGGGTGCTTGGCGCGCGCCGCCGCCGCTGCCGCCACCGCCGCCGCCGCCGCGGTCGCCTCCAGCGCCTCCAGCGACTTGACGGCGCGCACGCTGCCCGCGCCGGAGTGCGCGTGGGAGTGGCGGCGCTGCTGCGGCTGATGCTGCCACGACGGCGACGGCGCGCGCGACATGCTCGACTCGGACACGGCGAAGCCGCGCTGCTTCAGCTGGTCGAAGACGGACGCCGCGGCGGGCGCCGGGGCCTTGACGTGGCCCGGGGAGCGCTTGCTGCCGTGGCGATGGTGGTGGTGCGCGGGGTCCTGCAGCGAGCAGTAGCACTTGTCGCTCTCGAGGCAGCTGTCGGTATCGCAGCCGCATGAGGAGAGCGTGCGGTCGCGCGGGCCGGGGCCCGGCGGTGGCGGCGCGGGGGCCGGAGGCGACGGCGTGGGCGTGGCCTTGCCCCTCGCCGAGCGCTTGCCCTGGCTCTTGGCTTTGCTCTTGCCCTCGCCCAGCGAGCAGTAGCACTTGTCGGCCGAGGTGCAAGTGCACGACTCGCTGTCGTAGCTGCACTCGCTGCAGGAGAAGTAACCGCTGGAGGAGCGGTTCTGGTTGGCGAGGGCGGTGGAGGAGGAGGCGGCGGCGCCGCTGTGCTCGCGCGAATGGTGGCCGCCGCCCCCGCCGCCGCCGCCCCCGCCGCCCGCGCCGCCGGCCGAGGCGCGCGCCAGGCTGAAGAAGTCGCTGTCCTCGGAGGCGCTGTGCACCTGGGAGCGCTTGCGCGCCGGCGCGTCCCGTTGGCGCCGCTTGGCCGAGCTGGCGCTGCTGAGGCGGCGCGGTAGGCGGAGCGCGCGGGAGATGCCCACCCGCACGCCCTGCGTGCCCGCCCCGCCCCCGCCGCCGGGCTGCCGCTGCAGGTGGAAGTTGCGCGCCGAGTAGCTGGACGTGGACGTGGTGGTGGACTCGACGGAGAAGCCGCCGTTGCGGATCTTCTTGGACGCCCTGAGCGGCACCGACGACGGGAACAGCACGGAGGTGAACTCGAAGCTCTGCGGTCGCGATTTCGACTGCTTCAGCTTGTTGACGGATCTCCGGAAGACGCGCTTGATGCCTCCTCCGCCCGACGAAAACGATTTCTTCCGGTTGACGCAGCCGCCCCCTTTCCGCCGGTTCATCTTTTTCCTTTGCCGTCGCATGATGCTTTTACTCCGCTGGTACAGCTCGTCTTTCGTAAGCGTTACCGCCAATTTCAAAAGGAACTCTTTGTAGATGGGTTTGAGGTCATTGAATGACATTCCCTCTGCGTCGATGATAGCGTTGAGAATGTCGTCCATACTGTTCAGCCCCTCCTGAATTCTGAACTCCGCGAAGAGCTCCTTGAAGCCTAGTGGGCTGCCGTTGCCGCCGCCACCACCTCCTCCTTCGAAGCCCCCAGGGCCAAACCCGGGGCCCATGGACTGTCTGCGGCCGTAGCGCGTGTGCGGGCCGCCGGCGTTAAGGAAACTCCTGCTGCGCGGGATGGCGACTTTGGTCAAGATGTCGCCGCCCTCGTAGGAGTCCACGCCGAACGGCGGCAGGACGGCGCTGGCGTTGTAACCGTGCAGGTCGGAGGCGGTGCGCCGCACGCCCAAAGGCCCCTGCTGCATGGCCACGCCCACCGTCCCCGTGCAAGGCTCGCTCTCGCTGCGGTTGTGTCTTATTCTGGACGGTGCGTCGCCACTCGGGTCCTTACTCCTCCCGCCGTTGTCCATCGGCTGGGGGGACTTGGACTGCTTCGGCGGGAGGCCCTTCTGAATGACGATGGGCTCTTCGCTGTCCTCGCTCGCGGACGACGTGGTGGACTTGGTTTTCCGCCGGGGAGGTCGCACCGGCACCGGGGGAGGGATTTTAATGGAGGGCGACCGCTTGGGGAGGGGGATTGTGTCTTTTGGCTCGGGGGAGTTTGTCTTTGGGGGCAGCTTCGGGGGCGCGCCGTTGCCGTTGGACAGCGCTTCCTTAAGGTGCTTGCGCACGGGCAGCGCCCGGTCGTCGCGCCCACTGAGGATGCTGCGCACGTCGGGCGGGTCGCCCGCTACGCTGCTACTGGCCAGGCTCACGTAGCTCACGCCGTTCTTGTTCCGCGGGCCCTTGCTGGCGTGCCCGCCCTGCTTGCCTTGCTTGCCGTGGTTGCGCGTCTGCATGAAGGCCATGAGCGCCTGGTAGAGGTTGGCGGCGATAACGATGGCGTCCTCGGAGCACGCGCACACGAAGCCGTGGCACTCGAGCTGGCGCGACACGCCCAGCTTGCGCATGACGACGGCGAACAGCGGCGAGTGGTGGTTGTAGCTGGGGTCGATGTCGGCCGCGGACGCGCCCGCCGCCGCCTCCACCGCGCGCTGGTCGGCCGGGTTGAGCGGGCGGAAGAGCGCGCCCTTGTCGATGGCGTCCGGGTCGGCGATGAGCGGCAGGAAGGCGTACTCGAGGGCGCCGTCCTCGCTGCGCCGCCGGCTCACGAACTTGACCGCCGCCCACACGGCGATGGTGGGGAACGGATTCAGCTGCTCGAGCTCCGTCTGGTCGGGACCGCCGCCGTGGTGCACTTTGAGGCCGCAACCCGAGATCTCGAGCGTGCCGCTGGACGGTTCTTCCTCGCCGCCGCCCGCGCCCTCTCGGAGCCGGCAGTACGCGAAGTACAAGTCCGACAGCGGCCGTTGCAACCCTTGAAGAGACGTCACTTTGTCGTGGAGCGCCACGGACCCCAGGTAGTCCACCCCGAATCGGTTACACGCGATCGCCTTGGCTTGGGAAAGGTTCCGCATGATGTTGAGGTCGCCCGACGTGGCCATCTCGGAGAACATCCGCTCTATCCGAGCTTGTACGGAGTTGTTGATGCGGCGTTGCCGCTGTTCCTCTTCGCTCTCCAGCCGGTGGTAGATGGCGTGGTCGGACATTCCGCGTCCGCCGCCTCCTCCCCCGCCGCCTCCCCCGGCGCCGGACAGCTGCGAGCGCGTCTCGTCGAACATGGCGTCGATGCGCTGCTTGTAGAAGGAGTAGACGCTGGCGGAGGTGGCGCTCTCGCGCTCGCCCACGCTGGCCGCGTCGCCGCCGCCCCCGCCGCCGGGGCAGAGGCGGAAGCCGTAGACGCTGCCCCCGGCGCCGCCCCCGGCGCCGCCCCCGGCGGGCGGGTGGTCGGTGGAGTGCAGCGGGCGGTGGCCGTTGGGCACGATGAGGTCGTCGTCGAGCGCCGCCGGGTCCGCCAGGCGACGCGTGGCGCTCGCCGCGCGGTCCTCCGTGCACTTCACCATGGCTGCGGCTGCGGCTGCGGGCCCAAGGCGTCACAAGGGAGCGCAGGGAGGCGGGCCGCCGCGCATGGTGGACACCTGTGGACACACATAAGAGGAATTAATTTCTGAACACTCATTGTATTCGCAACTACTATGATTTAGTACTTAATTTTGTTACTGATTTGGTAATAATTACTCTACATGAATGGAATCCAGAATCTTTAATAAATTAGTATATTCGCGAAACAAAAGGCGCGTAAAGTTAAATTGAAAAAATCCTAAAACTGTAGTTTTAGAAATAATATTTCCCAATCTGTTTGAGTACGGTTTTACTAAATAAGTAAGTTAACATTAATTACATGTTATACTACTCTGACTATTTTGCTCTTCGAAACTTCCTGATAAACAACAATAGCGTGGAGGAAAGGGAGGCGTTAATACCTCAGGTTGTTTAGGACGCAAAATCATCTGGCACCGGCTCTGCCTGTAGGTCGGAAAATCTATGGCAAGAAGAAGATCCAACGCCGGTAGTGGGGATATTTATGAAAAGCAACATCTCGTGGTCGATAGAAGATATGTTTAAGGTATGTTCGGCAAATGGCCAACAAGCTCGTATCTCAAGTCACCACCATCTACACTTTCTGAAACTCTCTAAAGTAAGATAGCGTTTGTCAACTACGTGCACGTCGCAATTGGCCAAAAAAGCCGAAATAAGTTTCTTCATTCACCGCGTGATATCGCTGAAGCAAAGTCAGACCGATTTACTTGCCTTCTTCGTACAGACTTTGTGATCTTCTGATAAGAATGTGTGAAAACCAGAACGGAAAAAGTGACATTTTATGAATTTTGAGAAATCTGTTTATTTAAGTCAATATCACTGTAAAGTTGTTTCATCATTAAAACCACGAAAATACATTGCAACTGACATATAGCCTAAAATAAACCCATTTTTCACAGAATTTATAAAATGTCACTTTTACCGTTATGGTTTTCACCTATTCATATATTTGTAAATATTCGGTGTTTGAAACAAAACATTGCTGACATGAACATATACCTATTGATCTGTCTATGCAGTTTCTAAGAATTTGCAACTTTGCTTCCGTTTTTGGTTAAGTTAAGTTTTATTTTTTTATGAAGAACAGTAAAATATGAGCGAAATATTTAGAGTAATAGTTGCGGCATTTCACAGGGATCTGCTCATTGGGGATTTCTAAATCCACATTTTGGAACACGTTATTTTTTTAAGCCTGCCAGATAGACTCCAAATATCTGTAAGATGCTAAAATAGTGAGTGTATCAGCGTGTACAAAATGAGTGTAATAGTGTGAGATGTATTTAATACATTCATTGTCTTTGCAATGTGATGAGACGAAAAAATAATTTTTTCAACTCTTAGAAAATAATGTAGATTGATGAAAAATCTGAATATTTTTGTTGAATTTAGATTCCGCTACAGCGGTGAGTATCGGAAAGAAATTCAATTTTAAGAATGTATTCTTCAATAGTTTATTAACAGGATATTTATGAAACAGATGCTGTACTAATATTATTTTCTAAAATTTTGTTTGATTTATCGTCTATGAACTATGTCATCTGTAATACCTTGGTTTAAAAATATGTATTTTACTTATTGTTAAGAAAATTCTTCGACACATGTAATGAGTATACAATTTATTTGGTTGTTTTTCTTTGAATTTGTAAAGCTGCTTGTCATTAAATTTGTGATAAATACAAAGCATTGCACATGTGAATCAACCTTTTTTGCATCATTTCACGGGAAACAAATTAATTGATTATGAAATATATCGCCCAGAATTACACAGCAGGCAGCAGTGACATAGAATATGCGAGAAGAATGATATGTACGAATATGTTATAGTGTAGCGTGATTACCAATGGTTGCTAGTTTGTTTCCTTGTCGCTCGTCACATCTTTATTTATCGCTGCTATTGCGCGCGCCTGCTTTATTTTTGTACAAGAGAGACTAAATCTGGAGAGATCTCGAGGGGATAAATTGGTGAAAACTATCTTCAACAGTTCTCTATTATATTTTTACGCTAACTTTCTTACCGAATTGGATTAAAACAAGTATAATACGATTTCAAACGTACAATTTTTAATGAAGATGTTAGTTTACACCATAATGGGACCCATCCTTGTACATCAGACGAGGTGGCCGAGTGGTTAAGGCGTTGGACTGCTAATCCAATGTGCTCTGCACGCGTGGGTTCGAATCCCATCCTCGTCGGAATTTTTGATGGCCGGCGCCACTTTCTCGCGACAGATGAGCGTCGGCGAAGCGCGAATGCAGCGGTCGCGTGGGGGCGGAGAGCGCGGGCGAGGCGGGGCGGGGCGGAGCGGAACGCGGCGGTGTTGACGCCGGGGGCGGCGAGTCGGGCGCGCGCCAGTGCGTGGATCGTCAGGGCTGGCACAGCGCCTCCGCGCCTACGATAGTGCGGTGCGATATGGCGCTGCCACGGACATTGAACTTGGACGTGGTGCGTTACGTCGGAAGAATTGAAATCATCGATTGTCTCTGACGTCAGCGGGCACACGCGCGTCCTCTGCCGCATCGATCAACTGATGTAGCGAACAGGGTGGCGTAGCAAACGCATCAGCACGCCTACGTTTTCTGTTGCTGTAAGTTCCTCGTAAGATAATGAAAACTAATTTTTTGATGTTCACAGTAGATACTAAAACGAAGCACGAAAGGAAAACATTTTTAATGCACTATTAGTAATTAACGTGTTTTGTAATTATACGGAGTAAGTGAAAAAAATTGGATTTTTCAAGTAACAAATTTCTTTTATTACTTAATTAAAGAGAAAACTTTCTTCCACTTTTTCTTTCGTGTTTAGTGAAATTTTTTAATCAATTTGAAAGTGTTAGTTGACAAAGACTAGAAAGGATTCGAGAACCATTAAAGCACCATTTCAATAATGAATTTCAAATTACCATAAGATTTCTTTTAATAATTGTAATGAATAATAACAATAAAACGACGAAATCATTATGTTCGTAACAAAACAATGACGAAATAAAACAATTAAAAAATATTTGAGGAATATGATCCTTACTTGGGCTATTGGTGCATTGTGAGACTTACATGGACCCGTTGAATTGTAGCAGTAAATGAAATATAAAGACAATGGTGAAGCAGAATATATATATATATATATATATATATATATATATATATATATATATATATATAACGGAATGATAAAGCGCTGAATCTCATATCTCTGTTACGAAATCTGTAGTAAGTTTCTCGCAAGTTTCAAAGCAACAAGTAGAAATGCAGATTGTGATACTTCATTAAATAAAAATGAACCAATTCAACTAACGATAAAAAAGAATATGTACACGGCGAATTTTCGGCAGAAAAATCTTTTCAGGGTCCTGGTAACGAAAAAAGTGGATAAATCCAGTTGCTAATTTAAGGGGGGGGGATCCAATAACACGCGGTGGAGCCAGAATCCCTGTTTTATGAGTCCTTTAGCCGAAAAATCTATTGAGGACAAAACGTGTGACTATCTGTTTGTGATCAACGCTAGTGGCTAAACCGTTCAGCTAATTTTCTCCAAAATTAATATTCACCAATCGATCTGGCTGATGTCGCTGCCTCTCGAAGTTGAAACCGATATTTTAATTTTAGAGGATACTGTGGTCCTAGGCCATTTTCAAACTTTTTAAACGAATAGCTACATCGATTTTGATTAAATTCTGTTGTTGGATAGTCTGAAAGACGCTTAAGAGAATGGCGCAGGTATCACGTTGGTCGAAAACCCTAATTTTTCGACAATTTTAGAGGTGTTTTGAGCAGTTGGATACTAAGTTAAAAAATGTATATTATTTCATGTTTCTTTGTTCCTTTCTTACATTGGATCATTTGTTAAACGTTTACAAATTAATATTTTAGAAACTATTGAAAACCTACTTGAAATGAATATAAAATAAAGATTGCTAGTCTTCAAGTCGCCCGCTCCCAATTTACGAAGTTGGATGCAACGTTAGTTTGTGCATTATTTTATATTTAATTTTATTATTATTATTTTATATTTATTCATTTTTTTTTTTTTTTTTTTTCTTCTTCAGCTTTTTTCCCTTTAAGGGGTCGCTGTTTTTCTGGTTTTGGCGAAAGTTTTACGGCCGGATGCCCTTCCTGACGCCAACCCACGTGGGGATGATATGATATATGATGATGATAGGAGGTGAAAGGACGAACACAATACAACCATGCCCGAGGCGGGACTCGAACCCGCGACCCTTCGGTCCGAGACCGCTACGGCACTACTGCCTTAGCGATCTCGGCCACCCGGACCGGCTATATTTATTCAATATTTATGTTATTTAATTTTAAATTGCGTCTTTTAATTGTGTTTAATATGAAATTGAATAGATGAGTGGTCATTGTTGGTTGTTGTAATCCATTGTTGTAACACCGCACTGATATAGAAGGCGACAATGACGGCTGCCTTTCATTCGCAGTAATATCTACTAATACTTTTATATCTGTAGAATATTACAATACCATAGTGTTTAATAATAATTATTATATATTTCTCGATCTATTTGCATTTGTTTGCCAACGCTAGCTGTATCGAATTATTTATTAACTTTTAATTATTTTACTTTATCGCATACTGCTAACGAAGAATATTACAAATTTGTTATAACGACGAAAATAGGTTATGGTAGACACTTTGCAACGATTTTTCTATACCCTAATAATCGCAATTTTGGTGATAAGTGTTGTTAAAATGTATCCGTAGGCGTTAATCCGCGCCTTTGGGAGGGTGGGGGTGGAATGCTCCGGAGCAGCTCCGACGGCGACGCCGCGCTGCCGCCACGCTGCGCTGCGCTCTGCCGGTCGCTTCGAAAGCAGATAACGAGGCCTGCGTCACGCACAGGCCGTAAACGCCGCCACCGCGCCGGCCGCTCCACAACTCTCTTCTGCTGCGGGACCATAAAGCTGCTTGTACCCCTCTCCACGTCAGTCCATCAGGCATCCATGACTCGAATTGGAATTCAGTCGTCAAATGGAAACAAAGAGACTTGAGTTTTCTTCTTCGACGCGCTTCTCGGTTTAATAATGATTGAGATTTTTTCGTAGGTTGCGAATCAGCTGGAGTATCGCAGGTCAGTGGCTGGGGAAGTCGATGGGGAAGCGGAGACTGCGGATGATCTTTCAAACATCAATTGCTATCTTTGAAAGGTATTAGATACGTTATTCAAATTAATTAAACATTTTCATTGCTAAAAATGCAACAGAATTTCAATATATGAATATATGAAGGTCGAGAAAATTCAAGTTCATTGACTTGATGTTCAAAAAATTTAGAAACATTTGATTGTTAGTGATTTCAGGCGCGTCAACTACTAGGGTCATTCGTTTCGTAAGTATAGTGTATGTTTTTGCTCAGGAAGTGATCTTCTCCCGTGGGATAGCGCGATCTGGCGCCGACATACCGTCGGCAAGCGGAGTTTCCCGCACCAGGTATCTCCACCAGCGGGGCATCGCCCGAGCCGGGACAAGCTCTAAGCTTCCAACCATTCTCCCAGCATGTGTGGAAGTGCAGTTCGTGTTTAGTATGTGTAAGGGGAGAGGATACGACGAGAAAGAGGTAGGAAAGATCGCGTGCGGTTCGTTGTCCGTTTGTTAGGGTATTACGCTGGCATTCGCCTCTGTTGATCGGAGAAACCACGGAAAACTACCAATTAGCGCAACCTTCCGCTAGAATTCTCCACCAGACAACGGCTGAATTCGACCTAGCTGACAAACTAGTGATGAACATCCTGTCGCCGTCGGGACTCGAACCTATGACCTCCCGGTCAAATGGGCTCCAGTGATATCAGTTGATGCCCTGACACACTCTCATAAATTCTACGAGGAATTTTAGAGAAGTGACTCCCAGTCGCTAGATTTCGGGTGATATCGTTGCTAAATAGTCTGTCAATAAACACTCTCACCAGCAAGCAGCTATGTGCTTATAAGTGAATGAACTTATGAACACTTTCAATATTGATTGAATGCTCCTATCAGATTCACCAAAACATTTACGCAGCCCTTTTTGTATTGGCTTGGTCATGGCCAACTTTAGTAAGCCTTGGCTTTGTTCTTGATACGGCTGAAATAAAAGAAATATATCACGACAATAAGCCATGAAAACAAATGTGCATTAGCATCTCGCAATCCACACTTGTCATTTCTTTTCTACGGAATGTCTTCACCACGTTCCCCCTTTCTCAGGGGTGGATCGATACCTAAGGAAACTAAGATAAGTGTTTCTGCTCCGCTGAAAAGGGTGCTCCCAAAATCAGATCATACATTTTATAATTATTTTTAAACATTCAAAACATTTTAATATTCACATTTAAAAGAACAATCTTTCAAAAGACAATTTCAAAATTTGTATTGATTGCTTATATTTTTATTGTTACTACTATGTTTCATAATTTGATTATGCTTAGGGCCCCTGAAGGTATTAATCAGGCTCTAGTTCTTCTACTTCCGATCTTGAAGAAATGTCGGCCACAGAGCAAATTAATGCTTTGATGTATTTTCTTCAAAGATATTCTTGTCGATAAATGATTGCTTGAATCGGTGTGTGTATCGTCCACTTAATTCCGCTACGCCGGTTGCTTAATCCGCGACTAATAAGCGCCTGGCAGTAAACTGCCTGCCTAAGAAGACGCGGGAATACACAGGTGCCACGGCAGCCGACCGGTTCCTTCCGCGGCACCTCAACACATCTTCCCCAACGCGCGAGAGAAAATCCTCGTGTTTCGCTCTGCGTTATTGATCGATCCGCTCTGCTCCGCTCGGATTGATGACGGTTCCAATCTTTTTCGCACACCGTGCTTAGTTGCTATACGCCTGTGGTGAAGTCGGAAAAAGACACCAAAACTAGCAGTGCTTAGTCCGCATCAAAGTTGTCGATGAATAAGCAGCTGTGTCAATCGCGTTTACTGTTTTTTATAGAAAAAAAATCGCTTATATAATCTTCTCTTTAGGTCTTAGGATTGCTCTAGCAGTAAAAGTTTACATCACAGCAACAATCCGGAGGTAAAAGTTATGAACATGCTACTAGGGGCATTGTTGGAGCCCACAATTCCCCTGCGCGACCAATGAATGCGCGTGACGTGCAACAAAATGAATTCCGGTCTGGTTAGGGTTTATCGGCCATCTTACCTCAAAGTTATGGAAATGTAAATAAATTTTTAACAATCCTGAAAAACAAATTGTTGAACAGGGAGTAAGTAAATTTAAAAAAAAAAAAAGCATTCGGGAGCTATTGGGTTAGGCCGCGACTAATAAGCAGCTGGAAAGATGTGGGTCCGATGCCGCGTGCGTACAAACGGCTGGCGTCTCAACCGGTTCTTCTCGCGGCGTCTCAACACCCTACGCGCAGGCGTAAATCTTCGCATTTCGCTCTCCGCTATTGACTGATCCGCCCCGCCCCGCCTATCCTCGCCCCCCCCCCCCCCGCGCCTCGCCCCGCCCCGCCTCGCCCCGCCCCGCCCCCCGCCTCGTCCCGCCTCGCCCCGCTTCACCCCGCCTTGCCATGCCTGCACCGCCTCGCCCCGCTCCGCTCCGCCCTGCCCCGCCCCGCCACACCCCGTCCCGCTTCGCCCCGCTCCGGTTGATGACGCTTCGCGCGCGATGCGCATGTGTGTGCCGCGCGCCACGTGCGGGAGTCAAGTTTCTTCACCCCGGATTCCTCGTGCGGCCGCCATGGGCCCGCGGAAAGGCAAGCAAGATAGAGTACAGTTCTCGTTATATCGCGTAGTTTATGCGCGGGCCTCGTGTGTCTTGTTTGCGTTTGGCGCGCGGCCGCCTAGCGGCCGGCTACTGAGTTACGAGGTCGCTGCCGGCGCCGCCGCCGTTGTGGATCTACCGCGACGATGCTGACGTTCCGAAACCGGCCTCCGAGCACGCGTTTTGATAGAAGGGGAATTAATTCGAGGAATTACTCTTGTTTTGGGGTGATATAACACGATGATATTTGCATTTATATTTCAAATTGAATGATATATGCGAAATTTATGGGCGGAGTGTAGTTTTTTGAAACTTTATGGTTCAGTTGTTGAATTTTGTTATTGAAGTATGTCCTAATTTGTCAATGATTTCATTTAAGAGTTAATCATACCTCTTTTGTTGCTATAATTGGATACTTAAGAAGAGAAGCAATTATTTCACAGAATTCCAATACAAACATATTTCATGTTAATTGTTTAAAATAATGAAAATAAATAATCTTGATGCTTCTTTTTGTTTGCTTCATGACATATTCTTTAAATTTATTTTATTTTTAGCCTCAAGGTGGGATCACAGGAATATCAGGAAAATAATTTGTTTGCTGGGAATTATATACAACACAACACAATCACACACAACACAATCAATTAGGTTGGCAAAACAGACATTATAAATTTTAAACATATTTACTGGTTCCATTAACGAAATTACATATTTTCTACGTAACATTTTATGCATTTACTAATGTAGTGTTTTAGTTATTAATTTCTCCTCTTCGTAGAAAGATGGATGTTGACTATTGTGTATCAGTTTTGTGGTTTTGAAGTATTAATTCAGAGAACTTACAATTTTGATGCAACAAAGGCTTACTTTGCTGGGGCACAATACTAAATCATTTGTTGCAGCATGTTTTGTTTGGAATGAGCGGTTGCCTTAGAGGACAAACACACAGTTGAGTGGGTGTTTGTTGTAGCGGCACAAGTTTTTTTTTTTTTTTTTTTTTTTATTACAAAAAATTTACAATCTATTTTTTACAAAATAATAAGTAAATATGTTGTTGTAGACTTGTTATGACAATGATTGATTTCCAGTGAAGGTATCCCATCGGTACTCTTCATCTATTTCTTCATACTATAACAAAAAGCAAGTATTATTTTGGGTTGGCTGCAAGTGGGATAGTTTATTAGCTGAGGGTAATGTTTCAGTTATTTGTTGAAAATCTATATGGGAGTTGTAGGGGTGAGGTTCTGGTTAGTCGATGGATATCTGCACTATTGTCTAGGATGTTGAGGGCTAAGTGGTTTGGATGGTTTTCAAGGCGCTGGAGATAGTTTGAGCTGATAAATTCTATTCTTTCCAAGACAGTGGGCATTTTTAAGTCCTTGTGCAGTGCTGCATTTGTGATGAACCATGGTGCTGCCGCGATCATTCTTAGGGTCTTGGATTGAAATCTCTGTATGATCGAGAGATTACTCTTGCTTGCTGTGCCCCAGATTTGGATGCCGTAGGTCCATATTGGAATTATGATAGCTTTATAAATCAACAGTTTATTTTCCAGTGATAGTTTTGAGTGGTATCCTAGTAACCAGTATAGTTTTCTTGTTTGAAGTTGAAGGTGCTTTTTTTTGGCTAAGATGTGATGCTTCCACGTTAGCCGTTTGTCTAGATGTATTCCCAAGTATTTTACACTTTCCACCTGTACTATTGGATTGTTGTTGATGTGGACAATAGGACATTTGTTTTTTCTCAGGGTAAAGGTTATATGGACTGATTTATTTTCGTTGATTTTTATTTTCCAATTTTTGGCCCAATCTTCAATCATTGTGAGATGTTCTTGTAAATGTCTTGATGCGTCATTAGGGTCGTCATCCGAAGCTAATATGGCCGTATCATCTGCAAAAGTGGCTATGGTTGTTTTATCTGATTTTGGTATATCAGTAGTATAGAGCTGGTACAGGATAGGGCCGAGTACACTACCTTGTGGTACTCCTGCCTTGATTGGATGGAATTCAGATAATTCATTTTGATATTTGATTTGGAAGGTGCGGTGGGATAGAAAAGATCTGATAATGTTGAAGAAGGGATACGGTAGAAAATTCTTGAGTTTAAATAAGAGTCCATCGTGCCAGACTTTATCAAATGCTTGGGCAATGTCTAGAAAGGCGGCTGAACAGTATTTCTTTTCTTGGAAGCAATTCTCAATGTAGTTGGTGATTCTATTAACTTGTTCGACGGTAGAATGCTGTTGTCTAAAACCAAATTGATGATCAGGGACTAGGTTATTGGTTGCAATGTGAGGACGTAATCTTGATAGAAGAAGTTTCTCAAATACTTTAGATAGAATGGGAAGTATACTGATGGGACGGTAGGATGAGGGTTCATGTGGAGGTTTCCCAGGCTTGAGAAAAACTTGAATTTGGGCTACTTTCCATTGCTCCGGGTAGTGCCCTGTTCTTATAATGCTGTTGAACAATGCAGTAATTATAGTCTTGCCTTTTCGTGGTAGTTCTTTGAGAAGAGGTGTTGTAATTAAGTCATAGCCAGGAGCTTTTTTGTTTGATAAGGCGTTTATGGTTTTGGTAATTTCTCTGGGAGTGAAGTGCGGGATTGGAAGAGTCATTTGGTTTGGGGAGTTAAGATAATCTCTGATTTGTTGCTCTTGGTTAGTATTTATAATGGGATGAGTCTGGAATACATTAGCAAAGAATTTGGCAAAGGTAGACACTTTTTCTGTGGGGTTTCTTGCCCAACACTTGTTTTCGTCCCTGATTGGGGGATTTGATTTGGTCGGTTTTTTTAGCTTCCCTGTGGCTTTAAATAAGGAGTAATTGGTATCTTCTGTTGGGGTAAGGTTGGTTATGAAGTCTTGAAACCTGTTGTTGTTGAATTCGTTTAGGAGGCGTTTTAGTTGCCTAGTTGCTCTGTTGTAGTTGGTACGGTCTTCAGGATATTTTGAAGTATGCCAGATTCTTCTTAGTCTTCTTTTCTCGGCTATTTTGTTCAAAAGAACTTTTGGATATTTCACGCAGCCTTGGGTGTAGTGAAGTTGCGGTGTAGCGGTCCAAGCTGCTTCTTGAATATTTTGTATTAAATACTCAGTCGCTTCGTCTATGTGGTCAGTAGCGGCACAAGTGAAGGCGTAACATTGTGTACCTGTTTAAACGACGTGACGGCAGACGACTGGATATAATGTCTGAAAGAAAATGCAGGGCATAAATCCCATTCTATTGTTTCGCCTGCCCTCGTTGAAGAGACATTGTGCGGTCGCAGAGGGCAAAAGCCTTGTGGAGACCCTAAACCTTAGGAGAAACACGCAATTGGTCGCCATTGTGCTGAAGGCTCCATCAAGTTTCTATTGAATTTTCCCTTGCAGGAAGCGGACGTAAAGGAATGGGCTAGATAATGGGGTGCGGCACTTGCTGGACTCTCATCTTTTACGCATGTATTTTCGAGAAGGAGAGAGACGTAAAACACAATAGGTCTTAAAGCCGATGTCAAGACAATTTTTTCTTTCATCCTTTTGAATGTATGTTATCCAGCAAGTGAGTAAACGTTTGTGATGAAGTTCACTTATTATTGAATTGTTTTGTATTTTTGTAATTAAATTTAAACCAGTTTGAATTGAATAAGATGTTAATTCTACGGAGAGCCAGGAAGCATCAATAGTTCAAAAACACGACAATCTGAATATATTTTTAATTTTTTTAATGATTTGTTGTGAATTCGCTAGGCTTGCTGCTATATATCCATCGTATGTCCATTTACATATTTTATGAATTTAATTTATATTTCGATGTATTCATTTTATATACTGTACAGTAATTTTATTTCGAAAAACGAGCAAAACGTAGATTGGAGCAATGTCCAGATAAAGTGGCTTATTTAGATCCTTCAGAAGGAAAGTAGTGCGTCCTAACAGCTCCAATAGCGTGCAGAGATACATTCTATGTCTCAGATTATGAGAGATAAGATAAGGAACAATGCAGAGTTCCCAGCACTTCTCCAGGGTTTTCTCTCCTTCAGTTGGGGAGTGTGACAGCATTAACATCTACCTCTGAAATGAACTTTCCGTAATCGGGTACCGTAAATGTAAACGTAGACTATGATTCTCAATATTATCTGGATTTGTCAATATCATCAAATACAGTAATTGAACTGAGAATGTAGATGTAACTAATATGAAAAAAGTGCCTAATTTTGTATTACACGAGTATTCAAAATATTACGAATGTTTCATCGTGCAGAGATGTCATGCAGAGAAAACATTTTGATTCAAAACGCGCTTCTCTCAGGTCATACTTAATTTGTGATTAACTCATTGACTTGAAACAATCAGAGCGAGAGTTCACATTAGACCTGCATACAGGAATTTTTGGATTGTGACTTCATTTTCGTAACGTTAAATTTCAACGAAAACAATTTCTTACACGCAAATAATATACGTAATTGCGACTTTGAATGATTGTTCTTGTTCACTCACTTGTAGCTAGAGCAATCAATTAATTATGTGTCCTTGATAGATGCTTTCTTGGAAGTTCCATCAATATATTTTTAAATTCTTCCATTTTGAACATACAAGAACTTGCACTGGGTATTAACTATTATTGTGCCAAAGTAACAACTACAAATTTTGAACAGCCTTCAAAACTGATTGATATAAAATAAAAGAGCAGTTCAGTACAAAATATTTTTTCGGGAAAATGCAATGCAGGAATGACGTCCATTATGATATATCTTGACATGGGTTAATAGAGTAGTAATCTTGATATATTACTAATTCCCAATAGTTGGAACAGTTGGGAATGTGCATTAAAATAGACTGAGAATAGATATCAGTAGCAGTGTTCCACTACAAAGTTCTGACGTCAAAATTGAGGGGAAAAAACCAACAACAACCAACACGGAAATGGTGGTGTAAATTGTCTCTCACTTACAGATATTTGTCATGAACGTTCTTTTTTTTTATTCGTCGACTATGGACATGGTATGAAAAATTACGTGTTGTTTATCTTCACCAACTTCGTGATGTGACAAGTGTGCGAAGTAAACAGTGCGTTCTTTTTGAAAGTCATGCGTGTGTGTCATTAATAATCTTGCCACTTGCTTATCTGCTGTTGACTAATTAAAACCGACCACGTTATCATTATCTGTTTCCGACAGAAATCAATTTTAGGTACGACGACCTTACAGGGTTTTGATAATTATTTTAGACGAATTAAAATATTAGAATAATGCTATTATTACAACTTATTTTTAAATATATTTAAAGCGATTTTCTTAAGAAAAAAATTAAATGAAAATGTGAAATATATTCTCAAACATTCATTTAAGATAACTAGCAATTCGTCACCAAGTAATTCGGAGCTCTATACAATCTAATGGAATTATTGGATACTAACGTTAATATTGTTTTGGTAAATTTGCCAATATTGATTTTGAGTTTATTTCTAATTGGGAATTTGTAGTTTAAGTAGAAATCAAATGTTTCGAATAAATATTTTCTAATTGATAAATTTATATATATATATATATATATATATATATATATATATATATATGTGTGTGTGTGTGTGTGTGTGTGTGTGTGTGTGTGTGTGTGTGTGTGTGTGTGTGTGTGTGTGTGTGTGTGTGTGTGTGTGTGTGGAGCATGAAATTGTGTCCATAAAAATGTTCCATTAACCAATTATTTTGAATACGGTGGGTACTGAAATCTTTCTAATTTTCATCAGTGGGTGCTGATATTAATTTCTTATAGTTACATTATTACGAAGATACAGTTAAACATCGTTTTCAGTGTCATGTTTATCTTTGCTCTAGTTAACCAACATTCAATATATTTATTTTCAGATATCAGGGCCAGATCTCTTCCCGCTTCTGCGTCCTCGGGATGTAGGCAAGGAGCGGGCATCCACCTCGGTGTGGTCTCTGCGGCGACCTTCATTGGCGCGTCCAGAGCAGTCCGGTTCGGCGGGAATCAATAAAACGGGCTCGGCCGTCGTCACCGCCTGTCCGGTCTTCTCGCGAACGTAGTTAAAACTCGAACAAGGCGCCGCACCGCGCCGCGCCGCACCGCCCGGTGACTTCCCCCTTGCGGTCCACGCTGCGCCGCGCCGGGTGCTGCCGCTGCCCACCCAGCCGCTGCCGTAACGGCCGTCGCGGGCGCTGGCGGGCATGCGGAAGCGCAGCCGCGCCCCCTGCGGCGGCGGCGGCGAGACGCGAAGCGACGCAAAGCGACGCAGCCGACGGCCATTTTGGAAGCAGCCATCTTGATCAGGGAAAGTACTGCATCTTGTAACGAGAAACGTATTTATGGCCTGCTTTTTTGTAATGAAAAAGGAGCTAAAATAATATTTATAGAATTATGTGAGTGTATGAATCAGCTTCATGTAATTTTATGAAATATATACGAGGTCGCAAGTTCTTTGCATATTTTCGCATTTGCTTTTTGATGTATTAGAATTTCTGTACGTGGTTCTTGCGAGCCGTTATGTTCAATTCAGATCATATGTTTTATATTTTATAAGGAGAATAAATAATGAAAATATTTCCAATTATTGTTAAGAGGTCTTTGTATCGTGTTCGTTATGATATATTTGATATATGTTTGTGATCAAAATTAATCCCTCTGGCCAAAGCAAAATGAAACGGAAAATGTCCTGACAGTACTAGGCATTGTGATGCAACGCATTCTCGGCGACCAGTTTGTGCAACCATCGTGTCAATGACTGACTGCAAATGTCATCACGTAATAAACCAGTTAGATGTGAGGACGTCCGGGACCCGCGGCTACGCGTAAGGGGAAAGCAGGAAGCCATTTCCTGTGGATGCTGCGTAATATGTCATGTATGCACTCACACAAGACAGGACTTGTGTGTTACGTAGAACGCAGCCGCTAGATTGACAAATTTTGTGATTGGATATTGGAAGTGTCGTTTGTTTTACGAAAAATGTGAAGATCATTCGTAATTTGAGAGCTGAGAGAATAATATTTCTACTGAATTAATTTCCATCTGTTAAAAGAACTTATATTGATATCCATTCTATGCGTGGTATTGGAAATTTATTTTTGCAAATACTGGGAATAAAGATGCATTTGAGGATTTTCCGTTGAGATCGTGAAAGACGATAAAGATGCATTTAATATAGTGAAACACGTACTGTCGAAAACCCGAAATTACGAAGAAGAGAAAGTTAGTATCTTCTAAAGTAGGCAAGGATTTTATAAGAATGCACCAGAACATGGCCTTGTACACGTCTGTTCTTAGACCGAGAAGAGAAGCACTTTTTTTCTTGTGGCGTGCCACGATTCCCTTATTTTGCGTGCTGAAAAACTTATCTAATAGCGATACTAAACGGGTAGCTAGGCTTTTTATGATTCTGAATAAATTTATTCTTTGTTTTTAGTGTTTATTTGTGGGTATGTGTGTTGTATAATTATGCAAGGCGTCGCGTGCACAGCAAATAGGCACTGTCCTACTTTCACAGTGAAAAACGAATTCTAGCAGGGACGGAAATTTCAAAGTGATCTAATTGCAATTATTAATCTCCCAACATGAACGAGGAAAGACTTCTGCAGACATGATCCAATGAATCCAAAGATACTACTCAGGCAGCCCCAGAACACATTATAGAATTACAGTTATTAGCAAATAATCATGTTGCGTCTGCTGGATACATTTTCGTATCTACTTATACATAAATATTAAAAAAATGTTTATACTGTGTATTATTTATTTCGAGTGGCAGGCAAAAACATTAAACAAACACTGACATTTTTGTGTATATCTGATTCTTCTCCACGTTCAAGGTGATCTTGATGAGTTGGGAACCTGACGGTTAAATTGCAATTGGGGACACATTTTTCGGGCTCTATTATTTTGTTGGACAAATGACGTACAAAATTCCCAAAAGTACGTTGCAATCAGTTATCTTTCGTGTTGTTGTTAAGGAATATAAAATCAATATAAAAACTAATATTGGCAACAATAAAAACTGGATGTCTTTTAAGAGGTATACTAATGAAAAGAAAAGTACTGGCAAATACATTTTACATTTTGAAGATAATAAAATAAATATGTTGTTGATAAATTCAACGCTATCGTCATATATAAGACTGTACTTTTCAAAAATAGAGTGTACTTTTAAAAGCATATTATAATTTTTTTGCGCTGATTTCGGTTTAGCCATAATAAGTTATGGAAAACATAATTAGTTCCAATCAATGTAAGTAAGGCGAATATTGTAAAACGAAGATTTGAAATAGTTTATTTTGTAATACTGATTCTTATAAATCATAGAATGTATTAAGGATATTGTGTATGCCAGGAGAAGCCGTGTTTGAGGTTATGGTGGAAACAGGAAAATAAAAAGAATATATGGGCCACAATTCAAATGCAAAGAAGTGCTCCGTCATAACGTGGCCATCTCCAATGCATCAGCATGCTGTGCCATACATGATTACAACGCAACGAAAGGGGTTCTCTAGCATTAAACAAAATCGTGGTTCGACGAAATTGTTTCAGCAACGATTACATTCTCAACAGAAATATACTCATCATCGTGATATACGAGCACATGAGTGAATTTGCTTCCCACTGCGTCTACCGCAGAGCTTCGTTGACGCTTTGAGCTTCACCCGCCGGCCGCCTGGGGCGTGCGCGCGGGCGGCAGTCCGCAGGCCGTAAACGTCCCCTGCGGAGGCGGCAGCTGTCACTCGCGCGTCGACCGGCTCCTTAATGAGCGCGCGCGCCGCCGTCGCCCCAGGCGAGCGTTGGATGCGAACTCGCACCTCCCGCTGCTTCCCTCTCCGCCTCCCCCAACGCCGCCACTGCCCCGCCCGTTCGCTGCCGCTATCGTTATCATCATTACCATAATCGTCACTACCACCAGCACTGTCAGCAGCAGCACTACCACCATCACCACTAGTACGACAACAACTTCCACCGCTCCCGGAGACACCTCCGCCACCGCTGCCCCCACTGCCGCCTCTGCCAACCCACTCACTGCCACTATCGCAAACATCACTGTTACCAGCACTATCAGCAGAAACACTTACACCACAACCACTACAACTCGCACATCCACCACCACCACCATCAACAGCAGCGACCGTTCTGCCACTATCAGCGGCGCCAATATAATGACAATATAATGACAATCGCTATCAACACCGCCGCTGTCTCCACATCACCGCCACTATGGTAATCACCAGTACCGTAACCCCCACTTCCATTGGTGTCACGAATACCATCACTATCATCATCATCAGCAGCAGCAGCTCCACCACAGATACCACCACCACATCCACCATCACAACCTCCATCGACACAATCCCCGCAATCACCAACACCGTCATAAGGCGTGGTACCATTGTCACTATCATCAACGCCACGATCATCATCACACACAACTCTACCTCTTGCCATAGGCTGCCAGCGCCGTCAACACCGCCGCCGATATATCACTGTCACAATCGCAATCACCACTACCAAAATAGCCACTTTCATAACCGTCACTATTACTGTCATTATCGTCAGCAGAAACACCACCACAATCACCACCACCATTAGCGGTAGCACTGTCATTGCAAATCATCATTCCACACCACTACCTCTTGCCATAGTAACGATCGCCGTCAACACCTTCGATGCTCTTCGAGTAGTCACTGCTGTAACCTCCACAACTTTTTCTACTTCGTCTGCCACCGCCCCAGTATCTTCGCTACGTCGTAATGCTCTCTGCCGTCACAATCGCCATCGCCATCACCACCACCGCCGCCGCCGCAGCTGTCGTAAATGTTTATGGAAGGCTTCCGCGGCAAGCTATGGTTCGGGCGCGGTTCGATGTTTCCTGTTCTACATTCCTCCTTGTGAAACAGATACGCGAATGAGATTGGCGACGAATGTGGTAGAGCAACTGCGGCGGCTCTTGGGCAGAATATCGATATTTGTTGAAAACTCAAGCTCAGAATAATAACGTATCATGTTTTCTGAATTCCAGATTTTGAAAGCACTAATGTTCAGAAATATTTCGTAAATGATCGACACTAAAACCACTTAAATTATAATGACAGAAAATACTTATTTTAATTGTTATATTAATCATATGCTAATCATATGATGAGTTAGTAGTAGTGATATTTTCAGTATCAGTGGTCCGATTTTGAAATAACATTTTTTCACGAAATTATGGATGAGGACGCTTTAATGGTGGAGATACTTATGAGTAACTTTTTAGAACAAAATTGAGACTTAAGTCTGCGCTTATTGATATCGCCGTCTAAATAAAGATACACTAGCGATACAATGACTAATGCAATCATGACAAACAAATAATGAATTAATAATGGATGATTATAAATCGATGAAATATTCTTCACACACACACACACACACACACACACACACACACACACATATATATATATATATATATATATATATATATATATATACACACACATATATGTTGGTCTTCCAAATCCTGTCAAGCCACAGATACGAGATGAAAACACATTTGCCTTGCTTGAGATTAGAATCTGCTGACCTAAGTTGGTATTTGATTTTATTTCTTTCTATAGACGTAGAGTTTGGTCGATGACCAGTACACATTTCTGAGTTATGTCGGATTTTATTCTGGAACCCAATACACGTTCTTGGCGTGACCGATGAAGGACACAAATTATTTCTTACCTACGTGTACTAGAAGCTATTAACTCTTTTATGAATTACTTAATGCTTTAAACTGTAAAATAAGTCGTGTATTGTAACCAATTTAAGAAGGTGATTGCTGTCTTGACCAGTTAGGTTTAGACAAGTCACGTTTGGTCCTAGTCACGATAAGCGTTTAAGTTGTTTGTACAATACTTACCTGACCGCTTCGTAATTTTCTGTTCTTAATGCTATTTACGGGCACTCAACGCATATATTGTTGTAAATCGTCAACGTAGCTTCGAGCAATTGGCGAGTGTGATGGGTGCGGTAAGTGAGAAGTCTCTGATATCGGAGAGAGTACTCAATGTCTTAGTGAATCATAACTGCTCTAAAGAAGGCGAATTAATCATCGATACTTCGGAGTGTAAAGGAAGGTTGTCTTATTTATGTCGCATGGTCAAGAGTAATTCTTTTCCGTACAATGATAACGCAGGTTGATAACTATGTTACGAGCAAGGAAGATGAATTTTTGATACTGGCATTTCGACGTTTTCATTGATGTACAGGATGAGGATGAAAATTATTAGAAGCAGAGCCTACCTCTCTCTGATGTTTGAATCTGAGCTCCAGTGAATTTCAAGTAAGCTTACTGTCATTCTTGAAGAAATTACAGGAAATTCAAACTCGAAAGTGAGAGATTTCTTAATCAATCGGCTCTATAAATTTGATGAAATAGTAAATGGATCAAAGAGCTTTTCAGTTTTCAAAATTTGTAATTGTGGATACTTTTTTGTGATATGCATTTCGAGTATCTAATTCTACTTTTTTCTACTTATTCCTTGAGAGTCCTTCTCAGGGTGACTGGGTAAGGAATTGCGGAACACAAGTTATATTGCTTCAAAAATTAAGCATAGAACTTACCGTCTTTAAATTTTGAGTTAGCAGCCTCTACCTCCTACGTTTGCCTAAAGTTTTTGACTTCAACGCCCATGATGTTTTCAATTGCATCTTAAGTTTACAAATATTAGAAAATAAGTTTAAATCATCGTAATCGTGTATCTGGCACTCACTCTCTAAAATTATTGCATTCCTTAAATTATCCTCCACCTATTTTCACAGCTCTACATTATAATTTCATGATAATATGTATGACAGTTGCGTTGAATTTTAACGATCGTATTTACGAGTACTCCGAGGGTCATTTTTGCAACTCATTAAGAACAGTTTCGTAGGACTTCTTTTTTTGTTAAAGCTGCTTATCTTTGCACACTGAGCACTAGAACACGTGTTGCGTGTTACACCTGCTTTACCAAGTCATATGAAATGTAATAGTCCCGGAAAAAACATCACATAATGATTTTAGTTTTGTTTTCAATTACTCTTGCATTCAATTATTGTTATACTGACATAAAAAGTAAAATGTTGAGAAAAACGGAAAGAATAGGAGGAATATTTTCAATTTATTCTTCAACTAGCACTAGAACATGTAAACATCAATAGTAGTGTTTTGCTTGTTTCGTAGTATTCGAGTTTTGCAACTGTGACTGAATTTTCTTTAGTGCCTTTCAAAGAGGATTAATTGAAACTCAAGAGAATTTTAATACTTAAACATACGATAATAAACAAAATCGGAATTTGATCTGAGACGAAATAATTATCTTTGTTAGGTACTACTTTTTACCCCCCTTTCATAGTTTCTTTATGACCTGTTGAAAAATTCACGTTATCTCTAAATCTCGAGAGTACGTGACTAGTTCAGAATTACCACAGAATCCTATGATCACGTGAGTATTGACAATTCATATGTAGTATTCTTCTCCGAGGAGCTGAGTAATAATGCACAGTTGTTTGCAGCTGACTATTCATGCTCGGGCTCAGTTGACGATTCACGTTCCCTTCACTTGCCAATGTATTTTTTTTATTATATTAACATCCGTGTTATTTTGCCATCATCTTAAATGTTCTCGGGCCTGGATATCGTTTGTATCCTCTCTCAGAGATCAACGTTTCACGTGTGCTCTCTTTACCTGCTCGGGTATGTATGTGAAATGTGTTGCTTTGAAGATTTGATGTTTTCTTTGTGTGATTACAGATCACCGGTTTAGAAACCCCACGCCCCTTTCACGCGTTGGTAATTTACATACTGGATGAAATTTCATTTAATTAACGTATGTAGGGTTAACTACGTATTTAGATTCCTTTGATACGATTTTTATAACTTTTACCCCTGCTAATATTATTTTAATTGCAATTTGTATCAAAATTTCCTTAAAATTGTTAGTTTAGAGTTATGAATTAGAATTTGTTTAGAACACGCTGAAGATAGTAGATAATTGCACATATTCGTGCATACATGACATTCAACTATTAAGGTTTATTAATTCATCACTGATATTTATTAATAAAATTTTTTGGTAACATTACTTCAGACCTCTCACATATCAGTCAGATTTGGCGGAATAGGATACACTTTCGAAACATAGGCTGTCTTAATTACAAATTCTCTGGTTTCCACTCTGAAGCAAAACTATTCTTGTAGATCGAGATTTATTTTATCGCACGAATTACTTTTGAATTTTTATGTGTAAAGGCAATATGAATAATAATCCCTTTTTGAGACTATTTTCACTAACAAGTGGTGTATATACCCCATCTCCCAAAATTCTTAAAAAGATAAAATGTTTATAAGGGAGAAAAATTATATAAACACTTCGTATTCACATAATACTGTGGTGCGAAGGTATGTTATATGTCCCCGCTCTTTGTACACGTGAGTCGTCATTTGGCTGCGTCACATTTAGCAAGTTTTGGTCATTAGAAGTCTACCCCACCGGAAGAAAGTCCAACGCGTTTTATTGTAAAAGAGTTCAAAATGATACAAAACGACCAACATTGTTATCTGTGAGCAACCCAGAATGGTGTCCGTAATTCCTTTGTTTGTTTGTTTGTTTGAAGACAGCTGAGAAAAAGCACCAAGTTCCCATTGGTGCGGCACTGTCTGAAATACTAATTTGCTATATTATACTTATATACAACATAAGTCACAACTACTATTGTATAAAATGAAAATAACAAGACGATTTCTATTTATTGTAACAACTACTAATAACTTGATGATTATAACATAATGATTTATACAATCAATATCAGGCGAATGCCAGAGCATTACCCTAACAAACGGGCTACGAACCGCACGAGATATTTCCTTTCTCTTCCTTTCCCTCTCTTCACCTCTTACTTATACACACTCACATACGTACATACACTACACTTCCACACATGTCGGGAGATTAGAGCTCGTCTCGGCTGGAGCGGTGTCCCGTTGGGGGAGAATCCTTGTGAAGGAAAACTACGCGTGGCAACCCGTAGGTCATTTCCAGGTATCAACTTCCAACAGGGAGGAACTCCTCCACCTTCCATGATAAAACATTCGGCAAACTAACATGACTAATGACCATAGCAGGAGACATACCCCGAGCCATAAGGCAATCCATTTATCCGACATAAATTCCGAACGGATAGAACGAGATTAAAACCTCAATATCAGTAGATGGAAATTAAGCTGCTGACCACTACACCACACCACTCCGCGGATAAACGACGTACACGACACGTGGTTGACGCGAGGTTCTGGGAATAGGGGAGGTGCAGTCGACGGCGCGACACTAAATTGGAGACCCAATTCAGTCAGGATCTGGGGCAAGCTCCCCTCCCCTTTCTGGGCAGACGTGTATTTTACCGTCTATTTCAATAACGAAATATACGTTTACAGAAACATAGTTTCTGTAAGTCTCTTTTAAGTCCTAAAGATTTGCCACACCCGTACATTTTTTGACCACACCCCAGCGAAAAATCCCCGCGTAAAACCCCGGTCGCGGCAGCCGCGCCCGCCCCGTCGCGCTGCGCGAACGGTACCGCTCTCCGCGGACAATGACATAACGTTATTTGAATCCGCGGGCGCCGTGACGCAGCAGGGACGAGGGGGCGCCTGCGTCTGCGTTAACGTGGCGGCCGACGTCAGCGCGCCCGGCGGCGGTGGACAGACAACAGTGGTTGAATATGAGACATTCGACAAGGATTCCATTTTTCTATTACCTGGGCTCTCACTCATCAACGACGCAGTATCTAAACTTTAAGATTACCCATGTCTCAAATTTTGTTCGAAACAATGAACATGAAATTCGCAAAGGTTCTCCATCAAACCCTACCTAAAAAAACGTACTTCGCCAATTTGTAGGGATATATAGGGACTGTGAATCATGAGGAAAAATGACAATAAGGAAAACAGTGGGTTGAATCTGAATACTCGAATAATTGAGTCCACAACCGATCTTCGTGGCTGAAGAGTCGGATTGGAATGTATGTCCACCGAGAATTGTACTGTTAACCACTGTGTAGCAGGTTTGGCGGGCGGGCGACCTCAGGCAGTGACGTCGTTGCCGGCGGGCTGGGTTCGAGTCCAGCTGTGTGTAACTAGTCCCCGCCGCCTGTTCCTCGCAGCATGTCTTCCGCGTGGCTGTCGCTAATGCCTGGATTCCGTGATTGGAGTCCCTTGAATGCCTTGATGAAGTGTTTGCTTTTTTTTCTTTTCAGCTTCCGTGTTTGAGAATTGGAGGATTTGCAATGCGAATGAGGCGTGGGCACGAAACAGTTTTCTGGGTAAAGCTGTGAATCTTCGTACCAAAGAACAAGGTTTACTTAAGTTATGTCGTGTACATTTTAGTATACCGTTGAGTTTCAGATATTTTTTTTTTATTTGCCTTAAGTTACTGTGCAGTTCCTTAAATAGCTTTTACGTTCATAGAACCAATTATGAATCAAATACTAGAGAATATTCAAAGAATACTAGAATTATTGAAATAATATTTTCGACATCATCTGTGGTTGTGCGCAGAACACCTGAATTTATAGTGAGCGTGGGATTATTTCTTGTATTCCTGTACCTTAAGAAGATTTTAAAATGTTGAAAACTCGAAGTCCAGTTACAAACGATTGAATTAACTTCATAATATTCTCTAATGTCGAAAAGTATATTCCAGTTATGATAATTTAATTACATTCTCACTGCAACTAGAGACATCTTTCTATCAATCTTTGATGGATATTGAAAGAGGTGATCGGTGAACACGATACCAGAAATTTAGCTCATTATTTGATCCCATAATTATTTTCCTTCAAAGGTTACTTGAAAATAATTGTGGGACGGGCAAAAGTGGCTCAGAGCATCAACTGATGCCACTGCAGTGCCTCTGACCAATAGGTCCTGGGGTTCGAGTCCCGAGCTAGGTCGAATTCAGTCTCTGTCTGGAGAAGAATTCTAGCGGCCGGCAGCTTTGATAGCTTTTCTTGGTTTATCCGACCAACACCAGGCGAATGCCGAAGGAGTACCCTAACAAACGGGCCACAGGCCGCGCTCGATCTTTCTTTCCTCTTTCTTATACAAACACATGTACATGCGATACACTACCACACATGTCGGAAGATCAGTCGGGAGCATAGAGCTTCTCCCAGCTAGGACAGTACCCTGCTGGTGGGACATACCTGATTGAGGAAACTCCCGCAAGCCGACGTGGAGTTAGGCCTCTGATCTCAAGATTCAACTGGAGAAGTATACCGACACCACTAGAGATAAATCATACACTACACTTACTAATGACCACAGCAGTCGACGCGTCTGGCAACACGAAATAATCAATTAATCAAGAAGTAATATTTAACGAACATCACCCGCGCAAGCGCAGTATTTTATCCCGTTAAAGTTGTAAAAAATGAATACTGTCCAGAAAATCAAAAAGTGGAGATGACTTCGGCTTTGGCCACAACGACGAAACCGCGGAAGTTCGTGGCGCGACTAAGCGATGCGAAGAGCCACGTCTCAAAGCGTGAGACAATTGCGTTAACCACACAGTTTCCACGCGCGGGGGAATGAGGTCCCGGGCGATCACGACGCCGCGGGCAAAGTGTGGGGCTCACGCCTCTTTCGACGCTCGCCTGTTCTGCCCGCCTCCCCAAACAACACGCTTCCTCCTCCTTCGTGAGATGACGCATCAGCAAAGCGGTGAAATGCGGCTCCGCTTCAATTCAATTCAATTATGCCTTTTATTACGTGGCAAGGTTCAGGTCATCAGGCCTGAACTTCGGAAGGGTCACACAAATTTCTTTACGCTCCTTTCGTTGTCGAGCAGAGAAAGACGGTATTACTAGGGACACGAAACAAACGATTGGAATTTAGCACAGATGCATTTTTTAGGCTGGTGGATATATATGTGGTAAATCTACAACATGGGACAGCAGGATTTAATTCCTCGGCGTTCAAAGGGTTTTTTACCCTTAAAACTTCATGGCTTCAATGAGGTTTAAAACCACGAACTTGGATTCAACCTTCCGATACCTTAACCGTGATACCAATGGATTATCTCCCGCTTTCATTGGCTCAAGTGTTTCACTTTAGCTTCTCATTGGCTCAAGTATTTAATTGACATTGGTTTGACAATACATTTTATGCTTTGTATTAGGAATTTCGTGCTTTGTAGTGTTTTGGATAGGGCCATGTTGCTGAGCATAGCCATAGCCACCTTCGCCATTTTGGACGCCTCCTCTGCCATGACCTTGTCTCTCCAGCGTCACCACCTCTCCGCGCCGCTGCCACCCTCGCCGCAGCCTCTACTCATGACTCGACGGCACCGACGTCCCTTTTCCTTGTCGGCGAGAGTGGGTGGCCATGTCCTCCTCAGTCATTTTGCGTCGTGTCTCCTCCACCATCATATTGTGCGCGACGCTCTCAGCGGCATGGCCCCCTTTGCCGCCGCCACTCTCGCAGCAGCTTCTACCCGCTCCCCGCCGGCATCGCCTCCCCTTTTCATTGTCGTAGAGAATGGCCGTAGCTTCCTCCGCTATTTTGCACGACTCCTCCGCCAGCACTTCGTGGGCGTGCGCTGTCTAATCGGTCGCAAAAGCTCACCTCACTGCCACCTTTGCTGCCACAACCCTCGTCGCAGCTTCTGCTCGTGCCCCGTCGAAACTGACTCCCCTTTTCGTTGTCGGCAAGCACCGCCATAGCCACTTCCGCCATTTTGCATGACTCCTCCGTCATCACCGCGTCGCTGTCTCACCGGCTCCTCCCCCTCACGTTACCGCGACGCCTTTGCCGCTGCCACCCTCACTGCAAGTTCTCTTCGTGGCCCAACGGCTCCCCTTTTTGCTGGACATGGCCATAGCCTCTTTCGCCATTTTGCACGTCTCCTCCGCCATCACTTCGTGCGCGAGCGCTGTTTCACCGGCGGCGCCGCCTTTGCCGCCGCCACCCTCGTCGCAGCTTCTGCTTGTTGCCCATCGCAGCGGCGCGCGCGGCGCAGGCCGCTCGGCGTCGTGTCCCCTTTGAAGGCGCCGCCGCCGCCGCTCGTGCACCGGCGACTTGTCTGCGGTCGCTTACAGAATGTCCTCGTTATCATTCCCCTCCCCGGCCAGCCACTCCCAAGGGCAGCGACGACGTGAGCGGCGCTGGGGCTGTTACTGGCGGTTTATGTGAGTGTTCGCTCCTTGTTCTTTAGCCAAAGACGTCATTGATTCTCTGTAGAAGTGTTTAGAGGGAAAACGTACAAGGGTTTCTGTGATTGGTTGTCTTGAGAGTCGAATGCTACGAGAGGAGGATGGAGGATGAGAAAATGACTTCACCTACCTAAATCTTAAGACCATATCAGAAAATGAGTGAAGAACTTTGATTTTTACGTGATTGTGAAGATGTAATACGAACGATGATCTAGCAACGGGGGAATGAGAGGAGAAACGAAATAACCCCGAAAACATCTGCCGCGAGCGCGCTTTGTCCATCTCAAATTTCGTGTTGATCATCGGATTTTTACCCAGTTCTAGCACTGAAAGGCGAGCAGCCTGATCGCGGACCGCCCCCATCTGAAATTTATAATGCACATTTGTTTAGAAATGGGTACTTCAAAAATTGATATAGGGAAGGCTTTTCAAAATGTGTCCATAAGAGCTATTTGTCCTCCCGAGAGGGCCAGTGCTCCTGGGGGCATACTCAATTTCCCCTTAATTTCCGCTCTCATTTCCCCTCCAAATCCAGAAAGCGATGCACACGCGCCGCTAGTACAGTTTCGGTAGCGAAGGCGACAAGAGGGCTGTCTGTGGCGCAGAAGGTAAGCACGAAATATTATGTTGCTTCGATTCCTATGCCGCAATAGTGATGGTGGTGTCTAAATGGTTTGTGTACAAAAATAAAAATCATCGTTTAAAAGAAAATGAACGTACAGAAACATTGTGATACATATGTCTTTACCGCACATTTAAAATTATAGCAGGAGGGCAAGAATGGCTGCCAAAATGTCAAGAACATTTGATGTGGTAGTACAAAACTTAATGTATTGCAAACTTAATGTATAATAATTGAATGAACGACAATAACGTGATTTAATTAATGTTTTGACATTTCACTGAAGTATTGTTCTTTTTTTTAATTAGAATTCAGATACCGCAACTGCAAGGCATTTCCATGTAAAGTTAGTACAATTCTTTCTATCATACTTGTCTCTCCGAGATTAAGAACGAACAATATGTTTATCGCTTTAATAATGTATCTTTAATAATAGTAGTTTTCAATTAATACAAGGAATCTACGTGAGCATTGGAAATTTGTTCAACGAAGCATTATCTAACATCTTACTTATTTAATTTTATTTGTAAATTTATTCGACAATGTTGAATGAACATTAGCCGCTTTCAAATTTAACATTTATGTTAAAAACAGAAGTGAAACATCTTTTACCAGACATTAATTTATGACGAACATTCATTAGTCAGGAAAACGAGTGAATTCTCGATAATATAAAATGGAAGTAAATTCTACTTTTTATCCCCATGCAACACACTGCCCGCCACGCTTCGCCTCGCCTTACCCAACCCAACCCCAGCGTCCTCTTTACGCCGATATCAGTGCTTTGATATCGTGGCACAGCCCTGAAAGCACATCTGAAACCATGAAGTACATTCATATTTATTCATCGAGGCTGTAGGCCGAGCTGTTTTGTTCGCCACGTGCATGCTGCAGATGCGGACTCGTGTCTTTGCCGGGCGTCGACCCAGTGACCCTCCACACCAGAGCCGACACTCAAGGTCTTTATCATGTTTATCTGGTTGTCGGAATGAAATACACCTCTTCACTGCTCGCTGGGAGGGAGGTCGTAAGGACAAGTTCTACGCCCTCGGGCTTTGTGAGCTATAGGGCTACCCCTCGGGACGGAGAAGCAGCGATAATGTGTGTTCGAGCTAAAGATCACCTTGGCATCGTGCACATACAACTTGCTTGAGTTCAAATGTCTCGTCTCGTCCTGAAGGCCTTTCTTTCCGAAAGCAAAATGCGACCAATGTTTAGCTGGTTATAAAGCACACGTAAAATCATTAAGCGAAAACTGGCGTTTCGCAGCTAAGCCACTAATACTACGTCATTTGTTAGTATTTTGAAAGAAACAGCATGTTCAAAAACACACACACATACACTTACTTACACATTACTTATACACATGTGCATAAATGTGCACACACACACGTACATGCACATGATATTCAGTTCCGAACGCTCAATGGACAATGAAAATAGAAAAATAGCAAAAAAATATAATAGCATTATTGTACTATTTGACAATTAAAAAATACTGGTATATAACCTGATTTCAAATCGCATTCTTTAAGATTGTTTAAGTTACTTTGTGCAATGAATGTTAATGGTAAAGTAAATTTTTAGGAAATGGACATTTAGAAATTTTAATATGAAATTAATGTCATGGTATCACATAATTAACAGTTATGACAAAAGTAAATAGTGTGAGTGCTCTTCCATTAACTTTGGAGGGGGGCGTGAATTAATTGATGACGCATAGAGTTTCCACTGTTGGGGTCCGAGTTTTATCTTCGGCTAATCCATGTGGAGTTTTTTTGACGAGCAAAACAAGCTTTCGCCGGGTTGTCTTGGAGTTCTCCCGTTTGCTCTGTCTTCCATTCCATTATTTCTCCCTCATCATTTATCTCATATTTATTGGCATCACCTGAGTAGAGCTTTACTCATGGCCTCTATGACCCTACTAGTTGTACTAAAATTGAATGAATAAATATGTAAACATTAATTCTGCAATAAATACAACTGCAACGAGTGACAGATCCATCGATCACATTTAACGACCTCCAAAACTCTGACTTCAAATTTAACAAACATTTGTATTAATGAAACCCCCATTTATTAATAGCAAACAACCCGATATTGGACAAAAAAATACTTTGACTGGAATATATTTTTTAAATTAGCATCATACTTAATTACATTTCTCACATGTTTCTACAAAAAATCCCGCGCACCTAATTTACGAATGTGCCCTAGTCTGGACCACTCGGTGAAGACGCTCTACGTAGTTCTGTGACCCGCAAGCGTGCGCCCTTGAAAAAGCGTGCGCGTGCGCGGGGCGCGTGACGCAGCGGGCCAGGTCACGCCCGCCGGCCGCGCGCGCACGGCTACCGGCGTGCGCGGGGCTGAGAGCGGGGCGGGGCGCGGGGCGGGCGCCGCAGGCATTTTTGCGCACGCGCGCGACACATACACTCGAGTACATTGACGTTCCGTGCAGCGGCCGAGGCTTAGCGGGGACTGCGAAACGGAGTTTTTCCAAGACACTACTGTTACCGCCGCTGCACCGAGCACTGCGGAGCACTTGCTGTTCCCGTGTTTTTGTTACGAGTGTTGTGTCTGCTGGAGCATTCTTTCGTTTCTATTGAATATAAAGTTAAAAACCCTATATTAGTTATTCATGTGAAATATGACATCAAATAACTAGTATGAATCGTAATATCGATTATCAATGTAATTGAAGAGGGTAGGTTTTTTTTCGGAGCTCAAGAAAACGAGCACAGATTGCACAAGATATCAACCCTCTAACTTTCGAAAATCGCAGTAATATTTCTTCTAAAATTCGCAACCATACGTAAATCATTCCTTGGATTTTCTAACAGGAAAAATGATTAAAAATCGTCTTCGGCTTATCAACGGTTCGGTAATAATTTTGTTTTAGTATTGCTGCTTATATTATACTCCCGGCCAAGTCATATGAAAATACCTCATACTCGTAAATACCTATGAAAAAAAGTAGCTAGACTGTGAGCTAACTTGTGACGTGTGCGTGTCAGCTGAAAGGATACACAAAAATCGTTCAAGATAACCATGAAGTAGTCAATTCCCACAACCAATACGCGTTTAAAAGCAGACACACGCTTCGATTCCTGCAGACTAAAATGTTTGAAGAACCCTCCTACGACTGTATACCGATAAGTACTGTATAATGAAATCAAAACAATCGAAACTGTGTACAAATACCTACAGGATTCCTTAACTGGCGTTGGAAAGGATGTACTCGTTTGGCGTAATAACCTGTGAAGACTCTTCACCTACACTGCCGGCGCTGGTGTGTTTGCGCAGAGCTCTCCGTGTTTACTCAGCTGACAGTACCAATGAAATACGCGAGAGATCGCTAACCGTTCCTTTAAGTTCCTTTAGGACATGTTAAAAAGCATATTTTTTGCTTGACTAAAGTAACGTATGCAATTGTCGCAATCGTTGTTAACAATAGATAAATGTTTCTTAGATAACTTGAGCTTTTAGTTACTGTTTTAGAGTTATTATGATGAAATTATAGTTTGTATTTCTTCAAAATCCGAGTTTTATTAGTATATCTGATATAAAAAATTCCGTTAATTTTGTTTTTAGTATTTGTGTGTATATGTATTTGATTTATGAGATGGGATTTGTCTGACATTTGCCAGCGAGCCGTGTTTCCAGGGCTGGGCAGTTTTTATTTATTGTCCACGTAGGGTGGTTAATAAGGGAGACATATGACGAGCATGACGCACTCGCAGTTAAATGGTTTGGTCATAGTTGTGTTGACTGTATTTCGTGCAAAATAATTTTTATCTTTCAGATACAAAGAACCCGCAGTATATTCAGATCCCGAAAAAGTAGGTTATTCACATTCTGAAAAAATAAAAAATCTGTTTCACAACAATTTATTAGTGTAAATTTCTTTCACTTCTATATATCAAGGTATGACATTTTTATCTGAAATGTAAGACTAATGTGTTTTGTACGTACAAGTAGATCAAAAATAACCAAATCATGTATGAATCCAAGTGTTAATTTTCAGACATGCGTAAGAATTGATTGTTGCTAAATCTGACCTTTGTAGTACAGGCATGGCAAATTCATTTGAGATAGAAATTGATTGCTTATTGCTCTGGACTCCATACGATACATCATGACAATTAATAGTTTTTGTATGCGGTGTGGAGAAGGATTTGCAACTAGATGATGTTGCAGGCACAGTCAAACAAGGAAATTCAAGAGGAATACTTGTCAGAGTCTAGTGATGAGGCAGGGTCTGTGATGTATAAGGCGTTGATACAAGGGAGATAATCGGTGTCTTTGAGCAGGTCGAATCTTAACTGGCTTACTGCCGGGATGGGAGGACAATAAAACGTTGTCGTGTGGGATATATCAGATCCAGCTAACATGTCTCATTAGAAGTGAATTTAGAGCAGACAATCCTTCGCACTTCTATTATAATGAGACCCAGCAACTCATATTATTCTTATTGTGTAATTAATTTATTTACTGAATTTTAAATATCCTCTTGTTTATGTACACATATTCATTTTTTAATAAAATGATTTTATAGTATGAATTACAAGAAAAATGTGGAGTGAAAAGTCTGATTAAAATATTGATTCTCGAAAAAATTCACAAATTATGGAGTCATAATCAAATAATTTTATTTTACGTTTTTAGATACGATAATAGAAATATAAGAAAGTCGAAGCGTGTCAAAGTATAACTTTTTGTCGTTTACCTGCTTCTTATCGTCAAACTAGTTCCAATTCTTGTGATTGAGAAGCATGCTTACCTTCCATTGGGAGCTCCAGAGTTCGATTCACGGCGTGGATAAGAAAAAAAAAAGTATAGCTTTCAAAACATGTAGATATCAATTCCTCTGAATGTGACTATAAAAGTACCTGTCTACAGCTCATTACCGCAACAGCAATCTGGATATGCTTCACAGGCCGATTTCTCTTAGCTCTTTACGGATTGCTGCTGGGAGAAATCATCTTTGGGTTCGATGTCAGCAGCATTTGTAATAGTGGTCCTTCGTCCAAAACGAAATTCATAATATCCCGGAATACGAATTATTTCTACATACTTTCATAGATAATCCGCTTCATGGGTCCAATCATAAAAGACGTTTGCATGAGTGCTGTGTTCTCTTTCGCCAATATTAATAACATCTAGTGCAATGGAAGAAAATAGACGGTATTAAAGCAATATCCCGGATTCACCCAGGACACTGTGCTTTTGATCGTCAAGTCGTGATGGTTAGAAGGCAATTTTGTGGCGAGATTTGAAACCGACTTTTGTGACCTATATTTTAGGAAAACAGTTCGTGAACGTAAACACTGGAGAAAAATTATTTAAAAGTGGAGTGCTTTATTCGTTTCTCTTTTTCGAGACGACTTCAGTTATAGACATCATATCCACTGGTGTATGTCGTGACTTATTAGAAACTAATGTTATAAAAGGACGTTTGGTAGTCTTGCATACAGAGATATAATCAACTTTGCCAAGATAATCTCGATCATCCTCAGAACCGTGTTAATAAAATAAAATATTAGTACATAGAAAGACAATTAAAATAAAATATAATGATGACAATAGATTATAAACTGGGGGAGCAACAGAAATGAATAAAATCTCACAAAATGGTTAAAAAAAAGCTCACGCACTGCTCAAGAACGTCTAATAAAATACTCTCTTATTACCCTGCAATAAATTCTATATTTTAACAAAAAAATATCTCCACGAATGCTAAATAGTCTGCATGAACATTTACGAATGGAATACGGATATAATCAACAGTTATTTTTATTCCAAGAATATCAAAACTGTTGCTATTCCATAATGCAACACAAGAATAGCAAATATTTAATGGCTGGCGCCCTCTTCCTTGGAGTCTAGATGTTGCGTGATGTCAGCTAAGACAGTAACACCTAAGCAGTGACGCACTGCGTATGATAATTAAGTCAGTACTCACAATGTGAGAATTGACAGCTTATCACAATTAAATATTTGCGTTTTCCTGTCAAATTATACCCTGTTTCATTGCTTTTTGTAATTTTTCCCGAGTTCTTGGGTATCCAGCGAAACCATGAACAGAGTCTGAGTAGTATTTCAATTTATGTTTGCATTGGGAATTAATAATACAGGTTTTTCAAAGTAAAATGTAGTAAGGTAAAAATCAATTCACAAGTTAATTTTGTTTAATTTGTGGATTTTACATCTGTTTTATTTTATTAAGTTGCAATACTGTATAAAATTATAGGTGCAACACCTCTATATTATAAACTGTGATGATTATGTTTAGTAGTTTATGATTCAGAAAAAATCTGCTAAAAGCATCCCCTTGTCCGCATCAACCCTGAAAAAATGCTAAAAACGTTTTTGATCCTGCATTGATGCGTCGGCGCCATCTTCGTGTGAGAAGAAAGAAAGATGCTTGCGTGAGGTCGGCTTCTTTTTTCGTTGCCCCGTTGCGCTCCACCTGCGTTTTTGTACCATGCGCCACGCCCTCTTCCTTTCCCGTTGGCGGCTTCGGCGATTGTTAGCAGCAATTTTTTTGGTAACTGTTTTGTAATGAACTTTCGCAATACGGCTACTCTGCTTTCTCATATTTTGTTCTTCACGCTAGCGGTGTAGATTAATAAAACCGGACGACCTGAAAGAGTAGTAGTTCAGGGTTCACTCGTTTTGGGAACACCGCCAATTTTGAAACTTGTTTAAAAAAAATCATGGATGTGAAGATATTCAGTTCGAATTTTGCGTGACGAACGGTCGATGACCGGAATTCTCAATTGCGTCATTCGGAAGTTTCTCTTTTTTGGCCTGTTCTCTTAGGCGTTTCGGCGAAGACGGTTAAGAAGTGAGTTTCGTAATGTCATGTGTGTGTTTTGTTTTGTTACTAGCTCCATTTGAAAGGAAATACCTGTGGTGATGATTAGACGTAAAAATATAAATCTCTTATTTTCTCAATACTTCAAATGATGTCACGAGAAATGAAGTGACATTAACCTGAAAACAATACAAAGTGTCGGAGAACATAGTACACAGTTTCATGAAAATAATATTGTTCTGTGAACTCAGATATTACTCTCCAAATTATATTTTTTATATAATACTGTGTAGTTCAACATCTGACACCAAAAATAGATTAGAAACTATTAAGAAATATTAAGTGCCAGTTATGTCTTAGAGCTTATAAATTTATTCAAACGTAACACACAAGTAATAGTATAAATAAAGAATGTCAGTTTAAATTTTTCACTACACCAATTTGAGGATGATTATATATGCAAAACAGTACTCGCCTGACCGCTGTGGTGTGCGGATCGTTCCCGCAGCTCCGTAGTGTCTTACCTTGCTCGCCTGCGAGGGCGCCAAGATAAGGAAAAGTCTAGCGATAACAACCAGTGCGCACTAGCTCTAAGTGAACAGTTACAGTTGTGAAGCATAACGGTGTTTCATCCTATTCATATTTTCTAATCAACTTAACAAAAGATAACATATACTAAAACTCAGTCGATTACCGAAGTATTTTCGGGTAGGATCAGTAGCATGTAGTGCGATTGCATGCTACTGACACCCGGGAAGCTGTTTACTTCAAGAAATGTCATCCGAAGAATCAACAGGCAGCGACAGCAACGCCATGGATCATGATTCATCTGCTCCCGTCAACCTGACGCAGAATGTATGGCAAATATACACACCAGCTCGGTCAAAAAGGCCGAACCCTGACGTCCTCGACCCTGAAGCTAATAGAAGGGTAAGGCAAAAGACAGCGTCTTGCGATAGTAATACTAGTGTATATACAGTTCCCACCAAGAATCAATTCAGTGCTCTTGATATAGAAGATACAACAGAAAACAATGAGGAAACCTTTTCAAAAACCACTGTACCTCCAATATTCGTGCCAAATGTGAATAATGTTCCAGCTATGATAAAGTTTTTAAAGGAAGCCTTAAAAACAGAAGATTTCGAAATAAAATCTCTAGCAAACGACAAAATTAAAATAGCGCCGAAAACTCCTAATACCTACAGGGAAATAATAAAACATTTATCAGCCAACAGTCACGTATACTATACATACCAGTTGAAACAAGAACGTGCGTATAGAGTTGTCTTGCGACACATACATCATACGGTAGATGTAAAAGATATCAAGGCTGCGCTTCTGGAAAAGGACCACAAAGTTAGAAACATTATAAATGTTCGCCACAGACTAACTAAAACACCTCTGCCTCTATTTTTTGTAGACCTTGAGCCCAAACCTAACAACAAAGAAGTGTTCAAAATTAACCGACTGTTAAATTGTGTTGTTGCTTTCGAACCACCACGCCTGAAACGCGAGATAGTACAATGCAAAAACTGTCAGAGATATGAACATACCAGATCGTACTGTGCATACCCGTATAGGTGTGTTAAATGTGGAAAAGAACACGACCCAGATAAGTGTTTAAAAGAAAAGCAAAGTCAACCAACTTGTGCTCTGTGTGAAGGCAATCATCCCGCCAACTACAAAGGTTGCAAAGTATACCAAGAAATACTAAAAAGGAAAGGGTACAGCAACTCAAGTAAACACAGAATGTTTCAACAAGAGACGCATGTGCAGACACAAAACAGTAACATTGAAACTACTTATTCTCACGAAAACTCAAGAAGCAGACATGTAAATGCAGGAACATGGGCCGATGTTGCGCGATCAAAGCCTGTAGAAAGACATGAACACAACGACAATAGCCATTCCATTATGAATATTATACAGCACTCCTTTGAGAGGTTTGAAAACATACTAATGCAGCAAAGTCAACAAATAAACTCTCTCATCAACCTCATAACGTCGCTTGTCTCCAAACTATCTAATGCCTAAATTCCTTCGCATTGCAGCTTGGAACGCCAACGGCTTGGCAAATCATCGCCAAGAAATCGAAATATTTCTCAACGAAAACAAAATAGACATGCTACTCATCTCTGAATCTCACTTCACAGAAAGAAGCTACTTTAAACTGAAGAACTACACTTTATACGATACTAAACACCCCAGTGGCAATGCTCATGGTGGCACAGCAATATTAATAAAAAGCACTATAAAACATCAAGAACAGGAAGCTGTACAGGAACAGGATATTCAAGCAACAACTGTACAAATTATGGACTGGAGTGGACCAATTACCATCAGTGCCATTTACTGCCCTCCAAGATTCAAAATAGACAAACAACGATTTGAAACCTATTTTAAGTCTCTAGGAAATAGGTACATGGTGGGAGGAGACTACAATGCCAAACACACGCAATGGGGATCCAGGCTCATCACCCCAAGAGGGAGAGAACTGCTGAAAGCAGTTACCTCACTTCAGCTAGAAACCATTTCTACAGGAGAACCTACCTACTGGCCTACCGACCTAACCAAAACCCCAGATGTAATTGATATATTCATAACAAAAGGAATCCCATCCACTAACTGTATCATAGAATCTTCCCACGAACTGTCCTCTGACCACACTCCAATAATTATCACAGTCGGCAACAAAATTATTCTACAATCCCCTCCCGCGTCACTAACGAACAGAAAGACAAACTGGAACTTGTATAGAAAACAGATATCTATGAAAACAAACATCCGATTCCCACTAAAATCAGCTGACCACATAGACGAAGCGACTGAGTATTTAATACAAAATATTCAAGAAGCAGCTTGGACCGCTACACCGCAACTTCACTACACCCAAGGCTGCGTGAAATATCCAAAAGTTCTTTTGAACAAAATATCCGAGAAAAGAAGACTAAGAAGAATCTGGCATACTTCAAAATATCCTGAAGACCGTACCAACTACAACAGAGCAACTAGGCAACTAAAACGCCTCCTAAACGAATTCAACAACAACAGGTTTCAAGATTTCATAACCAACCTTACCCCAACAGAAGATACCAATTACTCCTTATTTAAAGCCACAGGGAAGCTAAAAAAACCGACCAAATCAAATCCCCCAATCAGGGACGAAAACAAGTGTTGGGCAAGAAACCCCACAGAAAAAGTGTCTACCTTTGCCAAATTCTTTGCTAATGTATTCCAGACTCATCCCATTATAAATACTAACCAAGAGCAACAAATCAGAGATTATCTTAACTCCCCAAACCAAATGACTCTTCCAATCCCGCACTTCACTCCCAGAGAAATTACCAAAACCATAAACGCCTTATCAAACAAGAAAGCTCCTGGCTATGACTTAATTACAACACCTCTTCTCAAAGAACTACCACGAAAAGGCAAGACTATAATTACTGCATTGTTCAACAGCATTATAAGAACAGGGCACTACCCGGAGCAATGGAAAGTAGCCCAAATTCAAGTTTTTCTCAAGCCTGGGAAACCTCCACATGAACCCTCCTCCTACCGTCCCATCAGTATACTTCCCATTCTATCCAAAGTATTTGAGAAACTTCTTCTATCAAGATTACGTCCTCACATTGCAACCAATAACCTAGTCCCTGATCATCAATTTGGATTTAGACAACAGCATTCTACCGTCGAACAAGTTAATAGAATCACCAACTACATTGAGAATTGCTTCCAAGAAAAGAAATACTGTTCAGCCGCCTTTCTAGACATTGCCCAAGCTTTTGACAAAGTCTGGCACGATGGACTCTTATTTAAACTCAAGAATTTTCTACCGTATCCCTTCTTCAACATTATCAAATCTTTTCTATCCCACCGCACCTTCCAAATCAAATATCAAAATGAATTATCTGAATTCCATCCAATCAAGGCCGGAGTACCACAAGGTAGTGTACTCGGCCCTATCCTATACCAGCTCTATACTACTGATATACCAAAATCAGATAAAACAACCATAGCCACTTTTGCAGATGATACGGCCATATTAGCTTCGGATGACGACCCTAATGACGCATCAAGACATTTGCAAGAACATCTCACAATGATTGAAGATTGGGCCAAAAAGTGGAAAATAAAGATCAACGAAAATAAATCAGCCCATATAACCTTTACCCTGAGAAAAAACAAATGCCCCACTGTCCACATCAACAACAATCCAATAGTACAGGTGGAAAGTGTTAAATACTTGGGAATACATCTAGACAAACGGCTAACATGGAAGCATCACATCTTAGCCAAAAAAAAGCACCTTCAACTTCAAACACGAAAACTATACTGGATACTAGGATACCACTCAAAACTATCACTGGAAAATAAACTGCTCATTTATAAAGCTATCATAATTCCAATATGGACCTACGGTATCCAAATCTGGGGCACAGCAAGCAAGAGTAATCTCTCGATCATACAGAGATTTCAATCCAAGACCCTAAGAATGATCGCGGCAGCACCATGGTTCATCACAAATGCAGCACTGCACAAGGACTTAAAAATGCCCACTGTCTTGGAAAGAATAGAATTTATCAGCTCAAACTATCTCCAGCGCCTTGAAAACCATCCAAACCACTTAGCCCTCAACATCCTAGACAATAGTGCAGATATCCATCGACTAACCAGAACCTCACCCCTACAACTCCCATATAGATTTTCAACAAATAACTGAAACATTACCCTCAGCTAATAAACTATCCCACTTGCAGCCAACCCAAAATAATACTTGCTTTTTGTTATAGTATGAAGAAATAGATGAAGAGTACCGATGGGATACCTTCACTGGAAATCAATCATTGTCATAACAAGTCTACAACAACATATTTACTTATTATTTTGTAAAAAATAGATTGTAAATTTTTTGTAATAAAAAAAAAAAAAATATATGCAAAACAAAAGCCCGAAGGATAACGTCCACAAATGTGTGTGCTTTTGTAAAGTTCATGTACAGATGAACTTAACTGAAATCACAATGAGTATTTTGTCGAATTTATTTCATTATTAGGAATATCGAAGAGTATTATGGTCATCTGGGAGTATGGAACCTAAAAAGGTAATTTTGAAATAATTTTGAAATAATAAAACATTGAACAAGATACAAAAAGAAGAAATAGAGAGTAAAATGGGAGAGAAATAAACAAAACAAAAAATGATTAAAGAAAGATATTTCAAAACCTTAAAAATAAAAAAAAATAAAAAAAATTGAAATACGGAAACAGATCGACAAAGGAAAACCCTCCGATTGCATGGCCGACTGTTGTGTCTCGCCAGCCCCCACAGCCGTCTGCGCTCTGCTAACCCAGAGCGCGGTGGCGGGCGGGCCTGGTTCTGGGGGAAACCTGAAAGACGCGGAGCGGGTTCGGCGACCGCCAGCTACGAATAGGGCGCGCGTAAGTGCTTTCGGGGTGAACCCGCCCGGCCAGTTGCAGACGCCGATGGGGCTGCCCGCATTTTCGGCCTATAAGAAGCGCCATCATACGTGCAGCGCCCACTCGGGCCGGATGCTCCTTTTTGCGCGCGTTAACGAGATCTCGCCGCAGCCGCCTTCCGCAGCCCGACATCTGTGACACTGGGCGGGCGCCGGGAGACACTTTTTGGGAGGTTTGGCCCGCGGCACGAAAGCAATTTGGTGCTACGTCCGTTTTTGTACTCAGTTTGTCCCTGTCGGAAGGTCTGAAAAAGTGCGTTTCTCAACTCACAGAGAGCGAATCAGGCTGTACAAACCTGTTTACCAGCAAGTGCAAAAATGAATGAAGGGATGCGAAGCGTACCGAAACCTCGACTTAGTTTCGTTAAATGCAGAATTGGGACACTGTAAGGATGTGGAGTATATTTAACATAACGTAAAGCATTCATGAACAGTAAACGTATCAAGATCTAGTTGCACCCCCAGGTTGAAAAGCATGGTGTTACCCGAGCCCCAACCCTGGCCTGTCCTTGTGTCTCCTTAAGTTAGAAAGAAAAATTGAAGAATTTTACTGTTTTTGAGATGTAATTTAAAAAATCAAGTCTTTTCCCCTACCACTCCGTCCCGTAGTGTGTAGGTGGGTCTCGACGTCGGTCGGTCGGGTGGGCGTCTGGGCTGCGCCGCCCGGAGCGCGCGCTGCGTGCAGGAAAACGGCCGCGAGGAGGGGAGGGTGGAGAAGCTGGGGCGCGCATCGCCCGGCGCGGAATGACGCGGTTTGGCTGCTTCGCCAGGGGTCATTGCCTCTGCTGCAGATGCACCGCCAGTCACTTCCTCTCCCGGAACCACATTCGACCACGTTCCAAAAATACTAAATATCCAAGTACACGGAAACAAAAGGCAAAATAAGAAGCATCCCCTACGACGGTAACTAAGACACTGTTTCTCGGAGCCATTATGTTCTTCAACCGGAGTAAGACTCTGACACTGTTGTTTAGGATATTAATCGTGTCGTCAATGATGTGTCTATTTCGGACTGCAAACGTGTTCATCTAAGGCAATTGCGGAGTAAAGATTTGAACACACCGGCAGGTGATGAGAATGTGTTTGTAATCAGCCTCTCTTACCAGTTATTTTCACTTGCACAGCTAGTATTACATGTACGCACGAGTTATTCTGTACCTCGTAACACATATTTAACATCATTCGTTTAGCGTATATAAGCGGTAAAGGTATTCATAAATTTTTTTCTAATATTACTCGTCAACGTACGTTCTATTTCTGGACTCTGAAACTTTTTTCTACATTAGGCCGGGATTTGCCCCATCACAGTAACCTACATATGTCGCCTTTACAACAACATTCCAATCTGACATAGTCATTAAAACAACGGCTACAGATCGGATGCACCTTAATATCCCCACTGTCAGTTAACATCTGATCGAACACGTTTCTTTTACAACTAACTTTCCACAACGGCCGACTTCCATTTCTTTTTTTAAACAATTAAAATGTCTTTTCGCCTGCAGTAAGGAATTAACAATTTTGGATATTGTTTCTTCATCGATGAAGATACATTTCTGAATATTGACTCTTATTTCAGACATTAAATTGAAAATTAGTTAAACTGTGGAATGTACAAATTAAAAAGGTGTAGGACATTGTCGAGTGAGAAAATAAAAACAAAAACCCTTAAAAAAGTTTTTTTCTGTAAATATTTGAGATAATTTACAGTGACCTCTGGAAATATGAAAAATATATTTTATTAATTAACCGTGCTGAAACTAGGAAACCATTCGCCGAAAGAGGTCAAAAAATTAAAGGTAATATGAGGAACAGACGATAATTTGAATCCTTCAGCCTATTACAATAATTCAGTAATTGCAGCATATGTGCAGTAGCCTATCTTAGTAGTAGTTGTGGTAGTAGTAGTACACCAACTAGGCAATTATTTCCTACTGTTTTCTGGCGTAGCATTCGCAATTCTGCCAAGGAACGTCTGCAGAGCGTAATGCTCAACGGCTACACAATAACTTGTTCCTGCAATTACTTTAATTAACTTTTAAAGCTACTTATAGAGGAACGTCTTTCACATGCAAATATTTTATTCCATGTATGCAGCAGGTGTTTGAGACTTGTTTTATTGAACAGTCAGTTGAAGAGAATCCACGTTGTGCATGGATAATTGAGTTCTAAGCACTGCAATAATCTCGCTTCGTCTTGAATTATAACTTAACATACTCATTTAGGGAAAGATTCGATTCCAAGTTATGATGTAAGAATTTCTTTTCTCTTCGGAAGAAACCAACTTACAATGTTTCTTGAGTGATCAGTAAAGGGATGATAGCTGTGAATTGTTATGCGTTACCTGATGACAATCTCGAAATTATCAAGCTCGTTTGCTTTCTTGCCTATTAATTGCGTTGAGATATATTATTACATTATATTATCTTTTAAACAATGAAGGTGACACAGGAAACAGTTTGCTGTGACAGTGAAGATGACACTTGAACAAACTAGGTCAATTCATAATCGTGTTGAAGTGATAAAAACCTAATTACTTCCGGCTTTACTGAATCAAAAACACTATTCCCCTTTTCAACCAAATTGCACTTAAGAAACAGTCTCAACACATTAAATGATTCTGGATCTCGTGAAGAGGACATAACAATCTGTGTAGTCAAAGGGCTTCAAAGGAGCCGGTTTTCCTGACCAAGTCATTTTCGGGGCCGATTGAGGCACGCCTCGCACGGAAGCGGTCCAAAAGTAGAATGACGACGGAGCGGCGGGGGCGGGGCCAGGGGCAGGCGATGGAGGGCGGTGCGGGGGAGGAGAGTGGCCAGTGATCCGGGCATGGCTGAGGGGCAGAGAGTCACTGGGCCGGTAGGCGGATGAAGTGGAACTGGTTGTTAGGGAATGAAAGGGAGGCGGGGATCTGAAGCGGAATTTGAAGAAGATTCGATTAAGGCGCGGTGTGCCTGAGGCGCGGTGATTCACTCATTGATTGATTAATTAGTGATTCCGGGTGCGTCAACTGCTAAGGTCATTAGTCGTGTAAGTGTAGTGCATGTTTTATCGTGGTAGTTGGCGGTAATCTTCCCCCGCTGGATGGTGAGTGCGCTGACCTACCCGTCGGTGTTCGGGGCTTTCCTCATCCAGGTATCCCCCACCAGCGGGGCACCGTGGTCTGAGGCTGGGGGTCTGAGGCTGGGGGTCTGAGGCTGGGGGTCTGAGGCTGGGGGTCTGAGGCTGGGGGTCTGAGGCTGGGGGTCTGAGGCTGGGGGTCTGAGGCTGGGGGTCTGAGGCTGGGGGTCTGAGGCTGGGGGTCTGAAGCTGGGGGACTGAGACGTGGATCTGTGGTGGCAGGTCTGAGGTTGAAGGTTTGAGATGTGGGTCTGAAGCGGGAGTCTGAAGTGAAAACAGCTACGAGTTGAGGCGATAGCTGAGACAAGGTCAAAAGTCGAGGTCGGTGATTCGGGCGAGAATGGCAACAGGCGGGAAGCGAGCGCGGAGGGCTGACGTGAGGCGGGAGGGCTGACGTGCTCGTGCACCGCAGTCCGCTGACCTCGTGTTCGTCACGACGTGCGGTTGCTGAGGGCCGTTCACGCAGTGCAGAGCGCCGGCCAGCGATTGTGCTTTATGTTCGCCTGCACCCCGTGCGGAGTGAGCGGTGCGGAGTTCGTGATTCTGCTTAGCGGGATTCGGCGCGCTGCTCATGGCGCTGAGTCGCCTGCAATTGACTGCGAATGCGTGAGCAAAATTCCCTTGTCGATCATACCGAACCGGGCTTGCAGACGGGATTCTCTGCAGCCTGAAGCTGTCCTTATGCTTTTTCAGTCTCTGACTACTCTCTCTAACGCGCATCTCTGCTTGCAAGTAATAAAAAGAGTATTCACTGGTGCAATTCATTCAACATTATGAGGTAATTTCAAACAAGAAGAATAAAACGACTATTACAGTCCTGCTGCAGCATGTAACCAGGAGAGCGCCAGAGAGCTAACATCCTCCCGAATAATTCGATTAACTCTGCGATCAGTTTATGATTGTGGGTTTTAACAGTTGCAAATGTGAAGAAAATTAATTTTAGACATACAGGTTTACTTAAATACAGACTTATTTAAACATACTGAAAGTAAATTAGATTGAGGTATTAATTATATTGAAACGAAAATGTTTTGAATGTATTTTTTAACAGTTTGAGGAAGTTTTACTTATATAGATTAAAGCTTGGCAAGCTGGTTACATCAGGTTACCTCAACCTTCCAAAAAGGTTAGTTATGGCATATTGCACTTATTATTGTGTAATTTTACTTCGAGAAAGGAAAAGTATTTGAAAATAAAACACGAAGCTATATTTGTCGTTTCAGCTTTCCTATGCAATTCATTCCTTCTCCGATCTAAACCGAGAAGAACTTCAAGGATCGTTAGTTTTTCCTCGACAAATTATCTTGCGCAATAAAAGAGACATTTTGCACACTTTCCGTACGAGTAACTAGTAGGGACGCTCTTTGCGATTTCTTGCCGACAAATTCTTTTTTTCATCTAATTGATGAAGACGAGTAAAGACGAACCACTTCGACAAGATTGCGAAATGATGCGGCTCTTTAAGTTGGAACGTCGCAGCGCCAGCTCGTCAACCGACGATTGCTCTAATTGGTTCTCAGTACCTGAAGCTGACGCCGCAACAGGCGATCGACGTTCTTGGTAGAAGCGGGGGCCAAACGCACCTAATTATGGTATGTTACAAGCGAGGTGCACAAACATCTAAATTGTTCCACTACTCCTAAGACAATAGAGGGAAACATGTGTGTGTTAAGAAATTTATGTTGATTTGTTATTGAGAGAGGAATTTAATAAGTGAATTCGGATTTTCTTGGAAATTATAAAAGACTACTAAGTATTAAAAATTAATGAAATAATCAATATATTACCTTTTGTAGTATTTGAAACAAGAAATATCAGTAAATAGAGATATTTTAACTATGAAAATTAGATTCTAATTTTGTTTTGTATGTACCAGTTATTGTAAACTAGAAATAATTGTTAAAATTACATTTGCGCGATATTGGATAATTGTTAAATTTTTATTTACATTTTTAGAATTAATACAAGAAATAAACATATTATTTATTTATATTTATCTCTACAATTAATAAATAAAAAAGTGAAAATGAAGTAGTTAGAAAACTCCGGGAATTTCCCCTTTTAAAAAAGCATGTTTCATAAATCTGTTACCGTCCGATGCATCCAAGTACAATTTCATAAAGGTACTCTTACAACTTCTGCTTTGATGTGTATACTCCATCTCCGGCCTCTTCATCAAAATACACCCTGAAACACTATTGCAATTGATATCTTTCTGAGTGTTGATCACTATCTCATCCTCTTGTATAGGCAGTGAGATGCAGCGCCACACACGGTGGAAATACTCGTATGCATTTCGCTTGAAAATCATAATGATTGCAGATTGTTTTAAATTACGACCACCCACGTGTTTGTTGACTTTTGAAAACTATTCGTACAGAAATGCCTACCTCGGCCCGCAATCTAGTTCGTTATCCAATGACGGTACTCAGCACTTCGCTTCATGTCAACTCGACCCCGGGCGAGACGAACATCTGTAATTACTCGGACCTCCGTTGTAAACACAGATGGTTTGATCGCCTTTTTCCGTTAGCCGCGGGCGAAGTGGTTTTTAGATCGACTCCCAAACTAGTCTGGTCAGGAGGTCACAAAAAAACGATTACCGATAATTCACGAATTGGAGACGGGGGAAGGAGCGATTGCCGGTTCCGGCTGCGACTGCAATTGTGTAGGAGCAGGGGGCCGTGGACATTCCTGGTCGGCCTTTTTTCGTCGGCCGCTGCCTGTGAGGGCGACCAGTCCTCATTATGCTGCAGAACAGAAGGAGCCCGCCTCCCCGTGCCAGAGGCCGCCTGATTTGCTCGGGCATGCAAATAACGCGTCGGCGAGGGAAGTGTGGAACCCGTTCCGGGGCAGCGGCGTTGTCTCGACAGGCGGGGATGGAGGTTGTTTTAATGGAGGTGAAGTGGCTGTGTCCCAGTGTGACAGACGCAGTAGCAAGAACTGAGGCGGCCAAGTCTTACGTCATCAGAGTCATTAAAGAGAGACCACGAATGTTTTTTCGAGATGTGTGGGAATAATATATTGCTTTTGAGAAACACGAAAGATATTTGATTCAGCGATATTCAGTAGATGAATGAAAAAACGTGACGAGGTTTTCTCGTCATTACTAACAGTTTCCATACCTATTGCGATTTGTCACTAGAACAGAACTATAATCATTACAGACTAAAATGAATATAACTTTAAACGCAATGATTCTCCCTCCGATTCCCGCACATTATTTTGGTAACTCCAGTAGTCAAATATATTTCATGTTACTTTTTCGTTATATTTGAAGACTTTGGTTAACTGTTAATTACAGGACTGTTTGTCGAAGAACCGAATGATCTTAAATGTTAAATTCAAATATCAACCCTTCAAATTAGGGAACATAATTAATAAAGGTTGAGAGAACATTTGGGCATAATGGTATTATAATTCCTAATAGTTTGTATTGGGATCATATGATATCAACCTGCAGCAAAATAATAGATCATTCATGTTGTGCCCCAAACAATATGATTGTTGATATGGAATGTACTTGTAAAGTTGTAACAGATATAGACCATCTGTGGTTAGTCTCTTTGTCTTTCATATCTTCTGAACTGTTCTTGAAATGTGGTTCAAATCGCGGCCAATCTCTGAGGGATTTGTGGTGGACAAAGTGGGCCTGCAACATATTTTCTGGGTTTCTCCTCTATCTTGTCTCTTTTTTTTATCATACTCCATTCTATGCTGTTCATCCCTTAGGCAAATCATCCAGGGATTTCCTTCAATTTTGCGCGAGATTACTATCGATAAACCTGCTGCGAATCCTACTACGATTTGACCACCACACTACCGCAAGCTTCATTCGGAATAAGCAATTTAAACACTACGACCACAGAGGAAACGCTAGCGCGTGGTTTGCGGGACTCGTTCTTTCAAACCGGCTTAGGTGGCTCAGGGCATCAAGTGATGTCTTTGAGTGCAACTGACCTGGAGGCCCTAGGGTTACAGTTCCAACGGTGACAGAATTTTTTTCTTCAAGATTTTCGATTCTAGCTAAATGGCTAGGTTGAAATCAGCTTCTGCCTGAAGAAGAATTGTAGTGGGCGGCAGCTCTGATTTTCCGTAGTTTCTCCGATCAACACCAGGAGAGGGCAGGTGCAGTACCATAACAAACGAGTCAAGGACCGCGCGCGATCTTTCCTTCCTCTTCCTAGTCCTATACTCACCCGTTACACACACACACACACACACACACACACACACGCACACTTAAATGCACTGCATTACCACAAATTTTGGAGACCAGTTGGAAGCTTAGAGCTTATCCCGGCAAGGGCGGTGCCCCGCTGGTGGGTGATACCTTGTTGGAGAGATACCTGGTGGGAGATTTCTCTGATCAAAGCCAGTCGAATGCTGGAGCAGTACTGTGACAAATAGGCCACACACCGCACGCGATATTTCCTTCCCTTTCTCTGTCGTATCCTCTCTCCCACATACACACACACACACACACACACTTACAAGCACTACACAACCTCACATGTCGGGAAAAGACCGCAAGCTGACATGTAATATCGGCGTTGGATCTCGCCACTCAGCGAGAAAGATCATCGCCGTTATAGGTGCTCAATGAGTATCCTAAACCAATGTTTATTTAGATTATAATTAGCTTTAGATTAGGTTAACTATAAGCCATTTAATACATGTGAAAAAGTAAAAACTACTAAACCATGTACCCATCATTCAAACAATAAAAATAATTTAAAAAAAAACCTCCCGCAAACTTACAGGACTAATGATCTTAGCAATTGACGCGCTCGGCAACGCTAATCAATCAGTTGAGGGCGGCTTCGCGCTGCGATGCGGCGCGTGCCCGCGATCCACGCGCCTCAGCGCCGCTGCCTTTGGCGGCGGATCGCCCGCGCCGCCAGGCGCCGCCGGCCACCACTGCCCGCACCGCCGCTCCGCGCCGCGCAGCGCTTTTTACCGGCTAATTATCATCCGCTGAACAGGTTGCGAGTGACGAGCGCAGCGCCGGACGACAGCGTGATGCGAGGGGGCGGGGAGAAAAATATCCTCAGCTGTGAACGGATTGAGCGATTGACGCGAAAAAAACAAAACAAAAACAACAACAACAAAAAAACGGTTCGTTTAAAAAGAGAATATTGGTATGTGACAGGCGTGTAATTATGAATATGCTTATTAAAAGCTCTACCATGAATAAACGTGTGTATCTAATTGATTTTATAGGAAACTCGTTCATTTAATACTCATTATGTAAATATACAATAATTGCATAATGAATTTCATTTATTATTAAGAGAGCGCGATAGTTATTATCGCTTGAAAAAGTTACATTTCGTTTGTTTTGTGTGTTATGAGAAATTTTAGAATTTGTGTGGATTGTAATATATTAGAGAATAGATTTAGACTAAGTATTTTTCTGTCCTATATTGTTGAAATGTCTTATATCTGACGTATTAAATGAATTCAACTTTTCGGCCTTATGAAATTGCAGTTGCATTTGGATCTAAAATGAATGCTAATAATACCCCATTCAAGCCTCCATACATCGCGCACTTACTCTGATTTGCTGTTTTATAGTTGGTCTCTCTTCGCATCTGCTATCTTTCATCATCGTTCTCTGAACCTTTATGGACTGTTAAATGCGACCTTTTATGCTACATGTTTCAGAAGAAAGTTTAATCGCGTGTCTGCGTGAAGAAGTTTAATAAATGTTGCTTACGAAGCACAAATTCACCGCGTTATTTCTGTACTTAGCACGTAATGCCTGCTTTTGCCTTTCCCGTTCGTGTTGGTTCATTTACTGGCCCAACCTTTCACGCTAGCTTCTCTACGGCTACTGAATGTAGGATACCTCAGATGCCTGTCATCGCGATGTTTCGGCCATCGTTGTGTGAAGCAATATACGAAGTTGTATATGTACACGACTTTTTCATTTACCACAAATTTACACGGAAACACGAGTTCAGGTTTGTTCACTAGGTCAATATTAAATATTAAAGTTATTTTCTACTTCTTGGAAAACAGTTTTAGAGAAAACTTAAACTTTCTGATTCATGAATGAGTTCACGACCAACAAAAATGCAGTCTCAATGCACTATGAAAAAAACATTTTGCAGTAAAATTCTATAATATATTCACGTTTCCAAAATATGTTATCCATTATTCCAATCATGATACACTCGTGAATGAAGTTATGAATTCCGTACATGAATAACACGCTTACAATTTTGTAGGATTTCTTTCATTACATGCTATTACGCCTTAATTACCTTTGTTTTATTACAGTATATTTCGTGCAACATGAAAATAGCTGTTGTATTATATATTATACCTATGGTGAAAATGGGTTTGCTATTGTAGATCGTACCTGATTTCAGTCACTTAGCTTCAGACACCAGTTTCAGTCAGAATAATAGCGGAAATTTTAAATGCAGCCAGATATCAAAATTATCGTCTAGATACAAGTTATTGAGACAAATAAATTAAGCATTTATTTTAAATATGGCATCTTGTACACATTCATCGTCTTTATTTGCTTAGTCACCGTTGAAAATTATTTCTTTATGCCACTTTCAAAATGTTTCTGAACACTTCTTGCACTCCTTGCAACATGGTGAGCAGCGTCTGACCTGGCTTTTCCAACGAGTTAAAATATACTACATAGAGTGACTGAAGTGCCGCCATCTTAACAGAAAATTGAAGCCAATTTTTTTGCAGTCAAAGCAGCACCCTCTGGAGAAACAGAGTATCCTAAGGACGGATTGTTGCAGGCCGGACGTAATAGATCTTACTCTGTTCTCACAACCAAAACCCAATCATTTAAAAACGATATATGTAGGGAGAACGAATTGAGAAGCTTTAAAAACAAATTGCTTCTTGAATCGGTTATTGTCATAAGAATGGAAGCTGTTGAAATATTATGGTAGTTAGCACAACGCCTGCAAGTAAATGTTATTGCCATAAAAGCAAAGAAAAAGATCGCAAATAATGCGTCAGACTTAGACGAAATTTGTGGTTTGATTACTTCTTCTTTTAAGATATATACAGAACATATTGAAGACATTGTGAATATTATTATTCTAACCAGTAATATAATTTGAATGACTTAAACGAAAAAGACAACAATTTAGAAATAAGATCAGATACAAATAACACGTCAATTCAGTATAATAGTTCTACACGCCACCACACACACTACTCATGTTTTGACTGCAAAAAACATGGCGGCCCATAATTCTGCAAGCTTCCATCAAGAGCGCTGAAACCGTAAGGTCAGCCACTCTGTGTAGTAAATATCCTAACCTGTTGGGTTTTTAAATTTAAATGCCTGTATTGCGATCACGTGGTTTGTGATGCAAACTGTTGGTGCGCCGTACTGACCTATCCATCTTTTTCCACCATTTGTACCCAGACGATGATCAATGGATGTAATCAATATTTACTGATCTAAAAATTCAATCGATACGTAATAGGTTCATTAACTTCTTTTTATGATACATTTTATTAGTATATTGAATTTGAGAATGAATGTATTACTAATATTATAAAAAATATATTTGTAAGTATGCATTTATTGTTACACTTCTAATTATATGACATTTTTGGTTGTGAAATTCTTGGGTAAATTCATTCTCCGTTGCGCGAGTCTTGTTTCCAATTCACTCTTTGTTTTACCAAAGCCAAATGTTCCAATTGTTTTTAGTATGGCAATGGTATTGAATACACTTCACTTTCCTCTGGTGTCGGCCCAGGAAGGTTATTCTCCGAGCCGCTCGTGGAGCGCGGGCTCGTGGCTTACTGACCTCTTACTGGGTAGAGTAGGCGCTACTTGATCGAATGCCTGGCTCACAGCCGCTAACAGCGCGAGAGGGAAGACGGAGGGACGTTGGATGTGCGAGGCGGAAAAGGCACTCAACACCTCTCTGCGCCTGCTTCCATGGCGGAGAGACGCACAGTGTCCGTCGGAAGCCATTTTACGCGGAACACGGCTTTTGGCATTCGTATATAAGAATACAAATGGAGATGTGTAGGAAGACGAAGAAAAAGGTGGCAAGACAATTTTGTTAATGAAATAGGTAACTTATGGGAACGAGAGACAGGGTAAAGTGAAAAAGGTGTGACAATGGAAACTCTAGAAATAACAAATATTTGTATATATATATATATATATATATATATATATATATATATATATATATATATGTCTAGCAAACTACTATTTAACAGTGAAAATAGTGCTACAGAAAAATTCACAGGTTTCGTTAAGTCTATATCTTTATAACAGAATTGATAAACAGGAAAAGCAATTTAACTTCGCCAGGTTTTAGCTCACCTGGTGAGTTCTACTGTGGGTAACCCCAACAGAGAGTTGGACGCTTTTGCCCAGGATAGGGTTGCTACAGCTTTAATAATATTAATAATAATAATAATAATGATAATAATAGTAATAATAATAATATAATAATAATACAAGCATTCAAATTCACTCTCTCCAGTACGAATTGAAATTATGATAATAGCATTCATTATTAATTTTTGAATAAATTGAATAACTGCGCTTCAATTGTTGGTATTAAAATATGCATTTTATCAAAGAGTTTAAAATTACAGACTTTTGTAGTATCCATTTACAGTACTGAAGTCGTAAGGTGTTGTAGAATCCATTCAACATAGAACCTCGATGGATTTGTGCCCAACTATCAAGCATTAAAAAACATATACTTTGAGAAATAAATTCAATTTTGAAAGATATAATCATATTAGCGTTTTGTTCAGTATCCAAAACATTGTACGCAAAGCGCCATTGGACAGGAGGAGTTCACTTTAGTCCCGTAACGCTGGCACTTTCGCCCACTGTCGGTAGCAGTGGCGATCGCAAACCGGCAGTCGGCAGCAACGTGCCATTAAAACTGGACGCGAAATTGGGCGAAATTCGAAGGTCCTGCTTGGGATGGATCTCGCCTGAACTCGAAGTGGTTCGACCGCGGGCCAGGAGACGAGTTCCTCGTTGCGGCGGGACGGGACAGACCGGCCTGGGTACTTGGGTGGTGCCACCGCCGCCGCCTCCGCCCTCAGGGCGTTGACCCGTCATTTCCATCCTCACCTTCCTGCCCCCCTTCCTGCCTTCAACAGTAGTAAGCACTCTGGTATCATTTGTGGCCAGTCGGTGGACAAGGTCGGTTTAACCGAACGGATCTAAAACGTTGCATTGTGGCGCTTCACAAAAGAATTGTACCTGCAACACGTAGTGGGTGCAGTTTGCGAACAATACAAATGAATGCCCTGAATCTGGAGCGAGGCACAGCAATAGTATTTTATCGGAAGTTCCTTTGAAACTAGTTTTACTGTGAGATAATACGCCATGTAGGTTTCTTAGTACATCGTTTCTATAAAACACGATGCACAAATGACATTTTGGTAGGGACCGCACCACGTCCGCAGGAGAGAGTTTTCAATGGTTCATTAATAGTTGAAAGTAAGACTCATCATTTGTTGGTTTTAATGGACCACATTTGGGGTTAAAGGAAGTGATTCACTTCATTAGTGAAAATAAACGATGTAGGCTGACTTCATACATGCTTTACACATAGCGTCATTTAATGGCTGACAGCATTACCGAGGCAGCAAGCGAAATTGAAAAAAGAAAAAAAAATGCAGCCATGAACGCCAATGCGAAAATAAGACCTATTGATTTCTAGCTTCCTAAATTATATTTGATAACTCCATAACGATTCATTGAATATCAACGGTGTTCTGAAAGTCCTCTTATTATCGACCAAACAATAACAGAAAGAAGATTCTAAACCTAAAAATGATGGAGATCATATTCATATTTGTATTTGTTTAACGTCACAAACACAACTTGGAAATAAATTGGTTTGCTTTTACTGTTAATTATTATTAGAATGTGAATATAGTAGCATGCAGAAACAAGATACGCTGTATGTGCATCTCCTGGGAGGAAACTTCGAAAATTCGAAAATAAGCTCTTAAGGCAATTATAAGCATATTTTGTGTGATAAACGACTTGGATATTCTCAATGGCTGAGCCGCAGTAGGCACGCAAAAGTTTGTGTGAAAAAAATGCTTTTTAGCCAAAAATTTACTTTGTAGAAGCATGGAAACACTCCAAAACATGTAAATTATTTATTATTTACAGAAAAAAACGAATATATTTGTTCTGAAAGAAAAATTAACCAAGAAATAAAAAAAACGGTTGAATTGTGAAATTTGGGCGCTTTTTTACTTCTCGGTAATTTTTCTTTATTTATGTATATAATATTTAAAATGAAAAAGGAACCTTATCATTTAAACATCATGATCCGAAAAACTCCCACAATGGGTTAATATAAAATTGAAAGCTCAGAATACAATACTAAATGCAGAACTAACGTTACGAAATCATTTTATAGAAAGATTTGAATGTTATTGAAATGGGAATTAATATGTTTTGCTATCAAGTAATTAAGTGTCTTTCAAAACAACTGGTTTTCATTCACGAAAAAAATGAGAGCATTAGTTTGACATTTTAGATTATCTTAATGAGACACCAGAATGGATCCCAAGTGTGTGGAAGCGGACAGATGAATAAGTAGGAAGGTGTAAAGCTATAGTCGAAGGACTTATAGAAGAGAAAAAGGAAAATGGAGGCGAAAAAATGAAGACACGTGAAAATTTTATGGGCCGCCGAACTGACGCACAAAGAGGCGAACGGGTTCACGGACGGAAGGATGATCAGGAGGGAGGAAGGTCAGCGAGAAGGGAAGAGTAGAGGGCAGGGCGAGCAAACAGACGTCGAATAGCTGACTATCAGACGAGCGAATGCACACGTTAGGAAAGGAGTTGCAGCAAAATGGGTATTTTTATTGGGATTTCAAAATAGAATATACGCAATTTAACTATTCTGAACACTGCATATGCGAGTATCCACACACACACACACACACGCGCGCGCACGCACGTACACACACACATATACATACATACATACATATATATATGTATATACATATATGTATATATTTTATACATATATTTTTCCTATGTTTATTTACATTTCGTAAACAATTAACGGATGATGTTTCTCAATTGTCTTTAATGAGGTTAGCAACGTAGATTTTGAAAAAGAACATAGACGAGAATGGGTCGTAATTCCACGATTTACATGACTATTGTAACATGCATAAAAGCTGAAGTGCATTGTAATAAATATTTTGAAAAGAAAATCTATGTGACATTGATAATGGATGTTATGGAAAATAAGAATTTGAGCTGAATCGTGGCTACATTGGAGAATTGGGAGTGGCGGCGTGTGTTAGGAGGGGAGTGGCTAGGACGGCGGGATGGTGGTGGACAGTGCGGTACGTGGCGGAAGGGCAGTGCGGTGGTTGCGGGATGTGACAGGACGGGCGGGGCAGACAGAGACGTGGGGTAGGGAGGTGAGAGCAAGGTGGTGTGGCTGGAGGCAGGGAGGAGGTCGGCGGCCGGCGCGTGACCGCGCGTCTCGTGAGAGTGAGCTCCAGAACCTGCCGCCTCGGCCGCTGCAGTGTGGTAGGCAACGGCCTGCTTCCTGTTGGGTCCGGTCACCATCCAGACGCAATGTCCGCGTTTCGGGCCACCGCCTTCGGAACAGGGGTGCACCCAGTCTTCTTGCTCCGGGAGAGGACCGGCTGTCGAATTTACTACCTGGTTATGTAACGAGCGTTGTTCTCCGCACTTGTTTTCTACCAGCGGTGCTTGTATCTGGAAACAATTCGATTCGAGTCGTAAGCACGTACGATGAGTTTTTGTGATAACATATAGCAACTAAGACTTCTGTAACTTTTTGCTCCTAAACCCCTTGGTATCGCTGATAGCCCCGATTCCTCTGAAGCTCTGTTCATTGCGTACACTTCCCGCGAGGGGTTCTAGAACCGTTATTCACATTCCGGACGCAAGAGATTCAAATAAATTCCAAGCAAGCCTGAGACCAGTCAACAGCTGACGTACGAATGGATGACTCGACGGTATGGTAATGAGATAAAATTCTCATTCACAAATCATATTTATATTTATGTAGCTCTTGTATAAATTTATTGCTGCTTATCAGCTATGTGTTGCTTTTTATAATTTTATTTGACAAAAAGCAAATGAATACTTCATTTTGATCCATTTGCTAAATTATGATCAATACTCCTGTGACATTTAAAAACGTTTAGGAGATACGCAGTGTCTCAAGTGGTTTGTCTGTACACTCTGTAATCCTCGTGTGTATTTAAAAGGAATCCTGCTCCATTATACCGTAAGTCCCGTAAACATAAGAAGCTGTAATCGAATTCCAGTATATTACTCCACCGCATGTTGTGAAAGGCAATCCTTGATAACATTCAAAACTTACTAATGTGCTGTGATTTCTGTTATTGCATTTGTGTGATATGAACATCAGATAGCAAGTAGCCGTAGAGAAGGAATACTAGTTTAATAACGGTTGCGGCATTTCAGTAGCACGCTTTCCTTGGAGTAATAGATAAAAGTTAGAAAAGAGAATTTAACTGAATTTTACAGGTAATTATAACGAGTTCCCTTAATGTCTGCTCCTTAATAGTATCACAGGTGTTCTATGTTTAATCTATTAACAATATTAAATGCGATGTTTCGATGTATTCGAAGTGTCTCATTATTTTAGAAATGCATTGGTGAACATTTTTCGCATTTTAATTAACATTTTATAATAGTTAAAAGCAGCAGAGAGCATCAGAGAAAAGAAATTACCCTTCCCGTGGCAGTAAAAAAATTCATCGTAATCTTGAATAGCAAGTTTCAAATCCGGCCACAAAGAGAAGAAATATTTTTTTTGCTAAATTCAAAACACGTTTGCGACAGGTTTTATCAAACATCTTCCACTTCTCTTGTGATTCTGCATTCCGACACTTACCTCGTAATTACTCATCGTAGCTACACCCTTCTTTGTCTTTTCTCTGAACGGGGTTTGCATGTTATAAATGGTAACCATGACCTGCTGAGAAAATATGATCACTCAAATGTCTTTTGTAGAAAACAGATTATTTTTGTACAAACTCAACTGGATTTCAGAGCCTTTACATTTTTGCGTTAATTTTTACGAGAGACATGTGTTGTTTGTATTATTTTCTCGTCGTTTTTCCCTCTTTCATTTTCTACGTTACTTCCTTAAAAATATACAGTAACGTAAACTCCTGCAATCGATTTCAGAGAGATGCTCACGAAAGTAATGCTTGTTTACGCTGTCAAATCTCCGTTGTCTATCAGAAACTTTTTATGGGTTTATCTCGTTCAAATTATCTCTTCCTTTCCCCCCCCTAAAATTCCAGATCATGTATTTGTTATTATTTCGTAATGTTCTGCGCATCAAATTTTTCAACAAACAATCAATTGCTTCCCATTTCCCTTCTCAGATAATTCTTTATCGATATGTTTTGCACGCCAAATACCATTATTTGCAGCTTGTAACGTTTTGTTTCTCACTCCAAGCAAATGATTTTGTAAACTACTGTCGTTTCTACCATCAATTGCAGGATGTTTTGTTTTTGTATAGTATTATTTAAGGACAGATATAGAATTTCCGGAACACAATTTTGAGTTAATTGTTGTAAATAAATGTTTAAATTAGAATTCCAATAAAACGTAAAATACACTATTTTTAATGTTACACACCGTGTAGGTCTTACGCAATCCTCCATCTCATTTCTCAGTAGTTCTGCGTAAAAAGCAAGTAATGCTAATGGATCAAACATGTTTTTACTATTGGCAAAAGCCAATAAAATAAAGAAACGAGACAAAATATGTCCTGGTACTGATAGTGTGAATTCATTTGGCAGATTCGAACTTCCTGCAGCGTTATATTGGCCCGAACAGTTCGTTTCTCCCGCCTTCCTCGGCGCCCCGCCCGGTATCTGAGTTGCCCCCCTTGCATGGAAGCGGGCCCCGCCGCCACCGCATGCCTGCCCCCTTTGAACAAACGTATAACAAATAACATAGCACACGCCAAATAACGCAACGGTCAAGTAACGCAATAAAAATGATGCAAAATAAATTTCTCAGACCCATTGTTCATTTCCAGTACCCAACTCCATGAGGAATTAAATTTTGCACTCATTTAACAATACATCGCTTAAGTCTGCAACAAATTTTATTCCAATATAATAATATAAATCAATCAAATTACCCAGTACAATCTAGCCACCATCAACAAAATTGCGATAAGAATTAGAAACAGCCACAACTACATGCCGTCCACAATACATTTTCAGATATTAACTAGACGTAGATGCTTCACGAGTCTCCTAAATCAACTCAGTAATTATTTTACATTAACCTTTAGACATTTGAGATTAATTTTAAGTCATCTAAATGCATATGGAATAGTAATTAATAGGGAGAACGTATACTTCATATCAATAAATAAAATAAATAAATAAAATCTGCCGCCACCGATGATGCGCGCATGTTGAAGCCCCAGGATGATATCATGATGGCAGTGACGTTAGAGGGGAGCAGGGGGGGCGATCCGTTCCGGCTGACCCCATTTTAGGGGTAACACCAATTAAATTTTATAGTTGAAATTATATAATATTTATTTAAAAATTATATTTAAATTATTCTAAAATACAGACAGTTTTAAATATATTATAAATTAATGTCATGTGGCAAATGAACTATTTTTATTAAATAATGGGTAAACCATTCAGTAATGCATATTTTTATATTTAATTTATGGGGGAGAGTGATACTATTAGTTTTCGCCGGGGGTGACACCAACTGAAGCTACGCCACTGCTTGACGACCACAGGGCTCTGTGCTCGGGCTGCAACGGACACCAAAGAGCCGGTTCCCTGACAACCCGTCGCGCAGCCCTCGCGTGCTATCGCTCCACATATCGTCGAACCGCGATTTGCGCCAGACGCGACGATGCTCGGTACACGACGCCGATCGAATAACAGGACCTGCATTATCGTGGGTGTACGTGTCGACTTGTTCGTGAACGATGTAATTGCTGTACATAGCAGCGTTCGTTTAACACCTGACTCCGTGAATATCATTTGCGTACGAATGGCGTTAAGAAGACAAAATCTGTCGTTTTAATTTAGATAAAAAATTGCGACGGGGCGTGTTCATAGTCGTGGAATTTTATCCAGGAAAGCAGAGCACTCTCCTACATTTCAGTGAAGCCAATTTAATTGAGAAAGTCAGGGAAGTAAACGGTGCTCTAATCCAGCTAACACGAACCTTAAATATTTCTGTTCGATTTCAGACAACGCTAGAGAAACGAATGTATTGTAATGCTCTAACAAAAAGACGTTCCTTTTAGCAAAGTTCCAATACATACATTCTTGCAATATCATATAGGTCACAGGTATTGTTGAGTATAATAGAATCTACTGAAAATAATGAACCAATATGTTTTTAAAGTTACTAATAAACATGAAAAAAACAGACTGTGATGTTAAAATTACAATTCTGTTTCAAAATAATGAAATTATTAATAGTATATTGAAAAAATCTGAGAAACAATAGAATTTTTAATAAAGTAAAGATATTTAGAAAAATATGTTTATAGTAGATTTCTATCGCGAATTACCCATGCAATGACGAAGATAATTTGCTCTCCAGACGTCACGTAGGAATATCTGTACTTTCACACGATTATGTTACCTAGTGCTACTCCATGGTATCTGCATTTCCTGTTTGAGTTCGTAATTCTAGAAGCAATAACGTAGGTGAATATCTCGTGCTCTGTAAATGTATCGATTTCCAGTGCAACTGCGTATTACTGAAATTTTGATGACAGGCTGAAACGCAGTAGTTACTGGGTAATCTTCCAGCTGTTAGATTATAACGTGCTTCCGCTCGTTCATGTAATGCTGGTAAAGTAATTTTTCTTTCCAACTCACTAAGTCTTTCAAAACATGTAATGATGGTTCTTATAAAGTTTTCAACGCCAGAAACTGAGATTTAGGAACCAATAAGTGCATTAAAGGAGATCTTTTAATTTTTCTAAATTTGCAGCAAAATGAAATTTGTGCTCAAACAAGAAATTTTAAGGCGATACGCGACAAGAACTACATTTTTACTATTCGAATTTACTATTTACTATAATCATCAAGATCTAATACAATTTAAACTTTTTCAAAACGTTTCGGCCTATTGGTTATTCACAAAATAATAGCGGATTATCATAAAATTCGACGTCAAAAAATAAAATCAGATAATACAATGCAAAATTCATCTAAAATATTGGAAATATTTCAGATTATTTGTATAATTTTTGGATTAAAAGTAGATCGTTTACAAACAAACCCTTACGAATGCACTAAGAGAATTGTGAGGTAAAACATGATTTTTTAAGATAAGATAATATTTTATAGGTCGTTTTTTCCTTCGAGTACTACGAGTTCCTTCGAATAAATAATTGCAGGGGACCCATCAAATAGTAACGACTGATTAGGGACACCAAAATGAACAGGAAACAGCACATTGATATGAAGTTCATGTTAATAAAAAACTATTGCAATTAAAAATAACAATTAACAGGATGCAGTTTTAAAAGAAAAATATGAGATACAAGCATGGTTTCTTCAATATACGTCTTAGTATAAGCTTTAGTAAAGTATTAATAATTAATCACTAATCCATCTATACATGTGATGTAGTTTTTATTTTAAACTGAAATACTTGTAACAAAATCAAATAGAAACTTTTTTAAAAATTAACTGCATTCCGAGTCTGAACGTCGCCTCCTTCTGTGAGCACGGTGATTGTCCTCCTTCTCCTTTTATAGGCGTCCATTTGCATTCGCCCCTGAGGTAGATTTATAAATAAATGCCTGTCGAGCGGAGGAGCGTCATCACGTGAACCTGCTTCGCTTCTCCTGCAGGCTGGGAATCGAACCCTTATTTCTTCCTGTTCCAGTTTACATCACTTCAGAATTCCTGTTTTGTGTCTCGCGGCGGTCCCGAATGGTCGATTGACTGTGAAATATATGTTATCAAAGAAACCACTAGACAGGGCTAAAGAGCGCTTAAGAGAATAAGGCAGATCTCATGGCCATTAAAATCCCAGTTTTTTTGAAAATTGCAAAAGTGCATTTTTTTGGGTGCCTTCCTACAACTTTGATATTAAAGATAGAGATATTCCTTAATGAAAGCTATTACTTAAAGAATAATTTTTAAATAAGTTCATGTTCAAGTATTCGAAAATACGAGAAGTCTTGAGTAATTTGGTTCAAAATAAAGTAATTAAAAAAATTCTAAAAAAAAATGCTAAAAATTTATTCATTCATTTTTCCCGCGGATAGAAGAAAAGAATGGTGCGGGTGTCATTTTCTTTAAACTCTAGGAATTTTCAAAAATTGCAAATTTCGAAATAATGCAAGAAAGTATGTGCTGTTTGTAATGAAAAGCTGCGAAAACTAAATGTAAGCCACGATAGTTAATCAAGATCTCAATAATTCATCGTTGCAAGAGACGTGTCCATGATAAGTTCTTTATTTGCCTATTTTATAGTAATATAATGGAATCATGACCTATTATATTAAATGAAGCACCCTACAACCGTTCTGTTACTGAAATCCGTTTTCATTGCTCTCCATGAAGTTTTAATGAAGCTGCTATAAGATAGTGATGAAGAAATCACATATCTCGCTAATGAGAAGCGTGCCTTCAACTCGTAAGTGTAAGTTGTTTTGTTTCTTACTATAGCAATTTTGCGGGCGACCCGTGGTGTGGTGGTCAGCCTGGTTGCCTTCCTCCTGTGGCTGTCGAAGTTCAAATTTCGGACGATCCCAAAAAGGGTTCGTGGCTGGGTTTCACAATTTCTCTCGTTTTTTCTGCCTCCTATTGCAGCAATGCTCCATCGTCATTCATACCACATCACCATCACACAAATCAGCGAATATTCTATTTTATAATGGCTATAATAATAATTACTATTATTATTACTATTATTATCATTATTATCATTATTATTATCATTATCATAATTATTGTCATTATTACTATTACAATTACTATTGATTATTTCGTGTTTCCGGATGTCTTAATTTCTTTTGTCATTTGTCCAAATAGAGTCGTGTGTGTTTATATCTCGAGCACCGCCCCTGCTGGAACAAGCCCTATTCTTCTGACATGGTCTGGTCCTGCCCTGGTCTGCTGACATGTGATAGTGTAGTGCAAGTATATGTAAGTAAGGAATGAGGATCGGCCAGTAAAGAAAAAGGAAAGATCGCGAGCGGTCCGTCACCCGTGTGGTAGGGTACAGCTCCGCCATTCGCCTGGCATTGATATTATTATTTTCCCTGTTTAATCTACAATGTTTATACGGAAACCACATGTAATCTACTTTGAGGTCACAGTTTAACATTGGAGATCGCACAAACATTTTCGTCGCGACAGGCGAAACAAACTCCACGCATCAATTCCGAGCACGTGTCTGCCCCGTTCCGGGCGGACTAGGACAAAGCGCGGCGGGCGAGGCGGGTCGCGTCTCGAGGGGCAATTTTTCTTCCCCCTGCCGTCGAACGGGCGAATGAGGCGCGGGCACGCGGCCGAGTGGGCGAGTGGGCGTCGCCCGATGGGCGTTTCGCGGCAAATGAGCGGCCGTCGCGTCGAGCCGGTCTCCCATCCCCCGACCTCCGCCTCTCCGCGCCGCGCCGCGCCACCTGGAAGAGTGATCGGCTGGCCGGCCCCCTGCGCTGTTCCGCCGACTCGCGGCTCGTCGGCGGGGCTGCCGGCGACGCCGAGCCGCTCGGTCGCGTTTTCCCTGTGCTCTTTATCACGCCGCCCTCCAGCCCATTTTGACATTAGAAAGTGTGATAAGTTGTGGGGAAGTGGATGCGAGGCATTTCACGCAGGTCGGAATTGTAACTCAATTTAAAACACGTGGAACTTCGCAGCTGAGATCTAATCTCTTTTAAATGGGAGTGTTTCAGATGGTTCCACTTTAAATGTAGGTAGGCAAAAAAAGTTGTTTGAATTATCTGGTGAACCTAATGGTTCCGCAATTATCATACAAATCTCGAATAATATAGTGTCTTCATATGGAAGAAACCTTTTAATCAACAAACCGGCAAAGATGGTTCTGGGCATCAACTAATACCACTGCAGTGCTTCTAACCAGGAGGTTCTAGGTTTCAAGCCCGACGGTGGCAGGGTTTTTTTCAGCTAGGTCGAACTCAGCCGTTGTCTGGAGGTGAATTCTAAGGGCGAGCTACCCTGATCGGTACATTTCCGTGGTTTCTCAGATCAACACCAGGCGAATGCCGGAGCATTACTCTAGCAAACGAGTTTCGGACTGCGCACGATCTTTCCTTTCTCTTCTTTGTCCTATCCTTACCCTTACTTACACACACACACACACACACACTCACACTCACACTCACATGCAATACACTACCACGCATGTCGAGGTTTTAGAGCTTGTTCCGACTGGGGCGGTGCCACGCTGGTGGGAGACACTTGATACCGAAAATCCACGCAAGCCGACTTAAGTCGGCGCCGGCTCTAGCCAAAAAATCCAAAGAAGGGATATCACCGCCACATCCCACGACAAAAACATGATCGAAATTTACGGTACTGGTTATCTTAACAGTTGACGCTCCTTGAATCATTGATCAATGAATCAATTCCAATCAACAATTTTTTCTTTTTAATACATTTACGTGTTTAATTATGAAATGTTGAACATATTAGATGTAATGTATTTTCGGAGAGAGGAGTTCCGTTTTACAATATGCTTCCAACAAAAATCAATGTCGAAGAAATTTCAAATGTTAAATCTTCTTTTTACAGAACATTACAAAGACGATGATGGTGATATAACGGCTTATTTAGTATTCTTCTCATCAACACGAAGAAGACCAAATATTACACTTTCATGTAGAATTGCGCCGACACAAATATCATTCTTTCTTAATTTATGGATATCATACCAAGCATGTTTGCGCACATTGAATTGTCTTTGTAAAGTAGAGGTCAGAAGTAGCATTGCCAAGAACACGAATATGTAGTGTTCTGCTTTTCAGAAAGAAATTGACTGAGGTAAAGTTAAAAAAAGGAAGATATATTTTTAAAATGTACTAATGCGACAGACATTTAGTTTTATACTCCCTTCTCGCTTAACCGCAAACACTGAACAAAGACGTCACAGAGACAAATTTTTCGCTTTCGAAAATAAGTACCCTGGGACATAAAATACGACGCCTTACGCATGCCTTTTTCGCAGCACGGACTTTTACTGTCTTCCCACTCCTACAAAGTGCTTTTACGATGCGGCAGCCGGCACTTGTTCACGTGGAGCGCGCGTCATTTCTTCCGCGTGGTTCCCTGAAGTCATCTTCTCCAGCGCCCGTGCGCCAGCGGGGGCGGCGGTGACGGCGGCGGCTGTGGCAAATACGGTGGTGGCGGTGGTGATGGCGGTGGCTGTGGTAGAGGAGGGGGGGTGGCGATGGTGGGGGCGATGGCGGGGGCAATGGCGGTGGAGGAGGCGAGGGATCGTGAGGGGGCGGGGCGGGTGCGGAGGCGGTGATAGTGGCGATGGCGGTGGCGAGGGATGGGAAGGGCGATGGGGTATGGCGGGTCGGGGACGGGAGTGATTGCGAGGAAGGATCCGGGGGCGGGGGTGTGGTGGGACAGATCGAGAGCGGGAGTGACTGTGGCAGATGCGAGAAGGGCAGAGGAGAATACACTGATCTCTAAGCGCTGCTGATTCCTAACTATCGGGACCCTTGGGATTGAAAATTAGCCAGGAAAAATATGCTACGTCTCGGTAGGGTTATTTAAAGCACTTCAATTACAAACAAAAATATTTCTTCGTTCTCATTCAGAAAATGATTTCCATTTAATGGATTTCAGCTGCTATGTAATTGAGAGCGTATATAGTTGCAATTCCCAATTGAAGCTTTGTTACCGGAAGGTCGTAAGTTTGATTCCAGTTAATGGTAGGATTTTCTATATCAGCCAATTCGTAACGTAACACTTTTTGGATGAGAATTACTAGGCGACTGCTCTGACTGGTGATATCCGAGGTTTCCTCATATCAATTCCACATGGATGCAGGAGCAGTTCTGTCCCCAACGGGTCACGAACTGCGCACGATCCTTCCTTCCCTATTCCGCCCTCATTCTCAACGATGAGCTGATTTCCTAACCTCGTATATGCCAGGAGAGGAGTACTAAGAACGAGAAGAAAACTACGAAGGGCTGGAAGAAGAGTATGAAGTTCGAGAGAAGAACAATATCACTGTAATAGAAAAAAACATCAATAACCAAACTGCACGTATGAGAGTACGGCCACATAAAATCGCGCTTCGGCCAGTGCTTGTGGGCGGCGTTCGCGTGGCGCGCCCAGCGTCGAGCCCCGGGACGTGCTATCCGCGGCGGCGGCGCTGCGTCGCGCGACCCCGTGGCCTCTGCGGCGGCGACGCACCACTCTGCTTGCGCAGCCGGTTCCCCCCTGCCTCTCCGCGGGATGCGCTCGCCGCCGCGCCGCGCTGCGCCGGGACAGGTTCCGTTCGCTGCTGCGCCGCCCGAGACCATAAGCCATGAGGCGGTCCTTCCCCTGCGCCGCGTCGGCCGGTCCGCACGCAACGCCGCCGGCCGTCTCGATTGCCGCTCGCCACACGCTCACGCGCCCGGTGCGTTAAGACGGCTCCACACATTCGGCGTTCGCCGAGCGGCGAGCTACTGCTCGCCCAATCCCGACCATCTGATGTGTTCGGCGAATGTTAGGTTCCTTTGATGTATTTACTAGGCTGTCCGGGTGACGCCGCGTCCATGACGAAGGTGCCGACGTTTCGGTCGCCATTCTGCGACCTTCCTCAGGGCGTAATGAGGAACATCGCAGAATGGCGACCGAAACGTCGGCATCTTCGCCATGGACGCGGCGTCACCCGGACAGCCTAGTAAATACTGACTCCGGCCGCGGAAGCCTACGCTCTTCTTTTGAGGTATTCTAAAAACCGACACGCGGTGGGTAGGGCGAGCACCCAATGTTCGTCACTTGGCAAATAGCAAGCAACTCATTCACACAACTTGTGAATGGGCAAGCGGTTACCTGCTACTCGCCAAATAGTGAATGTGAGGAGCCACCTTTAGTTCATTCCGAATGATTTAGAGTATGTTGTTGCGTGGCCGAAATGGAAGCGTCGAAGACCAGATCGGCGATAGCGTTGTATCGCCACAAGTTGAAAAGGTGTGTCGGGCAATGTCACTGCCTGGATGAGAATTCTGAAGGCCGGCTTGTATGGTCGGTCGTTTCTTTCATCAGTTCTAGGAGCATGCCTAGTGAGTTAAACAGAACATCAAGCGATCCTGCACACATACTAATCCTTGGTCCCATTCTTAGGGCTGCACCTTCGACTTATTTACGCAACTCCAGAAATTCACTACGGCGAATATGCGTACTATGTGTGGGGTAAGAATTAAAATGTCCCTGAGGAATTTGATCTCATGTTATAGCGACTATATTGATCAGAATATAATTAATTCACTATTTTTCAAGTAGCCAGGTTTTAAGTTTTATATTTGTTTATTTCTTTGTTGTCTTCGTTTAAAGTGATGATCTTTACAAATACACAATTTCTCCCGTTCATATCGTAAAAGTCCTTGTTTTATTTTATTTGAGTTTTTTACATCCTAATTTATTGACCGTTGCCCTAATTATTAGTAAGCCACCACGAGATAATTATTAGTATGTCACCAACAATTGGGTTGCATACACACAGCGATATGTGTGTATGTATTTATTATTTCAAGTGTTTGTCTGCATCAACGCAATTAGTTACGTAGACTTACATAAAGGTGCGTTCACACTAGCAATCACTTACAAAACCTGTAGGAACCGATGATCACTGAGGAGAGAGAGAGCGGGATAGGTCTTTGTCTTTTAGAGAAACGTAGAGGCTCCGGAGATCACCCAAACAGCACAGCCCGTTTATCGATCAATGGAGTGCTGGCTGCTTTTATAACCCAGAAAAACTCAATCGAGCTAACATTCCAAACGTGACACGTCCACTAATCTCTCTTCCAAGAAAAATGCAAAAATGTAGCACGCATTTCAAATTTTATCACACTGATCTTGTTTAAACGAATAGAGTACTTAATTGAATTTATTTTAAACCTTCGCCAGTTTTTCCTACAAAAATAACATTTCTGAACAAAAATCAGAACAATCTCCAAGTGAACATGTTACAAATGGAATGTTAGTCGTAATTACCTGTCATCGTCCTTCTTTAGCCGTAAGTCGTGGCGCTCGTTCCAAAAGCATGCCTGTCTCAGTCCATTTCTCAGGTAAGGCTTTGATTTGAATGGTCTGTGGGGGCGATACAGCTGCCCGGCGGCCTTCGCCTCGGAAGCGGGCGCACGTGAGTTCCTTCCAAACCGAAGTGGGCGCCCGCCGTCCGCTGCCCGCTGCCCGCTGCCCGCTGCCCATAGGCTGTACCCCGCCTCGGTGGCGCCGCGAACGAGGACAACCCCTTCATTAGCCCGCTTCGAGGTTACGTTTCCGAGGATCGTTCGTGAGCTGCGCGCGCCACCGGGCACGCGAGGATTGTGGTTGCGAGGAATTTGGGATTTCGGGGCTCCGTCCCCGCCGCCGATTGCTGGTCGCACCTCAGGACTCAAGTGGGAGCGTGACGTAAGAGTGGTAATGCTAGGAGTCTAACCGTTTGTGATATCAGGCTTCTGCTAGAAAACTTGGTAGAATACACTCGAAAAACGGTTTAGCGGTAGGTCGTACACCGTTTCTGTACAGAAGAAAATGACCACTCGTTTCTCTCAGGATAAAACATGTTTCCTCTCAACTCTGAGTACAAGTATTTGCAGTTGAGTATGCTGATTTATAACTGTGTAACTGTTCTCAATTGTAGACACTGTTTATAACTGTAGTCACAATTGAAAAGGTGTCACTAGATTGAGTGTAATAGATTACAACACATTAAAAGTAATGTTAATTTATCCGACCTACATTTTTGTTATTGGAATTTTTAATACGTTATTAAAGATATAATCGGTTCTTTGGCGCACTATCAAATTATTTTCACTGCCCTTTAACCACCGCTTTAATCGTTAATAATTACAGATACACATTTCATGAGGATTCTACACTTCTACATTTCTTATCCAAGGTTTCGAAGTACATTTGGTTCCCAGTTATGTTTGACGTATTTTTGAAAAGTTAGTGTAGATACGCATTTATTAGTCACCTTGGAGACAGAAGTTTTGTGCTATTTGTGATTTACGACACAAGAATTCACGTACTCGTGTCTCCAACTTTAGTTAATTCTCAATTCATTGACCAACTCAAAAACTGTTAAGGATACATAATGAAATTCAAAACCAATCGGAGAGATTCGGATGCGGATCTGCGGTCTTCGGGTCGCCTTCCACCCGAGCGCTATTAAAAACCCGTTTATGAGGCTTCCTGCGCGAGCGGAGCGTGGCATCGGCGCTTTGTCGTCGGGTGAAAGCGACGCCCGGGGCGGGAGGATCTCCCGTTGGGCGGGCAGGTCGCGGCGCGTCCGGGCTTCGGCGCCCGAAAGGGCAAACGAGGCGCTCGGAGTTCACGGGCGGCCCAGGCGACGCCGCGCCGGGGGAAAGTGCCACGGATCTTCGCGAGTTTGCCACCGGCGGCGGCGTCGCGGATGACGGAGGCGACGATCCCAGGAGATACTCCCCGGTTCAGAGTCCAATACTTGAGAGTGTATGATACTCAGAAAACATAATTTTCAAAGAGCTGGATTACGAATAAACATTAATCGTTCATAGGATGCAACACTGGTACACCTAAAAAATACGAATTTTGTGTTTTGATCGATTTCTATAACACATTGTGATAATAATTATTACCAAAACTTCTTTTGGTTACTCCATAACAACGGGACTCGAACCGTAGATCTTACCGGTCTGAGACAGTACAGAGACAGATGGGTCTGTGCCGGCATTATACTGCCCGGCGTCCATGAAAGGGGGGGGGGGAGTGAAACGTTCCGCTCGCGTGGTCAGTTTGACTCCTGGTTACGTTTTCTTTCAACAGCGTCAATACCCAGTGACAATGAATCGTTCCGACAAAAGAAGCAACACGTTTCTTATTTTATCTCTGTGTCTAACTGGTTACAGAAAGCCAAATACTGATAACTGGTCAGTGGCGTTCCTGAGCAATTGAACCGTCCAATGCAGAAAGGGTACATATTCACATTTTGGCTATTTTAATGTTATGATTGGTATGCCTTTCTTTTAGATTTTATCTTTCACTGTGCAAAAAAGTTTTTCTGTAATATATTACGTTTAGATACTGCAAATGTATCTGCAAAAAAATTAAAAAATAAAATAATAAGTCTTGTTTCAAATTGTTTTTTCTATCCCCTGTAAAGTTGTAAAAATATAAGATGTATCCTTTCTGAATAGGACGGTTCAGATGTAAAATAATGGATGTACGGGATACGTGACGGATTTCTTCCCCTACCACGACACAACCACGTGGTTACATTGATTATTAGATGACGAGGGCTATGCGAAAACAGCCATGTCTTACGCAGGATTGAAACCCTTGTTCCTAGCACAGAGTGATTGCAATCTTCGCCCGGCAGGAAGATACTTAAATAGTGGCAAAAATGAAATAAAGTAGAAAGATTGACAAGGGTAAATTGAACATTGGACGGACAGCAAATAAAAGAATTGAATTAAATTTCAGTACAAAATAACTTGGCTCGTTCTAAGCTATCGTTAGACAATCTGTCGCAAATTATGAGAAGTGTTTTTTCTCTACCTCATGTTTTTAATTCGTTCGAAAAAAAGTAATATTTTAAATAATTGCAAAGGGAGGGAGTTTTTATCTGACCATCATTTTACTAGTGAAACATTTTGCCAGACTCGAATTTGATTTCGATACGATTTTGCTAAACGTACTAGACGTTAATGGATGAATTCTTTCTTGGCGTAGTGCCGTAATCCAAGGACAAATCTTTAACTTGCTTTCTTCTGAAAACTATTTATACTCTTATTTACTTTTCATATTTTCTTGAAACATGCTTGTTTGTTCAAAGATACCCTTTAAGGAGAATGTTTTCCTTGACTTAAATTCTTAAAACGGATTTGAAACTACCGAAAAGTATGTCATTTGAATCGCCACTTTCACGTCGTCTAAAAATGATATCCTGAGGTGAAATGAGTTATGAAGGACTCGTGAGAGATATCTTATAGCCATTAGGTTGTGAGCTTCTGATATACTATATCTCTGACAATACTACTGTGTAGTTTTCAAACATATCTTTGGAATTTGTGTAACTCTAAATGACTTAATATTTAGATATTGAATAGTCTACTCGTTAGTTTACCATATGATAACTTCAACTGTTTTATTAATTAATTAAATTAAATAATGGGATACATTCCGTGCACTAAATAAACCGTCCGACGGCTTTTTAGAAGCAGTTAGAAATAATAAAATCTGGCCCCAATAGGCTGACGCAGATCTCGAAAATGAGATTCCGTGACCTTTAGAGTCAAAGATGTTACCCGAGTGGTTTGTTGTGCGAGGCAGATGGAATCGTGTTTCCGTAAGCCGAGAAGTGCGGACGCTGCTTCTGGAGAATTTTTAATGGTCTGCTGAATTTGATATTTGTGACTTCTTTTGATGTAACCGATTCAGGAACTTCATTTCTGAACACATTTGTTATATGGCTTTAACTAGATGTACTCCCAAAAGTAAGAATGTATCAAGCATCATTTTCTTTTCTGTTTCAGTTGAAAATGATTGCCGTTATTTTAAAAAGATTATTGAAACGTTATTATAACATATAAGCCGACCTGGATTGTCGAGGTGGATAATAGCGTGTTCCGACTCAGCTCTTCGACCCGAAGGGTCGCGTGTTCGAGCCCCGCCTTGGAAATAATTGTTTGTCCCAATAACGTATATAGGGCTAATACAATATTAATATTTTGGAAGTAATTATTTAATTCTTTTTTAGTTTCATATAATTAATTCTGGATACTTTTTAAAGAGTATAACAATGTGTTCAAATAGGAGTTAAGGAATCCTGAGATCTCAAGAGTTATGGATTGAGAAAAAAATAAGAGGAAATGAGAGTGCGTTGTAAAGAAAACGCGCCTACTTGCAGCCCCGCGACGTACGTAAAAACTCAATTCTTTATTAAAGACTTAATTGAGCGAATCAGTAACAAAACAAGGACAAAACGATTGTAGATTAAAACCAGCATTGTGCCAATTTCTTTCTAGAAGAATTGATACTGATATCGTAGAGTCGTAGACAGAAGTTTATATATCAAGGAAACATTGTGATTATTTGAGAAAATCACGTTTAAAAATAAATTTTCGTAACATTTTGCGAAAACAGGTTCGAAATACTTAAACGTTTCATCTTAACGGGATGTAAAGATCTAGAATAATTGGTTTACGGTATTTTTGAGACGTACACGAAAAATTAACTCACTTAACTATTACAGGGTTCAAAGGGAAATTTATTACAAATTTGGCGAGATGATTTTTCATTTAATTGGGGTGCTTTAACCCCTTAATTTCTGCTGAATTTTGTATTGGTTACTTCTTGTGATGTGACCGATTCATGAGCTTCATTTGTGAACACGGTTGATATAAGGCCGTGACTTGATACGCTCCCAAAAGTTCGAATGTGCAAAGCGTCACCCCCTTGCTACCTGTCTGATCGGATGTTCCGTCGTGCATCGCGTTCCTATGCGTAGCTGCTGCTGCACCTACTCCTACTGGCCGGTACTGCTCACACCAACGGCTGGGCAGGCCCCCGGGCCCGCTTTCCCGGCCGCTGCCCGGGGCCAATTCCGGGAAGGCCCTCCGCCTCCCACGGGCCGGGCAGCGGCGAAATCGCCGGCCGGACCGCTGGTCGACCGGCGGGCCGGCGAAATTCTGCTGACCCGGTCGGTCAGAGGGGATCGTAATGTAACCCGAACGTGTGTGAAAGGATCGGTAAAGGAGATACAATCCCGAAACGTACGTTTGCGTCAGCGTAGAGAATGGGGAAAGAAACGTGCTACTTCAGTAGTGGGTGGAATTTAATGTTACTGGGTAATTATTTTGGCTTATCAATGTATTTAAAATTATTGAAGATTTTTTTTTAAAACGTTGCTTTGAGGCTTCTGCCGAACCTATCTTCCTGATTCAGTGGAAAATGACTTTATCTTCATAGGTGTAACAATTCGTAAAATTAATGTGGATAATAAATTATCAACATAAATTATAAACCGGAAAACAATATAGTTATCTGTATTTGTCTTCTAACTTGGTTATTTACAAACAATTAGTTAACTTTATCGGAAAATCCTTTAGGGATACGACACAGAAAGATGACGATATATTGCCGTGTCTCTCTTTGTCTGCGGTAAGGTTCAGCGACTTTCTTGGCTTATCTTTTCCGCGTTCCCTGCGCCGCGCCGTGCCGTGCAGCGCCCGGGGTTCGAAGCGGAGCCTGACACGCTCTGCGTAATAATGGCCGCAGTGTAATGGTAGAGGCCGCAGTGTAATTGGGGGCGTCCGCACGAGTGGGAGACTGCATTGCTACGTTGGGCTGCTCTCCAGGAATGCAAGGCGCCGCCCCGCTGTGTTGCCCCATTTCGGTCCTCAGGAGAGCATTTTTCACTAGTTTCACTCGATTTCAAAATATTCAAAATTCATTTTCATTATTCAAAATTCATTTTTCTTTATTATTTATTTAAACTAAGGCTTCTCATTTTTTAACAGGAGAAAAGTGGACATTTATTGACCTTTTTAGATTCATTTAAGTATTATTTTTGCTGTGAATAATATTATCATCTATTGCTTCATCAATATTATCACCATTGCATTTGTTAAAAAAGAATTTCAAATAGTGACGGACTGCATGATATATTTTCTGGCATGTAATGAAAGGTAGGTTCTATTATAAGTTGTTTATTCACATTGCTTATTTATCAGATTTGCAAAAAAATGTCATATTATTTAGTTTCAATAAACTAAATATTTTCTGAAGCTGAACATAGTAAAAGTATAGTTTTAGAAAGTATTTTAAAATTTCAATCAATTTCTGAGCAACTTTTGACTGCCATGTGATTACATTAATGAAACTTACTACTCGTTAATTACTCGTGAGGCGATAAAATATTGTAAGTGTTAGTAATATAATATTTAACACAATTTGTACTCACAATCACTACATTCTATTTACCATTTGCAAGCAACAAACTTCTACAGATGTTTGTCATATGAGCGTGATCTCCCATCTTATGCCTCCTTCCTCAGCGAACATACCTGAAACACAAATTAATTTATCTTAATTAAATTATATATTACACAAACTTGGAATAAATGGATAATCGAAGGACTTGTCTCTATTAAAAGTTCAAGATTTGAGACGGGTATTTTAAACGAACGATTGAAAATTACCGTGCAATGAAGGTCAAGCGTGAAATCATATTGCAGTATAGTGGAATACAAAATTGCATTATTAGAACAATGAATAACCATTTTAAATTCCACATTACTCTCTACGAATTATTATATGGCCAATAATTCATACCACAAAATTTCTTGTTATATTCCATTGTTAATAGCATTTATTATTATAACCCACCTTTAAAGGTGAAACGATATGATCATATGACAAGTCTTAGGCAGGAACTCATGAAGTCTAAGACTTCATAACGGGAGGTTCAGTCACTCCTGACCCTAGACATCCTTACCAATTCTCATCTCTCGCCTGCACTTACTCATCACACGACTAAAGAAAATGACGGTACAACGTACACGGCGCTTGAGAGAGGCAATGGAAGTTTTTACACTCGAGCTCCAATCCCAAAAAGGAATGTGCACTTTGACTCAGACAACTCGAGCCCTGTCGGACACATCGGTTCAATCACGACATCCAGCGAAGGAAGCTTAACGACGTTTGGATGCCGTGATAGCTGAGCGTACGAGAACGTGGGTGCTTCTGATAATCAACAAAATGATTAAGTAACAGGCGTGAAGAAACTCGTGCTATGAATAGGAAAACATAAAACGCTTATGGAAGTTAATGATGGGGACTGTAACAACACTGAATGCCTGAATGCGACAGCTCTTGCAACCAACACACTTGCTTTATAGATTTTTGTTATCAAAATTAAATTAAGACCAATCGCTTAGTCACAATATGCATTTTATTTGTGTTGATTTTTTTATTTGACCTCATCTTTGTTCTCGTGCATAAAATACCCAAGTTATTTCCGACAGCGAACTAAATATAAATTTGCGTTATTTGACATTTCTGCATGCTTCTGCAGGGCATATTGTAAGCGATAGTTTTGAAGGTCGTCATGACAGTTTGAAACCTGAAAATGTCTTGATAACGAAGAAGAATATTACGATGCACATTTATTCGATTTTTAGTCATATGAAAGCGTTTCTTAATTTTCAGTTAGAAATGTTTATTTGTGAATGAAAACTCGTTTTCAGAAATAATTAAAAATGATACCTGTTATAATTTTGTGGCGATCTTGATATATATATATATATATATATATATATATATATATATATATATATATATATTGTAATAATAGCGGGGGAGGGCGCCAGGTTCAGCTCCTGAAATGTGACTGGATGGAAGTGTTGGGAGGTCATGAATTAGCACAGTCATTTGTAACAAATAACAGTTTATTCCTGGCACCAAGAGCTGCCAGGGAAGTTACATGTCGCAAAGGGCGACGCAAGTTTTTTTACTAAATCTACTCTGTGAGCTGGTTATCTTAATTACTAGTTGTTAATTCCCTTAAGGCTAACATATTAGGCTTACTCTTTGATGAAGCGTGCTACTCATCATTTAGGTCTGCTGGGCCTGAGCGCGGCCACTTGCAATTTCTCGCCGTTACGATTGTTCTGCGAGACGGCTTCGTCTCGTAGTTTTTCACCAGTGGCTGCGTTGTCTCCGCGGGCGAGCCGGACGGCAGCCTCGAAGCAGGAGCGGCGGCAGTCCCGGGTCGCTGACCTTCTGCGGCGCGTCCACTCTCGGCAGGCAGCGGCAATCCCAGGTCGCCGGCTCGAGCAGGCTCAGTGGGGCGGGTGGCCACGGGCGTTGACGTAACGCGGTGGGCTGTCAATCAGCACCGACGCGGGAGGCGACAAAGGCTGGTGGGCCGATGCGGAAACGGCGCGGGATCCGGTAGTCTCCCGCCCGAGTTTCCTCCGCGACAAGTCCACTAGTCGCGTCCTAACTAATTCGACCCTGGGAAAGTCTTTCCCGAACTCGCGTCCCGATCGTAAGTAACTGAGCAATCAAGCAAATTTAGCAACCAAGAAGTATCTTGGAATTCTCTCGAAGTATCTTAGAAGTATCTCGAAGTAACAAAAAATTAGCTCTCAAAAAATTCTTAGGAGCGTTTCAAAAAATCTTAGAAGTGTCGCCGAAAAAATCTTAGAAGTCTGGCCGAAAAATTCTTAGAAGTGTCCTGATTTCCACTGTGCATCACGTTTTTAAAAGAACTCCCTTTCCCCTTCCCAAAATGTTCCTAGCTCTGAATTTCTCCCTTCCCTCATGGCGAAGCTTCCCATTGGCTGAGGGTGGCTGCGTCGCAGAATTCTGATTAACCAATCATGTGGCAATTTTCCCGTATTTTTCCGTAGATTATTCTCTGTCTGACACCGGCTTCTCTCTCTCGCTCGCTTCCCTTTGTCAACGGTTCCAGAAACTTTTGGCAGCTGTCTGGACACGTGTTCGAGCAGGAGCGCATTTTCACGGGCCCTCGACGGTCGGCATGGGCTAATCGACAGCCTACTGTATTTAGTTTGTAAACAGCCCCTGCGGGAATTCGGGTGCCTAGTCCAGGCGCGTGCCAAGACGGGTGTGGGGGCGGGCATTGTTTGGAAGGGGATCGGTTGATGGCCGAGAAAGGTTTTCGTTCACGACGTGTTGTAAAAGCGTCGTCGTCTTAATTGACGCCCGGCCAACCCCTCCGGGGGGCTCCGTCTTCCTTCCCAGGGTGGTGCCAAAAGAGGTGGCGCGAGGGTGCGTATTGTCCGACCGGGCTCCGGCCTTCCATTTTATGAGTGCAATAAACCAGTCGCCTCTGAAAAAAGGGCCTGAATGCGGCGCGTCTCCGCTCAGCAGCGTAGCGAAAGGGCCTCCGCGGCACGGGTAGTGTCCCTCGACCCACTTCTGCCGCGGCGGGAGCTGTTATTAGATGTAGAAATTATTTTGTTATTGGCGATGCCACAATAAAATTATACTTAATTAATTGGTGACGCCACAATATATATATATATATATATATATATATATATATATATATATATATATATATATATATATATATATATATATATATGGCAGGTATATAATAGCAGGTTTCCCCACATTTTTGTCTGTTAATGGTGCTGACTCTATCTGATAAAGAACCGAGTACTAGTTGAACAACATATCGCAAAGAACCTTTGCTCTCCGCGACGAGTTCTATCCAACAAAGGAACCATCTCTCACGGAGGGCGGGCAGTGTCACCAGCTCTCCCGGAAGTCGGCCGATGGTCATCGCATGCAGCACGGGTCGGCGCGAACAGTTGGCTTTAAGTCTGAGGCGAGTGGAAGCGGCATTGGTGGTGGTGGTGCGAGTGGTACTGGCGCTTGGGGAAGTGTGATGGGAATGATGGCGATGGAGGCAGATCGAGATTGATTGGGGCGATAGTGGTGACGGTAGTGGCGCTTGTAGTAATGGCGACAAGGGCGGTGGCCACGGCAACGGTGGCAGTGGTGGCGAGAGAGGAGGGCGTGGGGGTAGAGACGGAGTTGAAGGTGACGGTGGCAGTGGAAATGGGAATAGAGGTTGCGGGAGTGGAACCGATGAAGGTGGCACTGGTGATAGCGTTAGTGTCGATGACATTGGTGGTGACAATGGTGATGGTAGCGGTGATGCCGTCGGTGTCATTGGAGGCGAGAAGCATGGGTGGCAACCGCGTTGGAGATGTTCGTGACGGCCGAGGCAGTGGTGGCAGTGCCTTTATTGTCGATGGCGCTGTTAGTGACGATGGTGACAGTGGTGGGGTTGGTGATGGTGATGGTTGGGGCGGCGGTTGTGTCGGTGGTTGTGTCGGTGGCGAGGTGTGTGGGTGACGACACCTTTGTCAGTGGCGGCGGAGTCGGCGGTGTGCGTGTCGGCGGTGTCCGTGTCGGCGGTGTCCGTGACGGCGGTGTTGGTGTCGGTGGCGGCGTCGCAGCATGTCACCCCATCGTGGGACGTGTTCCTTGCAGCGGTACCCAGACTGTGCGGCGGCGCGGCGGAACTCGCCTGGAGTAGAGAAAACAAGCTGCTCTCCTGTCCGGCACCGGCTGCACAGTGCTACAAAAGAACCCCAAAGCGCGCATCGCTTGAGCGGCGTTTCGTGGAAGTTTAAGATCTAACTTTTGATTTTAGTAGAAATTTGTACCGAGTGAATGTACATGAAATGTATATGCTGAATTTGCGATATTTAAATTTAATGCACAATCAAAAAGTGAAAGATTTTTTCCGTAAGAGCGCTATTTATATAGCAGGCTGGCATTTACTTTTCCCATATTACGTGATTGTGAGAGAGTGTGTAGATATATGTGTGTGTGTGTTTGTGTGTGTACGAGTATACAAGTGGGTAAATGATTTCCAAGCAGGGATATTTAACGATAAAATTTTGAAAAAAAAATCTATTTAGAAACGAAAATTAAACCTAAAATATTATATTCTGTAATTCGTAGAAATTCCTTATTTGTTTCCATTCTGAGTGATTCGAATTTCCATTTCCATTGTAGCTATTCACACAGACCAAAACATTTCATCCATTCTTGAAATGCATCCTTCTACGTTGATTCATAAAATATGTATTTTCAGAAGGGATCAGAATTTTCATAGTGTCTTTCAATAGCGTAAAGCTACAATTTACAATTAACCGGCTTAAATATTACTACCTCATTCTATCTCTAAAAATTGTTCATTTTGATTTAAAACGTTTCATGAACTATATTTTTATTCTCGAATGTATTAATTATTAGAATTTTTATTATTATTGTTATGTTATTATTGCATTATTGCACTGTTCGCTGCCTGCGTGTTTCGACCTATTTAGTGCCAGTGTGCGCACATGGGCAGCAACTGGTTGCTGGTCGCTGGTCGCCGCTTGACCCGATCACGTTCCGCCTAGAGCATGATGGGGTATTTTCCTTCTGCTTGTAGCTTGTAACCTGTGAAGGGATGTATGTGGTCGTAAGATGGAATGTTGAAATTGTCGCCGACGGTCGCAGTCTTTGTTCAAGTTGTTGGGCTGGTGAGTAAGGATATAAGGGTGACGTACGGTCTAACAGGTTTGCACTCGTGTTTAATGTTTGTATTTCATAGGAATAATCGTAATAAACGATACCGAATGGGTCGAGCAGTGACTAAATTTTATCACATTCAAAATTACTTTTTAAAATTATTAGTAAACACAATTTCTAGTACTTTGTTAAAATTTTAAAAACGCGAGTGGAATGTATCGTTGTTTAAAATGGAAATAACTAACAGAAGGAATTTATGTCTTCCAATTTATTTCAATGACGACATGAGTTTGGGGTAAAGTAATAAAATTTCTCGACCCAAAGGAAAATGTTGCTTGATCCTATGGCAACGATTTAGCCTCGGGAAAAATTACGGATTCATTCCACAGCAGGTTCGACAAGTCTTGCCGAAGTGAATCATGAAGAGCGGTACATTTGGAAGTCATAAAAGGCTTCTTCGACATTAAAATTCCTTGCTGGGTTCTGTCCGCTAATCCTTATTCTCACCCTTCCAGCTTTCCTTCGAATTACCGACCAGGAGCGCTATCACCGACTCAGTAGACCTCACGAGCAACGAGAACGGACAGGCGGAATTGTGAGGTCTACCTTCCATTCGCCATTTGCGTCATTACGCAGAATGTCTCTCCGAGCAAGAAGCCTCTTGTAGTTTTTGAAGAGGGGAAGTTAAGAGGCTTTTCGCTGCTGAATACGTGTTCCAAAGTGGTAGTATTAAGAACGTAGCGGTTGCTATCGAGTTTCAGATTTTTAAAACGCAGTTTTCGTTCTTCTAGATATGGGTAAGTAACCGGTTGCTGATGCACGTGCAAACGAGCGTTGTTAAGACGGAATCTCACACTTTTGCCGGGAATAACGGCACCTTCCAATACCGTCAACGTGATATCGAAGTAACACCTTGATAAAACCACTAAACATGTCTGTTCATGCTTAATGCAGTACAATCTTGTAGTGAATATTAACTATGTGAAGAAACACATTTTACGAAATTTAGGACATTTTCTTTAATGCAAAGGGAAGTTAATATAATATTATAACATTGTGTAAGAAAAACTGTACAGTATTTCGAAATATTTTTAGTTACGTTTCTAGCGAATTCAACATTATAATCTTTAGAAATCATGAAAGCTTCTTTTCGCGTTTAAAAATTAAATTTTGTTTCGATAGTAAACAATTTTTGTTGCCGCATAATTTTAAAAATTGACAAAACTGCGGATACTTTTATTTCTAGCAAAACTAAATATGCAAGATAAAACAAACCTCATTTGTTCATTAACAGTACGAACAACAGAACCCATTGCTTCAGAGAGAATGAGCACTTGTCATGTCTTGATTGAATTTATGTAACATTTAAAATGGGATTATTTCAGCCGTTGTTATAAAGTAGGACGATTTGAGTAGCAACACCTACTTTTGGACGCGGATTTCAATGAAAACAATGCAGTCTTTGTACTATATACTGAAGTAGGTCTTACGAGCACCAACATCCCACACTTCGAAGCATGACTCAATGCCAACTGCAGTAGCATCATAACTCTGGCCACGTTAAGAAAATAAAACGGCGGTAATGTCATTTGATGATATAGCAAAACGTGCCAGGTTAATTTACTGTCCGTCTTACGGTTTTTAACACAATGTTAGTAGCGTAGTTAAGACTGTCAGCTCTGAGAATATTGTTCTAAATTTGTAATGCGATTTTTCTCGGCATCTACAGTTAATTTCAATGCATTAAAAATTAATATGTGACCTGCATAAACGTCGAAATTACTGGTTTCTTGACTATCAGAAAGCAGATATTTTGGATATGGTATTTCAAATAAATTGTGGTATAATTTAATAGTTAAATTAAATTATGCTTTGATTAAAAATATATTATGGATTAAAGGTTATCCTTGCACCCGATAGTGTTGTTCCCTATGTTAAAATAGCAAAACAAAGTCGAAAAACATTTCATCATTATCGTTTTTTTACCGTGTCTTCTAACAACTTTCTATTCTTTTTTACTTCTTACCCGACCTGTCAATTGATTTTCTTTTCTATCCATCTCCATTCTGACAGCTTTCTCCGTATTCATATTCGCTGTACGATTTTCTTTATAAGGTTAAGGTAGCAAACCTAGATATTTTATTTAAAAAATATATTATGTGATTAAAATCCAACGTATACGCAAACAACTAAGAATAAAATACCTAAATATTATTAAAAAGAAATCCCACGCGAAATAGAATGCTAACACCAATTCATTTAAATACATATTTTCTTCAGCGTAATTAAAACTAAATAAATAGATCCATCTTATCTGTAAAGGCACACACAGGAACTAAAGACCAATGACATGCATTTAAAACATTAGATGAGTCTTTTTCCTCCGATAACATTCACACACATACACACTCTCACACACATGTAATGCTACTGAGATGGACAGTTTGAAAATATTCTTTTTGTATACCAGCATTATAAACGCCATTTTCCATTCGAAAAAAAATGTTCCTAAAATGGCATTTTGTGGCTCAGCCGTACTCTCCATCCGTTCTCACCGCGCGTCGTCCCAACCCGTGCTCCCTTGCCTTCTCAGGCCACCGTCAATAACAATTACGATACCAACTCCGAAACCGCTGTTTTCATTTGTTTCCAAAATTAATTTGAGTTCTTTTCTAAATGTATAATTATTTCGCTTCTAACATCGCTCGTTTTCAAAACCTGTTCTAGTTCAATAAAGCGTAATATACTATTGTAAATTTTCACACAATTTCCGCCATACGTCGAATCAGAGGAATTGAGGCTCGTGAAGCATGTGGGCCGAGGCAGCAACTGAGGCCGTGGATGACAGAGTGGCTTTAACGAGTTGCGATGTTCGCCCGCGGCCAGTGGCACGCACCTTCCCCCACCGCCCCTACCGCCGCCGGGGGAAGAGCCCGCGTCATTACAGAACTTGGTCGGCGAGGACGTGATTTACGGCGGGGCAGCGCTGGCTTCAAAACACGGCCGCGAGACTAATGCGCGGAGAGGGTCGAAGGTCGCGCAGGGGGAGGGGTCTGGAGGGGGCGGCACCCGCTCGGCCTCCTCCCCGTGCCGTGCCCCGTCCGCCAGGTGCGCCCTCCGCAGGACGGGTCGTGCTCTTGGCTCGCTGCTCGGATTAACAATGTCTGCTTTACGTGAAACACTGTGTACGGTACCTGCCTGTCTAAATCACTCGCCTACGAGGGCAGCGGTGAGTTATGAAGCATGTAACAATTTTTCTCTTAGACAAACACGAAGCTCTTTACCAATTAAATCACTTGTCGCAAACATAAATAATGCATTACACCGTATCTTCAAGTACTATAAATAAACATCATTCTGACACTATTAAATAAATGAGAATGAAGCTGCACCCATGAATTATTTGCATTCATGGAGTCATTTAAACAGGGTTAGTTAGAAACACATCAACATATAACATAGTCGTTCATAATTTCTGATACCGAATAACATGCACTAGCATGTGCGGACAAGCCTGTCTGCAATTATTACTGGTTATTCTGCCAAAGAATTCTGAGGATCCTCGTACTGAGGTAAGTGATTCGTTGATTGTATGGGATATTTTAAAAATAGGATCACCGAATTGAAGTTTGCGAATGAATATGGAATATGATACGCGTAAACATTAAATTTCAAAATTACTGTCATTATATCCTATCAAAATTACAAGTAAATAGTCATGTATATCTTGATATTCACACGCTTTATCTTCCAACAGCTGACTGTGTTACCCACAAAAGTTCAAAAGTAGAAATCATCGCTTCATAAATATTTATGTGACAGACGCAGACGAATCAACGGGAGAGTGAGTGTCCTGAGGCGAGGTTGGTGGCCTGACGAGTGGGTTAGGGGAGAAGAGAGTTGAAGAGGAAATAGTTGATTGATTGAAGATTTTGTGGGGTGGGGAGTGAGTGATGAGGAGGGCAGCAGAGGCGGAGAAGGAATGAGGCGAATAGTAAAGTGATGTTTAGTAGGAATAAGTCACTTAATAGGAATGAAACAGGTGGTGCGAGACACGCAGTAGGGATGAGGTATTTAGAAGCGAGATGTTGAGGGAGAGTAAAGGGAGGATAAAATATTAAGGGAGGATAAAATGTTGAGGGAGGATAAAATGTTGAGGGAGGAGAAAATGTTGAGGGAGGAGAAAATGTTGAGGGAGGAGAAAATGTTGAGGGACGGAGAAAATGTTGAGGGACGGAGAAAATGTTGAGGGACGGAGAAAATGTTGAGGGACGGAGAAAATGTTGAGGGACGGAGAAAATGTTGAGGGAGGATAAAATGTTGAGGGAGGATAAAATGTTGAGGGAGGATAAAATGTTGAGTGAGGGTAATGTGTTGAGCGAGGGTAATATGTTGAGGAGGGTAAATTGTTGGGTGGAGACGTGAGGGTGAATGTTGGTTAGTGGATGGGGTACGGGTAACGGGGGAGCGGGTGAGGTTTGGAGCCGAGGAACGAAGCGGGTGGATTTGCACGGGATCGAGCGGAAGGGCAAGCCAACGTGGGGGCGTGAGGCTGGCGCATAACAAGCGGGCGGGCAAGCAGCGTGCAGCGGGCATTCTCATGAGAACGGCTGGACGACCCGTGCGCGTGACCCTGGCGTCGCCGGAGCTCGACGCCGGTGCCTTCGCTCCCGATGGGCTGGCGCACGAATGATAATCCGTTGCTATGCAAGGAAAAAGAAGCATCAGTGGTTGAGGAGTCGTGTCGGCACACCTGCGCTCGACCCTTCTGTGGGAACTCAAACACTTAGTGTGCACTAGGAGTGACAGCACGGTGTCAGGTGAAACGTCGTGAAAATTTATTGGCAAAACAAGTTCACTGCTTGTTGGAGGATGTTCGGTTCTGACTTACTTAGTCGATATTCATGGTTTGTGTAACATTCTGAGATCTTATGGGTGATAATTTTACTGGTTTCTCAATTATCGCGAAGCCATTAATTTAATGAAAATATTACTTTGAATGTGCGGAACGGTTTTTATGAGATAATCATATTGAAAATACGAGGAAATTTTTACATGTTGTTAGTTGGGATAGATCTACACACCATAAAGTGTTTTCAGATTCATACAATTCCATCTAAAACCATTTTTGGAGGCAGGTTAAAATTGGGATTTGGGCAAAAACTAAAGGAGGAAAATTAGTTTAAAGAGAATGTATTTGTGTGTGAATGTCAGATCATTACACATATTCAAATCTCATCACGATCAAACAATACGAGCAGCGGCTCACAAAACATTGGTATTTGGAAGAGCACGTATGCTTTGTATGTAACGCTATGGTACTTTTCTCTGCACTCCTCACTTTGTGGATTGCTCACTGATCCCACAGCAGTTTCGATATCCTCAATTCTCACATTCGAAACTCGGACGAACTAGCTTCTGAGATTGATCGCAGTGTTGTAATTATCGGTTACATCTCAAACATCGTCAGGCTGAGGACCGGATATCGGTTGGTGTGAACGAGTTAAGTGAGTCAACTTCATGTTCAATTTACAATATGCATCATACGCGACCTCCAGGTTAGATTTTTTGTACAAAGTATGTTAGAGTTCATTAATTTGATATTGCAAGGCATCGATATTGTTTTTTTTTAAAGATTCGTTCGAAAGAATTATAAGTTGAGGTCGTTGAGACTGAGGGGCCGTGGGTTCAAATCCCGTCCCGGGCATGGATGTGTGTGCGGGTTTGTATTGTCCTTACGTATTATTCTTACAGTTACCTTCACAATTAAAACAATCACAGTGGTCGCCATATGATCAAATTGTTAAAAAGCGGCCTTAAAAAATTATCCTCTTGTGATAAAACACGTTGATTTTTAGTATTTGAACAAAGTAATAAGACAGGTTTGTAATCATGATTAAGCATCTTTGTCTGTTTTGTGCAGTTCTTTACGTTCCGGAGATATAGTGTAATTATCATTTACATTAACAGCGCTTCACATCCCGGCTTCTCCGAGAATCCAATGCGAACGGCGACTCCTCGGGAGTATCAAGCTGTGTCGCTGATATTCCACTCTGTCCTAGCAGCCGTAATAGCCATGCGACGATGTGCGTATCTTAACTTCTCAAAACACGAGAGACACGGGGAACACGAGGGAAGTGAGCGGGGAGGGAAGGAGCGGGGACGGATCGAGCAAATGAAGTGGTTTGCACTGCGGCAGGTCGAGAATAACGGGAAGCGGCTGGTCAGTCAACACGAATTCCGACTGGTGCGCTCTCCAGTGTGTGTTCAAGAAACTGGCAACACGAATAACTTGGTTTAATAAATATGGCTTATCTGATTTTTTTCCGGAATAACGGGAAATTAGTGTAAATTGTAAGTAACATATTAAGTCCTAGAACGTGTAATTAATACTAATGTTAATAACTCTTACATGCGTCATAACGACGGATAATAAATGAATAACGTATTATGTAATTATCTTGCAAATGCAGATTGGTCCGTGAAGAAGAAAACTATGTTGAGTGTATTAGGCATTTCTTTTTCCGCCTTGGGTAATAAGATGAAGTTACTTTTAAACAAATTCTTTGGACCCTGGTCTCATACTTTTGGCGATGCTACATTATCGTGCAATTTGTAAAAGTTGAGTTGTATTATTAAACCATTGAGTTTAAGGACATTGAAATTATTACTTCTTTTCATTATCAAGAGAAAGTTGATTTTTCTAACACCATAGAGATACTGCACTGTAATAACATACAATCCATTCTCATAATCAATAAAGAATCGCATATTTGCATTTGGAATTGTTCAGCCTTTACAAAAATACTGTAATGTTTTGTACTCCTCCGATTTTAAATGTTTTTATTCCGTGTTTGTTTACGTAGCAAAATTATTCCGTTTTTGTTTCCGATTTACACTATTTGAATGGGTGAAAATCAGAACGGTATAAGTGACATTTTATAAATTCTGAGAAAACGTGTTTATTGTAGGCTATATTCCACTGGCAATGTACCTTTGAGGTTTTAATGAACAATTAAAATGCCATGGCTTTAATAATGAATCAAAGCACCCCGACTTTACAGTAATACTGACTTAAATAAAAAGAATTTATAAAATGTCACTTATACCGTTCTGGTTTTCACACATTCATTTAAAGCCTTATATTTCGTGACTTCACTTATACGAGAACTCAAAACCGGCGCGACGTTGAACATTTACTACTTGGTACAGTATAATGAACAGAAAGGGGAGGGAATAAGATAGTAATAAACGAATATTCTCAAAAGAGATGTTTATCATCAACGTACATGTTTTGTTTGTACTTACGTTACAAACAATACATCCTGCTGTACTATAAGAAAGCTCTGGGTAGCGGAAGGCTGGCGAAGTCACGCGTTATGAGCAAAAATGACACGGCGAGAAAAACCATCTTGTGAGTCTCCTAGGTACTTGTCGAAATACGGAAATGTTCTTACCTACAGGTCTTCACATTGGACAGGAAAGTACTGATGAAGGAAGAAGAAGAAAAAAAGAAAACATCGTGCATATTCAAACTGCCGTTGAATTTTATTACACGCTTCCCGTACGCAAACTGTTACAAGTTGTCAACATTTTATCTTTCCTTACGTTATACTTATTGATCATTGTAAATTAAAAATGTAATGTAATGTCTAAACGTAACCCTGAACATACTTAGTAGTGTAGCTTTAGTGGGAAAGAAAGATGGTCAAATCTTCAAAATGAGAGTTTTGAGCACTTCATTCAAGTAGCCACCTTTTGAAAGAGATTCTTCAATTAAATTGGGCACACGCGGAATGTGCTGTTGGGCGCAAGCCACTTGTGGCGAATGCCAAGCTGCGAAAGTAGAACGTACGAGCCTAGAGGCAACACATGTAACGTAATTAAATTGATTAGATTTTGCAATGAAAGGTAAGAATTTGGTGTAAGAATACCTTAATTTTACTTTCATCGAGTCTACATTGATGTACAATAAAAATACTTTACAAATAATGTTAAAAGTTTCACTGAGCAAGTTTTCACAGCACTCCAACTACCTCACTGCAGTATACTGAACTGTAATGTCTTCCTTATTCATACATTTCTCTCCACTCTTCAACCCAATAATAATAATAATAATAATAATAATAATAATAATAATAATAATAATAATAATAATAATAATAATAATAATAATAATAATAATAATAGTCTTGCATGCTCCGTTGCAAGGTTTCCGTAGATTGTTACAAGTAGAAGTTTCCGAATAAATGCATGCTAAAATTGGAAAGTGCATAGCAATAACCGCGTTCGCTTGATATCCGTGATGTCTCCGAAACAGTGTCCTCGCGCTGATGATACCGCCGCGTTCGCGAGGAAAAGCGCGTTGTGCAATCTCCCATTTAAACGTCGCCAGCACAGGAATCCGCAGCGCGGGTAGCGCGACCGGTTGCCTTAACCCACTGGCCCCCGGAGACTAGCACTGGCCCGCGGCCACTTTCGGCGACGTGGACACGCGCGTGCGAACCCGCCAGAACGGTCCGTCGTCGCCAGTGCCCGCCGCCCGCCTGGAGATGCGACATAGACTACGAAATATAGATGTTTCAAAACAATGATGTTGGAAATTAAAAGATTGATGGGAATGATTAATTGTCCAAAAACCATCAGGCAACGTGGGCGTGCGTTGGCACCACTGCTCGCTGCCCGCCGCCCTCCTAGAGATGCGATATCGTCAACAAAATATCGATTTTACAGAACAACAATGTTATAATTACATGTTCGATGTGAATAATACAGCTTGAGCACTCATTTCAAGGGAGTCGGAATGCTCTCAGTTCGTTAGTAGGACGCGGAGAGATGGCGATGCTCTGCGACTACTGCGTACTGCATTGACCACCTAACCACGTGCGAATTATATGCGAAAGGCGCAATAAATACCACTGGTCTCAGAGTCATTTGGCGGGAGAGAGATATTCTGTTCGATGAAGCTAGTACAAACATCATTCTCTCTGTTCGAACACATGAACTGATGGTGGTATCATCAGTTCTTATGTCATATTTTAACTTTTACAAATTTGTGATTATGAAACTGTTTCATTCACAAACATAACATCAAAAAGATAAAAAATAGAGCACGAAACCACGTTAACGAAACATCGGGTTCAATAAACCGATGTTTAAAACAATGAAGGTTTTATAAAATCATCGTCCGCAGCCCGATTCCCGCCGCCCGCCTGCACCACCGCTGCAGAGGTGTTCGCGAGCCCATCCATCAGAGTGCCACACCGAAGTTTATTAATGGCTCACGATCCAACCACGTGACGTCAGACACTCCATGCGGATCTGTCTGATCTGCGGGATTGAATGGTATTAAACGTCATCGTGCTCGTGCCCGCGATTTCTTAATAACCAACAATCGAGCGAAAATCACTCTGTTAGCACATTGCATTCGTGACGTGTCATTCAATTTTCAGTGATCAAATGGAGATTTGTCATTCAAATTTAACGCAAATAAATAATGAAATTAGAATGCATATTTAATTTACTTTGTATAACATGCGTAATATCACAATTCTCCTGCCTTCATTTAAAGTATTCAGTATGTCGTTTGATTTAGAAGTGCGTATTATGTATTTGGGAAAGAGAGGTGAAAACATAATGAATACACTACGACCAAATTTAATGATTTTTTCTGTTTCATCTGGCAAAACATCTCTGAGAAAAAATAGGGTTCAATTTCTTTAGTGTGATGTTACTTACTGGTTGCCAGAACATTCGACTACATGATAGGAATCTTCAACTATATGCTGATTAGAAAGCACTTCAGCGAAGGAATTCTTCTGAATGGCGTGTTTACAATTTACAATTCATAGTTAAAGTTGGTAATGGATCGTGGAAATTCATGAAAGATTCTTCTCAATAATATTTGTTTTTTTGTTTTTACACAGGGAAAATATCTACGAAATAGCATTTCTGTCATGCAGCCAGAAGAGGTTGGGATCTAAGCATTTTGTGTCGTAATCGCAACATCAAAATTGTCACCATGTATTTCAACGGTCATTATGTGTGATTTGGGTAATTTGATTTTCGGTGATTCGTGTAATTTGAATTTGCGGTAATCGATGAGTCATTATTGGCATATAGGTCATGTCCTCTTGCCCAGGCCGACATCTGGTGGTCAATTCTCAAAACCGCATGTCGTGGTCAGATGGTCATAATGCGGGCGAGCAGACTTCCCGGAACAGACAAATCTGCTTTGCGTTCACTGCGCCATCTGTTGGGGTGCAGATTAAGGATAAGTTGAACAAGTGCTTGTACACAATGTATCACAATATACTCGCTGATTTCTTTGACTTGCTTTGTAAATTAATTATTTGAGTTTTGTGGCAGAAGATTCGCAAGCAAGAATATTTCACGTCATCAAGTACAGACGTCATTAAGTTTGTGTTAGAATGGCGCTGGCAAAGCTGATAGCAATGAAATGCATTTTTACCTTGTCTCAGAGATTAGATGGCTCCTGTACTTGTAGAAACAGAATTTTATTGATTGCGCTGATGACAATTTAGTTCCCTTTCTTACTCTTGCTGTTGTGTACACCATATTACTGACCAAATCAATCCATTTTAATTTCTTTTCACATTTATATGCTGCTTCATGATACACTGAGATGAATTACGAATTCACTGATCACATTAGATCAGTGAACCACATTACGAATTACGAACTTACTGATCACATTAGATCAGCTAAGTGACCTCAGCGTAAGCTTAAAACATCTTTTATGTATCACTTTTTTTTCAATTCGCGCGCCTTCTACGAGCTGCGTAGGGATTATGATACTCCCAGCATAGAAGCCATATTACATTTTTTATACTTATGAGCGGAGACATTTCCATGTCATAGCCAATTCAACTTCAAGATTATAAGCCTTAGCGGCCCAAAAACAAATACACAAAACACACCCGAACATCCATACCCAAAGTGGGATGCAAATCCGTGACAAATGGAGCTGAAGTAGTGGCAGCTTTCCCGCCTTAATAATCTCGGGTACTCAGGTTGCCAGTTGCCTGTTTTATTTATTGTATTTTTTTTTGAATTTTCGTCAATCTGTCATGTACCGTGTTGTAAAGGGTGCCTCGATACTGTACAATATGCAACGATTTCCATGACAAAGCCAATAACGTCTGGAAAAAAAAAGTTCGCTATTTTATCAAAAACTATGTTTTATTAACGATATTTATTATTTTGAGAAAAATGTATGTTTCAGAATTTTTCAAAAGTTATTTTGGTTTTTACAATGTCAAAAATGTTTACTATGGAGTAAATAATTTTCCCGCAAACTAGCAAAGAGTATTGTTTATATAATTGAATATTAATAATAAATACTGATACCATGTCTAATGTTTACGGAGTAACTCAAAGAAATGTTTTGATATGTCAGGCAATTCAATACTCTTTAGGACATTTATAAAAAAAGTCACAAGATTGGGACACTACACCATGAGCCGTCTATCTAAAACGTTTCTGTCAACATCCTTCCACGATGAAAAACTTCGATAACGACTGTATCGCATCTAGAACTGTGTGGTGTAACATCGTAAAGCGACAAAGTGGAAAAGTTTGTGATGTTGAAGGTACTTCTAGTTAACACAAAGCAATGCTACTAGACTTCAGTGTTAAAATTTTCTTAGAGGTTTGTGCATTCGAAGCCAGTCTTTTTCATCTCAGTGAGTCACATCTCCAACCTTACTGTAAACACAACCCAATCCGTTGGTTCCTTCGATCTGACGTCAGGCGAATAGTAGCCCTCCGTGACAAGGGACAATCATCAATTCGATGTGAACACAAGAACCTTCCCACCGAGGTGTCGAGTAGGGAAGCATTCTGACAACCTCTGCCACACAAGCGAGCAGGGAGGATTAATGCATAAATGGGCTAAGCACATATTCCGATCGGTAGGTGACTCCCAATTGTTTAATGAACTTTGGCGTTACATAGTAAATAAATATAAAAATATTTTAATATTCTTTTTTATTGCAGTGATATATACAATCAAAATTAATTTAATATAATTTTGATTAAATATATTCAATACTCTCATAAAAGAGAGCATACAATATAAAGCAGGCTCTCTTTTTGGTCATCCTTACATCTCTTAGAGATATTAATCCGGCCCTGCAATCTGGTCGTATTCTCTTGAATCTGTTGAAAAACCTCCGGCAGTTTTCAATGTTGTTCTCAGTCAGCACGGCTTCCTCCTGCCAGAAACGGCACGCGCGCCAAATCCAGCATTGTGTGGGGCGTGTGAGTGGGGTTCGGGGCCGGTTGGTCGGCGGGCTAGGGACGACCTCTGACCCCGGCGGCGGCCGGCCTTGCTGACCGCCGTGGCGCCCGCCGCCCGCCGCCCGTCTCCTGCTCCCGCCCCCTGCCCGGCGCCAGCAACCACCAGCTCCCGCGCTCTTTCCACCACCCTCGCCCGCTGCCAGTTGCCCGAAACCCGCCGCCCACTATCCCCGCCTGCCTCCCTCACCCGCTACCCCCACCTGCCGCCCGCCGCCCGCTGCCGCCACCGCTGCCAAGCGTATATAGAGAAAACCCCGAGCGTTCCCCGGAGAAACTCGCACACGCGCCTTTGTGCGCTGTTTCCGGTCGTTTCCTCCGTGTTGCGGAAACGCTGGACACGGGCGTGCGCGTGGCGTGCGCCGCCAACAGGGGCGTGACGCCACCCGTGCGGGTGCTAATCCGATATAACGGCTCGCGGCCGCGAATCTGAACAAACTCGTTTCAGGAGGCTGAATACCAACATGGAGGTCGTACATTATGCTGCTAGATCGTTATGATCTGCGATGAACATTCGCCTGGACTATCTAGGAAACTGCCTACAGCTCCAAGGTCAGAGAGTGCCATTGCCATGGGAAGAAGTGGAATAAATTGATGTCACTGGATAGAGGCCTTTTGGACATTTTCCAAACTTAGGAATAGCATGAACACTTGTCTACAGCGTGGAAAGAAACCCGGTTTCTTCACTGAGTCGAACGTCATATAAAAATAATGGAATAATGGAGAAGTCATTTGCACCTTTGCAGATAAGGAAGTTCCTCGGTGGATAAGGAAATCATGTATTAGAATTTTTTATTAAAAGATTGTTGGTAGCCATCTGACTCGGTTCTCTGCCTACTTTTTAATCCCTAAAATCAAAGATAGTTAAATAAATAATAACAAATATTTTTTGCTACATTTTCAAATAGGGCGTCGACACTGTTTATTACTTAGGTGCATCTGTGCCACTATTTAGGCCTGGTTAGATAGGTCAATTGTGTCGAAATACTCCTGTTCCGTCTTTCTCTTTGGTTTGCGAAATGTGATCATATACTAACAAATGAAATAATATTGGCAAAAATAGGGTGAGTCGTTTTCGGGAATATTACTTTTACTTCTATTTCATTTCCTGCGTTTAATATTATTATTATTATTATTATTATTATTATTATTATTATTATTACTACTAGCGTACTCTTGCATGTTAAACCCCACCGTCATCCCCATTCTTCCATTTCTATATTAAGGGGAAAAATTCTTGACGAAACGTGTTTATTACTTAAAAAAGTGTATATATGTAACCTACCATGTACTTACAGAATATAAAATAAAAATAAAAACCATGTACTTGATATTTGAAACAAATTTTCAATGAAGGTTTATTCAGTACGAATATTATAAACATCAATATTATAAACAACATTCTTGGAACATTCACCACACTTTCTTAAAAACAATAACCCATTGTTTTTAAGAAACAATTAAAAACAGTTTGCTTTTCATTTTTCTTGATACTCTGACTGAAATTTAGAAAAGCTTTTTACTCTTGAGAAAACTATCTAAAGTTGTCCATACGAAATTACAGGATCAGGTCACCTCACCCTTACTCTTTGTAATGTTTGAAATTGAAATGCAATGGAGTATTGAGAAGCACCGAACCAGCAAAAATGTAATAGAAAGTCGAAGAAGATCTCGACCTGTAGAGTACGGTGTACGCAACGTATATACCCGAATTAAAACATGTGAATATTGGTTTTCTAATTTACACGCTCAAAGTTTCTTCTAGCCTTGCGGATCAGTAAATAATCGGAAATGTTAACTAATCTATGTTATGTCGGAAATGTATAATCGGAAATGTTAACTAATAACGAATCTAATGTAGTTGCTTATCCTGGTTAATAATTAGTTATTTCATATTATTACTTCACATTCTCATTTACCTATTTACTTTGACTTTTACGTATTTATTTTACTTGTTATAGACCAAATAAAAATGTGCACAATGGAATTCTTGAAAAAATTGTTTTTGGCAGAGTCAACTACACCTATTAGAGGTGGTTCGAAGTTATAGTGAAAATTCTTTTGTAACCGAAGGTACTACTCTTCTGCAAGATGGATTACATGAAGACCGGAAACCACCGTTGATCTAAACGTATGTGCACATATGCAAGCTGTTGTGCGTTCTTTCATCTAAAGCCGCTAGTGTATTACTGGTAATTCAGGTGATCTACGTCATCTCTAAATCCTGGCATATAGGAGTTATGACAAGTTTTATGAGTAGGCAACTAGTATGAACGGGCTACGGCGATCCAGTTTGTACCTGTTGAGTGTCTGGGACCAGTTCTATTCGTTGGTATCTTATCCAAACGCGGGTAATACTATCAGTTATGTTGACAATTATTCTGTACTAGTTTATGCCTATCATTTAACTGTAAGGGCATTTTCTTTAACTGAAAAGTCGTTTAAACATAAAATAATTTGAAAGTTTAGATTTTGAAATCTTTAAATTGTATTATTTATGCACAGTGCGCGTGAGCATTTTAGATTCTCAAGCTAGGTTTTGTAAGATATTTGTTGTAGCAAATGAAAACGATCACGTTGATTAAGATTTACATCAATTTCAGATTTTAAAACATAATAGTATTCAACTGTAATCAACTTTCAAGCTTTTTTGAATGTAATATAAGCATTTGAAGTTGTTTAATAGGTATAGTCATTTAAAAAAAATAAGATGATATTTATAAACATTTTTTGCAAACATCCGAATTTTCTTACCCTTTTGCCTATGACTCCGTTAACGTCCGTAAAATCTTGCTCCGCTGGTCTGCTGTTTACGAAACACGTGTTTTAACACATGCGTACATCGAATAGGAACAGGAACGCAGATAACGTTTTACATCTACCATATTTCGTGTTGATTGCGACATCAGAATAATTATTTCCGACACATTTCGCATCTATTACAGCGTATCCCCATTCACTGTTACACTTCCAGAAACAAATCGCTCGCAGTAAGCGCCATCTTTCGGCACAAACTAGGAAACCCCCTAGGAAGCTGCGAATGGCACCTCGTTCCCAAACCTACGGGCCTCGTAAATTCAGTTAGCGCTTTCGCAGCAAGCCACGGCCCCCGGGGCGCGTGTAAAGCATTGCAGGCCATGAAAATGACAAAACGCCGCCGCTCTCAATACAGTACTAAACATGGAGGAAATATGGGAGAAGCCATGAATTCTAGACGCGCTTTTTTTCTTTTTTTTGCTGGAAGTCAGGGCAGAACGGCTCGTGATGGCATGGCACGATCTGACGCATAGCATAGTTTAGATACTACAGGTTTCTCTAAATGGGTCATGCTGGGACGAGACCATAGGAGGTTAAACAAAATGGTAAGCAATGTAGAAATTTACGTGAAAAAAATTATCCCAGACATTTTTTATGGAAGCGTGGTTTTGATAATTAAATATTACCGGACGTTTCTGACAATAAACTCTGTCTTTACATTTTGATGAGTTTTGTTTATTTTAAAGTTTTGTTGACATTTTGTAGTTTTACATGCTTTGAAAATTCTTTTACACTTTGGGAAGTAGTATTTTACGATACTAGGAATGTAATTGAGCTTAAGGTTCACTTAGATATTTATTATTATTTATTATTTATTTAATAGGTAATTATTACACACAATTTGGCTTACTTGATTTTATGTGGCTAGGCCGAAGGCCTTTAAGCCATTACAATACCTACATCCTTTCGCGTTCTAATCTTTCGAATTCTGGTATTCACCCCAAATGGTCTCTCCATCGCATCAAAGCCGCGGAAAAGAGACCATACGGTACGGCTCAGGAAAAAACCCCTGAAGGGGGAAAAACCTGCCGTCAGAAGCCGAATACATACTAATCTATCCGACGTTTATTTTAACTATTTATTTTCTGGCGTGGGCGTCCCGCCGTCTTCTTCCAGTGCTTGGCCTCCTCAGCTCCTGAAATCAAACAGCGCCACAGAAGATCGTCCGCACCAGCGCCTCTGCCCTTATATTTTCGATCCCCCCTTACCTTCCCCCCCTAATAGGTTCACTTAGATATCTTGTATCATAGGTGTGGCGTAACATGCAGTTCGAACAAGTGCAAAAATGGAAATTTAATCAACGAGACATTCGCCTTATAACTGTGATATTATTTAGCGCATCATTCTGATTTTTCAATAATAATTTTATTTTTATCTCTAATTATTGTATTTTATACTTATGTTGAATCTAGTTCGAACAAAAATGTTTTGTTTCCAGAATACGCCACAAAAATCTTCATTCCTCACTCTACATGGTAGACTCCATGGTAGACATTTTCTGAGTTTCATGTTACTGCCACATGACATCCATGTTGACCCTAACCGTGAAAAAATAAAGTCTCAGCTACTTATTTTCATGACATGAGCATCAAAAAATGTGCCAATGGTAGCCAGTGTTTTTACAGAGACTAACCACTTCATATCCGAGTCACGGCCTCCTGGAGGCCGCCTCCGAGAGAAGAGGCAACGCCGGCCATGAAAATGACAAAAGACGCGCAGGCGGTGGGTGGTGCATGTGGAGTGGTTGTGCTGAGCATGAGTAGCTCACTCCCCCCAGGCGGTCACGATTTCGGCCCCCGGCCCGCCACCGCTGTGCGGACCCCGCCTCTTCCACGCGGAAGCTCTGGGCGCGGAGCTCTACAACCGCCATTATTCAATTTTATGCATTCGCTCTTTCATCACGCGCGTTATTTGTGCGAAAGAAGTTCGTGATACTGCATTCGTAGGAGATAGCATTCGATCGTTGCGAAACGTGCGCAGCGTGTTTGCCGAGGGAATATGCCCGACTTCTGTTATTGAATTTAGTGTATTACCTCCTATGTGTCTTCATTAACAGTATTTTTACAACGGCGCAAAGGTACAAGCTATTTATTAAAGTGGTTGTGAATTCAGAATAAGTCTGCTTATAATTTTGTGAGCTTAATCATAAACAGAAAACTTGGAAGGGTTGAATAGGAAACCGTATTGAAGATTAATAGAAACGAAAAATACACAGTGGGTAAATAAAAGTAGGCGAACCTACGTTTAAATATTACTATATTGTGATTATGTGGAAAATAACAGTTCATGAAATGAAAAAAAATATTCGAGGATGATCTACGACATCAGTACTTGTTCCCGAATATTTTTTAAGGATTGTACAGTTATTCAAAAAACTTAACGTCAAAGATAATGTTTTATTCAGAACTTAATGACCAACGGCGTTAAGAATCTCCGAAGTGAAAATGAAACAAACTTAACATGTAATTTCGTGCGGAACCTCTGACAGCTTCATTCGCCCTAGGTTGTTTGCGTAGCGGGAAGTTCTGTTCCAGCCGAAACGCACGTTCATAGTAAAAAAGTCTGGAGGGTATTCTAATACCGTGGGCGAACTTTCATCTGCTCAGCTCAGATGAGATTCGTCATCAATCACAAGATTAAAATGTTGGCTTGATACCAATGAAAGAAATAGTTCAGTAAAAAAGAATTCAGAGAGTAAAACAGTTTAATGTTAAGAATATTATGATCTTTACCCCCCCCCGCGCCCCAAAAAAAACAACAACCAGTAATTAAGGTACAGTTACGAGTTGTAATCATATATTAGTATTGTTATGCTGGAATCATTATTATTTAATACTTTAAATTTTATGTTACAAATAAAAAATATTTCATTTTGTACTTATTACGATGAAAAAAAATTGTCGAGGTCATGCAATTGAATTGTATGCAGTGAATTGATTTCACTGAGCTGAAGGATGGCAATGGTTACAGACGGTATCGTAAAATTCTAATTATATCTGGTGAAATGTTTTTAGATTTGAGAATTTAGTATTTTGGATCTCGAGAGTGAGCAACCGTAGTGATGGTAGGTGATGCTGGTGATGAAAATGAAAGTTGGATACTGAACTCCAGTTGTATTAATTAGGGAGTAGCCCCTAGAGAACTGAATGCAAATAAATTGCTTGTTTTTCGAGAGAACCGAATCAAAGAACTTATTGAAAAAAGAAGTATCTCACTCTACCATTTAGCAGAAGTAAGCCAAATTATTCAGTTGTTACTGATGAACGTGGATCTCTGTAACTTCTGAAACGTGCGGACATAAAATATACTTCTGAGAGACGTATCAGAGCCGACAATAATAACCGATATAATACTCTCTTGGTGTCGACATTTGTGTTTCCTTTTTGAAGTCAGATAATAATCGAATAACCTAACAACTTAAAAAAATCGCTTGACGCGGCGTCTGCTCCACGAGTTCTGCTTGGCTGCTCTGTTGAATGGCGCAGAGTGCTATTCCATGCCCCTCGTGTTAGCATGCGTGCGTCGGGGCCCGAAGATCGATTGCCCCGCGGCATGTGGCCGCTCCGGAAGTAAAAAGCGCGCGGGAGCCGCCTCCGCCGAGGGAGAAAGATCGCGCGCCGCCGCCGCCGCCGCTGTGCACTAGACCTTGAGTAACGGCAACTAACTAGCTGGCTCACTGCTCTTAACAAGCTACGCGCGTTGAGTGATGGCCCCTGTGGTTAGTGTAATACGGAAGCGGAGAGATTTCGATTTCAGCCTGCGTCTTAATCAACCGTTTTGACTTTTTTCGAGATTAAGGAAAAAACTGGATTAGGCGAATGAGAGCTGATTACTAAGCAAGCAGCAAAGCAATCAGGAATTTTTGTAGAAAGGTTCCTACATGTCAATTATTTGTATGTTACATGCTGCTGGAAAATATGAATACTTTAAATAAGGGTTCGAACACCCTTTTAAAACATTTTGATACGTGCAAATTCGATGGATTGGATTGAGATGAAGTCTCTGAAACGTGCTATCTTTGCCCTTCTTAAACACATCATATACTAGGCGACTTTAATTTGCTTTCCCTGAATGTAGTTTTAAAATAATCTATTTCATAATTTCCTGCATCCCCTCGATTTTATAGTAAAGTTTGAACAATTGGACCAAGATAAAAATATGGGATTTTTCATTTATTATTATTATTTATAGTATAAAGATATGCTATTAGAAAAATATATTTTGGATAGGACGTAACTATAAGCGATAAAAAATGCCAATATCAATTAATTTGGTGCTTTTGGAACGACATCTGACGGCACAATTCGGTAATTTTAATTGTGAGTAAATTAATAGTTGAAATGATTTTGGGGGTAGGAGATACGTAGTATGAACGGATTAGAGGATTGTAGGGATGTGAAAAATACAGCCACACCAGGTACGCTTCTCTTCATTTATTTCCATTGACAACTTTCTTGATTTTGTCTGGTGGGGGAAATCTTTGGACAAGTGGACTTTTCTGAAAAATAACTCTACTTTGTTCATCGTCAACTTTACGTAGCTCTCACCAGATTTAAAAAAAAAAGTTCGTTAATGAAAATATTTATAAGAGCAATTTGATGTGGAAAATTTATAGTAAAGGAAGTCATATATTAAAGAAAAAACACCCGCACTGAATTTTGAAAATATTTTATTCATTATTAAAGAGAGAGTTACTTCTTTTCATCATTTTTGTCGAGTTACTCCTAGTTTTCGATAAGTGGTTTTATATAGTGAGAAAAAACATTGAATTTCATGTAACTAAAACTTTGGTTCGATTTTATTTCAGTCAAATACAAATTTTTGAAAAAGGACGAAAATTTTGTTTGAGACTTCTATTCCGGCGAATTTTTATTAAAATTGAAAGATTTTAAACTCTTAACTAACTAACATGAAGTCTTGATTTGGTAAATGCACTGCATGTTTCATACTCCAAGGAGGAAAGCGCATAGAAATGCATGCTGACTTTCATACACTATTTACGAAATCACTGCCTACGAGCATTTTCCCGGTCAGAGCCGATAATTTCCGCCCGCAGCTGTTAGAGTGTGATGAATAGGATAATGGGCAGCGTGTGGCGAGGGGTTAGCAGCAGCCACCTGCCTCGCCACGCCCTCGTCGGCCGTCGAAGTTGCCCCCGAGGGCCGGTGCAGTCGCGAGGACGTGTGGAATGCAGGCCCATCGGTAGTATGACTGTGAGCGCATCGGTAGTATGACTGTGCGCTCGCGCGACTACCGGCAGCTGCCTGGCGGAAGATCTTGCATCTGGCGCCCCCTCCCCGCTGCCAGTTCCCACGCCCACTCGCCGCCACCCATGCACCGCCGCCCGCTGCATTGTGTGCACCGTTCTAACAAGTGCTGACGACACATTTCTCGATCTGACAGCCCCGTCAGTTCCTCCACAACGCTTCGGCGAAGTCTCACGTACTGAGAGGAAGTCCTGTTAACGTGCTTGTTGGTCGTGTCAGAGCGGGAACATACTTTTCAATAACAAGTATACCTCACATATTTCAATAACATTGTTTGCCTTCTGAGTTTAGCTCAGTTAGCATGGCCGCTGACTCTTCAATGACTGTGACCGGCAGGCTCTAGGGTTCGAGTCCCGACTGTGGCGGAATTTCGAAGGTCGAGTTCAGTCGCTGACAGGAGGACAATTTTAGCGGGCGACTATCATGATAGTTGGTTTTACCGTAGTTTCTCCGATCAATATCAGGCGAATGCCGGAGCAATACTCTCATGAACGGGCCACTGACATCACACAGTCTTTCCTTCCTCTCCCTTGTTCGATCCTCTCTCCTTACACACGCTTACAAGCACTACACTGCCACATGTATTGGGAGACCTGCCGGGAGTTTAGAACTTGTCACGACTGAGGATGTATACTGCTAGAGGGAGATACCTGGAGGAGGAAATCTTCCGCAAACCGGCGTGTAGATCGACGCCGAGTCTCGCCATTCAGTAGAGAGGAACACCGTTACCACCTGAAATAAAACATTCACTACACAAACGAGACTAATGATAATAAAAGTTGACGTGCCCGGAAACAAATTAATCAATCAATTGATAACATCTTACTTGTGACAATAATTTCATCTGTTTATTCTTGCACAATTCGTACACTAAACGAAAGCATGTTGAACTACGAATTTTCAAATACGATTTGTTATATTTTAATCTAAGTAGGTTGAATACCCAATTAAGATAGTTGCTTACCAATGAAGAAAAATGCGTCCAGCTTTGACAATCTTAATTCACGTCATAAGACAGGAAACATGAATACACGACCCAGTGTAATTTGTAGCTTCTGCTTTGAGAAATGGGACAAGCTCTTATTAATTCAGAGGATTGGGAAGATTAAAGAGTTAATTAGAACGTTACTGCAATTTGTTTGCTTCCTTGTACACATTCTCATAAGCCAAGTTTTCCTTCTGCAAAATTGTGTCTTATTTAAGGCACGTGTCGGTGAACGCAATATACTTTTAAGCAGATTGACAAAAATATAAAATTTTTCACTTTTAATGAGAAAAAAGAAAACTATTATCTGCGTATTATTTTATAAAATATAATTACATGGAAGCAACTTATTAGTTGAAATATTGGCCCGGAAAACGTCACATTTGTCAACATTTTATTTCTGCAATTATTGTGAGGCTATTAAAACATTTGTTTCATATAATACACCACTTAGAGTAAATAAAATAAGTTTTATATCGCTTGTTGTTAATATTACCGTAAGAAATGAATAAATAATTTAATAATTACTACAAATTTTTAAATACAAACGTAGTAAAGATATTTTTATCGCAAAATTCCTTAAAATCTCATTGAACTGCAGCTCCGAAAACATCATTGATCGGCAGAGTCCTGAACAGTGGGGTAAGCACAGCTTTTTCTCTGGAGTAATCGTGTCGGGAAGAGAGAGAAAAAAAGCTCGGAATCTCAGGCGTCACAATAGCTGGAGAAATTACAAAAAATGGCTAGTTTTCGTACATTTGGTAATACTTGTTTCTCAACATCTTACTGATATTGAACTAACTGATTGAAAAGTAAAACAGTTGAAAGAGAAAGCTTGTGAATACAGTATAATATCGTCATGGAACGTCAATAGCTAATATCTCAATGTTTCGATTTTTTCCTCCCCTTCACCTGCCCTAACCGCAGTAAGTTGAACTTAATTCCTTAATTTAATTAATCGATTGGTCCCCTCGGGTGGCTCGTGGTCTGCCTGCTAGTTTTCGTGGTGCGATCCCGACTTCGATTTCCGATCGGGACAAAAATAGAGCTATTGCTTTCTAATACAACCATCTCAGAAAAGCTCAAGCAGGCAAGGTATTCTAGATATGGTGAAGGGAATTCGCCACGCTCGCCACATGTCTCCTTTACCATGGACAATAAATCCAAACAGGGCCCAGGCCTGAGTGCTAGTTGGCAAAAGTCGGATTAATCCAACCTCAAATTGCCAAATTCAAACACCATAATTAATCGATTATTTTAACTTAATCTTTATTTTTATACCCTTTTCTATCCTTATAAGAAACCTGGTTTCGCAAACTCGAATCACAGTTGAATTATAATCTATTTCTTTTCTTTTCCGATTTGAAACGTTCAAGCCCCACAGCTTATGATTCCTGCGCGGTCGCCCCCAGCAGCGAGAGCAGTTCCGCAGCGGCAGTTCCGACTGGCAATTTTGACGAACTGCCGGCGAGAGCAGTTCCGACTCTCTTCCGAAATCCGCTTTCCGCGCGGAAGGCGCCCGCTGGCGCCGCGCGTTTAGAAATCGCCGCCCCCGGGCATTGAACCCGCGCCCCGGACGAAATTGGTCCACTGCCAGACGCAACGCGCCGCCCGCTGACGTCACCCGTGAGTCAGGCGCCCGCCGCCCTCGTTGCCCGGTCCGTCACGCCACCTCTTGGACATTGCGAGGCGTACGGGGCACATTCTTACCCCCGCGGGAATCAATTACAGCGAGGAAAATCGACGCGAGCGCTGCGTGGTTGACGGTACCGTTTCCCATTCAGATCACCGGGTCAGGGGTTTGAACCTCATCATTAGCTGCTGTCAGTCGGGATACTTGAAGGATCTGAGCGGAAAATATCGGAAGGACGCGTAACAATGAATTTAACATCAATTTCGCTTCTTTGGTCAAAAGTAAGTAATGTTGTGAATTAGGGAATATAATTTAAACAGTCGAAATGACGTAATTATTATCATATAAATACAAGACAAGGCCATCATGAGATATTCGTGTATTTCGATGCGTGAAAAGTAAAATTAAGTTGTTGCTGTAGTTTGAAATAAGTCGATGAAGGAAAACGATGGAAAAGTTATTGACCGTGAATACAATTTACATCCTTCAAAAATGAGGACGTTCAAGTAAAATAAATATAATATTTAATTATTATATCGCGTCATACAGATTTATAAAAGTGGTGAAAATACACCTGAGAAAATATTTATTTCACTGTGAAGATCATAATTGAATGAGTTTATACATTAATGAGTTAAAATTAGTAGACCATTTTAGAAGTAAATAATAAGTAAAACATAACTTAAACAGAGAGGGCGTATTACTAATAAGTCAGACATTGTCAAATATACATTTCTAGAGGTAAATCAGTGTCAATATGAATAAAGAAAACGAGTCAGGAAGACGAAAATAAAGAGTGCTCAGCGAAGTTCATATAACATTGTAAAGTCAAGATAACATTGTAATAGGAAATGTAGCAAACGATTAGTAACCATTAGCAGAGAGCGAACGTATTAAAGAAAAGCACTGAGGAACCGCTGAAGAAAACACTCGCCACAGAGCTGGTGCACAGATCGTCAAGGATTGAGTGGGGCGGTCGGGTGGCGTGCGGTTTGCACGACGACACAATAGTTTTTTTCCCCGGCGCGGCGGTTCCGTCACGTCGTCGAGCATGGTCGGTCGTGGCGTAGAGGACAAATGTATCAATGATCCAGTCGATTGCTTGCGCCGCCGGCTGCCCTTATCCGCGTGATGGATTCTCTATACGCTGCACAGCTTGCGTTTGGAGTGTTTGTTTCTAGATTGTCATCTTCTCTCTGACAGATTTATTCTGGCCACTGATTTTTTGACACTAGGGAATAAGCTGGTAAGTCATGTGTGCTTAAATGTTTCAGAAGAGCCAAAAGAACAACTTTGAGCTGATGTTGTAAATCAGGGACTAATGATTTCAAAAGAAACCTACACACAAATAGTTTAGCTTGAATATCACCTTCGCTTGAATATGATTAATCTCTGATTTACTTCAGTTGAAAGATGTGTTTTGCTCTATTGTAAAATTTAATCATTCTTGACGTTTCTTGACGGTTATTCACCAGGGTGAAATAATTATAATCGTTCTTCCGGTCAGAATTTGGGGGTAATATTTTTATGTCCGGTCGGTCGATAATATTTTTGATGTGACATTTTCTTTAGAATTGAATTTCTACGTGTTTTCATGGAGTTTGTTGTGTTTACATGGTTGTACACATAATTTTGTTTCATGGACGTAGTCATGGTGCGTGCAGAATGTGTATTGTCATTATAAGTTATTTAAATTTACTTATTTCGGATCGTAGTGTTTAGAACTTGTATATGTATAAACGTTTAATGCACATAATGATTTTAAGATTTTTTCGTAAGTAATACAGTTTCTCACCGATGCAGTTCTGTAAAATGTTATTTACTGTTGTTTTTAATTTTGGTCTGAAAGTCCTTTTTACATAATACTTTGGCCCTTGACCTTCTATGAAGCACACTTTTACAAGGAAGCACCAGTTCCTCTTAAAGCTGGTTTGGCTTGACGTGGTCGAGTTGCTTTTTGTTATTTGACTTTAAATTATATCGTTATTCATTATGCCAATGAGCGAATGGTAGGCTAAAACAGAAAGTATGTATGCATGTATGTATGAATGCGTTGAAGCGCGAAAACACGTTTTCTCACTCCAAGAGGAAGCAAGGAGGCAATAACTTCAGTCTGTATGTAAAAGGCAATGACTTCAACATAAAATCCTCAAAAATATGAGAAAAATATTTTTATGCAAATGTTTGGAAAATTTCTGGGGCTGAAAATGTCAGTTCCATTAATGATGAGCAATTAACTGCAGTGTCAAAGTCATTATTAGTACAGACGAGTAGTTTGTCTTATTGCTTTACGATTGCAAATAACGTTTCCTTAAAAAAAATTGTTTCCTTTTGACATTTTAGATTTAATGACCTACTTTAAATTAATCAGGAACGCGGCCGTGGTATCGTAGCTTGTGAAAGTAATTAATGGATAGTGATTAATTATGCATCGCAAATGCTGTGAAATTGGAGATATTAGCACTTCTAATTACCACGACCTAATCTATCACGACCGGAGTGGATGCTACAATGCTCCCACCTAGCCTTCAGGCCATAGAGAGAGAAAGAAGAATATTCAAGTTCGTCAGTGATATGATTGATTTAGGATCTTTCAGATCATAACTATACATTATTATTAATTATATTATGATTATTATTCAGTGATTGATCGAAATAATAAAAGGAAAACAGTTCGAGGATAAAAATAGGAAACTGCGCATATTTTTGTAACATTCCTTCTTCATTTACAATTTTATTCATTTAATACATTTTTAAAAGGCCAGCGGCCATTTTTCTGTGATTAGAGTTATAATCAATAATTTTCAACAGAATGCCAAGTGTTAGTGATGGTCCTCTGTTGACAAACGTTTTACATTTTGAATATCCCACTACACACAGTTGATGAATGAATTATCATATCTTCAATCGCATCATTCGGTGATCGCCAACTGGGGGATAAGAAGACGTGCCCAGAAGCTTTCTGGAGGTCCGCGGATCGTGACGGGCCCACCAGGGCGGCCCTTACAGTGAAACCTCTTATTTGTCCCGGCTACCGGTGGCCAGCGCCCCGCGATAAATCAGGACCAGTCCTTGACCACGCTCCGGCCACCGTTGCCGCCACTGCCGCCGCCGCCGCCGCCGCTGCTGCCACCGCCTCCACCGCCACCCAGTGAGCGCTTTCTAAGTGAGAACACCCTGCCGCCGCCTCCGCGCCCGGCTTTCCCGCCCGAAAGAAAACGCTCCCTCGAACCTCGATTCGCAGGTCCCATAATTATTTCTCGTTCGGGTGGGAGGGAGTAAGCCATTCATCCGTTAGTGGATTTGGAGGTTTAATTTCTCCTCTTCTTTTTCCTCGTTTGAGAATGCAAACCCACAAACCCTTACTGTTGTATCTCCTAGCTCTCAAGGTTTGTTCTGCAAGTACTGAATTTCCAACTTTAATAGCTCATTTTACCGTTAGCCAATTGTAATTATTTGTCGGTGAGGACTGAAGGCGATCGTCATTATCTGGTTTATGGATTTTCAGGATTTATTATGTTCTTTTGACCCGGACGTCATAGGAAACAAGTTTATATTTATCCAATGTGAGATTTGAGTGTTTCTACCCGAACTCACTTTCGGAAGGAATAATCAATTTGGGTGATCGAAGAACAATCTAATTTTAGCAAGGGGTGGCTATTATATGGGCCGTACAAAACTACATTAATAATTGACGTGGTGAACTCTAACAAAGAGAATTCAAATATTTGAGGATTCAACGTAAATTTATTTAAAAATGTAGAACTGTGATATTTTAAACACATTAATTAGGATGATATCAAAATTACATTTTTAAGGTGAGTTTTTCGTGTGATATATGAAAAGAATTTTAAATATCTGATTAAATAACATATTATACAATGAAATTGACAAAAACTTTGGTATGTGTGTGTCAGTAAGCTCACCGCCGAGGATAACCATCTTTTAGAACAATTGTTTCTTAGTTGAAAGATAATCTTACTTTTCTTCCTCTGTCGAGAATGCAGGCACTCAAACCCTCTACACCTTGATCTACAGGTTCTAGAAGCTTCCACTCTTAATTTTTTGATGCACGTTTTGCCTTATTTTCTGAGCAATTGTGCATTGTAGGAGTGAGTAGCTGGTGTTTTTTGTACAAAGAGAAAAAAAAGAGTTAATGGAGGCGACCTAGACTTGCACAAAGCGGAACTTAATCTCAATGTAACTTAATTGAATAACAGAAATTAGTTTTCCGGCTTTCTTACCTTGGAGGATACTTACATTCTAGACTAGACAAGAGCCTTCTCGGTTTACTGCAATATAATATTGTTTCATTAAAATACTGATCTTCTTGAACCGTAATCATACTATTATTCTGACGCCCTCCAGATTTCATTCAGAAGTTAAGAGAAATGTTTTTAAAATACTCTATTCAACGTTATTACGAAATTAACTTCAACTCTTAGAACGACTTTTTATGTAAAGCTCTGAAAATACATTGTACCATAAACAAAGACTTCCGAATGTAGAAGAAAGAACTTAAGCAAATCTTATTCCATCTTTGGTGAAATAACAAATAGTTAAATTACGATTGGCTCCACAACCCATAAGTGAAGTGTGAACATTCATTCACCGTAAAAATCAAAAGCTACTTTTGAAACTAATGGCACGAGTGGAGGACTTGATACTGATTTCTATTTATCCACTAACAAAGAGAATTCAAATATTTGAGGATTCAACGTAAATTTATTTAAAAATGTAGAACTGTGATATTTTAAACACATTAATTAGGATGATATCAAAATTACATTTTTAAGGTGAGTTTTTCGTGTGATATATGAAAAGAATTTTAAATATCTGATTAAATAACATATTATACAATGAAATTGACAAAAACTTTGGTATGTGTGTGTCAGTAAGCTCACCGCCGAGGATAACCATCTTTTAGAACAATTGTTTCTTAGTTGAAAGATAATCTTACTTTTCTTCCTCTGTCGAGAATGCAGGCACTCAAACCCTCTACACCTTGATCTACAGGTTCTAGAAGCTTCCACTCTTAATTTTTTGATGCACGTTTTGCCTTATTTTCTGAGCAATTGTGCATTGTAGGAGTGAGTAGCTGGTGTTTTTTGTACAAAGAGAAAAAAATCCGTGCGCTTCAGTCTTCAACCTTTTGGAGAGAATTGTTTGATGCAAACGTTTACAAAACAATGTAATTTTTGGATATAAATTCGCTTCTAATACACAAGATGCTAGCACTTGTATTAGTTAAATGAATCAATTAATTTTAATTTTGTTCTGCTAGATTAATGATATATAAATTATAAATGTTCTCCATATCCGTTGCGAATGTCGTTTCTACTTATTCGAAAAAGGGAATTTTACTCGCTGTTCTGGGTTTGCCGATTTCGCCTGTAGTGACAAACGCTCCTTCGCATGTGGGTCATGGCCACTCAGATCGCTGTTAGATTCTGCGCGGGCTGCTCTCTCAACCCCACACAAAAGGAAACGCTCCATAACACTAAGATCTCTCCACTAGAATCTCTCTACGTCTCATCAACCCAAATAAGCAGTGACGTCTATGTATCAATTGGTTGTTACTCGGTGAATCACGTCATTAGATCACTGGTCAGAGAGCTTTAGTTGTTACTCCATCACTTATGTTAAGTAGAAAATAAAGAAGATTTTATCTTTTACAACGGAAGGTGAGATTGTGCACGGTCAGAGATGAATGAATCGAAAAGTGGAACTGTTAGAAGGTAGAAAAAGGACGGATATATGTTTACTGGTACCGTATAATGATGACGAAGATTAAGGTACAAGTAAAAAGAAAATGAGGGAGAAAAGAAAGAAATTAAAGGTACTGATAATAAAAACAAAATACAGGGAGAAATAAAGGCATTACTTGCCATTATCAGATCAACCATTGTAATTGTTAAGTAATTGACGATGCGAAACGCAAGAGAAGAAATATTGAAGAGATTTTCGAAAGGAACCAAATGAACAAGGAAAACTGGGAAATAAAAACGAATATGTCATTATTGAAGCATTAAAAATAACACATTAAGAGCACACAAAGTACAATTAAAAGGGGATAAAATTATCTTGACCCAGAATTTAGGAAACCTGGTCATGAGATATTGAATTATGAACAAGAAGGGTGAAAGCGACTGATACAATGGAAGAGTTCCAAAGAACTGAAAAATGGAAAGACTGTGAAAAACAGACGAGTTGAATGAAATAATTCAAAGAAGTGAAAAGCAGAAATGTATAAAATATTGATGTCATGGCGAGAGCAATTTAAGTTGCCGGGAAATGTAGGTGACAGCGGTGGGTGAGAACCTTATAGTTCACAAGTCAACGCGAGATTAAAGCGCCCTTACAAGGTAGTGGAAAATACAGATACAATGGAAAAGTGGTAGCAAATATGAAGAAAGTGACGGAAATGTGGGAGAAGTGGGTTTTCAAAGGTCGATAATGTTGGGAGCTTATGTGCCGCCAGCTAACGATTGGCAAGAGTTTCTGGCAAAAAAGACGTCATTAATGACGAAATGGTGGATAAGTGCCGCGGTAGATAGTCCACATAAAAATTACACAGCATTATACGATGACTGAGTCTGAGTCTGCATTTTTTTAAGATGAAGGAAGCGACAGGTTTGTACAAATCTCTTTAAGAACTAAGAAAATAGATCCTCGTTCAAGGACCAACAATATTTGTTTACTGCTCGTCAAGAAGTGCGGGATACGTAGCCAGATTCTCAACACAGTCGACGCGTAGTCTCTTCGGTGTGGCATGATATTATGTTTATGTTGCGAGTACTGAAAATAAAGATGGAATAATAGTGGAAAAAGAGGCAGTGAATCCGGTGAAACCAACGATATCTGTTGCAAACTCGCTCTACGTATGCCACATTGATAGTAAGGGATTGCATTATATTGCATAAAGAAAGAAATATATCGCGCTGGTCAGTATGTAGCCACATTGATTCACGAAATAAAATCGTTCCAGGATGTATCTCATCTTGCAGGAACTTCAGTGATCTCATTTTAGCAATGGATTTTAATGGAAGTCAATGCATTTTTTCATATTTATTTTATTTCGTTTTATAAATTGAATATGCTTGTCGTTCGTGGATGCATCCCATCTTGAAGGAACGTCAATAAACTAATATTAACAATAGTTTTCAATGGAAATCATGTCGTTATTTTCATATTCATTTTATTTCGTTTGATGAACTGAATACGCATGACCTTGTGTACCGTCCGTGAAACGCCCCAAAAACAACATAAAATCACGTCATTCGTACCCGACTACGCCGTGTGCCGCCCCGACCTAACACCGCGTGCAACCACAGTCGAGGAACGTGGCAACGGTGCCACATGAAGAAGCCCCCAGCCCAGGGAGCTGCGCCCAGTCGAGAGCGCGGGAAACGAGACAAATTCTGCGCGGCCGTCCGCGCGCGCTCGGAGGCAGCCACCTGTTGCCGGCGACTTTCTACGGCACCGATCACGCGGTCCCCCGGGCCGGGCGATGTTTTATGTTTTATTCATGCGCGGAATTCGGCGCGACGCCGGCTGGTCAGTGAGGATGCGCGCGACCCGGCGCGCGGGGGTCACCGGGGTCAGCGGGGCCGAGAACGCAAGGCGCCGCGCACAGTGGGCTCCGAATGAAAGGAAACCGCGAATAAAAGTAAATCTGGAACGCCGACAATGTAAATCGGTAGAAAAATGTAATATATTTTTGTAAATTCTTATATTCGGGGTGGCGTACATCACGTTACAAATAGCACAATCCCATGGATCTCACCGGGAGAGATGGCTCAAGACATCAACTGATGACACTGCAGTCCCCCTGACCGCGAGGTGTTAGGTTAGAGTCCCGACGGTGGCAGGATTTTTGACTCTTGCTTGTTAGCTAGGTTGAGTTCAGACGTTGTCTGGAGGAGAATTCTAGCGGCCGGCTGCTCTGATTGGTAGTTTTTCCTGGTTTCTCCGATCAACGCCAGGCGAATGGCGGAGCAGTACCCTAACAAACGGGGCACAGACCGGCGCGCGATCTGACATTCCTCTTCCTTGTCCCATCCTCACACCTTACACACACATATACACACACTAACATGCACTACATTACCACGTGCCGGGAGTCTCCTCAGGAGCTAAGAGCTTGTCCCGATTAGGGGGTGCCCCGTTGGTGAGAGACACCTGTTTGGAGAAAACCCCGCTACCCGACGGTAGGTCGGCGCGGGGTGGTGCATTTTTGCACGGAAGGTGGTGGTGATCTCTCATCCTCTGTATGGAGAGATCACCACCACCTTCCGTGCAAAAATCATGCATTACACCTACGGCTTACACTTACAAAAAGCATTACATTGCACTTATGGGATTAATGACCCTGGTAGTTGACGTTCCCAGAATCACTAAACAATCAATCAAAACCAATGGATCTCGCCAAATCAAACTGGCAAATACCTATATATTTGCGTGCGCTTAACTTCGACACGAGGTTATTTATATACATGTATAAAACAAGAACAACTCTCTAAAACAAAATTAATAAAATAGGCACAATGCCTCACAAACAAATATAAATAAAATTCAATCTACACAAAACAAATTCCTCCGAATAGGAACACATGTCCCTTTGTTCACATCAAACAGACAACTCCATAAATCATTACTCTTATCACGTATCACCTACCACGTAGCCCATTTCTCTTATAATTTCTATTCAAATATAAACTCCATAGTTCAATTCGACCACCAGCCTAGCATTAAACAAATTCCCATTGGAGGCATTTCTGAAATTTTTTTGAAGCAATAACTAAAATAATAGGTGTATTTCGAGTCTCTTACGTCAGTACGTAGTTATAATAATTAAATGTTACGTTTGGATAATAATATTTTATAAGCCGACACAATGAACATGACTGAGCTAATTAACGAAACTATGTATACATCAATAGTGCATAAATTTAAAAATATTACTCGAACTGTTGCGAGCTATGCCGTGCCAGTACGCGGCGTCCGCTCTTATCGTTGAGGTCACTGAGAATTTGTCGTTACAAACCATATGGCGGTAGTTCCGTCCGTGGTCCCTTTTCAAGCCCTTGCAGACGTTAGAGACCTTCAGTGACCAGTGCCAGAGCTCGCGATTGGTGATACGGATAGCAGCAAAACGAAAGACAAACGCTTCCGCGGCGCGAGGCAGAGACAGATGTGCTTCTAATTTCCAAGCGCTTCAAAGTTTTCAAGAGCAGAATGCCTATTGGACGGCTAATGTTGCGAAACCCGTGTTCTTGCAAAACCCGTGTTTGTGTGGAAGCCTTTCGCAAGAGCAACTGAAAAAACTCGAATTATTTAAAATCTGGCGTGACAAATTTTGAAATGTTTGTTGATGTCGTTGTTTGCGACATCACAACTAATGGTGTCAATTTAGTGCGGATGTGTCTGGATAACCGTATATTAGTTTTGTATCAGGTCTCCTCCTGCAAAGTATTCATACAGAGTTTAATATCTTATTCACTTTACTCTGCCTCATTGCTTCACAGTTTAGTTTTTCTTTTGTTCCGGACCACTGCCCCGCGCCACTGGCGGGCGAGACCTGACATCACTCTCGCCGCCCGCGCATGCGTATATAGCTGCGAGGAACTGGGTGGCGTGTGTGGGATTCATAATCAGTCCTCTATCCAAATTACAGTCCTCCGTCTTACAAAACGTTCGTGACACGAATTTGGCTCGCGTTGCACACGCAAGTGGTGCGTACGTACCCGGAGGCTGGCACTGCCGAAAGTTTCTTTTTAATGAATTGCTTCTTAGTAGCAGATCCAGAAATGCGAAGGTTGAACGAAGATGGCATGATTAATTAATCTTGTTCTAATAAGTCATTAAAATAATATTTATAATAGCCTCTTGGTCTCTAATAATTTATATAGCCTCTCGGGTGGCTTGTAGACAGCATGCTCGCTTTCTTTGAGGAGATCCCGAGTTCAATACCCGACCGGCGAAAAATTGATGCTATAGCTTTCTAATACAAATCGTCTCAGTTTGTAGAACTGTGCAACAAAAGAGAGCTCAGCCAATCCAAATAAACTAAGTGTGGTGGTGGGAATATGTCGTACTTTCCACATGTCACCTTTAAGCGTGGATAATAAATAAGAAAAGGGCCCAGGCCTGGGAAGACCTCTAGCTGGTACAAATTGGTACAAATCGTGTTAATTCGACCCTAAATATCAAATACATACATAATACATATTTATATATTAATTTATATCAAAATCCTAGTACCTGGTTAAATATTCGTAGTATTGACTTTGAGAATTGAATTCAATAACCTACCTCGATGACAGTTTAGAAGAATTTTTAGGGTTCGTGCTCACCTGTAACAAAAGAAAACAAATTAGTTTCTCGCTTTTCATATCTTTAAATCTTAACATATGTATACATAAAGGGAGGAGTATACAGGCGATTTTCAATGTGATAAAACATCATTTTCGTATTAAGGTTCTTAACTGAAGTTCATAAATTAAATTCTACAAATTCATATCAAGAGTAACAAGTTCTTGACGTCATTGTGTGGGTAGAAAGTAGTTCACATGCTATGAACGAAATAGAGGGTTATCTTTAATCCTAATTTTACTAACGTCACATTAATTTGCTGTTCTATGAGCGAATCTCTTTGTATCAGAAGTAGCTATCTAGTTCTTTAGCTCATTATAATGAATATATTAAAACACCAGTTAATGAAGAGTTGATCAAAAATGATAATGAGAGAACTTGGGTTACTTTATGTGAAAGCTTCATAAATTCTTATCAGACGTCCATCGTACAAAACGCTTAATATGTGTTACTTCACGGTGCTCATGAGTCGCACGCCGCACATGATAATCATTGACGGCATGTCAACCTTGAAACTGAGATATCGCACGTCGTAACCCTACAATTAAAATATAATTCAGAACAGAAATTTAGTTTTTCATTTACTATCTCGTACAACGAGCGTCGTAATCCTTCCAGGGGGAAAGAGCGGAGACGACACGCCACGAGATTACAAAGCTCAACGTGTGATCCGCGTGTTAGAAAACGTCATACGAGTACCACACGTAGCAGGATCGCATGCTGCGCCGTGCCAGCTGCATACACGCACTGGCGGCGCAAGGCACGAATTCAATTACGCGCCGGGCTTCTTTAGAGACTTCGCTTCTTGCTGCAAGGCAACAGCCGTAAGTCACGCAGCCCCCGATGCAGCTGCCGCCGCTCGCTGTGTGCCTGGTCCCGCCTCCGCTCGCCTGCTCCGCCCCCAAACTATTCTGATTTATACAACGTCCAGTCTTAATGGATGTCGTAAAATTAAGGGAATGCAGGTGTTTAGTTTATGTGGGAGGCAACAGGTCAGTTAAAGATGTTGGCGAAACCACAAGTTCGGAGGAGAAAACGAAGAGGAAGACTGATGGATTAAGGATCTTGGACATTATAGAACTATGGGCGCGATGCGTTTGTAATGAGTGAAGAGAATGGGAAAATGACACAATATCCTTCAAATCTATAAGGCCGCAAAACTGTCAACAAATTGACATGATATTCAAGAACAGCAATAACAGCATTACAATATCATATTAAAGAACCATTCCATTTGAACAGTGCTTATATGGAAAAAATCATATTCCAAATTAAGGCCATTAACCTTTCTTATTACTTTTTTAATATGCAGAATACATTGATGCAACTATAGTTTGCAAATGAAAGTAATATGTTTATTTCAAAGTTTTGTTTATGCGGTTGTGTGGTCTGGTGATTTGTGTGGTTTGTGAAGTTTTGTCTCCTTGATTACTAAAAAAAGAAGATACTCTGGAAAAGTCACAAGTTTTGTCTCGAGTTTTCTTAGTCCCGGATTGCAACAGAATCATCTCAGAATTATCATTGAAGATATCGACGAAGAATATCATCATTGATGATATTTGTATTGATAAGAGTGATTCTATTATGCATGCGCTATTACGAATACCTTGTTTTTCACTTTTGTTTATTTTTTTAATTAACATTCTTCAATGACTTCTGAATGATTCTCCTTTCCTTAATTACTGATAAGATTATTACACATGTACATTCCCTTGACAAGCACAAAAAATGAACACTATAAAATAATGCAATTAATGTTCAACAAATACTTATGATTATTTTAGTTGAACTCTTCAAAGAATTTAAAATGATGCGATAAAATTATACCTCAAGGCAGAAATACCATAATAGCTATTAATTGCACCCACACTGTCAGTTCTCCAAGACCAGTTGTGTTCATAATTCTACTGTAAGAAACGCGAAGTTCCATCGTGAAGCCAATATTAAAACCTTTTCACTTCACAGGCGGATTCTATGTGATTAATTTCTATGTGTCCATATGTAATTAAAATAAGTAATTGGCGGTTCGCCTAAATAACAGAGGATTCAAACGAGTTATGACAAAGAAAGGTGAAGGAGGTCGGTGGAAGGCGAGAGAGAACGTGATGAGGGGATAGCGGGGATGTGGAGGACGGGTTGGCGAGAATGGTGGGTAGACTAGACACTACGCTGCGAGGGTGGCGGGACTAGCCAAGCGGAAAGTCGCTCGAAGCGTTCATTAGCGCTCTCAGTCGCGTCTTCGGCTTCGTTTGAGTTGGCGTGCCATTAACCATGCCGAACAGGGGATGCGCCGCAGTGAGAGTCGCGGGCCCATGTACCACACGTTCACGTGGCTTCGGGCGCGTGCGTTGATTTGACAAGTACCGCCACACGCATGCCACGTAGAATCTGTTTTGTTTCTTTTAAGAAAATGGGGTTATTTTCCAAAATAATTTCATCCATTATATTATGTAAACGTCCGTGTGCATTTCATTGGAAGGTAATCTAGGAAATATTTTTGTAGGCAAATAAAAACGCTCATAAAAACGCAAAACACATTTTTCTTCTGTGAAAAATTTCGGTCTTGGTATGCCGTACCTCATAGCTGAGAGGTCCATTCGAAAAGGTACTTTTTTCCACATCTCGAAGTACAGCCGTAGTTTAATTTCTATATTCTGTGAACAAATGACCCCACATATATTACGGTAACAACATTGTGGATTTCGTCTAATGGCAGTCTAGAAAACATTTTATGTGGGCAAATGAAAACTCTCGTAAAAACACAAAACACATTTTTCTTCGGTGAAAATTTCGGGCTTGGTGTGCCGGACCCCATAACTGAGACCACCATTAATTCCGGACCAAGCGTGACCGGGTTCTAAGCTCTTGCGTAGGAGCCCGGTCCGCCGAAGCGCCCCGCTGAGTGACCTGGTCGTAGTGGTTGTGTTTCTCGCTTAGTGAATGATGACCTTGTTCTCCAACATGCTGTTTCACGACAACTGTGTAAAAATCCAGTTGTCCAGATTCTCTAAAGGATCCACGCTGAAACACTCGTATGTAAAGATTAAAATACAACGGGCCGAAACTGACGTCGACCACGGGCCATTACGTTCTGACGCAGTTGAGTGCTTCTTCGTAAACGGCTTGAGTCCCGTCAAGATTTGTGATGGGATCTCGTAAACGATTGCGATTTACAAACTGCATGCATTCTCAATTATGCACTTAATTAAATGACTGTGAAATCTCTTACATATAGAACTGTATGACGGATTATTTTGACAAGAGAAAAGTTAATCATTATTTTGTCTTCCAAATTTTCTATTGTTAATATTTACATTTTCCCCTTATTTTTTACAACAAGAGTTATATAATAGTTGCAATTTCTAGGATTTAAAACTTCTGTCAACATGTTGTCTCAAAGTAGTTTTTAAATTTTTGCGATGTATGTACTCTTTCAGCAGTTCATTTACTTGTTTTTATGTGATATATGACTAAGTCATAAAGTAGTGATTGTTATTAATCAATGTCTAAAGTCAATTATTTTAATATATTCGAATCCTTCATGTTATTTTCTTTTGGCAGTTGACTAATGTCTCTCATCAAGTCATATTACCTCCATACATACGATTTAATTTTTTCGGGTATGACTGTGCTAATTAATCTCTCTTCTGTGACGCGTAGTAAGTTAATGAAACTCTAAACTTTACATAATATTTTAATTCTTTTCCTTATTAACTTTTCTTCGTTTTTAAGTCAGCTATTTTTTCAGAAATTGTTCATTGGATATTGAATAGGATTGAAGCTATTTATCTCTATGTTTGAAAGCTTCCTCCTTTATGGAGATAGAGTTTCGGTACTGCGCAAAAAATGTCTTCGTAGTCGTTAAGAGTCTAGAAACAAAACAAATTGCTTCTTACGGATTGTTGTGTGTTCAGCTGTCAACGCCAGGGGCTTCACAAGCAAAGAAACGTCTCAAATGTCGTTTACAAAACATTCACTTTCGAACAGTGACAGTGCTCTAATGGAAAAATAGTGATCAGCAGCGGAGGGGCGGTGACAAATGGAAGCTGGAATGCTGATGATCGCAGAAAATCAATTGAAGTTGTAATTATAAATTGCCAGAGGAAGGCAGTAAAATCCCAGATAAGTTTTACAATGAATTAAAAATAAGTGATAAGAAAGGTTAAAATTTAAAGAGTGTTTGGACAACCATGATTTTACGGGTGGTGTTTCATATACTCGTACTTTCAAGACCTTCGCAGATCAGAGAATAAACGGATATAAATATTACCTATTATGTAAATTACAAGTGAAATGCTGGGCTTGACGACACCATATTGAAAATTGATATCCCACAATACTTCTAATAACCTCCTGCCAGACTCATGTCAATGCACCACGTGTAAATGTTTGAATAAGTTTAGAAAAATAACGTAATACACCATATATATAAACTGCTTATAAATTATATTCAATATGAAAGAATACGTCCTATGAATCGGTAATCTTTATATTTAAAACAATTGTAAAGGTTTTGTTTTGGAAAATAATTTGTTTTAAATGAAAGGTAGTGGTTCCCGGATGTGTTAGAGATTGCAATTTTCACAGATTTTATAACATAAACACTAAATGAATGAAATGAACTCTTTGCCTGTAGTTATTTGTTCTTTATTTTGATCTGATAGTAGTTCTGATGATAGTTTCGATACATGGCGCGGGAAAGTCTGTAGGTGTGGGTTATAGTTATTTTTACCAAGGCCATAGCTGTGCAGTGATGATATGATACGATTATTATTGTGCGAAATAAAAGTGATTTTATTTCGTTTGTAGACCAACACTACTCGACCTCCTAGCTCAGTCACAACATTTCCTTCTCGCTAAAGAAATTACCACATTTACCACTCTTGTAATAAATTCTTATTATGGGAGTAATCATGCGCCATTTTGGCTATATTCGTAACTCATTTGTTTCGATTGTTGTTAATGCCGGCGGACTGTAAAGTCGTTAGCGAACGCTGGTCGTTTAATGTGCCTTTTTTTGTTTGTTTGGATACCGTGTGTCGGTATAACTTTACAGTATTACGAAATAAAAGTTATTCTGGCGAAAATTTCTGGCGCACGATTACATAACTTTCTCTTCCTAGGAAGTTCCTTCCCCCTTACAAAGTATCTTCGTAAGGGCGAGTAAGGAAAAATATTAATTTTCAGTTATTTTCTTGAGCATCTTCATGCTACGCGAATGAATTCTTTTCTCCTTTGCCGCGCCTGCTTTTTGCTTGGGCAGGGCTCTGGCGTCGCCGGCGCCGCCGGCGCCAGCGACCGTCAGCAGCGCGAGCCGGGCGCGCAGGTGCCGCACGGTCTGAGCGTCGCCGCGCGGACATCATGGGCGTCGCGGGCGTCGCGGCGCCGCGTCGGATCGGCCGTTGACCCCCCCGCGTCGCGCGCCCGCTCTCGGGTTCCAAATATTAGCGCTCGCCTCCCACTGCCCGCTGCCGTCCGACCGGCCGCCGGGCGCGCGCGCACGTGTGGCGAGCCGGCAGGCAGGCAGGCAGGTAGGCAGGCAACGTTTGCTCTGGTAACGGAGCGCGCCGCGCCGCCGCGAGGGCCTATGTGTGAAGTGGAGGGCTACGGAACAGGTGGACCTCCCGGATGCTCTGTTTAGCCTTTTCGCTCGTGAGCTGTAATATTGCCACAACTCAAAAAATACGGCTTTTGTGCTAATGGATTCTCCAGAGTTGCAGAACGGCATACCTTCCAGCAGCATATTTTAGAGTATAGTATTCCACTAACAAATGGCAAAAGTGTGGATGCAAAAATGATGCATTTCAAAACAAGATGAAACTTCAAACTCATTTGTCTCAACACATGGTAATTTGAGTTGTGCCATTATTTCAGCCCACGAACTATTTGTTAAGTTGCTTCTCTGTATAACATTTCTTTTCCCTTTCATCTTCTTTTGGAGTCTCTTTGTATTTCTTGATCTGAATATCACAGGTGGTTGCAGTGGCCATCTTTCTTTGGTAGAGTAATGTTAGAATTGCGAATAAGTCGACGTTGTTTCACCTTCAAGTTGTGGCGTGAAAGACTCAGGCAAACCTCCAAGCCAATCATTTAAATCAAAATAAATCACTTCACAATTCTTCACAAAAAAGGCTAATAGGATTTATCTGTATTTAGCAATGGATGGACTTTCTGCAACTCTGGAGAATCCATTAGCACCCAATATTTTCCATGAAGGCTCATGTTTACTTAAAAAATCAAAACATATTATTTCGTGTTTTTTGTTCCAAGCCCCCTTTAATGTAGTGCTACATCACATTTTAGCGGAGCTCATGAGCAGACTGACACCTCTTCTCACGGACGGTGTTGGTATGTTGTAAGAAGATTGCTGATATTCCTTCACACCAAATTAGTGCTGTTGTTGATTTTGAAGGGAGGCATCATTTAAGTGAAAGGGAAAGTTCTAATTATGGATGTAAATACTATGCTGTTTCATTCAGATTTTTTATATACGCTCTTTTTGTGCAAGTTTTTCCTCAAAATATATTTATCACGAAGGCTAATTTATTAGCTACATGTATGTGTTATCGGGTGCCGGTAGCTGGTCTAAGATATGAGATAACTTCATTTTAATGAATTAGTGTCATAAATCGACAGATTTTTGGGTTAACATCCAGTGCCGTTTTCGAGCTAGGCGTGAGGCAGCGTGGGGTTCGTGTGCCTGTCCGCGCTGCTACTCCAACTGAGCCGCGCGCGATAGCATCTGAGACGTCGAACGACGCGCGTGCGGAGGCGGCGTGGCGAATGACGGCTATAGGTGGCGATGGCTATGGAGTTGGAAGTTGTATTTGCGGAAGCGATGGGCACGGCGATCGAGGTGGTGCTAAAGTTGGAGGTAGCGATGACGATGGCGAAGGTGGAAGCGATGGCGGTGGCGATGGTGATGGCGTTAGCGATGGCATTGACTTTGGCGGTGGCGGTGGCAATGGAGGTGGCGGTGAAGGTGATGATGACAGAAATGGCAGTGACGTCGGCGACGACGGTGAACGCGGCGGAATAGTTGCCGATGACAGCGGCGTCGGCGGCGCTGAAGCGGTTAATTGGCCCCCACCTATCGCTTTCGCCTCCTCAGCCAAATTTGGTTTAGAATGATTGCCGCTCTACGGAGTCTGGTGAATGCCAGATGAGCTGAGCGTTCGAAGGAGTTACTTTTTTCGCTTTCTGGTGGAGACTGCGTGAGGCCACAAATAACGTATATTTATTATCCTGGCTTTCTATTATTTCATTGCAGTGGAGATACGTAATAGGTTTTTCTTTTCTACATAATTACAGTTTTCCTCGTAACAATTCGGAAATAAGTGCACAGATGACAAAGACATCACAATGTTTTTTCAGGGATGGTGTATTATTGCAAAAGAACTAAGTCCTTCTCCCTTCATGACCTTGAACATCGTGAAGGCAATATATTTAGTGAGTCCCTTAGAGGGAAGAATAAATTGCAATGTTTTTTCATAGATGTCATACTAGTTCGTTACTTATCGTTCATTGTATTGTTAAATTTTACCTAAAAATATAAGTAATCTTTTATTGTTGGTAAACTCATCTATATTACCTATTCTTCCCATTGTTCAACAAATAACTTCAACTAAAAATAACCACAGTTTTTATTTATAACATTTTAAACATTGTGGTTAAAAATTCGTCGAATTGTTTAATTATAAACTTGTAAAATTCTTGATGTATTAACTTCTAAGTACGCGAACCTGAACCTGAAGACCTACATTGGTTTTTGTGGACCGTTTTTTATTTTAACAAAATTCTGTCACAACAGTTTTGGAGAAACATAACCGTAAGGCAAGAACGTGTAATTTCTGACCTCGTGGCAGAGATGAGACAGGCGTGTGGAACTGTGTCATTCATCGGACTAACGGCTCTTGGCCTGCGAAGAGTATAATTGGTGAACGGCATTCCTAGAAACCACCGGAAAACAGTTCTTCCCTTTGACGCTTTATTGGAACGTACAATATTGCTTTAATTGTGGACTACTGTAATAGCAAGATCAGTTAGCATTGTCTGCGTGATGCACCTGCGCAGACGTAGTAGGTTTTGCCTCCTCGTAATGGCTCGAATTTAATATTAACGGAAGTACCAAGAATATAAGTAACTGTCAGCAACCCTGAAACGTGGAAGCAGAATTAATGGTATGCTTCAAAATAAAATTTAAAAATTAAATGTTTCATCAATGAAATCGATAAAATGTCCTAATGTGGTGTTTAATAAACTCGAAATTCTTATAAATAAAGGGCACTAGAATCTATATTAAGTAACACTATAGTAGGAAAACAAAGTGATGCTGATTGTCTATTCAATTGTGTGACAATGTTAATAAGAAAAGGGGAATGGGAACTGAACAGTTAATGAAATAAGTAAAGAAATCACGAAGTGGATACTTATACGGCATTTATGACGCATAAAACGACGAAGTCTACCTCTTTCCCTCCGGATGCCAAATATAAAGAGAGAGGGATATTTCTCATTTCAAGAACGATATTGAATTTTGACCAAGATATTTTCTCTCTGTGTTAACATACAGCGTTGCTGTGCTCAAGGTGGTTTCACATGGTGGTTCACATATTAATATATTTATGCCATAAAATTCTCCAAGGTCTGCGAATAATAGCTCTTTTTTAATTTCCATTGCAAGGAATTTGCCTTTTGAATATAGAACTTATTCTGAAGTGGCTTGCTATCCACCTAGGCGCGCATAAAATATGGATTTTCTGACACTATGAAGTTAACGTTCTCCAAATTCCAGTCGACTAAGGATATTCACCGTGTGATAATCGGTTAATAGTGCTGAATGGCACAGATAGTTTTGGTAACAAAATAAAAAGTGATCGGAAGTTTTCTTGTAAGTGCTATTTATGTAAAGAGAATTGATTTTTTTCAATTACTATTTAACATGAAATACTCTAATTATCTTTCGTCAAATTCCTGTTTTTGTTCCATAGATACAGTGAAATATAATAAAACATGCCGGAGTGCTCCTTAACTTCATACAGAAGAGTCTTGGAAGTTGAGAGTGGTTATTTTATGCTTTACTTTCATAGCGTGGAGGGACAGCGAGTGCATATAAAGAGCCCCATTTCTCCTCGTTTCATAGTGAGCAGAGCTTATTTTATGCAAACGTCAGCTGGGTGGCAGCCAGAAGCTCAATTACGAGAGCTCTTGTGTGCTTTCTTTTGTCGTCTGCGACGCCTCGTCAGCGAATAAACTGAATTGGTGCTCCTTGCTCCATTGAGGGCGCAGGCACGGAAAGGGGGCATTTGCTTTGAAGAAGAATTGCGATATTTAAGTGGGTGTATTATTTTGTGGAAGTGAAAGTTAAAAATATGATTAAAAATTTATTTTCGTAGAATCACATGAGTACACATATTTTCAGGTAGTTATTCATTATTTATAGTTTCCATGAGTAGTTATCTTTGTTGAGAGTATCTTAAAATGTCCTGATCCATCTTCTCGAGTTTAAATAAATAAGATTTTGCTTACAAATAAGACAGTGATTGTAGAAATGAGTATGTTTTATTTCATTAAAGAAACATTGATTTGAATTCATTATTTGAAGCTTGGACTTTCTTACTAAATTAAACTTAAATAGAAAGAACGCAAAACAATATGTGAAATAATATTCGATAATTTCCAATGTCTTTCGAATCTTTTACTTCAAGTGAAGTTCATTTCAAATTTTTGCCTCTGGATAACATTGAATTACAAAGTAGCCGTCTTAGACAACAGAAATGCTGAATAATTTTTTGTCTGTTTGGCTCAGATGGTGGCCTTAGTGAAGTGCATAATAGTTCTTTCAGACTTTTTAGAGACAAAATTGGCCTTTAGCAATGAATGAGAAGGATTAGTTTGCGTTATTGTCACTGAAATGCGGTGCAGTTATCATTCCAAATGTAACGATGAGAATTCGAATGTGTGCACCGTTTTTTTTCTTTTAACAAACGTTCTTTGAGCAACTTGGCTGTACCGGACTTCGGCATAGAGGAGGGAGGCTCGTGCCGGCTACCGTATGAGCCTGCTTTGCGCGCATAATGAGCCTGCCCTGCGCGCATAAAACGTTCAGGCGCTGTCGCTCTTTTTTCAATGGCTCTGACCGAGCTCGATCGCCTTCGAGCTGGAGTCGGCCGGCGCGGCTATTCAGCGCTTTCGTTACTCGCGCGAGCACTCGAAACGGCGAGGGGCGGCCCAGAAGTACGCTGCGCTTTTTATGCAGACCTACAGCAGTGAGCCTCGTACACTCAGGGCAGCACGATATTTCACATTGAAGACGTCAATTGCTGTGGAATGGAGAGTGATTTTTCCCTACTTCTGCCGCTGGTTTGTAAAAGGTACATTCATTTTCTGAGACATATTTCTTTTACGCCTCTTTGAATAGTGAAGAATGAGGTTGATTACATGGCTTTCAAAAACTTAAAAACGAGTTCAAAAGTGGGTGTGGTTTATTAAGTGTTATTAGACATTCGAGAAACATCGAAAACGGAAAGTAGAAAATTTCACGGAGCGCTCTTAGACTGTGCATTCACTAACGAATGAAACTCGTGAGTGGAGATAATGAACTGACGTTGAAAATTATTATTATTATTAAATCGAGAAATTATACATGTTTTCATTTCAATACACATTATTTGCAATAGATGTTTAGAATTCGTTAAGATTCTAACTTCTTAAAGATGTATGAAGAGTTAATTCCCGTTTAGATTACTAATTAATTTACCCGTTTCACCCGTTTAGATTGGCTAATTCATTAGAGAACCCGATGAGATTATTAGTAACATACGTGTATGAACCTATGGGATAATCAATGAATTCGTGCTATTCCTCCATAAATTCAACATTCTGTAAATTACTGATGCGCATAAGTTATTTAGTACATACTTTATGGCAGTAAATTACGGTATTTTAAAATTTCAACTAACAGGTGATGGACTGACAGAGAATTTTTCTTCCATAAGCGAGTATCAATCACGTTTGGACTCTAAAAAACTTCGTACAGTGAAAAAGTATTGCCTTTTTTCAGCATTCATTTTTTTAATGCTACCTCGAAGAAAATTGATTGCTAAGCTTCTTGAAAGTCAGAGTTACGTACCATTTTCTTTCGCCGTCTCTCTAATTCTCTCTCTCTCTTCATTTTGACGACCTTCTCATCTTATGTTTCAGAGGTTGTTGTGAGATCTTAAAAATTGTCATTGACTTTGGTCATGTTAGTGACATAAGCCTGCCAAGGTGTATCGCTGGAATGTGCATCTAAAACGTCCGCTACGTATGCCACAGAAAATTCCGCTTGCACCGGCACGGTTTTACACAATACGATATAGCTGTCGTACAAGTAATATTCATTTATACTGCTCAAGAGACTCAAAATCCACGAGTGGCGAATAACGGACAGCTCTGTCACCGAAGATAAATGACTTTCGGAGACGCGGCTCTTGCAGATGTCTCGCGTCGGCGTCGACGGTGGCGGCGGCGTGGGCGGGGAAGTCGAAGGCAATGGCAGAGGTGGCAGCAGCGTGACTGCTCTGTCCCACAGCTCCTGTTTCGCGTTTGCTCGCCTGTCGCTCTCTGCGACGCGGGGAGTGGGCGTGGAGCCTGGTGAGGCCGTCGCTTTGCTCTGCCAACTCGGCGAGCCCTCACGCACAACCACACTCGAAACATTTTCTCCCACCTCCCACTCATCCCAAAGGAGCTCGGTCACCTGGCATGTTTGTTTCGGTTTTCTCTCTCTCTCTCTCTCTCAATCTGTCATTTCCCCGAAGATAGCTTTTCATTTACTACTCTAGTTGTCTTGTACCTTCACTATATTCCTTTTATTTTATAGCGTCACCGTTCCATTGCAGTTGCAGTTGCAGTTGCAGTTGCAGACGTCGCTGTATGTAATGCTAAACATCTTCTTGTATCTAAATACTAAACATGTAACTAATAACAACTCATAGAAATATTTTGAGATAGTAGTCTGAGTTTTATATGCCGTTCTGGAATTTTCTTTTTATCATCAATCCAGTTTTATACAACTCGTTGTTCTTTCTTAATTAAACTCTCCCTCATGTTAGGTCATTATATGTTGTCTCACCAGATATGTTAGGGGAGATCCAGGAAAGTTGATAGAGGAAGAGTTTTCAGTCAAGTCAAAATTTGAAGAAGGTTAAAAAATCATCCCAATTTTTAGTGAAAATTATTTAATTTCTTTGTTTTATTTTCTGCACAGCATTTACAGGATATTTGTAACATTAAAATTCATAGTTATTTGACTATTAAAACATTAATTACTTATGAAATATTGAATCTTTTGGGAGAGGATTTTAGTCATTCCGACCCTGCACATAATTAAAGTTGATGTTCTCTTTACCAAACACTTATTTTAAGTATTTAAAAGCTTAGAACGGCATAACCTTCAGTATCGTACCTTTAGCACTGAAGTCAAGAATTCTAATATCAGTAGTTGAACTCTGGATATGTCGTGGACTTTTTAAAACTTGATTTCTACAACTTTTTCGTAACACTATTCAATTATGGCGACATAACGCAAGAAAAAAACAGGAACAACAAATCTCAGTTAACGATCGGCGACCGCTCGGAATTTTAATAGTTCGCCGTACGTCAGAAAAATTGCACAAAAGAAAACAATAGCTAAGGATGGCATACGAATACTCGTATTTTAATGATTTATTATTTCGTGTTTCAGGGCACGTTTAAGATAATTAATGACTTTTTAATGATTACACATTAATGACTTTTTTAATTGCAAAGATCATTAATCCCGTCAGAGTAGTGCATGTTTATATCTCGGAAGGTGCCGGTTTTCTTCCCCCGCTGGTGAATCCGGGTAAACACGTCGGCTTGCGGAGTTTTCCCAATCCATGTATCTCCCACCAGCGGGGTTCCGCCCTACCCTGGACAAACACTAAGTTCCCGTTATGTGTGGCAGCATAGTGTGTAAGTGTAAGTGTGTGTAAGTATAAGTGTGTGTGTGAATGTAAGGATTGAGGATAGGACAAGGAAGAGCAAAGAAAGATCGTGCGCAGTCCGTGGCCCATTTCTTAGCGCATTGCTCGGTATTCGCCTGTTATTGATCGGAGATATCACGGCAAACTACGGATCAGAGCAGCTAGCCGCTAGAATTCTCTTCGTGCAGCTAAATTTGATCTAGCTAGTGACAAAAATCGTGAAAACATCGGTACTCTACCCCTAGGACCTCCCACCAGAGTTTCTATTTCAAAAAATGGTATTTCTTATTTATGTTTTCCTATCGGAAGGTTGTCTTACAAAAAGTGTTAAACAAGACACTACCGATATCACATATAACTATTGTGATTGATCATAAACCTCGACTGTCGCCTCGGTTGACAAACTGCAACCGCGTCCGTTATTTGCTCCAAATCGGCCTAGTGACTTTTATAACCAGAACATTACTCCTCACTGTGCGTGTCGATTCGTGTCGCGCCGCTCGCCCTCCGCCCCGCCCGCGCTCCGTTGCCCTGTTTCTGCCGCCCAGTCACCCCGACGCAATCGCCCCTCGCCCATCGCCCAGTGCCCTCGTCGGCGGGCGCTGGGGCGCCACCGCGATGACGCTGCGGAGCGTCGCGGCGGACGGCGCGTCTTCATCAGCGCCAGCAGCTGCTGTCTCTTCGAGTGGCCGCAGCCTCGAGACCCGGTTTCCTCGCCGCCACGGGGCGCTGCGGCGCCTCCGAAACCGCCAGTCACTGCGCGCGGGCCCTCGCCTCACGGTGGTTTGGAAGAAGCAAAATGCGGGCGAACATCAGGTTTATGAAACCGTCAAGTTTACATGATTCAGGATGCGAATCATGTTTTTGTGTTGCGAATAATGTAGTGTTTTATGTTTCACACAATATTTTTTATTTCCATATTTTTCAATATTTATATTCATTTCTAAAACATAATTCCTTGGGTTCATCGTTGAGTGAAAGGCGTGCACACGTTTGAACGTGCGATCGTGCGGAGTGCACACGTGCGAACTTTTAAGATGCCGAACGATCGTAAATTAGTCTAAGCTTTGAATGCTCGTTACTCAGTCAGAGTTAATGCGTAGCATATGAATTGCATTTATCGTTTTGCTTCATTACTGGATAACTATTTCTCTCACAAAAACGTATTTATTGTTCGCACGTTTGTCGGATATTTTTAAAGTCAAGCCTATTAGGCGCAATATTATATCTACGTATAGTATATATACTCGTGCACACGTGTTTATTTTTATATAATACAAGTTGAACCAATATTACAAAAAGACACTAGAGAAAATGTCAGAGAAACTTTCTTTTCCAATTTACATCTTCGATGTAATGTCAAAGTTCCTTTTTGTGTAAACTTTGAGACAAAGATATTGAGGATGAAAGGCTCGCGCATATTCCCTAGCATGTTATTTAAGGCGGTTTCAGTTGCTCTGGCACTGATCAGAGAAAACCACTGAAACGACCAACGTAGATCAGCCGGTCCGTATAATTTTCATCCAGGCAGTGACGCAAGCTTTGACTCAGCTGGTTTCGAAAATACGTCACAATTTGTATCTAGAACCTCCCAGTCTTTGATGCTACTGTTTCAAACTTCGTTATATTGAAGGAAAAGATTTTTGAAGAATACTGAGTTTATATTAAAAATTGTAAATAATATAAATGTTTTATTTAATACAATTTATAAAACAAAACCCCAAAAATCTAGTTTCGAAGAAATTTCCTCATTTTCAGTGGTATAGCAACTGAATTCCAAGTGCACACAACATTAATAGTCAATAAAAAAACTCGGCTAACGTGCTGGGTTTTGCTACGCTTTGTAAATTATATTACAAATATTTTAAAATATTTTGTTAATACAAAAATTATAAATATTAAGCTTTTTATATTCTATAAAAATACTACAAGATATCAGCTGCGAATATATTTTTGTCCGCTTTCCTTCGCAATCCGGATCACAGTGCACTGTCGTGTTCATCACCCAAGGAGCTGCTTCCAGTTCAGTCCACACTGAAGCTCTTTGTTCCCGTCTTCTTTGAACGTAACGCTTTGTCATAGATTGGTATTCTTCCCTGGGTGCTTTCAAGCCGTTCGTTTACACTTCAACAAACAACTGCTTTCATGCTTAATTTTCGTTAGCTGCGATCGTTCCTACTCGAGGTTTTAAGCTGTGAATGCAGCAGATGCACGATAATGTAGGAGTGCCTCAGTTAAAAGATTAACTCTCAGAGATCGAATCGATTTTCGTCCTTTGGTTTACGCATCAGTATTAGTTCAATGAATTAACCACACTCTAAGAAATGGAACAACACTTGAAGTAGTGAGAGCAACTTACTGAAATTTTGCAGAAGGCGTGTAAAGTGGCAAAATACACGTATTGAAATAAAGGTACGTATGTTGCTGAGATTTTCGCAAATGTAAGATGGAACGAGAATGTCATGAAACATTAATCATTTCTCCATTTCGCGAATTTTTTAACGCGACGCATTGATCGTTGACATGAAATATGTGGAGATCTTCTATCTTCTCGTTTTCGATGTTTAAATTATTCACTTGCCAAGAATACACTGACACGAACATTATTCCTGTCGTTCCGTTCTCTCGAGACCATATCTCTACTTCACGATCTAATCCTACAAGCTGTATTTCGTTTTCTAATACCTCGCCACCATATATCTCCACGAACCTTGGTATTCGAACACTCGCGAACAGGTTTTCCCAGTATCTTCGCGTTCCTTGACGAATCGGCGACGGTCCATTATGTAATAAGCATCAGCCGCCGTGTGTTCATTCTTCATCCGTTCCGCCCTTTTCGCATGCCGCGCTCTTACTGTTCTCGGCAACAAAAGCGTGACCCCTTACAACCCGTGTCCGAACTTCAGTTATGATTACGATGATCTGCGAACGGTCTGTCACGTCACCCGAGGTCTGGGCGGGTCACGGACTGTATCGAATGATGCTGCGAATCTGGAGAGGGCAAGCCCATCGTGATGGGAGGTGAGGCCGAAATTCTATGGAAGATGGGGTTGTAATGTCACTCTCTGTTGGAGTCAGAGATGAGGCGAACTGTGTTGACCATTGTCTAGGTGCTGGAGCGATGACGAAGACGACGTAAAGAATTGTTGTCCTCAATGAACGATGACGCGCGTTGTGGGATCGATGGTGAGACGTTGCATCGGGTGAGTACCTTCAGATGTCGGCTCTTCACGATGATTAAAGAATTCCATTCCTGTTCCTGGAGTGCTTTTAAAACAATCATGACACCTGCATTACTCACAACATAAAGCTGTAGTTCATCCTACCATTACGCGAACCGTTATGAAATATACGAATGCAACAATGCTGATGGATGATTTAAAATTACTGTTTGATTGCATTTATACTGGGGTGGAGAGGCTTTGTAGTAACAAATAATAATAATCACTCGTATCAATGAAATCCAAACTTAAATAGAGAGCAAACTTGAGCATTGGAGGATAATTCCAGATTTTTATTAAAAAAAAACTAGCTTAACCGGCGTTGCCAGGGTATAAATCACAATCAATATATTAAGCAGTCTCGCCCACATGGCTGTCCACCCTGCTCGCTGTTATCCTCGCACTACCCGCCTCTTCCACCCTCGCTCTCTTCCTTCTTGTACCTGCCCATTGCACCCAGCCCCTTCTAGCGCAGTTCGTCAACGCCTGGCAATACTGCCGCCTAGATGAACTGCGGTTTGCATTAATCTACAATTTGTAAAAAATGAAACATGTCATCCACGGTGATCTTATCAATAGGTATTATGAAATTTGTTTTTTAGCTTCTTAAAAGTATTCATGCATAATTAGGGACCATCAATTCTTTGGAACTACTGTAGAGAATGAAAGCCTTTTGAAAGGCATGCACACATTCACACACATAAACACTTTGTACAGAATGTCTCAGAATAAACATTACAAACTACTGGGACATTTAGAAAGATTAAAATGATCACTTTTTGCTAATGAACATATAGTCCAATATTGCCTATAAATGAGTTACATTAATTTACACACATAGCATCAGTCCCTGACGTTATGCAACCCTGCAAACAGATATGCTCGGCAGGTACATGAAATATTCTTGACGTCCTCAGATCGTGTCCTGCCGAACATTTGTGTGTAAGACGTTGCTTATGAATTAATGAGAAATGTCATATATGTAAATTGCAATACATGTTTATTGGGGAAAACTAATTACTTTTTGCACCACAACTATCTTTAATCACTGCAGACCTACTAGAAACGTTTCGCTCACGACCACCAATACGTAAATATTAATTCTGTTTAAATATTAAACTACAGGTATAGAGACTCCGAAAATATTTTTTTACGCTATAGAAGTACTCTTACTCCATAGACATAACAGAGAAAAGTAATTCCACTGAGCTAAAAAGAGTTAGATATCAAGAATAAAACGTAAAAATTTGACGACCGTCGCGTGATTGATTAAAGCGAATACCCTTGGGCCGTCCTTCTGGGAACCCGTGACTGGGCTTTGTTTCTCGCCTTGGTGCTGCGGTGGGGTGGGAGGATGACTTCGCGGAGGGCGGCGGAGTGGGCGGCGCGGTTGGATGTATGTCAGTCGCGGACTTTGGCGTCGCCGCTGCTGCCGTCGTGGATAGCGACAGGTGCGGGACCGTTACCGGCTCTCGATGCTTCCGCCGCCGCCGCCTCCACCGCCACGGCCGCATCTACGGGCGCCACTGCCAACCGCCTCCGCCGCCTTCTCCGCCTCCTCCACCTCCTCCGCCTCGTCATCCGCCTCCCCACCTCCGCTACCTTCTCTCCCTTCTCCTCCTCCTTCAACTCCACCTTTTCCTTCTCCTCTACCTCTTTGTCCCCTTTTTTCTTTGTTCTCCTGCCCCCCTTCTTCTCCTTTCTTGTCTTCCTCCATCACCCCCTCCTCTTTCTCCTTTTCCTCCTACCTGGAGAGCTGGCTCAGGGCAACAACTGATGTCACTGCAGTCTCTCTGATCGGGAGACCCTAGGTTCGAGTCCCGGCAGGATTTTCGACACTCGCTTGTCAGCTAGGTCGAATTCAGTCGCTGTCTGGGGGAGAATTCTAGCAGCTAGTTGCTCTGGTAGTTTTCCATGGTTTCTCCGATTAATGTCAGGCGAATACTAGTGCAGTACCCTAATAAAAAAGCTACGGGCTGCGCGCGATATTTTCTTCCTCTTCTTTGTCATATCCTCACCTTATTCACACACACTAACATGCTCTACACTACCACATGATCACCTCTTCCTCCGGGACCACAATCGCATCCTCCAACACCTGGCTACGTTTGACGGAGGCTGCTCCTCCTTTCCGCACTTCGCTTTCCGCGCCACCTTCATCTCGTCCGTCTGCCGGCCTCCTTCCTGTATTTGGCCCGCATGGTTCCTTCTTCTGCTGCTCCACATTCGACATGTAAATAACATTTCCGTTCATTTAAGTAACAAAACGACTGCTACATAAAACAATTAACCGTCGAAATCCGTAAGAAAATGCAGAGTTCTATTAGGTTTGAAGTGCGACTTGGTCGATTATGGAATCAAGAAAACATTCAACTATCATAAAAAACAACAACAAATGATCAGGCTACTGGATGAAAAAAACGGATATATGGGCTAAAACATGTCTGGCTACGAGACCCATTATTATTATTAATTATTATTATCATTATTATTTTTTAAGTCACACATTCAGAAACGATCTTGATACCAACGAGTACTACACTCAAATACCAAATTTTACAAATCTATGAACTCACGAGTTTATCGTACCGTTACTATTTCACCTTGTTTGTGACCGACGTACTATTATCTCTTAAGTAGTTATATTCCCTCTGAATCACTCACCTTACTAAAATACTGTGCTTCTTTGATAATGAAACTTCTTTATATTCTTTCAGAATTTGTGGGAAGGAAAATAATCTCAGAATCTTCATGTTGAAAAACATAATCCTCTTTCCTTCGCACTTTCGGTGTTTGGTTGAACTGAAATTAATTACAAGATGCTCTGAATACAGAGTTATAGTACGATTGTCTTTCTAGGTGTATGAAGTTCATGGATGTTTATTGTCGTCAACGCGACTTTCTGTTCTGCATGTCTTATTTTAATTGTAATAAAGAAGTATATTATATTCTCGTATTTAAGATTATTTAACAAAAAAATTATTAATTTTACAATCACAGATTATTACACTTTTATCTTGGTTAGTAGCTTCAGCTGGGAAAATATTGAATGCATTTCTTAAAGATCTGTATTATATAGCCGTTTGAGTACTCTTTATTAAGGTTTCTTTCATTTGCATCTAGGCTTCTGGCGAAATGCGTAGATTTTACTCAAATAACTGTGTTCTCAAATAACTAAGAAGTTAATACACACCAAATTGTATTAGAAGTAACTGATTTTTTGATTAACATTGTCTGGTGTCATCCTCAATTACTTGGGTTCTTTGTAAAGCGAAATTTTTCACGTCATTGAATGACTAAGCCTTTTGCGCTCTTGTATCAATATCAACTTCTACAGTACACAATATCCTAGCACATTTTTTGCATCATATTTACTTTCTATTGCTATCATATTACACATTTTATTGGTCAAAATTCGTATCTCTTTATCAGTTTGTCGTCTGTCAAAGTACTAATTCTGAAAATTAATGTTAAAAAGATATATTTCTTATAAGCACATGAACCTTGTTAAATGCTACGCCCGTAGTTTAATTTCTTGGGATTACTATATCGTAATATCGTATTCGAATGTGTTATTATTTTATTTTGTCAAACATGTGCAATTATCTTTCAGAGCTGACATTAATCGCTCGTTATACTGTAAATGGTCATCTCATTGTCCCGACGCGCTTTTGATATATAGAGACTTGGATGAGTGGATTAGCGACGAACCACTTCCGTGAACGGTTCCGTGCCCTGCGCAGTTGTCTCGAGTGAATAAAATACGATTCCTCTAGTGACCGAAACCATCTCTTTATCGCGTTCGTCTACAGCGGGCGGCAGCGTTGTGGACCACTTTGTTGCCAGCGCCCTGTTGACTCGTGGAATTTACGAATTCATACAATCAATCAATGCCATATATTTTTTTATTAGAGACATTTAGTATCATGTGGTGAGAGATAGAGAATTGACAATTTCATTAAAATATTTTTCGGTGAATGAGACAGATAGAAACAGACAGAGAGAAACAGACAGAGAGAAGGAGACAGAGAGGAGACGGAGACAGAGAGGAGACGGAGACAGAGAGGAGACGGAGACAGAGAGGAGACGGAGACAGAGAGGAGACGGAGACAGAGAGGAGACGGAGACAGAGAGGAGACGGAGACAGAGAGGAGACGGAGACAGAGAGGAGACGGAGACAGAGAGGAGACGGAGACAGAGAGGAGACGGAGACAGAGAAGAGACGGAGACAGAGAGGGGACGAAGACAGAGAGGGGACGGAGACAGAGAGGGGACGGAGACAGAGAGGGGACGGAGACAGAGAGGGAACGGAGACAGAGAGGGGACGGAGACAGAGAGGGGACGGAGACAGAGAGGGGACGGAGACAGAGAGGGGACGGAGACAGAGAGGGGACGGAGACAGAGAGGGGACGGAGACAGAGAGGGGACGGAGACAGAGAGGGGACGGAGACAGAGAGGGGACGGAGACAGAGAGGGGACGGAGACAGAGAGGGGACGGAGACAGAGAGGGGACGGAGACAGAGAGGGGACGGAGACAGAGAGGGGACGGAGACAGAGAGGAGACGGAGAGAGAAGGAGGCAGGGAGAAGGAGGCAGAGAGAGTGTCAGGGAGAGATAGAAATAGAGATGAGAGCTCTGTAGGTGCCGAATGAGCAAAGAATATGAATACACACCCTATTAGGAATTATTTCGTCGGCCCCATAACAGTCCCCATTTCCGCCGCTTAAGCCTCTGCCACCGCCACCGCAGCCGCTGCCAGTGGTCGGCCACGCGCTTCGGGGAAAGTGTGCTAGCCGGCCGGCTTTACCTCAGTCAGGGGGCATCGCCCGAAGTACCAACGCGCCTCGGCGCCGCGCAACGCCACGCTACGCCACGCCACGTCGCTCCACACCACTCCACGCCAGTCCACGCCGCTCCGCTCCGCTCTGCGCTTCCAACATTATACGCTCGTAATAAGCCATTAGCCAGAAGAAATTCTCCCGTAATGGGCCTACGCGGTCGGCGCGCCGGGAGACGCTGTCCCCCTCCTCTCAACAGCCCCCTCCCTCTTTCCCTTCGCGGTTCGCCGTGAAATATGACCGCTCCCTTTCGCTGTTGTTCCACATACTAGGCAGTTGGGCACTCCTTCCTGGCCGGTCTTTTTGTGGGTTACTTCATTTATTATGTGCCTGTGATATAATAGACGGAAAGGGCATGACGAGATACCCACACTTCTTTAAGCATGAACCTTAAGATACTCGCACCTCCCTTCCTTATCGGTTATGCGTTGAGTATTCTTGTCTACAGTATTACAACAGCTCCATGCCTTAAGTAGGGCGTAAATAATGTGTTGATGCGGAGAAAAGTCCTGCTCCGATTTTTTGAACGAGAGATGAAGCAATTTATACGGCAAGCGGTTTCTTTCATGTCGTAAAATGAACTGTAGTATAATGTTTTTAGGCGGCTGACGTTTAGGACACCTTGAGGCTCATGATACTTTGTCTTCCTGCTGGTGCGCAGTACAATAAATGTAATCAGCGCGGACAGTTTAATTACTCACGAGGTCAATCACGGAACATGAGTGTCTTCAATTAATGCAAATGGTTTTGGTAGTATCTGTGTCATAAAAGATCTTCTGATTGACGGGTATCTTTAATGATGATGCTAGAAACAATAGAGAAGAATCATATAGTCAAAATTAATGCCGACTCTGCAGAATAAGTCAATGATAATTGCTGAGGTTGTTTAAAGAAAAAAATGTCTTGATGAAATGTTAGGTGTTCCAAATGTCTTTAAAGGAGATACGAGTTTCCTTTAATTGTTCGTAAAGTGATAGAGGCGATAATGGTATTATTGTATTACATACTGTTGAACATATTTGGTTGTCAATACTGTAAGTAGGTTAATCGAATGCCTATGTGCTGAATTAATGAATTATGACGAATTTACCGCGTATTACGCTGATGTTAATATAACGTATTACCCCGTATTACCCCGTAGCCCGTATTACGCTGATGTTAATATAACGCAAGATTTACAACGCTCTGAAGGTTTGAAAGCTTCCCTGCTATGATTACTTTGCAGTGTAAGTAAGTGCAGTGCAAATGCAGCTTCTGTTGGATGTGCATTCAAATCTTGAGATTGAAAAAAATTCGGATGCTTCATTTAGCAGAACATTAATCTAAAGTAGACATACAATTATTGTTATTTTTACAGATTCACAGTGTCAATAAAATATTAATTTATCCTTATACCTGGACCAGATTCCATAACAGTGCGCCCATACTCATACACATACTGAATATTCTTTTGTGTTTTGTTTATCCTTTCCAGGGGACACATTTCTTTCTTTCGCTTCAATTTTGTTTCGTTTAGGTCCAAATTTTGAATTAGCAAACCTCTCTTTTACAATATCCTCTAATCTTTGATGAAACCGTCTCGTTTTTACTCGTAATTAAAACATACTTTGGTTAAATTTTTGACTTTCATTAAAAGAAAAAAACAACGATAGATTTAGTTGTACCAAAAATAATAATTGGTGTAACGCAGTTTATTGGCATGGACGCCTCTGATTCAGGTAAGAACTTCCAGCAGTTCGAGAAGCACCAAGTGCCGTGTGCATGAAAAGCTTCGATTGTCAGTTCGCAGGCAGCTGGGCGCGAAATCGCTTTCGTTCCTCCTCTCTAGAAACCGAGGACGTCCCGTCCCGCCACACATTTCCCCGGCCCCAGTGGCCAGCGGGCGCCCGGGTCGTAAAGATAGGCCCCTCAGCCTCACCCCCTCCCCGCCCGCCCTCTGCATCCTCCCACTGTCACGAGCGGGGGCTTCCGTCGTTTCGCCGAGCGTTTTACGCGCGAGGGCGTCAGTGGCGATGTCCGCGACAGGCGCCAGAGGGCAGCACGGGTCACAGTGAGCCCGTATTACGACTGGTCAAAATTCTCTTCCTGTCTTAGGAATATCATGAGTCGCTTTCACCTTACTCTACACCAAAGGTGAGACTAGGGAATTTGATACGGCAGATAATATCTCAACCAAAAACGCAATCTTTACACGAATTCACTAACATTACGGCTTTTATGTAATTTTTCTTACGTAAGATGTATTAGAGATAATATATTTTAGTTAACGGATGATTACAAAGTTTACTACGTAATCTTTAAAATAACGCGTAACGAGTTTGACGTAAGGAGAAAATGCTACCGAACAGTGGTAGTTCAATGTTATTTTACTTGAACGTTATTTGTGTCTATTATGATAGTTCTGTTAAGTGAACTTTGTTTATGATTAAACAACGGATAAGCGGTATCTTATACGTTATATACATTAAGTACTATATCTTCATGACATTTATCATTATACACAACTTACATTCATTTCTTGTTCATTATGTTCAATGGCGCTAATAAATTATCTAATCTGTTTATTTGTGGATATCTAATAGCAAAGAAAAAAATAAGATAATAAAGCATTTCAAAAAATTCAATAACATGCAATGAAAGAAGTTCGTAACACTTGAGTGGTCGATTATTGAGTGTATTTGGCTTAAACCAATAAGGGCAGAAACTGTTTCAGACACCTCACTCCTCAGTAATGAATCCAAAGTTATTCCCACTTTTGAGACCATTCCTCTCCTTGAAAAATTAAACAATTTAATTTTAGCCTAACTTTGCAGCATCTAACGCACTGGGGAAGGCGAGTGTGCCAACTGAGGTGCAAGGTGGTAGAAATCGGAGGCAGTAGGGGAGGGGGCGGCGTGGTCGGGTGGGCGCACGCTGACGCCGGCGGCCCGGAGATGCCGCCTTAATTGGGCACAAACAGAACGGAAAGCAACAGTCGCCTTCACTGGAGGTGGTGGAGGCGCCCTCTTACTTCCTGACAGATGGGCGAGACGACGGATAGACGGTTGATTGATTGATTGGTTGATTGGTGTTTCCTGGCGCGTCAACGGCTAAGGACATCAATACCATAAGAATAGTGCATGTTTTGTAAGGTGGCGTTGATATTTCTTAGTTTAATAGCGAAATCCAACGCCGATCTATAAGTTGGCTTGTGGGAGCGGATATAGGGGACGACGTATAGACGGGACGACGGATAGACGGGACGACGGATAGACGGGACGACAGATGGACGAGACGGCATATGGACGGGATGATGGATTGACGGGACGACGGATACAGGGAACGATGGTCTTCTTCCAGGTCGGTCGCACTGACGACTTCATTAGGGAAAGGGAAATGTTGAACGCTGATGTTGACATCTTGCTCCATCGAGGGCGTGCGACCCGCGTCGCACACTAGATACTGGTACTTATCCATGGCGTAAAAACCACCACGCCCCTTTCACGCCGTGAATAAAACAAGGAAAGTGTTATGTCTTGTAATAACTAGCTTCTACTTGAAATACTTTATACATTTATGCCAGATGGGTTGTTGATGAAATTTAACTTACCCTGAACAAACGTAAAATAATGTTGGAAGACGTGAAAGAATTTTGGACCAGATACGTAAATTGTAAAGCATATCATGTTCAGGAAAGATGGTGGTGAATAAAATTGTATTTACATTCAAATGGAAAATTTGGTTTGCTGATCATTTGAGTTCATCATAAGTGGTTTCTTTAATTTCATCAAATTATTATTATTATTATTACTACTATTATTGTTATTGTTATTATTACTATTTATTTATATATTTACTCTATATTTATTCTTATTAAAATTATTGATGGCAGTTAATTTTTTTTTCAGGTGTACAATATTTGGAACTGCATAGTCTCTTCCATGTGTTGAAGAAGGAGGCATTTCTGCTGAGGATGGATGGCCTAAGAAGGTAATGAATTGTGTGTTTTTGCTTTTCATCTGCAAATGAGTACCTGCACTATGTCTTAGCATGCAGGAGTGGCGCAGTGAATGGACATTAAAAATCCTTGAGTGTTGTGGGAGGAGTCGTTTGCGGTTCAGTTTGGGTCGTTCGCAGAAGGCTATTTGAAACGCAGCAAAGCCTCATCACCTTGAGGGCGTGGCAGAAGATTCTCGAACCCTCTGAAGAGTTGTTTAATCATCTTTGCCGCTCATGCAAATGGTGATTGGTGTATAAATAGATTTTGCATGTTAGCTGTCGGATATGGTTAAAATTTCCGTACTTCTGTGTGGATGAATGATTTGAAAGACTATTTCCAAGCAAACTGTGCAAAATATGCAAAATGTGCAAAAGTGCAAAATATTTGAATACGCAAGTCTTTAATACGGCAAACTATTAAGACTTTGGTAGAGGATTTGACTTAAAAGAATGAAATTGAAAATATTTTTCAGAAACCATTCTGAAATTTATTTAGGTTTTACATTAGTATTGAAGAATGATCAACATTATTTGAAAAAGAGAATAAATAAGAGAAAGATATCAAACTGAAAAGTTAAAATTATTAAATAAAATATAAAACAATACTAACTTTTTTTAAAAAGAAATTAGGTTTGTTTTGGAGTAAGTCGCAATGTCAGTGAATCGTATTTTGACCCAGCTGTCGTAGTTGTAGTCGCCGTCGTTACATGAAGGTTGTATCTCATTGTGAAAAACGTGATTTTCAGGAAAGGCAATTAGACGATTGGTCATTGGAGCGATGTATTGTCATATGAACTCAATTCTAGACAGTTACCAAAGTCGTTTTGGAAAACCGGAAGACTTTCGCGGTCTGAAATGAGTCTGCGGTTTGCGAGCAAAGAAAGTCGTCCAACCAGACGATCTGAATTTTTACGGGTATCCCAAACATGCCTGTATGATATGTATACGTACCAAGAGTTGATTAACAGTTGATAATCAGTGCGACTAGTTCTGACCACAGTGTAGTATTAATAACACGGAAGAATCGAAATTTTTTTCAATTCGAAAAAAAAACAACAAACAAACGATGGGAGTGGGACGTGTTGCTATAACGCCGGAGGCTCTTCTCATCCAGATACATAGTTTCTCTTAGCTTTTTTTTACCCATTACGCTGGGTGGATGGTTGGGTGCTCAGCCCGCGGGTACCACATTGAACCTCGAAGCGTCATTTTTTGAGCCAGTTTCACAAGTCTTGCAGCTGCACTTGGTGTTTCGTATTTTCCTCTCCGGCTTCCTTGTGTACGCTCCTTGACGCTCCTTTGCGAGTCGATGCGTGACCGGGGCCCAGAGGCAATCTCCTCCTTTATCAGACGCTCCCGCCCCACCCGTGGCTCTGCTATAGGTCAGGGAACCGCCCAGATCTTGTCGAAACAAAAACGCTTTAAATGCGCTACGTAAGAGTAGCAATTTTGCTTTCCTCTCGTGATATGTTTGTTGCAACAGACATAAAACAATCCCATTAAGAAACATTTCTGAGGAGATTGCTTTGTTCCTTAAAACTACATTGCGCCATTGATATGAAATGTTGACGTAACTGTTGCGTAGCTGTTCTGAGAAGAATCTGCTGAAAGGTTGCAAGCTGCTAATGAACGTGTTCTGATATTTAAAATTAGTGTTAACTATCTCATTAATGGTGTTGCCAAATACGGCACGGAGCCTTTCTGTGTCGGGGAGATTGCAAAGAATGCGCCATGAATCAATCAATTGTCGTGTTTAGTGTGTGGGTCGTATGTGCAGCAACGTGTTACGTCGTGCGGTCTTCACTGGATACAATAGTGGAACGTATGGGTTCGTTAGTTCAGAAGGCGGAGAATGTGGAAGTCGTTAGAGATACCGACACGAGCGACGCATCTGAAAGAGAAGATGTCTTCGTAAATGAGATAGGAAAGGAATACAAGTAGACGCACAGGTGTTCGATGCAATTCGCGTTACGGCGAGATGAAATTCCTCGGTGGCGGCTACCAGACCGCAAACAGTCCGTCGCCTCTTCAAAGTCGTTAAACGAACTCAGAGAAAATACCGCCGGTTGGTTTGGACGCTAAATCGATTCGTGTAGTTGCTCAGTATTTGTTTCCTGAAATGTAAGGAAACTAATACTGTACATACGGCCTGTTCATCTGGTGCGGCTTCTCATATGCCCCTTTATAGATCTCTTTGTTTAGATAATTCTAATTTGATTTCTGAGCAGACGTGGTCTGTTCTTTGGTATTCTGAAACCGCAACCTCTTGTTTTATTGCCACCACAAACACGGTCAGGTGTTTTGGACAGTCACTTAGAGATTTATTTACGTCTAAATTAGTTTTTGCGGGTGAGGGTAGACAGGTAAGATGGTTTCCTAAATAGGTGCGGCAAAGAGCTTGTATGATCTGTGCTTTTAAACAAATGACAGTTAAGTTACGTGAACATCGTGGTCGTATTCACTAAACGATATGCGTTATGAACGGGTAATTCTATGTGTGCGGGTATTTTAAAACTACTATCACTATATTTCTCACAAATTTTGTGTCCTTATGTAGATATGTGGATCAGAAGATGAAAAGAATTATAAACTAGGGTTTTGACTTTTGCCATTTCATGAATTACAATTAAATGGTAGATGAATTATATATATTTTTTAAGAATACCTTAAAACTGGTACCAGTTTCTTTACTTACTGAAATATATTCATTACATATATTGTCGATGATAGAAATTCTTTAAATTTTGCTCTCACATCAAAAGTGAGAGCTATTCTTGACAGACCGAAGAAGAGAAAAAAGAGTAGACATTAACGGACTCATTAGATTATCAGTAGAAAAAGAGGATTAATGAGAAGGAAGAGAACATAAGAGGAGAGAAAAGGGCTGAAAATTTGCGTCCTTTCTTTTTCACATTATTGTTTGAATATACACAGACTTGATGGATTAATGGAAGAAAATATGATTATCTTTTTTGTACTCTTGAGCAAGAAAAGCCAAATTCATCTCCTTATTATACAAAAATAAACGGAAACAGGAACACTGAAGATATGACCGACGTCGAACATAAATCTTGACATTATTAAATAGGTTTGCACTTAATTCATATTCCTAATGGGAGCTGTGTTTGTCAGCGTGCTCGCTTTCCACTACGCGGCCCCGGGTTCGATTCCCGGTGAGGCAAGATTATAGTGTATTTTCCTTGGAATGTCCCATGGATGCGCAAAATACATACATACAATGGGGACTGTAGGAGGAAGATAATAGTTAACTAACGCCTACATGCGACACATTTGTTACTAAATAAAGACTATGGTTGTTAAGATGATGTCAGCTACGAATAATTCCGACAGGATTGCGTGACAGACTGAAAATTCTCGACGGTCCCTAACTGACGTGACGATATCCCAGTAAACGTATTGACTCTGGCGTTATTTTTCGTTCCAGTGGGCGCCACATGTAATGAAGTGGTTAAGGCTGAGCACTTTTTGCGCCCAGGAGCTACGTTGAACCCTCCCAGGGCAACCTCTCAGCACGACCGGGACATTACAGTTTAGGGAATTTCTCTTACGGTAGTTAATGATAGAGCTCACTGCAAGTGATAGTTCCAGTAATTAGAGCGACCGCAGCGATCCTGGCGGAAACTCCAACGTATCATCATGGGTATTACAGAGCATCTCAAGGTGGGTTCAAACGCAGTGGGCAGGGAGTGACTTGCAAAATGAGAATATAAACTTACCACTACTTAAAACGTTATTTACTTGAAATTCAGAGAAATAAAAAAGGTAGATGATATTTTAGATCTTATAAAATTGATGATCATATAAAAATGATATTTTAATATGATTATAATTTTGTGAACATACTTATTTTGTTTGAAACAACGCTATTTTAGAGATATTTTATCTTTCTCAGACACAATGAAATTCTCTAATAAATAGATATAAATTATTACTAGCCATATCTGAGCTACTTTAATGAGAATAAAATGATATGAATAGTAAAAGAACTGAAAACAAAGGAATGTCCTAGCATAGGAAACTAAGAAGACAAAAATTAAGTGGTGAAACAATTGCTTGAGAACGTAATCGGATCTTTCAAATCTCCACAAAATCGCTAACCATACCAAACAAAATGGTTCTCCAAAAACGTAACGTGGTCACTGTTCAAGTACAAAAAAAACAAAAAAAAACAACAACTATCTTTTAATACAACAATAAATTAAATATTTTTACACAAACAATCTCTTCTAATACTGCAATAACACAGTGTAGTATATATGGATATACAGCCTAACAGTTATTTAGCAAGAAAATAAAAATATGATGTTCCATAACGCAAGGCGAGCAGCATCTTCTTTGGGGACTGCTATCTTTAAAGAGTGATGCACCGAGTATGAGAATTCATTCCGTATGCGAAATGTGGAAATAAGTGGAATAACACAATCAAATATTTGCATTTTCAGTGAAAATTTATTGTTTTTTGTTTTTGGCGTGTTGTCATGTTCCTCTCACAGTACTGGAGGCTGCACGGTTTTTCTTCAGTTTCTACACGCATTAAAAATTAGTAATATACGAGTAGATGTTTTTGTAATCACCTCTCTCATGTCAAGAGGGTGTATAATTTCCATTCAATTTCTGAACGTGCTGGATATTAGTAACATCAATAGATTTTTTGTATAATTCCCGTTTTTTGGATATTTTAAAAAACAGACACGTCCCATACGATCGAAGGCTGTATAGTTTTCTGCATATTTTTCTTATCGAGCATTAGAAATTAGTAATAATGATGTTTTTGCATTTTTCTCAATTTCCTGGATATTTAATGAAAGACACTTCTCACACAGCCGGAGAAAGTGTAGTTTTCTTTGAATTTGTGCGCGCATTGGAAACTAATAATGTCGGTAAGCCGGTCCGGATGGCCGAGATCTTTAAAGCAGTAGTGCCCTAGTATTCTCGGACCGAAGGATGGCGGTTCGAGTCCCGCCTCGGGCATGGTTTATTTGTGTTCCTCCTTTCACCCCCTATAATCGTCATATCGTGTAATCTTCACAGTTACCATACCGTTAAATGCAATAGTGGTCGCTAATAACCTAGATGTTGATGCGACCTTAAATAGCAAAAAAATGTAGGTAAATAAAATATAACTATTGAAATGTAATTTAAATTCCGTGGTGGTAGCAGATATCTTGTGGTAATCCTAAAAAAAACATTTGTGGAGATTATTTCCTTTACAATACCAGTTATGTAATTTGATAGGTTCTCATTAAGAAAGTGGTTTTGTAACATGTAAAGCATCAACCCTCTGTTAATCGTATTGGGAAATTAATAAATAAAAAAGATGAATAAACGGAGCCCTCCCGGCGCCTGCGCTTCCGTCGCCAGCAGGTTGCGCGCACTTTCTCGCCGGCGCAGCGCGGCCATCGCCTTCTCCGCCCCGCGGGGGAGTTGCTCGCTCGCCGCACCGCACCGCGCCGCTGCGCGCCGGACTTTTCCTTTCTCGGGGTTTTTGCGCGGGGAAGAGCTCCCGCGAGAGGCTCTCGGGTTCGAGTCCCGCGCGGGCGGGCAATTGCGTTGGCGACGCTCTCCTTCCGCTTCCGAAGAGGCGCTCTCGTCGCGGGCGGTTGTTGGGAGAAATCGATCGCGACTTCTTTGTAGCTGCTGAGAAGAAACCTGCGTGAAAATCGCTGGATTGCTCATTACTCCGAGCGAGCGGTTTTAATGGAGAGAAACAGTGATGAATGCACTATGGATGATTGGTTAAACAACAGTTAGAATTGCACACAAAACGCGCAATGGACACTTTTTGAAAGATTTTGATGTCCCGGTAACGAGCAATGTTTGTAACGAACTAGGCGAACAAATACAAGATGTAGCACAATTTGTAATATTTGTGCTAGAACTATAATTTACTGCCATTTATGAACGGTTTATGAGTCTAGTCTTTCACAAATTCACAATTATTCTCCCTTCGAACAAATTCTGACGAATAATAATAATAATAATAATAATAATAATAATAATAATAAGAAGAAGAAGAAGAAGAAGAAGAAGAAGAAAGGTACGTAATAAATGTATAATATCTATAAAACGAAGACAATCGTGACTTGAAAATGTAAGATAAAGGAAATATGAAGGTCGTATGTCAGAAGATGTGCACAGTTGGTTTTTCCTAAAACGTGTATATGATACATAACGTTATCTGATACAGGAAATCTGAAATGATATGAATTTGTTTCTTTGAGTTTACCAGACATTAAATATTTCTTTTGACCCTTGTTTGATGGTCTCACTGCGTCAAATTAATCTCGCATGCAATAAACGATATTGATCAGAGTGTTATGTAAACTCTTCACAAATGCTTGGAACAAAACAAAATCTAAAGACTCATGCAACACTCCTTCAAAACTTGTTCTTAGCTGTAATTAAAGTATGATTTTTCTTAATTAAGAGGACCTTTTCTCGTATTTCAAATAAGAATAATTCGAAGTGGTTGATAGAGATACTTATGATGTTTTTCTCAATTTTAACAACTCAATCTAAAAATTTATAATTAAAGAATGGATAAAAATTAAACATTACTTATCTAAAAGTCTATTATTTATAATGAACGGTACCGTTGAAAACATCACTTTAGTAAATGCGTTTTAACTTCAAATAGTTTAGTAAGTAATTCATTTAAATTAACAGGTGATGTAGAAACGGTGTGATGATTTTCTTTCGGAATATTACTTCATTGAAGCGTGTTTACTCTATAATAATCTTCCATTATCGCGCAAATTGCATGCACGCTTCGTTCAGTCGATAGGCTTTTATACTTCTAGAACGAGAAAAAAAAATTAATGAAGTTAAGGATTTGAGAATATGATTTTTCTCAAGTTTGAAATATTACAGAATTTTCGAAAATAAAAGGCAAAATTTATTGTTTTTGTAGTCCTGCATTGCTATTTTGCGTCACTAATTTCTTACATGCACTGTTTGCGGAATATCCATAATTAAAACTGCGCTAAAACGAAATTTTCTTATAAAAACATTGTGAATATTTACTAACTGATTAATTGAATATGTATTATAGGAGATGTTTCCAATTAAATTATGGCCATCTATCAAGTTTCTAATAACATTTGTTGACTTCACCAGTGTTTCTGTCTAGGTCATAACGATATTTAATTTTCTCGTTGTGTTTATTTCCTTGATATCTTTTTACCTCGTGAAATTTATGAATTGCGCCATTGACTGTCGTATTGTTCGTCGTACTGTCGTATTGAGCTTGACGTGCGGAGAACTAAAGATTATATTGTCATCTTTTAATAAGTGCGGATGCACTTTTATATCTGTGTTATACGATTAATAGCAATGTAGGCAGATAAAGATAATAAATTCTAGGGGATAAAGTGAAAGACGAGCCTGAAGGCAGAAATAGAGTGAGACGTGTTAGAATTGTTAATCCCATTACACCAGAGTTGCCCGAGCGTTAATATCTAAAACTGGCTTGAAGAATTTCAGATAGAGCTTGAAAGAAATTGTCGAAAGAGGAATAAACTTATGCTTTATCTTAATGTCCGAAATAAATTTGTTAAAAATATATTTTATTACATTTATTTAAAAACATAATGTATGTATTGTTTTATACAGAAGCTAGTATTGCCATGTCTGTTGACATTATTCTTCTCTTGGACACTAATATTCGTTTGGAGTTTTAAAATAAACCTTCACCTCTATTAACTTATTTGGTTGAAAATGAGTTCTGGAGCGTGACATGTCATTCCCTTATAGATGTGGTTGATTATAAATTTGACCTCATATCTACATATAAAATTGAATGACACAAGATGAATTCTCTTAATATTTGGATCAAAACGTCGTGAAGTATGAATTATAAACACCATTTTATCTTCTAAAATTTACCCTGTTACCAATTTACTTGGAGACTGCTTGGAGACTCTTGAAGACTGTTTTGCATGTTCGAACAATCATTTTACTCGCAATTAATTTTATTCGATGTAACGTGTGTTTTTAATCTTTAAATATATGTGTTGACCAAGGTAGTTCATGTGTAAGAAATAAACTTGCAAACATAATTTTGTAGCAACTACATTAATCTAATATAATTAACTTTGTCATTAAAACATAACTTTGGAGTACACGTGTAACGTAAAAAACACCGAAATTTTTCATCTCTTCATCACGGCTTTGAAGTGAAACAATGCACCTGGCGAGCCTATCTGTGGCAGAGGGATCTCGGGGGATGAAAGAGCGCCATGTGAACCGTTCGTTTCTCGCGTCTCAGCTCTCGATTCGCGTTCGCCGCGCCGACGCCGACAGCAGCGTCGGGACGCGACGCGGCCCGTCACGCCGGCGGCGCGCGGCGGCGTCTCGAGCAAGTGGCCTTCTGGGGCGTCGGTGTCGGCGTCGGCGTCGCTGTCGCCGAACCCTTTCCCTCGCGGCGATTCGGACGCCGCGACGCCCGCCGACGCGCTTCCGTGGCGACGACGACGAAGGCGCCGCCTCCGCCGCCGCCGCCGCCTCGCACGCACGGTTTGAAAGACTTAACTAAATTAATTTTTTATCGGTTCAAAAGACTCAAAGTGATCTAAATTATTTTTTCGATTCAAAAACGATCCAAATGAACTTTTCTCCGCTTCAAAAACTTCTGAAATTAATTTTTTCGTAATTAAAAAAAATTATCGAAATTTGTGTGCTTATTCAAACACATTCATGAAGGAAAAATATTCAGTGCTTCATGTTCCATCTGCTTTTCCTTATTTTTTTCATTTTCGTAAAATAGGCTTGTTAATATCATGAAATAGTAACAATCCCTCTTGAAACAGCCGGTTTTTATTAAAGGAAGATAATTTTGTCTCCCGCTCACACTATAGCACGCGTTGTTAATTCAAGTTTTGATCCTAATTTTTCAGTAAAGATTATTGTCTCAAAATTGTATTTGAAATCGTTTATACTCATTACTCTCTACCTACGGTTCTTATTAATTCTTAACATTGTTGAAAATAAATGATTTAAGTCAACCTTACTATGACATCATTACATGAAGAAAGTTGTCTTGCAAAAAAGACATTCATCTTGTTTTAGTATTACAAAAGACACGACAGAATACGTTCGTATAGGTTTCACTTTCTACTTACAACAAAGTACCGAGCGAAGTGGCTCAGTGCGTAGCGCACTGACTTCGCAATCGGGAGGTCCGGGTTCGATTCCCGGGCCGGCCATCCTGACCGGGGTTTTCGTGGTTTCCCTCGGTCATAAAGGCGAATGCTGGGATGGTTCCAAAAGCCCACGATCATCTATCACCTCCCAGACCTTTCCTATCATCTCATAATACTCTTCTTTCACCCCTTCCTATTCCTCTTTCGTTCATAACCGCTACCTAAGGATGGGCACCCGTGGTCGATCGTCGCAGCTACCTGTGCCACCGACTCTAGGGTGTTTATCTGTAGCAGCAGGCGGGGTATACAGTACAAGCCCCCCTGTACTTCCTTCATGTGCAGTCACCAGTTGCTATTGATGCCAGGTCTGGCACCAATAGTATACTGAGGGATCCTCGGCCTCGAGGTTGACCCGACGAACGAACGAACAACAAAGTACTTCTGCGACATTCACCTAGGAGGAAAACACGAAACGCCCGCTCACATTTGCCGAACCCTAGAAATGCCATTCAGACATAGCGCATCTCGGCATTGACCCAGATAGCTTGTGACGAAAACTCTCCATTGTCGACTCGAGGTAAAATCTCCCGGTGTTTGTACTAACAGTTGCCAATCTCTTGGTTCTTTTTTTCTGGGCGAGTCAACAGCTTTGGTCTTTAGTCCCGTTAATATAGTGAATGTTTTAAAACCGGGAGGTAACGCTGCTCGACTCCTTGGATGGTGAGATCTGGCGCCGACCTTAACGCTGGCTTGTGTGGGATTTTCCCCCTCCAGTTATCTCCCCCAGTGAGGTACCGTCCCAGTTGGGCCAAGTTTTAAGCTCTCTGCCCATTTATTCATATACTGCTCCGGTATTCGCGTGGTATTGATGGAAGAAACCGCGGAAGATCAGAGCAGATGAACGCTAGAATTCTCCTCCAGACAGCCGCAGAAATCGATTTAGCTTCGTAGCCTCCTCAACCGCCGAAACTCGAACCCGAGGACCTTCTGGTCAGAGTCTCTACAGAGACAACGGCAATGCTGACTCTGAGCTAGATTCAGCCTGCTTTTGTATTGAATGAAGATGGTTTTGTCTTCATCTCACCCACACCATGGCGCATCGTCGTTGTTCTGAGCGACGTGCCGCCGCGGGCGCGGAGCCCTCGGGGGAGAGCAGGGGGAGGGGGCGCTCCGAATTTCTCTGGCGGCGCTGACACAGAAAGGCGCGGAGGCGCTCAGGCGCCCAATTAGACGGACATCGCGCCGCTGCCTGCGCCAGACGCCTCTGCGCACTGCGCACTTAGGAGAAGGAGCACGTGCTCAGGACGCAGCAGGCGGCTGTGGACTAGCGGTTCATGCGGTACCTCCTGGATAGGAAATGATGTTGGACTTGATGTTGAGAAATTGAATGTTTATTAAACTTTCGTATCCGTCGATAAGGATGGACACAATGTTCTCCAGAAGGAATTGCTTATAGAATTTAGGTAGAGATTTCTTTCTTTATTTTGAGTGGTTCAATTTTAAATATTTTTTAAGGGTTTGTTTGAAACAAGCGAATATATGTAAATTATAGTTGTATTTCAACTGGGTGGTCAAATTCTGTTCATTAGAGAAAGTAATACTACAAAACGTAGACTTTATCTAAAGTACTGGTTTTGACCACACAGTTTTCGTACTTTTGGAAGAAAAACACTCATGTTAAATTGTATACTATCGTAAGAATTTTCGCCTCAAAGAAAAAAGTCGCCTCCGAAAGGGTTACTAACAATAAACATGGTATGATAACGACCATCCATTAATATCCAAAATCAGTTGATTTTTCTATTACCTACAGGTTTTTCAAAGTTAGGCAGAATATTTAACTTGTGACAAATGAGAAAATGCAGTTTTTAGAAATATTTGTAATTTTGAAATACTATGTTCAATAGACAAGAAATTCATTATGTAGCACTTTGAATATTTTTACATTGCTAAGGCCATTAAGATGAAGTTGGTCTTTCAAAATTCTCATTTACCCTAGGTAATGATTTCACCATTACAAGATTTGCACATTCTCTTCCGGGAGCTGAGTTATCAAAATTGCGTTTGGAAACAACTCTGTGTTGCAACTCTTTCCGGAGTTTTCTGTGTCTTTTCTTTGCACATTGCCAACAAGGAAGTGACTTGAAGATCTCTCTACTTCTTGATATTCCTTTTGTAATTATTGTTCCTTTCTCCTACTACTCATCTTTTTCATATTTCTTTTTTTCAAACTTCATGTTGCGACGACTCGATGCAGTTGCTTCAGAGGAAGTTACAGTTGTTATTTCAAACAAAATAATGTTTCTTTAAGGAATTCATAATGCAAAATAAATAATCTTGTTTTTAATTTCTTAAGCTCACCTAAAAATACTTCAGTGATGATAATTCGACCTCAGTAAATCATTTTTGGACCTACATGTGAAATATACTTCTTGTAGAAGTTCACAATGGCGAATCTAATGATGACGAGTGAACAGTTGATTACCTTTCAAAACTGAAGTATCTTTAGTGTCATTCATCTCGCGAAGATACCTTGCCAAGGCATTTACCAACCAAACGCTAACATTCTCCCATTGTGGGTAGAGCCTTAATTACCTCTGGGCGCTACTAATGAGAAGTCAGATTCTGTCACTTTGACAGCGAAACCATCAAGCGCCTCCGGCTCTCGGTCAATTAAAGAACATAGATATACCGCAATAAAAATCGACTTTTATGAGCCTGGGAGGGTTTTGCACCGCCCCCCCCCCCGTGCGGCGAGGAAGCCTGCGTCCGGTACTTTTAATCGGCTCCATTCATCTTGGCGGTGCGTTATTAATCCGCTCCGCTGCGTCCTTCGCCGCGCCGTCAGTCTCCGAGGACCCCTCGCGCTGCCGCCATCCCTACTCCACACAACGCGCTCAGTGGGCGCGTTGGGTTGAGTAGGGATGCGACATCGATGCGACGTTTTCAAAACATCGATGCTTTTGTAGAAACATCGATGTTTTAAACATTGGTATATAACACCGATGTTTTTTAACATTAATATTTTGTGATCGATGTTTTCAAAACATCGATGTTTTAAACATCGATATATTAACACCGATGTTTTTTTAACATCAGTGTTTTATGATCGATGTTTTATTCTTTTCTGATGTTTTGTTTCTGAATGACAAATTTCCAAGATCACATAAGTTAAAATATGAAATAATAACTGATAGTAACACTGTTATTCATGCGTTGGAATTAAAGGTACGCTGTTTGCTCTACTTTTGTCGACCAAACGCTCTCACCCGAAATTACCTCCTCCCCTTGTATTTGCTCTTTCCTCAAATTAATTTCGCACATAGAGATATAGTCAACAAATACGCTGTGAACGTAGTATTCGCTTTGTCGATGTCGCATCACTAGTGTTGGAGGTAGACGAAGATAAATGTATCTAGGCGTGCTAGTTACGTGGAACAGTGACAACTGGTATGAAAATGATACAAGAGGAAGTAAAAACTACGTCTTCAAAATGCTTCATTATTTTTTTATTAAAACATATATTGACATCTTGTAAGCTTTGAAAAATGAAAATAAACCCGGAAAATTTAGAAATTAATGTCAATCATACTTTTATTTAAATGTTGTTGTCCCTTTTTAAATTTTGGCCGACCACAATAAATACTTCCAAAACATTTTTAAATCATAATTTTATTTATTTATTCATTCATTCAGACGACGTTTCGGAGAATATTTTGTCTCTCTTATCAGGTACAACTGAAAATTACTCATACAACTACCTCCTCAGTTCCTTACTCCTTCAACTTTGCAACGATTCTATTTAAACAGTCAACGGTAATGTGGCTGAACTGCACTCCACCGCGTAATTAAAATTAAGATATTTTTGAGTATAAATTGTATATATTTTTTATATGTTTTTGTGTATATTACTTTTAGTTTTCAATATATAATAACAGGTGAGCTTTCATTGAACTGAGAACAGTGTAGAATTAGTTGTTATTTTTTGTAATTTTTGTGAAAATCATTTTGCCTTCATCATTTGAACTATTTTTATAATTAAATTTTCATTGTGGTTGTCCAAAATTTAAAAAAGGGACTGCAATACATTTAAATAGAAATATATGTGACATTCAATTGGAAACTTAATCTTGTTAATTCAAAAATACTTTTATATGAACCATAAAAAGAGTATAGAAAGCAAATGAGTGGAGTCATTAAATAAAACACATAACAACTCTGTTAATGAAATTTCAGGTGTGTAATGATCTCAGATTTCTCTAATAAAATAATGTAATATAATAAATGTATAATAGAAAAACTTGTCGACAAAAGTTTTAACCCTCTTTTTGTGATGTTACGCAGGGCATGATTGCCAAGATTGCATATTCGTCAAAACCTACCAGACAGCTGGCTGGGGTCGTCAATCACGCAAGGACGCATCTCGTAAACGGATGAGGCCATACTATAGCTGTTGCCCTGTTTATGAAAGAATTGTGTATTGCCACTATTAGAAAACTTTTCAATAACCTATCATAAATATGGTAGGCGGCAACCGCTGTGTACTAATATGGGAGGGGGGTTTGTTTCCTATGTTAGACACGGATGGTTTTACCTTGTTATTGTAAGGCCATGGCGAAACATCATTATCCCATCCGTACGTGAAGGGGACCTCCGATGTAGCTTTGGTGGAGGGAAACGCCCACTGTGTTTTCTTAGTTTTCGACGATACTCACGTCTTTACTCCGAAAGGAAGTGCAGTGGGGAGACGGATGAGAACTCTAGGCTCTCCGTGTTTGTTTGGTTGGTTCTAAGTCCCTGTCAAACTCACCGTGGCAATGATTCTCCACATTATTCTGAGTTGTCCCGATACCGGAGTAATATATATATATAACTTTTCACTCGACCTGAAAGGTCGTAATTCGCCCTGGTAATAAAACTTAGTTTCATAAGTTGAAAGACCTAAGGCTCAAGAAAGCAATTCAATGGGAGCAAATCTGAGATCAGACCCCATAAATATAATTTTTATATTGTCAGTTGAAATATAAAATGTATAAGTGTATTCCTCTAGTAATTTTAAATAAACTGAGTAAAATTACAGAATAGTTGCCTTGGAGAGGGGAGGCATACCCCATACCTCCCCAGACCACGTCAGTGATAGGGCATGTGGGACATATTGGAAAGCGCTTCCAGGCGTTAATCCTAAAGCCACTCAGACACGCGTTTGATGGGGGATGCGAATGCATCCGAGTCGCGGCCTCAACCCCTCCTCCCTGGTGTAATGGGCGTCGCATGGAAGGAGCGCCCTCATAATAACATTTCTCTTACAATCATTCCATCATCGACCAGGATCGCAAACTGTCTGTACTCGGTCACGATAGAAATACGGTACTACAAGAAATAAAGAACGTAACCGGCAACGTTTCGCCCTTTGGGCTGCGCTGGTCGTGCACTGCGCGCCCGCAGCCTTCGCCGCGGGGTCGGCCCGGGGCTAATGGGTTCGTACACGCCGCCGGCCGCCGCGAGGCCTGGCTAATGCGCTTCATACGAGGCCACCGGAGCGCATCAGGGCTTCGGGTCACCCCTGCTCTCGGATTTCGCGAGAGGATCTCGCGGTGGGTTCGAAAGGTGAGGACGGGTAGTGTTTGTGGAGTGTACTCGGGTCGGGTATAGCCGAAACGTTCAGTGAGATCACGATAAATCAGTGAAAATTACTGTAATTTCGGTTCGGCGCATTTTGGGGAACATGTTTCTATTTGGGAAGGAAGGAACGAGAAGTGGCAATTTCTCGTTTATTGGGTAAGGAAAATGAATCTGTAATAGAAAAAAATACGAAGTGAAATTTAGCGTATGAGGACACAAGCTTATTTTCTGCACCACTGAGTTAATTGGTCTATTAGGTCATAACCGTTATTGAAGTTGCGACAAGAATGAAGAATTTCAGGAAATTTTTTCTGTGTTGTAGGAAACTTGAAATTTTGTGCCGAAATAATTTTCGGGTCTTTTGTGGCGATACGAGTTTTTTCCATCCACAATAGTACTTGATACTCTTTAATTACAGTGATTTACAGCTTCGGACCCCCACATAAAACCACTTTTTGTTGTCTTCAGCTCTGATAGGCGTGTTGTTGTTAGTGAACCATCAATTTATGGCCCCAGTTCCGCATTCCTAATATTGCTTTCGTGCTAGAGACCAGTACACATTTACGACAACCACACATCGGGACGTTAAGCTGCGTTTAGTATATGTGTCGACGAACCTCAAGATTCCCGCGAAATATCCCCTCCCAGAAAGCAAACTAGTAAATATACCGTAGCTCCGAGCTACTTTTCGGCAACTTCCCCGCGAGTACACACCCGAAACCACGGAATCTCCCAGGTGTTGGTGGGCGGCACCTTCCGCCGAAAAACCGCCGTCCCCAGCCGGTCGCTGTTGTGCGTCCAACGCAGCGCTAGCGCCGGCGGGCAGGCAGGGTCGGGCAATTTGGCGGCGGCGGCGGCGGCTTCTGCGGCGCGTAAGGGGCTGATTACAAGCCATTAGGCGCGCGCTCGGGCGCGGGGCGCAGGCGCGGACGCGGACGCGAACGCGAACGCGGACACGGACGCGCGCCCGTGGGCCTGTAACCTGTGCGTGCGCCGTTACACACGCGGGCGCCCCGCTGCGCGGTGCGTGGGGCCCCATGCGGCGCTCGGCGCCGCAGGTGCGGCAGCGCTCCCCGCTCCTGCTCCCGCTCCCGCTCGCCTCGCCCAGCCCAGCCCAGCCCCAAGGCCGCGCTAGGCGACAGGTTGGACTCGTGGGGGACACCTCGACCGTCGGGATGGAGAAGCTTCGATTTATGTTTTCGGACGTATCAACTACTAAGATTCCTTGTAGTGCATGTTTTTTATGTGTGGGGTTGGTGGTGATCAGTGATCTTTCCCTGCTGGATGGCGAGATCCGGCGCCGTCGTACTGCCGGTTTGCGGAGTCTTCCCCAACCAGGTGTCTCCTTCCAGAGAGGCACTCTGCCGGAAAAAAATGTATGCTTCTGAGTGGTGTCTCGACATGTGTGTTAGAGTGGTGCATGAAAGTGTAAGTATATGTAAGTAAGGGGTGAGGATATGATAAGAAAAAGGAAGATCGCGTACGGTACGTGGCCCTTTTTTGTGGATACCCTATTGGTATTATTTTGGTGTTGATCGGAGAAACCACGGGGAGTTACCATCAGAGCAGCCGGCCGCTAGAATTCTCCTCCAGACGGAGACCAAACTCAATCCAACGACTGATCGCGTCAAAAATCCTACTACCGTCAGGACTCTTAACTCATGAACCTCCCGCTCAGAGGTACTCCAGCGACATCAATTGATGCCATAAGCGACGTATGTCCGTAGAAAAGGAAGCTAGTGACCATTACGTACTCGCATATTTATAATGCATTAGTCGGCAATAGTGGCGGTCGTCAGTAGTAGTTTCACTTCACGTGAGTCCATCTGTTAAAATGTTGATTTTTTGATTAGTAGTACATTGATGTTGAGTAATACCTGACGGGAAAATAAATTAATTTTTATGCCGGAATGAAATCCGCATCAATCACGAGGAATAAAAGAAATATTTCAAGAAATTCCCCCTCTCAACTGCAAGGACGCACTGTGGAATAGTTGGAATTCTTGGCAAAAGCATTAGCCGGGTTGAAGCATCGTCATAATGGTGCTGCTTTGAGAAAATGAGGGCGTGGCTAGTGACCTCTAAGAGGCACGCAACATCGATTTCAGAAACGAATTTCGGAAACGGTTGTGATAGTTTGTGGTAGTATCTCTAATTGCACTCGGGTTCAGCTTTAAAAATGCTAATTTTTTTAGATTAGTGGTTCATTGAAGTTATGTAATATCTGAGAAAAAACAACAGCACCTTTATTCTCCTATGAAATACGCAAGAGGATAAATGATTCGAGAAATTCCAAATTTCGAAACGCATCGTCCTCGTGGAGTTATAGGTATTAAACCACCAACCTTCGATTTAAAACGATTTGTTGTGGTTTTCAGCGCTGGCAGAGAATCAGCGCCCCTTCAAGCCCGTCCAGTCCTTCCTCGCCACAAGGTCGCACTGTGTGGGAATTTGGGCTCATGGGGAAAACCTCACTCCTTGTGAAAAGTACCGCCGTAAAATGGATATTATTTTAGAAAAGAAGGGCGCATCTAGTGGTTTGAAATTCGTGATAAGCAATCACGGTCGGTTTTTAAGAAAAGTCGATTTAGAAGGATAATCGAATTTCAAAAGTACCGCTCCATGTAGGTTTCCCTGTTAGCAGGCTAATATGAAGTCTACGTTATGGCAGACGAGCAATACATGTCATGTTGTAACGTTTGAGAAAAAATATTGGAATGAAATATTTTATCAGGAATAATCAGAAATAACTTTCGAATTGCATCACTTTCCTAGAATATTTCATGTTTCATTGGACCCATCAAATATGATTGCTGCGTTCAGCAGAGACTGCATTCTTATTGACGATCTTGACGAATATATCCTTTGCGCAAATGTGGCTTAGACTTCATCAGAATTGACCGATTCCATTCTTTCTTTTTAAAATCAAATTGTGTGAAGTGTGTAATGATAAAGTTTTAATGTAAGTTGTGTATCTGTTTTATATATCATATGTTGAGTAAGAATGTGTGGGACGTACGTTAAAGACGGATTTTAGATTATTTGTTTCTTGGTATTTAAAATGAATTGAATGTATCTTAACACTGAAATTTTCGCGAAAGGTATTCTGATAAATAAAAATAACATATCATTTCACATTCCGCTAATAGCAATGATAATAATTTCATGACCATTAAAGTAACAGTATCTTGCGAGTATTTAAGACAAAATAACTATCGATATTTACGCAATACATATCACGGTATTGGTACCAAATAATGGTGATTCATGTCTGGTGTAGAAGAATGTGGTTCAAATTTTTCTCTAAAAAAACTCAAAAACGTAACCCCTTTCCTTAAAGGTTAAAGATTATTAATAAAGGGCATTATAAATGTGAATTTAAACTATGAAAATGATTATACAAAATTTGAGTCAACCTAATAATAATCAAATAGGCCTTCTTCGAACACTATTCTATTTGGAATAAGGTTGCTATTGAAGGCCTATTTATTAACAAATTTGAAGTGTCTTTAATTACGATTGCATTTCCTGAAACCCTAATTTCAGGTTAGACCCTGAGTGAAATATGCACATGTAACGTTTGGTCAATAAACAACATTTGTGTGGCAAAGGCTTCTTTGAGCTTAATTTTAATACAATACATTTTTAGTATGAGATAAATTTACGTACGTTGAAATATAGAAATCCATGGCTGAAAATGTTATTTACACTAATATTCACGTTTACACAGAGGTAATATTATTTTGTGTTAAGAGTCCTAATTATGTAACGTAATACGTCCAGCACGAAAGTAACCATACTTTACACTCTGAGTGAACAAACATTTACTCTCCACTGAGAGAGACCATGGGCGCAAACCGACTGAGCAATGACGTCATTTTCTTCTTTTTGTGTTCTTTTTCACGTCCGTTTCTTCTTTTTCTTCAACTCGCCAAACGGAACTAAACCGTTCTCGTATCCAACACGGCAGGTCCGCCAATGCCGAACGCGACCGCGCGTGAAAACGCGCCTACTAAACGCGGCGCGATCGAAGTCGAGCCCCGCTGGGTTTAATGCGAATTTGACTGCCTGCGATAGGCGCCGCGCGGCGCGGGGCGCGCGCGCTTTGATCCGAGTCGATTGAGCCGCGGCGCGAGCAAACGAGGCGGCGTCGTGCACGCGAGGGGGCGGGGGTGCTAACGGAACGGGCGGTCTCCCCGCCCTGCCCTGCCCCGCCCAGCCCCGCCTCGCTCCCACGCCCGCACCCGTACCCTCACCCGCGCTCTCACGCTGCTCCTTTCTCGCGCTGGCTTGTTAGAAGCTCTGTCTCCCATTGTTTTGAAAATGTATCGCATTCAAACGGCAAACAAATGTGGTCTTTACCATTTACACCTTGTAAAAAATGGGGAGAGTGTGTAAAGTCGAGATACATAACATTTTATGAATTTCTATCTTGGACTGGAAATGGTGTACATAATAATAGAATTGTGATATTTGTACAATTGGCATTGCTTTTCTAATTGTGTATATGTTGTACGTTCGAGTAGATAATCAAGAACAGAAGGAATATATTGCGTTTCTACAATGGTAGTAGCAATTCAAGAAGTTATGGTTTTTGTGCCTTGCCTACATATGTAGTCAATAAAACATTCGCAGTTCATCTTCTATGTTAGTATCACTTCGTTTTTGCTTGAGAGCTTCTACGTCAAGGAAGCTCTTGACTCTACCTCTTTTTGCAATTATTCTCTGAAAATTACTTAACTGGTCAGTTACGTCTTCCATTTATTGTGCATAAAAGTAAACAATCCCCTTTACCTTATTAAACTCGTATCTTGGATAACAAGTAAAAATCAGCTTAAACTTGACACTTCAGTTCAACGTGAGCATCATCAACTCACTAAAAGAATAATTTATATTGTTGATATACGCTAATTATCTCCAAATTTTTTAAAGTTCTAATTTGAAAGTTGTGTTAATGTTTGTAGAATTTATTTCTTCCTTGCTCGCTTTCTTGTATGAAATGCTTTCATTGTCCGTATAATCGTTTCCACTATAGACATTTTCTGAAAAATGTAACAATACAGTTTGGTGGTAGAAACAACAGCAGCTCTGTGATTAAAGAAAAAATGCTTTGTTTTAATATGATACTGTAAGTGACTCATTCCAAGAAGTTCACTTCTCTCTGAATGAATAAAGAAGGGACAACTCAACGTGTTCAACTAGAATGTAATTGTATTCCAAATCACTGCACACTGCATCATTGAGACTACGTCATAAGAAGCAAAACTAATTTTATGTATAAATCAAAAGAACCCTAAATAATTAAAAATCATTTAATTTTGTAAGATAGTCTAAACTTAAGTTCACTTTCTCTGTTGAATGGAGTTTCTTACACAAATGTATTAATTTATTACACAATAACGAGAAACTCACAATTGTATGCAAATCAAGAACAATGCCTTCACCATCCTTCTAGGGTCTTTTTCAATACGGGCTGGTATTGTTTCTAATTATTAAATCTTTTTGAATTAGCATAATGACAGCTAATTACATTATCTGGCATGGTACGATATGGTTCCACGGACTTTCATCCTTTCATTCTGAGTGAGGATCTGTCTCCATAGTCTTTCTTTACTTCGGGTACCGTTCTCATTGAAAGAAAAGCCTTTCTTTATAGGCAAACGATTACTAAACGGTCACGGCTTAAGCGCATGTTCTGTAATGTCAGAATTCCACAATCGTCGGACATCTTGCGTTAGGTCCCGCACGAAACGCTCTTGTACACCATCTTGGTGTTCGTGTCTCAACGCTACGCATCTCGCAGGCAAAAACTGGCCGCTGTATCCCCAGGGGCAAGAATTCTAAGGCTCCAGGCTCTGAATTACACGAATTACGATGTTCTCAAGGTGGAATACATCTTCCGAGATTCAGCTAATTAAAAGAGACTTGTGAGTACTATATAAAATAAAAACTAACGTGTCTAGTTTCTGGTTAGGAGTGGAATTTTGTGAAATTAATTTCTTCACAGGTCATGACACATTTCTTATGTGCTCTCTCCGTTGGGGTATAAATATGTAAATCTGATAGATTTAGTTTTGAATATATCGTGCAAGTTCGTCTTTGCTCAAGCCGAGCTCAAGTTTTAAAATATGCCTTCTTTTTTATATACAGTTTACAATTTTATCTAAAATTAACTCCAGAAACAAATATTACTCCATGCTTTAAAACTTTATGAGTTTAGATGTAGTGAGTTAAAGTGTTTGAGGCTTTATTATCGAAAATCTCTGAGGAAAGTATCCAAGCATGTATGTGATGATGTCATTTTCCCATGTAAAGTTTGTCTAGTTTATGTTGAAAGATACTGCTGTTTATGCTGAAAGTTGTCTCATTCACCGTAATACGTCTTGAGCTTTACAACATCACTTGAATTTCTCGGGATGTGATTCATCGTTGCTGCGAGAGACATCACATAAACATCCACTTCCGCTCCTGCCACATCCACATCTGCGATCAAGGCCTCCACCGTCGTCGCCATCACGGTCATCCTCAGTCCGGCCCTCAACGCCTCAGAGTTTGTATGATACGTCCCTCCCACCAGGCTACGCCGTCACAGCCCATCCCACCGCTGCCTCAGTATCTCTCAGCCTCTCACAGGCTTCACAGTCATAACCTACGCAGACACACCCTCCGTTGCCTATATCCCTTCATAATCACATCTCCCGCAGTAGCAACCTCTGCCGTTACTGTGTTCTCCCCATCATCTTTTCCTTCGCTTCCACCTCTACCTCTGTCTCGTCGGTCATCTCCGCTTTTGAGACTCCTCCACGGTTTCCGTTCCGTCTCAACAAACTTGAGTCTCTGACTTCATCCTAATGTAAATAACTCTGCTGCCGCAGCCTCCCGTGACCTCACACACCACCACACCATCACAACAGCCTGAGCCTTCTCACTGTAATTTCTATTCATGGCTCCCCGTCTCGTCTCTCATCTCCGATACTCTGTCCACCTCCTTCTCGTCATTCTTTTCCTCCGTTTATGACACCGGATTTACTATCGTATGCAACCATACTGTCGATGCAATCCTCGCCTCCATAATTTCAGCCCATTTCTTACCTTCCGTTTGTGTCGCCGGTAATACATCTCCCAATGCCATCACAATATCCGTTTCTTTGTTCATCCTCCTCCTACGCCTGCGCCAACAAGCCGCATTCTCCTCCTAACGCTCCCGCAATCCCTCCCTCCGACTTCGCCAGTGTCTCCGACGCCGCCGCGATAATCTCCTCTTCCTTCCCTTCCGTCTTTCCCACTTTATTGCCGTCTCCATCAACACCCGCAGGCTCCTTCTTTCCCTCCGCCCCTTCCACCGTCTTCTCTATCGTCTCCGCCAACGACATTCGACGTCGTCGACGTAATATCCTTTTCTTTCGCCTCTTTCACCGTCTTCTCCACCGACGCTGCCTTAGTCTCCCCCTCCTTTTCCTCCGACTCCGCTAGTGCCTCCACCGCCACCGCCGTAATCTCCTCCTTTTCCTCCACCTCTTCCGTCGACTCCGCCAACGCCGCCGAAGTCTCCTCCTTTCCCTCCGATTCCGTTAGTGCTTCCGAAGCTGCCACCGTAATCATCTCCTCCTCCTTCCCCTTCGCTTCTCCCGCTCTCCACGGTCTTCACCAATGCCGCCGCCGTCTCCTTCTCCTTGTAACCTCCCGCCCTCGCCAGGACCCTCGCATGAGGGCGGAGAGGCTCCGCCAGCGCCCGGACGAAGTCAAAGCGCGCGCTGGCTCCCGACGTTCCTCAGACGCGCGCGACGACTCTTTTTTGTTCTGGCGGCCGCGTCGGCCGTTCCGCGTGTATGCGCATCGTCTATGTTAAACGGCCTCTCACAGCTGCACGGTAGCTTTTACACCTCCTCCTCGACGTACGTGCTACGGGGTTTTGCTACACTGTTACGCATGTAAGCGTCGGAGCTGACGAAGGCCTGACGTTTAGAGAAAAGAGCAAGAAAACTATTTGTTTGTGTATGTCGCAAACGAAGCGAATGCACTTCGCGAGACAGTCTGTTTTCTACATAGTTTCTGACGAAGAAATATACGCGAAGTGATTAAACATGAAGTAACAATGTGCTCAGGAATTCTAATTATAAATTATGTTAATTTCGCGGCATGAGAAAACATTTATTTAAAATTTTACACAAATTATCGAATAGCAAATAAAATTTCTATTCGAAATCACTATATTGTTTTCTTTGATACGGCTTCAAATGATTTTTTAAGAAAGATCTCACCGATTCCATACGCTGGCAATTATTGTATTTAACTGATACACAATAATATCGTCATTTATCTAAACATAACAAGTTGGGTACGATGAAAAGTAAAAATCAAATGTAGTCCATCTCTTTTTTCATTGTAACATGACTTTGAGTATCTTTTCTAGTATTGCTACGCCTATACAGAAAGAAATTACTCATTAATGAATAGTTATGATGGATTATTCTAACAAAATGTGTTTTTTCTAATATTAGTGCAATTTACGTTAGGGAAGTACAAGTTATGGGAACATACACACTTTGATACCAATGAAGTAGTACAATTTAGTATTTGAAACTATGAATTATACGGAAATTTTCCAGTGCATTATTAAATGAAGCAATGTATTCAATTGCGGTTATTTTTGAACATGTTTAGTAATATTAAGAAATATATTGTCGTAGAATAAATATATACATTGGTTCACCTTTCCTCAATTATTTTATATTGTATTATTCATCATTTTATGCAATGTATTATTGAATAAGTTTAATTGATTTAGGAAAGAAATTCCAACATTCAAAGTTGTAAATTTACTGCTGGAATTACGGATGGTTGTATCTTTACAGAAATTACGCTAGTGAATTATATTCTATTACTAGTAATTTGTTCTAAGATATTAAAGAACCAAAACGAAAGAAAATTCATAATTTAATTCCACTGCATTAGGTGGAAAGGTTCATTTTTTCGTGCATATGACTTCTATAACTTTATTCACATATTTTTTCATAACTACATTCCTTAGGAAAAGGACACACCCCGAATACTTTTTTGGGGCAGGTCTTTGTTGCTGTTATTACCTTTCACATCATTCGACACGGACCTGCAGGGGGGAGTTAACGCTTGCCAAACACATAATACACATAACAAAAAGCTAAAAGAAAATTAGATATGGTATGTGTGTATGCGTGAGCTAGTATCTCCACGCGTGAGAATGAACGAGTTTGTAAAACGCGATTATAGACTTTACACGGAAGTGGACAAGGACCCATACATTCACAAAAAAGATATTATAACGTAATACTATTTGGGCCGCCTGAACATGATGGTTATGATAATAGATAATTGTATATGAGAAGGCAACAGGAGTGCTGAAGCGTGCCCGACGGGTCTGACCTCTTTAAATGGAAGCTCCGGAGTCGGAGCTGGTCATTAGATTTATTTTGGCTGACTAATATGATGTTGCAATGATTTTAAATTTTGACTGGTTTTTAAACACGAGACCACGTCCCAAATTTTTAATCAATTTAGGAACTCGTTCTAGCTTTTGAATTGTATGTCACTGTGGTATGGAGAAGTTGGAAGTTGTTGTTACACTTCGTAGGTCTGCAGCATTTTCTAATGTAATAAAGCTAATGCACCTACTTCTGTTTCCTCGATGTAATCTTATGTTCAATTCGCATGACGAGTAATTTTCTTCGTGTAACGGTTATTTTGATAAGCAACCATAGGAATATGCTGGAACATTATTTATGAAATGAAGTTTTAAATTTTCTCTTCCTTCTTAAATGAAAAATATTCTTAAATTCTTGGAATGGTTTACAATATAAATTGTAACTTTTAATTGTAATTAATTGGAAATTATTGTTTCCAACAGTTTAAATTATTAAATGCATTTGTTACATAATAACAAGGTCACATCACGACATTTACTGAGTGGAAAATGCTTTCGACGTGATTTTCTATCATGGTGACTGGCTAAGGATAATATTGAGTATCATATTCAAATAAAAATGTTTGCGAAGCAGAAGCGAAAGAAGCCTAAATAATCACGTAGTTGTTTCTGTGGCTTTGTGGTCAGAGCAACTGGGTAAATTCACATCACTCGTAATTGAATCGCGATCGAGGGAATAATTTTTGAAAGAATTGGAATTAAATGTAATTATTACACATTTCACATCTAGTACTTTTAATAGGTTAATAATAAAAACTTCAGTGTCATGGGTATTTTGTCAACTAACGATATTGAATGTCAAATGTCAAATGTATTCGTGCAACTCTGTTTGACTGTGAAATATGCTAACAAAATTCTGCTATTGTCCAGAATGCTTCTAATAAATTTTGCGACAATCGAGGCACCATTATTGAGGTATTCAGCCAAAATAGAACAAAAAGCACTTGCCAGCTTCTCAAAGTTCTGCAAACATTAACTACCTAAGCAAACCTTGATTAATTACGAATTATTATTGAGACATTGTTCGAAACTCCTACTAAAGACGTGTATACCGTTATTTGATTTTTGCATTAAGATATTTCAAAATGATATTTCCTACTCTCAAAACTAAATAATTGATAAACTTTGCAGGTTGCCCATTTTTCTCCAAATTTCCGGAATTTATTCGTACGACTGAGGAATCATCCTCGGAAGAAAACAAGGCATCTGACGTAACGGCACGTGCTGCCCGTAGAGAACGGCCTATATTTTCCGGCAGCCTCCGGCGGCCTGTTGGTCCCCGGGCACTGAGCGGCGGGCGCCTTGGAGGCAGTGACGCCCCCCTCTCCATCTGCCCCTTCGCGTTTCAGAGTCCAGCCTCGCCTCACCTCGCTCCACCCGGCTCCGCTACACTCCACCCCGCGTCGCCCCATTCTGCCTGCCCCTTTCCGTCCTTCGCTTCTCTCACCACCCCCTGCTATCCCACCCCATCGTTCCGTCCGTCCCATTCAACCCGTTCCGTGCCGTCTCCTCCTGTTGTAAGACGTCCCTTCCCTTTTATCCCACGTATCTAGTTCTATCCCAATTCGCGCCATTTACTCTGCTCGACCCTAGCATCAGACTTCTCGCTCAGCCTAACATCATCATGTCCTGCCGCACCCCACCATGTAATGTCCCAGCATGCCCCGCCCCGCTCCTTCTCACCCTGACCCGTTCTTGCAGACCCGCCCCGACTTGGTCCCTCCCTTCCCCGTCCCTTTCCTTCCCGTCCCGTCCCACCGTCGCCTCACCTTCTCTGCTCGGCCTTCCTCGCGCCGCGATGTACCGGCAGTTACCCCCGCGAAGCGCGCCGCCACCGGCTCCGCCACCGCCTGCGCCGCCGCTGCCGTTTCCGTTATCCGGGTCAGGCGGGGAGAAAGCGTCACGGGCGGCGCGTCCTCGGGCGCCGCCGCCTCCACCGCCTCCGCCGCGAGAGCACCTGCGCGCGCGTGCGCTATGTGATCTTGCGCCTTCGCACGGCGCCGGCGCCCGCGTGGCCGACGCAGCCTCCCTGCTCTTCCTCCGTTCTTACTCAGATTCTGTTCCTTTCTGGGGATTGAGATACGGTATCGACTTAGTACCGCGTTCATATTGTCTCTTTTCTAATATTTTGCTAGTGCACTTCCAGCAATGCTCTGACTGTGACTGCTCAATCATAGCATTACCGTTGCCTCTTCAGCGTCAGTGATCGGGAGGTCGTAGTGATCGGGTCCTGATGATGCGGATTTTCGTCAACTCCTACATAGCTGGGCCGAATGCTAGTTTGTCTGGAGTGTCTGGAGGAGAATTCTAGTTACCGTATGTTACGATTGGAAGTTTCCTGTTTTCTCCGACGAATGCTTGGGCAACAGACCGCGCGTGATCTTTCCTTTTTCAAATTTGTCTGATTCCCATTACCCACTATTGCATCCACTACGCTGTCTCATATGTCGAGAGAGCAGTGGAAGCTTAGAGATTAGCCGATGCTCCGCTGTAAGAGATACCTTGAGAGGAAAAAGGAGCAAGCCGACTTGTATGTTGGACTCAACCTCATGTTCCATACGGAGAAAACTACACTTCCATGTTTAATTTCTCAAAAATAGATGCGTCCGTAAATACATTCTCTCGCAAGTATTGAACTTATTACCCGATTCCAAGTGGCTAGGGTTTGGTTCTATGATACTAGGGAGATTATTCGTGCTTTTGGAACTGTATTTGTTTAAATATCAAAAATAGCAGGGAAATGTCGCTGTCGGGATTTGCATTTCTCGCGGGCACAACTCTTATTTCTTCGCCACTGTTTTTTAGTCTTTCTCTGTCGTTAGTAATTTTGCTATTGTGTTCATTCTCGAATTAGAAATGTTGAAAACGATATTTGATTTTATCGTCCGCATTTGTTTAAACTTGAACCTACTGTAGCATCATAAAATAATGAAAATGGTCGTAACGTATTCAAAAGTGCTGTTTGACAAGAAACGAGGATCTGATTGTGATAAGATTGTCAACACATTCACTTTTATTTGAAGATACATGCCATCCGTGCTATATACACATTAAAATTTGTTTTTGGTAGTCCCGAATTTGTCTACGTATTGGTACAAAAATAGTTGTTTGTTAATTTTTTTATAGATAATCGATTCTGTATCGATGAAAATATCGGCCATAAATTTTTCCATCACATGTTCTTTTTGAGTAAAAGAAATTCATTCAGTTATTGATTCTGATTTCAAATGGCATTTGGAAATATATTAGTTTACACTTTCAATACACTTGAAACCTGCTTCCAAGCACTAAAAAAATTCATTATGTGAAAGCAATTCATGGAAGAAATCAACAGGTTTTAATGTAAGAAATTATTTCCGGAAAGGCGCGTAATATTTATGTTTGTACGTGCAAAGGCTTTGAATAGCACGTTAGAATTGCTTTCACGAACTCTAAGTATAGCGGTTTCAATACCATTTCACACCAGTTTGATTGTCTTTATCATCACATGTATACTATGAAATAAACAAATAAGCATGATACCTTAATTGGACTGTAAGAGGTGTATTTGTCTTTTGTCACTTGTGTATATCAGTCTTTGAAGTCGATGAAATTGCGAAGTCGTATTGCGACATGTATTCGTCGTTCGAAAATTGCTTCGACTGTTGTTAGCGTCACTTAAATAATAAATGCATATCAATAAAATATTTGAGTTTAAAATTAGCACATTTTAGATGTAAATGCTGCTGTTGTAACCGATTTCAGCTACCAGTAACTTCCAAAACTTTCATTAATTTTCTCCGTCGGAAGAAAGCCGACGATGAATCAAAGGAAAGGTCTAAATTGGGCCTCTGAAATCTGAAGCGTCACCTGTTCTCGAGTGCGTGCCTCGACCCGGAAATGCCTCTCGGTGGGGCGAGTGCCTCTTCGTTTGTCGGGAACCGGACGGCGCGTTCGCCTCTTAACAGTGCGTTGAAGTCTCCGGCGCCGACGACGCCCTTGCCCCAGTTAATCAGGCTCCGGACTGCGGGAGCGCCGGGCAGGAAGCGAGGAGGAAGGGGCGAGGTCCCGCTGAGGGTAACGGGTGGTACAGGTGGTCAGTAGGTTTTTCTTGGGAGAGATCGAGAGCTTGACCAGACCTTTACATAGTTTGGGAGGACGACCGGAGCGTCACTTATCCCCAGTAGACCACGAATTCCGAACCCGTTGCTTTCGAAAGGGTCCTGCTCTTCCTGTCAATCCTCCTTATTTCAAACGATTCATTTTTTTTGGAAACATTATGTTAATGTCATATACGTTTATGAATAATGAACAAGGAATTTGAGGAACAAGGAAAATTGATCTATTTTGCTCAAAATGAAGACTGATAAAAGCATACTAATTTATGATGTACAGGTGTACAAGACACACATTAATTATATTCACTAAATAGCTTCTTTTTTATGCCCCATTTACGTCATTCCATGGACTATTTTCTCTAATATGTTCGTCTCGTACCCCAATTTTTACTTGTTGCTCAGGTGATTCACTCTACTCTAACGTTTCTGACGTTCAGAAAATTGAAGACCGTTATACGAGCTTCATTTCTAATTCATTTGTTTTCAACTGATCTCAGCGACATCTACTTTAACAACTTCATTACCTTGTTATCATTATCAGTAATCTCTTTTATGGGTCCCTCATGTGTATCTAAGCATCCAAATTATGTTCTCCTAACCTTTTTGCCTTTTTGTTCTTTACGATAATAACTTTATTAAAATTCCAAGATGGGACACATCAACTCTCCAGAGGCCATTTTCTGCTTTCCTTATGCCCTCAAGGGGGCTTGAAGATGCTCATTCATGATGCCTTTCACACTTTCAACGGTGAACAATCACAGAACGGTAAAAACTCCGTGTGTGTTGAAAATTCATGGTTTAATTTTGACCAGTTTTCTTACAATCTAGACGGGAAACAAAACAAGATGTGGATTATCATTTTTAATCAACCTAATTGTAAGAGACAATTTAGTAAAGGAAATTTAAATCCTGGCCTTTTCTGAGACAACAACATTTACAAGACAAAGAAATGAATGGAACATCACGGTAGTATATCACCGAACATATAAGATTATTTACGATAAGCCCGAATTTTTAAATTGCAAGTCAAGTGAGATATGAAGAGTTATCGCATACTTTTGTAATCAATCACGAAGACAATTTTTTTTCGCAATTTTCGTAACATTCCGTAATTTTATGAACAGTTTGATTAACATTTTAATCGTTATTTGTGGGATACATTAAATAATCATTATCCAATGGCAGCGCATATCAATGTGTGAAGCTAAGATGTTCGTAGTTATTTCTTGGAATCGCGGCCTTCGCTTTCACGTGCTTGAGAGCGTACAACCACACACGCTGTTGGCAACGCAGCGGGGCGCCAGGCCGTAAGCTCTCTTATTAATGACGGCGATGACTGTGCGGTGCGTCTGCGTCGGATGTGGGACGGTGGGCGGCCTGTGGGGCGAGGGAGGGAGTCGGTCGTCCCCCTGGGGCCGGAGGAGCAGAGGGGCGAATCGGGGCCCGCCGTATGTCCTAGGCGATCGCTGGGGAGATTGCGAGGGGCGCTGGCGGCAGGTCGGGCAGGAGGGCGGCCGTGTGGTAACGAGCTGCAGGCGGGAAGAAAGCGTGCACGTGGGGTGGAGAGGGGAGGTGAGGCGAGCGCCGGCGGGCGCGCGTGCCCACAGGCCGATGGAGATAAGCCACATGCACCGCGCGTCCCAAAGCCGTCGCTTACGCCGTCTTCTCCGCCGACCTTCTCGACAGCCTTCGCCTTCGCCCCCGCCTTCGCCGCTGCCTACTCCACCGTGTTCGTCTTCGCCGCCGCCTCCGCCGCCGTATCTTTCTCCGCCGCCGCCGCCTTAGCTTCCGCCTTCACCTTCCGCCCGCCTTCGCCGCCTCTTTCTCCACCGTCTTCATCTTCGCCACTGCCTTTGCCACCGCCTTCTCCTCCGCCTTTGCCTACACCTTTGTCACAGCCATAGATACCGCCTCCTCCGCCTCTGCCTTCACTTTCGTCACCGCCTTCGCAGTCCTCTTATCTACCGCCTTTTTCAGCGCCTTAGCCTTCACCTTTGTTTATGCCACTGCCTTCGCCACCGCCTTTGCCACCACTTCCATCGCCACCGTCGACTCAACCGCCACCGCCGTCACCTCCGTCACCTCCATCAGTCCCACGCTGTACGCAGGCTCTGCATTCCACTGTTCCCTGTGACCCTGAATCTTCAACTCTTTTCGTCTTCTGCGACTCTCTAACGCATTCGTTCTTAATCCGATATCTTCTCCAATTTTTACGAAGAGTTGATAGAGATGCTAGTCATCAGTTCATTTAATCCAGTTACAGAAACGTCAACATTATAAAAATCGATTAGTGACTCCTAACAAGTTTTTAGTAGGATAATAAGTATACAACATTCTGGCTTACAGAAGTTGGGGGCAAAAGACTGATCTTGAAATGGCAAAAATAGTTGAAAATGTCACAGAGAATTTGTAAGATAAAAATATGAGAAAGAGAATGCATGATAAATGACAATGATTGAAAAGCAGATACAGTATACGGCGAGATAAAGGAATATTGATGAAACTTCTTTTTCGCTTCAAACACACTATTAAACAACAATTCTCTCATTAATTTTTTATTTATCTTCGTCTATTCAAGGAGTCTCTTTATTTTTCCACTTGATAAGTTCAATCCCTTCACACAATGTCTTAATGTTTTAGGCACATTTTCTTATGCTTTTTGTCTTTTCACGCATTTACAAAACTCTTTTCGCCTCTCCATATACTCTCTTTATCAATTGTTTTTGTTTATTTAGCCGGGCACGGTATTTCCATTTTTGCTTTCTACTTACTTAGGTATTCATGAATTCTCCTCGTCTCAATTTCAAGAGTAGTTTTCTTCTAATTATATATCGCGACAATGCTCTCTCCAGTTGCAGTAATTTTCGTCTCTCATGCATTCTCATTCTCAGACTTTTGTTTTGTGAATTCCCTGTATATTTATAAATCTTCGTCATTCTGTCTTTCCCTCTTCAGTTCAATACGCCCTGTTATTATTTACTTATTATATTAGTAAAAACATCGATAGAGGCCATTATTTATTATTCAAACGTTGTGACTTCTGACCTAATTTTCATCATCTGGGCATCACATTTAGTAGTCGATCTTTGTCCCTTTCCCTTTAATTTTTAATTAGTTCTCAACATTCTTCTACTAAAATAGTATTATCTCCTTCATTTTCATTTTAAATTGATATATTATTATGTTCTTGAATATTGTGTACGATTTAAACAATTTCTAAAATTTTACATGTTTTAATGATTTTCACTTTACCTTATAGTTATGTTGCCCTTCTCCCCATTGCAACTTTACCCGTTCCTTTCTTGGCACTCACCTACATTTTAATTGGGTTCTTTATAAATCAAGTTGATGGTGTCCTGGCGCGAGTGGGATATGCATTTCATCGCCAAAGCGAGATGGACTCAGAGGTTAAGCACGTGACCTGAATTTTTTAATGAATTCTGCGTGTCACCTACGCTGAATTATTCCAGGCAAGATCTCGTTTTGGTAGTTAGTTTACGAACCGCAAAAGCAGTGAAGAGATCTGTTTATGATCGCAAACGGCCGGCGAGGGATAGGCGAGGAACGTAGCAGGATGTACGACAACTATGTTTACGTCTGTGACCCCACTTAGTTATTTCATATTTGGGTTTACCGTTCTATTCGTAATGTTTTCCACTGTTTTTAAGCATATACATTCTAACACTGAAGATGAGACATACAAATCCTATGTATGCATGCTGTTAGAAAATTCTTAAATAATCGCTATGATTTTTGTTGTTAATACAAATTACTTATACATTCAACAATCTTTTTGGACGCAATAATCTTCCTTAAGAAGAACTTTTTACTTATTGTATTGTGTAAAGTACTATTTGGATTAGAATAATACAACGAATTATCTACAAATCGAACCGCTTTGATTATATTATTATCTACTACTTTTCCTTTGAGATCTACATTAAAATGAGAATAAGTAAATTATATGAAATGAAAATAACTGTTATTAATTTTATATGTATATCATGTTAAAAATGAAATTAATTTCATGATGTTTGATTTATATGGTGTACATCTTTTTTGTTTAGAAGAATTTAATTAAGATAGATTTCAACCACAGTAATAATGTTAACAGGCTGCGCTTCACGAAGTGTGCCATATGTCAGCGAGTGAGCCAGATAAGGGTCGTCTAACTTTGAATAGGCCCGACGCGAATCTGCCCACTCTTTTGTTCTGCAGTGCGGGATTCACCGCCAGCCGCAGTCGAGGTTGTTGGAAGCGTTGTATCAAGCTGTCATCGGCGTGTGCGCGTCGGTAAATTATTTTCACTTGTGCGATGCTAATCTGGCGTTTCGAGATGGACAGGCTGCGTCAGTGAGTGGCGGGCGGCGGGCGGCGGGCAGCGGTGTCTTGGCGAGGGGCGACTAGTGGCAACTGGCAGCTGGGGTCAGCAGGCCAACGAACATGCCCGCAACGCGCGCTCAGTCTGTCCGTGTTCTTCGGGATTGGCAGTCGGCGGAAGCCTTTGAACATTCTACTAAATCTACAACTATTTTAATTGAGCTGTTTAATGCCATGGTTTATTTGATTGGATAGACACTTCGTTGGTTTTGGCAGTAAATGTTAGCTTATTAGTGCTTTCGAAATTCATTAGTTTGTTAAGGTGTAATTTTCTCTTTTATCTCCCCTTTGCGAATGACGGCATCATAGGCGCTTATGCTACAGACAACCGTACTGAATAAAATGAACGCAGGATCGCACATGAGTTAGGATGAAAATTAATAGTTTGTTCTTAGTCATCAGGGCAGCCATTTTGTTTGGGATTTATTGATTTTACAAAGTTAGATTGGATGTATTGTTGATTTACTTTATATTAGATATTACCATTTACTTGACCCGGAGAGTACCCAATGATTACAACTGAACTTCAACTTCATAACTACTACATTTCTAAACTTTTCATTAAAATATTGTTTTTTCATCAAACTTTTCTGTCGTTATCGATGCATGCGACCCTAGGGTACCCTGGTGACCTTCATTCGCCGTGCATGACATTGGCGGCGTTACGGTATTGCGCCGGGCGTGAGCTCCCAGCCCCCATGCCGCATCGCTCCTCGTCGTGCCGCGTCGCCGGGAACGGAGTGTTTTCCATTCCCGCTGCGCCGGGAGCTTTCCCAGGGCCCTTGACGCGCATAAATCGCGCCGTTCGCTTTCGGGACGCGTTCGCGCGGTCGACGACGCTCGTTAGCGCCGCTTAGCTCCCGCGCGACCGCCCCAACGCCCCGCCCCCTCCTCCACGCGCCTCTCTGCGCCTCTCGCGGTGCCTTTCCTCGTTCCCTCACCTCTCTCCGCCCAAAACCCCGTTCAACCCCGCCCAACTCCGCCCAATTGCGCCCAACCCCGCCCAAACACGCCCAACCCCGCCTAACCCCTCCCAACCCCTCGCAACCCCGCCTAACCCCTCCCAACCCCTCGCAACCCCTCCCAACTCCTCCCAACCCCTCCCAACCCCGCTCAACCCCGCCTAACCTCGCCCAACCCCGACCAGCCCCGTCTAATCCCAACTAATCAGGACCGATCTCTCTCAACCACACCCAACATCGTCCAATCCCAGCCAATATCCTCCCAACCTCACCAAATCCTGCCCAACCCATCCCAATCTCGTCCAATTCCTCGATTATCTCCGCAATTCCGCACTTGAAACATTTGCGAGAAGCACGCTCACGACGATCTACATGTATTGGAGGTTGTCTGTGTATTGGAGATGGCTTTGATTCTCCAGCGGATATCGAGTGAATGGAATAGTCAAAATCAAACGAAACATCTTCGTCCGACCGCCAATGTGTCCGGATGACGTCGGAAGAGATCCTTCAATACGCCCATTTTCATTTACTAGCTCGTGTTTGAACGAATCGGGCATATCGGACGCAAACGTACGACGTCGGCCAGTCGAACTTTCGGCCAAACACTTCACTGTGACCGCCCCTTAAGTCAGAGACACTGCTAAGGCAACAGTTGCCCCGAGATATCTCAGCCGGTAACCTCGCCCAAGCCGGTAACCCCGCCCAGGCCTTTCCACCTCATTCGTGTTGTTCTATTCTCACTGTCCCTTCCCGCTCCTTTCGTGCCTTCTCGCCGCAGCCCCCAGTGCCGCGCACCGCGTGCGACACCCGTGCTCGCCCCACATTCGCCCGTCTGTCGCGCGCCCGCGGCTTCACTCTCTTCACAATCGCGCGCGAGGCGTTCTCGCCGCGCGGGGAATCTCGTGTGCCATCACTTGCCAGCCGCAGAGGAGAGATGGCGTTGAAGAGTGAAAAACGCGACGCGGAGATGTATTTCCTCTCGCGGTAAATGTGGACGTGGAATTCTCCAGCGAGATGTCGAGGTAGTTGGTGGGCACGTTTTACTCGTGAGTTCAAGTTTGCTCCCCCCAGCCCATCTTCACGAATTTAATGGGCATGTCTGGTCAGATTAAATTAATTTTAAATACAAATATTAATAATCTATTCTAATTCAGCCAAGAGCAAATTTTGAACTTGGGATTAACAGAATTTTGTATATCGCAATGCTTGTAAATGCGAATGAATATTTCAGTGTCTGTTAAAAAATCCTTTGTTTTGAGATCAAGCAGTTATCCAAAAGATGCTCTACTTTGAATAATACCTACGATAACAGTGCATTTTGCAGTTCCTTTCTAGGGAAGAGAAAGTAGTATTTGTTATCGTGTGTACAATTGCCCCATACTATTTGAATGTTCCGCGAATAAATGGGATTTTTGAATGTTATGTATTCACTAACGAGTATCTTGATAGACGATGAAATATTTCCTGTGTGATTCGAAGTTTTACAGTCTTGTGAGTGAAGGGGAATGGCAATGAATTTCGATTCGTTTATCAGAAGCATAAATCTTCTTTCCATTACTTTCCATTCGTTTTTGTTCTATATTTTGACCGAGAAAGGTGTTGAAACTTATTTCGTAAACTCGAGACCTCAATATGCATTACCATGTTTCAGAGAGAATGTAAGAAAGGTGAAGACTTAGTAGTAACTGCATGAACATAAGTCACTTGAAAGAATACATTAACATTTTTCGTATACGAATGAACAAATTATGAATAAACTTTGAAAGAAGGATTTCAGAAAAGGACTTATTTTGTTAGGATACCTGATGCAAAATTTGTGGCATATTGCCATTCATAATCACGAGTTACCTTTTATGAAGTATTCATTTTCCTTATTACTTTCAGTACAATCCTCTAATATGTACGGATTACTGTCTTTATTATTATCTGTTTAATGCTCTGTGATGTTTAGATTACTTTTTTATTTATTCTTCAAACAAAGAAAGTTTGTTACGGTTCTTTGCGGTACTCAGAATGCATTGTCACGAGATATTCTTAACCAGGAAGTCATTCAGAAAGAATAATTCGTAGGGAGATCGAGAATGACAATTGCAGTTATCTCGTCTTTGATGCACACTCTATTAGCTATAGAAACTCGCTGCTAGTTAAACCTGTACAGTTCCCTACGTGAGAACTCGAAATTAGACACCACTGTTTGGTCTTTAAATTATGCTCTACAGTATCATAAATTACTTCTTTAATGCAAGTGTTAGGTGCACGTGATCACAAATTGCGCTATGGCAAGGGGAAAAGCAAGTCCTATTTTTGTTAGTTTCTTTTAACTTTCTTTCCTGCAATCCACCTTACAACCTTTCGTCCTAACATGAAGCATAGAAGCCTAATTGATAGGTTGAGGAACAGAATTCACCCACAGGTTATACAGGTATCCAATCATTATACGTGTTTTTACATTTTCAGATGCAACATATTTTTAATTAAAAATCTACGTCATTTCATTTTCAGAGGCATGACCTCTGTCTTTGAATACGCAGTACTTGTATTAGTGACAAGCCAAAGAACGAGAGATATCGATCAGAGCCGCCGGCAGCTAGAATTCTTCTCTAAATAGCTACTGAATTTGAAGTAGGCTATTCTAAAGTCGCAAATCCATCACCATCGGAACTCAAACGTAGGATTTCCCGGTCATACTCACTGGAGAGTCTGTGTGAATGCTTAATCTGAGCTAAATTCAGACGGTTAGGGGATTGGAATGAATAAAAGTGAATGAAATGAAAATGAATAATATATTCTCGATAGGGCAGATGAAACAAATGTTTTTTGACTGGGTAATTACATGCAATACACACATACTTTCTGGCATGTATCTATCTCTGAAGATGAAAGAGCCAGGCTTTCAATTTTTAATTGTTATTGCCACAAATATTTTTAACATAAAAATACTCAGCAGAGGCTTTCTGTTAAACTAGTAATTTATTAAAAGTTAGGGGTTGCGATGCAATCTCCTAAAATTAACATCAACAAACAAATTTGCTGTCGCGAATTTTGGAACCTCATTTCCGCTCCCCCTGATGCTATGAATATTACTAAACTGCCCGTATACTTCCAAATGAACTAGTGGTGACGATTACAGTGACTTGGCATCCTTTCGCAGATACAAGAAGACGAACTGCTGCCAACGTTAATGAGAGGGCGCATGAGCTCAACCGGTGGAACAGACCGTCCTAAAGTTTGTAATTTACAAAACCGAGATTCTTTCGTGCACATACTATTATTACTACTAGTTGACACTCACTGACCTTTGTATTTAAAAACACTCGATCTTCGATCTTTTAAAATACTTGTTATCTTAGATTGGCGGACTATACCCTCATGATGCACAGATATCCTTGTATTATATTATAATGGTGTTGAAAATGAGATAATGATCAGAAAGCGGTATAAAAGGGTTTATCAAATTGATTGTAATATATTGTTAAAATTTACTATTTCCGTTTTAGAATCAGTTATAGCACTAACAAACACATCTAGGACCTATTACTTTTCATTAACAAAATTCCGATATTTGGTTGAGAAATTATTATTATTATTATTATTATTATTATTATTATTATTATTATTATTATTATTACAAATAATTGATTTATGAGTATTTCGTATTTCTCACCAATGCGCCAAATGTTTATGGTGCAGAGTTGGCAATCATCACTAAAATCTGTCATCACCGAGCAATCTAGCGCCCTTAAGCTCGCCCCCTGCGTTTTTCTCCCCCTCCACAATGGATGTCCCATAGTTCCCGGTCCACTCGCCGCCCCGTGTGAGCTGCGCGCCGCCGTGCACGATCCGCGTGCGACGGTGTGCGCGTGCGCGTGAAGGCGTGACCGCGGCGCGGCGGGGCGGGGCGGCGAGGCGCGTGGCGGAGGGCGGGCGGGCAGCCCCGATGCGTATCTATGGTAAGCAGAGGCGAGCGCTTGCTCGCAACAGGCACAGGTGTCCTCCGAGGAACGGGCAGTAACGGACGACTACCATACAAACACGAAAATTTACGATTTCGACCTGAACGGTTTCCTTACTCGAAGAGCACGTAATCTCCCTCAAATACAAACTTACACTATTTTGAACACGTGCATTTGTTTACATCACGAACATTCTTAAAATGAACAAACCTAACATATTCTTGTGCTCAAGATGATAATGCATGGGATACAAGTACCGAATGTATTTGTAGATATGTTCGAGTGATGAGAGATATTTATTTTAGATGTTATTTGGTACTGATAGAAATGTTTTTGGAGGCCGGTCGGACGGCAATGGTATACGCGTGCAAGCAGTCAGTGTAGAGTCGGTAGCAATAAAAGCCCCTAATTTAGAAAAAGAAACATTTTAAAACTTCCATACAAACATGAAAATTTATGATTTCGTTAAGAACTGTTTCTTGACGCAAACTCACAAATATTCTCGCAAATACAAACTTAAAGTAATTTTGAACACGCGCGTTTATTTACAGCACGATTATTCTTATGATGAACAGACGTTACGGATTCTTATGGGTAGGATGGTTCTGCATAAGAGTCAAGGGTCAGATACCGAATACGTATGTGTAGATATGTTACGAGAGAGAGAGGCAATTGAGATGTTATTTGGAGCGGAGTGGTAGCGCTGGGGGTGGTGCGGGTTAATGTGTTAATCGTATGACTTTGGGTCAGTGATGAGGCTACTTACCTTTCACCTCTGGGGAACAGGGTTTAAATGCCCGTCGATCCTTCTGGGGTTTATGTGGAGCAAAGCGAGTTTGTGGAAGGTTTTCTCGAGGTGATCCTGTTTCCCCGGCCCTTTATTACACCATTGCTTCATTCATATTTTATCATATTTCACTCATAAGAAAAATCTTATGACTGTAATCATGTGTATCATATGTATCATTCGAATGTCCGAAAATACTAGAGAGTGAGGGTCGTAATAAAGAATATTGTAAGGATGCTGAGCTATGTCGCTAAGGCCTTTCTGTAGCTAGAATATCTACGTAAGGATCATCATGACTCAAAGGCAGAGTGGGCGCATTGTTTGTACAACATTCAGTTACATGATGGGAGTGACATACGGTGTGCTGTGGGATGAGCATCAACACGAGATAATTGGTGGAATGAAAGGCAAACGGGAAAGCTCTGAGGAGATAACGAATCTGTTTTCTCAGTTACATTTTTTACAAAGACCGGGATTTTAATCTTTATCCACATAGAATTTGAGGTGTGATGTTTGCGCGATGGCATCTAAGTTACAATTTCTCGGCTGTGACAATGAAGCTCATAGTCTTTCGACAGAGTGTATCACAGTGACTGAGCTCATAGTTGATAGCAAACACATTTTACAATCGTTTCATTGTATCTAAGCATTTTCTTGTGTTTTCAAACTTTCATATAAACGTGGTATTTTATGACTATTTTAGACGCGAAACGATGTATCTACTCTCCTGCAAATCTAACAACCACTAAAACGGTGTTTTGAACACGTGCACTTGTTCACATCACGGTTATTCTTAAGATGAACAAACGTAACATTTTCTAGTGCTCATGATGATTCTGCATGCGATACAAGTACCGAATGTATTTGTAGATATGTTTGAGTGATGAGAGAGATTTATTTTAGATGTTATTTGGTACTGGTAGAAATGTTTTTGGAGGCCGTTGGACGGCAATGGTGTATGCGTGCAAGCAGTGAGTGTAGAGCCGGTAGCAATAGAAGCCCCTAATTTAGCGAAAGAAACATTTTAAAACTTCCATACAAACATGAAAATTTATGATTTCGACATGAACTGTTTCCTGAAGCAAAAAGCACGAATACTCCCGCGAATACAAACTTACAGTAATTTTGTACACTTGCGTTTATTTACAACAGGATCATTCTTAAGATGAACGAATTCTTATGGTTAGGATGATTCTGCATAAGAGCCAGGCACCGAATATGTGTGTATATGTTAGAGCGAAGAGATATACGCAATTGAGATGTTATTTTGGAGGGGCAGAAATGTTTTTGGGGGCCGGTCGGACGGCAGTGGCGTGTGAGTGCAAGCACTGTAGAGCCTGTAGCAATAGAAGCTCCTAATTTCGCGAAAGAAACAGGGCTCGTGGGAGTGGAGGCTGCGCGTGGGCAGCGGCGCGTGAGAGCGCACGTCCCTTTGGGGGAATCCGGGCTTTTCGCAAACGGAGCGCGACGCCGCGCCGGACGCCAAGCGTGCTGCCCAGGGGCTGCCAAGTTTCGTGGGCGGCCGGGCGTCTGGGCGGTCTCCGGCCGCACACGAGTTGACGGCTGACTTCTGTTTTCCGGATTTCATCTTAACGACTCATTTATATAGAGACTAATACTAATTTTAACAAGATATTAGAAAATTGGTATATTCTGCTTAATGACTCACGTTACGGATGAACCTTCGTATTGTGTGCTTTCCTTTATATAATCTCGTCTTGTGTGATTATGCTTCCTACATGGTAATCTTTACTACTCATTTACTGAAGGAGGACACAAACGTTTATAGGCCGAAACGTCCCAACAAATGTAATATGGATTCAATGTTGTAATCTCTTTTTAAAATTAATATTGCTGTATGTGACGTTCTTATTTCTATACCATGCCTTTTTTGTACACGTCTATCATTTTGTTCTTGTAGCCTTTTCGTTCCTCTAACCTCACTTCTTCATCTTCTCCTCAGGCTTTTTCCTCCCGCGAAGAACAGCTAGGGATTACTTGCGAGTATCGATTCATTCTCCCTTGATGTTTTGTTTCATCTCTCTTCAGTAGGGATTTTACTCCTAAAATGATTCATTGGGGTAAAACGATACGTCTCATATTATTCCCGATTGCTGTCAGAAGCAGCATTCAAGAGCAAGGTACCTAGGTTTTAGGATTGTTAACTCTGACACACAGGGGATGATATAGTTCTCTCGTGCAAAGTTCTCTTCTCACGAAAACGAAAACTATAGAGGGTCAGAAGTCTGCGACAACAATTCTTGTGTGATAATTTACATTGTTTCAAAGTGATTTGTTTGATGAGATACATGAATACTTTCTTACTGATTATTTTTAGCATATTTCATAAGTTGCACGTCGACATGTGCTTGCTATCAATACCTCTACTCACTGAACCTATGAACTAAAGGTGAAGAATATAGCCGCTACTGGCATAAAATTCTATTCTATTCTATGTCAGCGGGTAAGTTAGTTGGAGAAACCCTAAAAAATGACGTATCATTACAGCACATCTCTCGAAATTTTATTCATCGTCCCACTTATTATTAGCTGCTCTCGATAATCTGAAGAATAGGACTCGAAAATACGGTGTCCCACTCTACGACACTGCCTACGCAGACTCCCTAAAACATTATATTCTACTTTGATTGTTTTTTATTTAAGATTTTACATACCTTTTATCTTTAAATTTGTTATTTTTTATATGATACATTTCCTATTAGATTTTTTCTGTGAGCGCTGAGAAAATATTGTATTGATCGCTAGATGAGTACAACAAACACATAAAGCGTTCAGTAGATTATTGTATCTTGAAATCGAGTCATGGTTGCATATGTAAAGTACGATGACATCGTACACGGACTAAACAACAGCTACATGGCAATTGCCGTGTAAACACAGCAAAGCTGCAAGTATTTCAGTTCTTGTTTTGAAGATGAAGCGTGCTGTAAATCTTGCAATACATGTTCAACTGTGCGGATAAGCAAGTTCGAACTTTCTATAATCCTTTGCCTCCTTTTTCGTTCATGCATCTCTTAGTTTCATTACGTGAATTATCTTGGTCATGCGAAGGTAATACAATTTTAGGGAATACATTGCTTCTAAAAACCGAGTGTAAGGTGAAGCATCGAAATAATTTCGATATATATTTGAAGAATATACATCAAGGTATGGTACTGTTAAGTGACCTTAAACCCAATCTTCTTGACATTTTGTGTTTGGGTAATTAATTTGTAACAATTCGAGGAATATCTTAACTTTTTAATGGTTTTATTAATTTATCAGTTGGGGCGAATGTAATTTATGTGATTGTGTTCATGTTACAGAAAACTGGTTTTGAATTTGCATTACATAGCGATAATACAAATACTTTTGCACTGACATTTGCTGTAGATGAGAAACGTCATGTACATGCAATATCAAAATACGTAAACTACTACTCGTGTCTACTAATCTTAACTTGCAAGTTTTATCGTTTTCTGTAATTAGTAATGAAAAGATTCCTCTCATTCTTTTCCTTATTCCAGATATGACCTTGGGTGTTTTAATACAGAGAATGTACGCCTTCATAGCCAGCAAAGAGAAACGGGTTGAGTTTAATGCGATGTAAAATGGAAGGATAGTATTAAGGTGCATAAATAAGAACAGATAATTCTCCTGAGCAGATCTTAGGCAAATCATATTATTCTAAGGTAACACAAAACACGATGCTATATGGAAATGAGAACACGATTAGCAACATCATGTTCACATATTCACCAAGTGATATTACGAAGGCTTTTTTGCTTATTTTCTTTCAGGAACGGACATAAATCACAATATAGTATATTTATTCGTTCGTTTTTTTGGCTTTTAAGGAACTCTAGGAGTTTTATTATTCACGTAAAATACCTATAATCATAAGGTAAATATAACTTAACTGCATTGTAAAACTATTTATCACGACGGTAACTGTAGCGACAAGCGTTTAAACTTGCATAGTTGTATGTTTGTGCAAGTAAATTAGCGTTGAAATACCGGCACAACTCCAAAAACAGATATTTTGAGATGTAAATATAGTTGATGAAAGAAATATAACCATTATTATCAAAATCGTTATGAAAACTTTTAGTAATGCGTACTCCTTAAAACATCAATTAAGCGTGTTATCCCTGGATTTCCAGCACCGAAAAAAAGCACTTTAAACACGTTTGTATTACAAACCCATTGATACTGCAGCGATATGTTTCTCTTTCCGCCAAGCGCTTGCGAACGGAAAGCAAAAGTGAGCGGCAGCAAGTGTCCCTCGGATTTCGCGTGCTCGCTGCTGCGGGGCCGAGTGCGCTCTTGTACTTTCCCCTCGCGGACAAAGCAGCGGCGGGGCGCGCCCTCTCCGCCGCCCTTGTGGCCGCACGAGCTGTGACGGACGGAGGCCGCTTCTTGCGCTGCAGACCTCCCCACCGCCCCCCTCCGCCACGTTCGCTTCCGGGCACGCTTTTCACGACGCGAGCGCACCGGCTGGAACAGTCGCTTGTTCAGTGCATCCAAATTTGGAACATGAGATTGGATACCGTTCTTTGCTTTGGTGCTCTTGGAATCAATCCGATCTGGATTTGCATTCGGTAAATGTGAGTTTCAAGCTTTCGTTTCTGTTATGTGCGGTTACATTTTATGTATTGACTGCGGTAAGATCGAGTATGGTGTAATATCGATAAACATTAGAAAATGTGTTATTTTAAAAGTCGATTTACAATCAAAAATCGTTGTTTGCACACATTTTAAGTGATTTTTCTAGGTTATTTAATGTGAAAATTGAATTTACCTAATAGAAATGAAATACTATGAACGATAATTTGTTTTCACAGCCCCTACAAAAGAAGCGGTTACTTCTACGAGGTAGCTCTGTTACTAAAAGTGAGACAATACTCAACACAGCAGACGAAACAGTGTGGGTACAACAAAGAAAAAAAATACTTTCGTCTGACCCCATGACCTACTACTGACTTTATCGTAACATTGTACACAATTACATAATTTGTAAATTTGAATTTAAAAAATATGTCACCAAGGCTATCAAAAGAAAGGGTATGACACACGCGATAAAAGTGATTTTATTTTGTTCTTAGTATTAGTTCACGTAGGCCTATCGGCCTTGCATCGCAACGTTTTCTACTCGTAAAATAAAATGCCACTTTTACTACTCGATTCGTAAATAACTGTTGCATATTCTTTCTTTACCAATTTTTCAAGAATTTCATTTAGCATAAAATTTCCTCGGTTTCTCATTTTATTCATTTGCGTATTTATATAAATTATTTATTTATACGCTGATAAATGTTAGAATTGATCTCATTTCCGGTCGTATACATGTTTGATCGTTCGCCTGTTCGTGGATTTTCAACCATGAGGACTCTCAACTACACGTGCCCTTCACTGATAATGTAGAGTGCCCTTCTCAACATCCTAGAAATTCTCGTTTATTCATTCTCCGTACCAGCTTATTCGAGAAAGTTTATTGAGTGGATTGTAATGTGCTACGAAATGAAGTCATATATTCGATCACTGGTGGTTATTTGATGCATGCAAAATATTGAATTTATAACAACACATATTTCAATCGATCGTGTTAATTTTGACCATGAGAAAATAAAAGCAATTACAATAGTGAACTAATAAAGCACTGAAATCCATCGTGTACTAGTTGAATGGAGATGAATACAAATTTCTTGCCATGACAGAAACAAAATTGATATTTTATCAACGTTTTTACATCGTAAATATTCTTAATATTCAAATATTAGAGTTCGGTTATTTTGACAAGTCATTAGGTCCCTTGAGTTATCGTACAAATAATAAGAACTTGTAGAATAGCTGTGACGAGGAATATGAATCTCTTGTATGCAGACAAGACACCAGTCATCCATTGTCTAGTGCTTTCAAATATATCTAATAATTACAATGTTTCTGAATTCATTAATTTTAAAATATGAACTTTAAAATATGAGCGAACAGTTATCCCCCAAACAATGAAATGACTTTAAGATGAGACAACGACATTAGTCTTACGATGTCCATGAGTGACCAAGCGAAGGGAATTCGTTCGTTATTAACACAGGAGACTGTGACAATGTCATGCTAAGCACACGGAAACTTCTATCATACAAAGAGATGACATTATGAATAAAATATGCCGTATACATAATTCCGTCTGGACATAATTCCCGAACACATTGATTCACTTTTAAGTTTTTAACTTTAGTTAACTTCATTTACTACCTCATTTGGAAGACCCGGGTCGCTGCATACAAATATCTCGTACGCAGCCCTGCACATCCGTTTCCAGCATTAGGCGAAAGTGTGCAGGTTTCCTTTCAGCAGCCATTGAAATGGGCGAAGGCGGGCGGGCGGGTGGGCGGGCAGGCCGCCGACCCCGGTGCGGCGGGCGAAGGCGCGGGTAAAGGCGGGCGCGGGCGTGGGCGCCGGGGCGTGGCGTGGCGGGAGCGTCTTGTGGCGTAACCGGGCCGGCTATCTTTCTTTCTTTCTCTCCGCGTTCTTGCGCCTCTCTCGAGAGAGACGCGCTCGACGGCTCGTCTGATACGGGCGCTAAACCCCTAAGATACGATGTAATGGGTTTACGGTTTTACAGCTGAGAGTTCAAACGTTTGGGGTGGTTTAAACAAACATCAATTGGGAGATATTGAGACGCGAGAAAATTACTGTGCATTTAATGTCACATTTACTCTCATAATAAGGGATATAATGAATAAATTGAACTTATTATCTAGGGTAAATTAGTAGAAAATAAATTCAAACAGTAACTGATAGAACAGGAAGAGAGATCTAATGATGACATAATTTGAAAAAAAGTAAGGTAGGTAGGTAATACCAGGAACAAGGATAACTAATTCACGGATGGAAAAAAGAGGTAATTGAAATTGAGAAAAGGACGATAAAATTATATAATCATTACTAAACCTCTACTGGAAACTTTATTTAAACTTCATTAGATGTAATTATTTAAGAAGTAATCGCTATTTCAAATACCTACAATGAACGCAATATAGTTGTAAACTTAAGATGTTGAAGGATTAATGAGAAAACAAATTTCCTTAACGAATAACAAGAATATGAAAAAGTACTTTTTTTAACCTCATAGCTCTTTTACGATTATTTCACTTACCTGAAGAACCTCCCGAACAATGAGATCCAGTGCAACTTTGAAACCATCTACGCTGATATTCATCTGAGAGAAGGGTCGCGAACAGTCCTAGTATCATGCAATATCCAAGCAGAAACGAAAGTCTGTTGTCATGCTAAGTATTTTTATGCTCGAGACACTTAGTTTCCCTTCGTCAACAAAACCGTCTTTAAATATGCAAATTGCGAAAGAACTTACTTTTCTGACTACCAATGTTAACAGGAGAAAGTAATATGGACACGGTCTAAATTTTCAAAGATTTAAAATTCGATATTTAGAAAAGCAGTATGTTATGCAAACATCTGAATGTGGGAAATTTGAATATGTTGTTGATGTGTCAAGGTGATTAATTGCATTGCATGAAATAAATTACGTAGATAGACTTTCACAATAGATTACGCATTTTCAATGATATTCCATTCTCAATAGCAAACTAATTAGATTAATTTCCATATATTTAGATGATTGACATTAACAAGGATGAATGTAAGAAAGTATTAATGAGGGTTACAATGTACTTTTACTAGGCAATAAATCATATGCGTAACATACATTTACATCTTGCAACAGAATAGAACTAAATAGTTCTGAAATCTTGGAACCTTTTTCACTAATCTAGAATAACTTATCTTAGAATAACCCCTTACAATTGAACCAAGAACCCGTACAATGGTACCCTCACAACAAACTCATAAAATGCCTAAGCCTTTTCTTGGATACCCGACTCAGTTGGAAAAATCACATCGAAAATAAAGTTATACAGCAAAAATTAAATTACACCTACTAAAACCAATAATAAATAGATCTGCTAAATTACTGTACAATACCGACTTACTGATTTACAAAAATCATTCGACCACTACTTGTATATGCATGCCCTGTATCAGCGCACCCAAATCAAATACCAAAAAACTCCAAATAGTCCAAAAAACGTTCCTCCGCACCATCACAAATGTACCATGGATCATCTCCAATTCTTAACTTCATAACGAATTCCAGTTAGAAACGATAACAAATCACAATTTTTTTATCCACCCACTTCTTCCACAACATTCCAAATATACCCAATCTAACCCCTCTAAGATTCTGCCAAACCCACTCCACAGAACCTGCACCAAAAACAAATTTCCATTTCCAGCATTCCTCAAAACATTTACAGATCTCGACCCTCTGTAGAGTTATCATATACAGACACCTCTTCCATTCTCGTAGTAATGTAAGTTCTAGTTTAAGGTTAGTAATAAGTTTATTGTAAATTAATAATATGTAGATTTAAGCAACAAGAACAAATGTAGTGTGTTTTAACACTGATCTTTGTATTTTTCAATCCAAAAGAAAATAAGTTTAAAAAAATCATAGAATCTGAATATGACTTTTCTTAGAGTACAGAGCAGTTTAATTGGTTATAATATCATATATTACGAGCACGCATCAAAAACACGTTGTTTTTGTTTATTATATGTAAAAAAGGATGCATAAAAATGAACGCGTCTTGGTTTTTAATTGAACTTTACCAATACATGAAATCCATATTCACTTCGAAAACCCTTCGAAAGATTTATTTCCGGACTTCAATAATCTGTTTATTTTCCATTCTAATCTATTTCCTAGCTTTAATGATAAAAAACTGTTATTAAATCTTGCAATACAAAGAGCTGTGATTTTCCTCGACTAATCATTGTTTTGCTTAGTTACTTATAAGAAAGTTCGTGAGAATCTCATGACTGGTTGATAAGCTAATCACCTTTCCCAGCCGAGGGTTTTGACGCATCTGCTCGATATTAGGCACGAAATCCTCTCGCATGTCTGCATCGAATAAAACGCTCTGGACGCAAGTTTTTCACTTTCGAATGGACGAAACGCGCCGTCACGACGACATCCTCTTGCGAGTTCAGCCTCCAAGTTTCCAATCCGTCCATAATTCTTCCTCCAATAAGTCTTAAAAATTCAGGGAGAAGTCCGGAGTAATGTCTGCATGATAACAAATCTAACAGTGATTACACAACTGCCAGAGGCTTTCAATATCATGGCAAATGGGATATTTAGGATGCAGAATTACTCTATCGCCCGGCCTTAAGGGAAATGTCAGAATGAGTCTATTTTTGGTCGAATGCGCATTCGGAAGAAAATGGCAATTTATGACAGAATATTTCAAACGCTCACTATAACTAGGGTTCGTACACACTGCATTCAATGCTTTATGAAAAAATAAACAACAACAACAACAACAAAACCGCCCAAACTTCAGGTCGTCAAAATAGTACATGATGTAGGATAGTAGAGTTTCCGCCAAAAACGAATTTAATCTAAATAATGCAATTGAAATTGGTAGTTTATTTCACAAGTTTTCCCATGTCTCATCAAACATGGTCTTCGGTGCACAGTTTCAATATTTTCAATTCCATTAAATGTCGAATGATAATGATTTGAAGACATACGTGTGGTTCAGTCGAATTCATTTTGGTCAACACCGTTGGAGAGAGTTGGAGACTCAGTCGGCAGAAAACGTTTCTTCGGTTGAAAACCAATCTACTCTGAATAGAACCTAGGAGGGAATGGAGATAAGATAGGGAAGGAAGGATTGCGCGCAATCTCTTGAGCATAATATTGAAGTTTATTATTAAATATTAAAGGGCATTGCAGACTGACGAACGGTGGAAACCATGGAAGGCCGACCAGAGCACCGGTTTGTAGAATTCTCACCAAGATATGAACGACATTGAGTCAGTCTCATGAAGTGGAAAATTTGCCACCGGTAGTACTCGAATCGAGGCCGCCCCTAAATCTCCCTTTACAAAACTTGAGTTATGGTCTTGCAACTCGATACTCGAATCGAGGCATCCCATAAATCTCCCATTACAAAACTTGAGTTATGGTCTTGCAACTCGATACGCCTATGCACTCAGACCCTGTGCTTCCATAGCGTCATTCAGTTGCACCTGCTACGGAGTCACGGCACGAGGCGAAACGAGCATTTAAGACTCTTCTTGAATCCGATTCAGGCTTCCGTTAGCACGGAAACCGGTAGCAACGGGTAACGGCACTCCAAAAACAACAGAAGGCGCAACCCAAGGACAAGCGAGTCGCATCGTGAGCGCGCCTATTTCACGCTGGGAGAAGGGAGGGAGGGAGAAAAGGGTAAGGGCGCTAGGGGGGGGGCAAGGGGCAGGAAGATGCCGCTTAGAGGAAGAAGTGGTTTTACGTAGGTATCAAATTAAATATTAAAGAGAAAATAATGAAGTCACGTTTTTTAAACGTATTAGAGAGAATAATTTCCTAAGTCATGTTTGGTCCAGCAACCAGGTTTGCAAAATTGTGAAAATGGAAATATTTTGCGATAGAAACGACATCTATTTGTGTACCGTTCTCGCCGCGGTGATGGAATTTCCTAGTTCTTTTGAAAAAGGTCCTTTGGGATTATCACACATCAATTGTTTTGAAATCAATGTGTATGCAGAAGAAAACTATGAAATTGTTCCAAAAATATTAAAATATATGTAACAATAATTTGACATAAATTCATCATCAGATTATTCAAAGTTCAGTACTCTGAATGCAATTTTCTTAGAACTGCACATTCACGAAAATTTATTTGTGTATTCACCAACTAGACATTGAGGTTGAAACGATCAATTATAAAATGAGAGAAATGATGCTGTGACCCCATTTTGCGCAGTTGTATTTCCAGAGAAACATTGAACGGTACTGCTTGGTGGGATTGTAGTACACAAAATATCCTGCAGCCGAGGGCTGGTCATGGACAATAAGAGAGAACCGAAGTAAACTTGATTGCCGCTACGGGGCGGTATCTGCAGAAGCGCTACAGCGGCGAAAGCGTCGTTAGTGTTAGATTGTAGAATCACGATGATTGTGGGAACGGATCGTGGCAATTGTAAAAGCGAGTGCGCTGGAGTTGGACTCACGTTTGTTCTCTAGTTGAGAACCGAAGACAAAAGTGTGATTCCTCGTATACCCGGAAACTTGTCCCGGAACAATGACGTATTTTAAAAACGGACAACCGTATTCATACATGCCAAAATATGACAAGATTCCAAAGATTATGTGGAAGTGTACAAAGTGTAGAGGAATCGCAATAAAATCTAATTTTATTTCTATACTGGTTATGACTAATACTCCTATTCATAGGAATCAATATCACGGTATTGTTATTATTTGATATTGTTCTTAAAAATATGTAAAATACATAAATAAAAAAATAAAAAAATATCGTTTAAAAGTTATAAATCGTAAAACCTAATCTCTTCAATTTTGTAGACGTTTTCACGACGCGATGATGCAGCCCGCAACACACTACTTTACTCGTGTACTGAACGTCCCAACTATAGCTGCTCCGAATAATTACCAAACTGATTAGGATATTAAAATATGGATTTTGCGAACAAATAGAAAACCAGGAGGTACGTTGTTAGGATGTAGAAAATATCTTCTTCGAAATTCACAACGCAATCGAGCAAGGTAAATCGCTCCATCTTTGAGAGAGAAAAATCAGTGGAGCTCAACGCGGAACTGCGTTGTTTCTGTCAACAGTCTCGACAGTTCTCATCAAGCATCACACCAAATAAAGAAAGCGCACGGAAACGGTAGAATGGAGCGTTACGGGCTTGGATTTAGAATGAAGGTATGATCGTGCAAGTCGTATGTGAGTGAGGAAGAATCCAATAAGAGTTAGCAGAAAAACACTGTAACACCAAACTATTCAACTATTTAGTATCCAGGCACCCCGACTAGTCTAGTCTGGTGATCGACCCTTATTGAAAATATAAGAAACGTTAAAAATTCTTTTATCATAAAACAGAAGGGAATAATATTACATATCTCGCAGTGCAGCAGGTACACTAGAGGTCTCATGCATGATGCTTCATAGTTCCTAAACGAGACAATTTTAAGTGTTTTTATAAACTTTTATTTTATACTGTAATTGGATATCCAAAATAACATGTTTGGTACATGTTTTTGAATTGCAAGATTGTGTGGAAAGTAATGTTCCGTAATGTCCCAGCAATGATGCTATTGAGCAAAACCTAGGAAAATAGTTATTTAAAAACGTAGAACGCTCAATCTCAAGACAAACAAATAATATACTCTCATTGAACACTGCTATAAATTAAATGTAAACTGTTTCCTCAAACATATCAATAATATGGTTTAGCATTTATACTGTACCACAGTTCTTAACATACCAGTTGTATCGAAAAAGTTGCTGTACGGTGACGCAACTTGTGAATACCAAATATTTGCTGGTGGGAGGTCACATCCCTGGCACCTTAAAGTTGCATAACATCTGCGGTGTTGTAACTGGCGAGATGATTATTTAGTCGGATTTCTCACAGACATTATGAGAATAGGCGGGATAACACAATCAAATAATCGTATTTTCTGCCAAACCTGAATCAGTTTCATGGTATTTCTTCCCGAGTTCCTGAGTATCTATCGAAACTATAGACACCTCACCGGAGGCTGCATAATTTTTCTTTCAATTACTGCGGAATTATTAATAGAAATGTGTTGTTTTTCAAACAGTCCATAAACTCGCACAATATATTTGTGCTCCACGTACACGTACACCGAAATCAATCGGTTAGTTTAGAAATGTTACTGGAAACGTATTTAATATTGTAAAGACCAGGCAAAATTCGTCCACATTATAATTAACTGCTAACTTGCGTTGTGCAAACGGCGACGGAGGTAATGCCTGTGCGCGAAGTGGATTGTGGATTCAAATCCAGTATACGGCATGGATGTTTTACCTTTTATGTCAAAAAAGGATTCAGGATCTCAGCTATCAGCACATGTTGTAGATAGACCTACGTTAAGCGGTCATCTCTAGAGACTTTGATTTGTAAAAGAATAATGAACAGAAATACTGTTGAAATAACTTTTGACTCAGTACTGATTGTGAGACGTGACCAATCGTCTGATTACTTTGCACACTAACATATCAAATCTTAGCTCTCAGGGGGATTAATTTGTTTCAGATAAAAACAAATGGTCTTAATATATGTCTCATGAAATAAAAACGCTTTCATTTCATTCATTTCGCAGCATTTTCGTGGTTTGATAATCCCTCGCTTTTTTGTGGGAGTCTGACTAGGATTCTCTGAGCAAGTAGCGTGCGCGGAGACGAACTGAATATTATTCGCTAACTCCTTCTAACGGCTCATTTCCACATTTCTTAGGGATTATAGGTTCCATACTCAAGTGCCATTTGGGTGTGAGTTTGGATTGATTCAATGAGAAACTGAAACTAAAAACTGAACCATTAGAATTTTCGAAACTTGATATATATACTGGGTTTTTCTAGTAAGAGAACGAGTAACAAGTCGCGAATCCATATGGCCGCTTACAAGAAGAAGTATTTACGTATGCTTTAGGGAAAAACCAATCAGTTCTACGCAGAAATCGGCCGTTTAGTGACACAACTGCTTAACAGAGGTGGCCGATTTTTCGCAGGTTCCACTAGATTTGCAAACGCTATCGAAAAAGGAAATTAGGAGACTGAGTGTCCGCTTGCCGGAGCGATGTTCGTGGGCGAGCCGGTCGGTCGCTGCTCGGCACGGGGAGGGGGGGGGAGGTCCCGCGAAAGCGCGTCACCGGCGTCCGCGTGCGTCCTTTTCTCCGCAGGAGGCGCGCGCGCTCGTGCGTGCGCGTGCGTGCGTGCGTGCGTGCGTGCGTGTTGCCTGCGCTAACATGGCGCTGTCACGTCCAGGCCCCGCGCCCGCGCGCGCTTTGCGGCATCGTAGGGAAAGGAAGGAGGCGAGCGCTTCCCGGAAGGCGCGGAGAGAGGCGTCGCGCTCGGCCCCTCGCGCACGCAGCAGCAGCCGCCACCGCACGACGCGGCTGCGACCCGGGAATGGCAACGATGCGATGGTTTAAATAACGTATCCAAAAGGGCGCGTCTCCATTTTCATTTGGTTGATTCATTATTTCGGGATTTAGGGGTGCGTCAACTGCTATGGTCATTGGTCCGTTAAGTGTAGTGCACGATTTTATCACTAGAGGGGGCGGTAATCATCCCCCGCTAGACGCTGGACGGCGGCCGATGTACACGTTGGCTCCTGGGGTCTTCCCTAGCTAGGTGTCTCCCACTAGCGGGATAACGCCCCCGGCACAAGTTCTAAGCTCCCAACATGTATAGTAGTGTAGTGTATGTAAGGGTAAGTGTGTGTGAGTAAGGGGTGAGGATATGAGACGGTAGAAGCAGGCATGATGTGGTTGGCTTGGGTCCAAGTTTCCAGAGGGGGAAGAATGAGAAGAACAACAACAACAATAGCAACAAGAACAAGAGTAAGTTGTATATTAAAAATCCAATGTGGAAAAAAAAGCAATTTCTATAATAAGCCATTTCCATTAATGACGTGAGAGAGAAGAAAAAATATAAATGAAATTACTTTCAGGAGAAAGAAGAAAGTATGAAATCACAGGATGACACTGAAATACCGTTTAGTTAGATAATTGTGCTAGCCAATGATTTCCTTTCAGAGATTGTAGAAGATTTGGTGGTTTGTAAAGTAAACACGCTCTTTTCTCATACAAGTTCATTAATTCCAGAAATATTTTAGATCTCTTATGATTTATTTTTGATTATTCCTGATTTTTAAACAAAATATCGTAGAAACCCATCGCCTAAGTATAATATCTGCGCGTTGATACAATGAGTACCACATGTGGGTTTCACTTTTGTAATATAGTACTACATCGAACTTTTACAACAGATATTGCCAAGCGTTAGTGAATGAAAATACTTCAGAAACAGATGTATCTGAACAACGCGTGGCACCGAGAGCTGGAAAAAGCTATATTGGAATAGCATGTTTTCGAATATTAGGATTTTATCAACGCATTTCGATGTCAAACAAAATAACTTCGATACCGAAACGCCTGTGCAAACGTAAAGGACATAGGAGATTTGGGGACACACACATTTGAGGAAATTGAAATGTAGGACTCGTTTCCGGGTTTGATGATTGGCCCAAAAAGTGAGGGAGGAAAACAGATTGCTCAGTAAAACTTGTCTCATCACGGAATTGACCCACTAACATATCATGACTCACTTGCTCGTCTCCATAGGATACACATGATTACAAACATTTCATTTCTATGACATACTTTTGTTATAAATAAATAAACTCATCACTTTTTACCATGCGAATTTACATCGGATTCATGAGTATATGCACTTTATTTGAAGAGGTATTTCATGCGAAAAATATAATATTTAAAAAAAAATTACATTGCGTTTTGCCGAAGAGAAAATAAAAGAATGGATAATTATTATAACCACACTTTTAGTGATACGACCTGTCTTCGTTGAATGTCCGCTATATGGTACCGTAAGGAAACATTTGAATTGACCTTGCGAAACATTATATTTGACAGATTTAAAGTAATGATTTTGCAGTAAAGTATTACTGGAATTGAATATATAATTTGTGTCGAAGTTGTTGCAATATTAGGTACTACTCGCATAATCTAAAGTCTCGTAGTCATCTGGTAGTAAGAATTTGAACGAAGTATTTGGAAGACGATTTGCGATTCCAGACAGGGGAGATGTTGTCAATTACCACGATGATTTCGACGATATTTTCGATGATGACGAATTCTATGGATAATCTATAAAAATTTAAATAAATGTGGAAATAAAAAACGCTTAGGACGACCTCACTTAATTATTTTATCTCATCATGATTTACCGTTCGTTGCAGAGCGCGTAGCAGGGCGTTCCGTTGCAGTGGCTTGACCTAGACGTTTTTCTGTCCTATCCGAAGCCATTGGTCGCTCCACATGCGCACTACCCCGAGCGGGTTCCTCGGTTAGGACGGGCCGCCCAGCCGGTCGCCCTGGCCGACGCGGTCCTTGCAGGTTTAGCCGGTCCCGCGCTCCCACCGTCCCACATCACCCGCCCCGCGCCGCGCCGCGTCGGACCGCACCGCACCGCACCGCACCGCGCGCCGGTGATTAACACACTCACCGCCCCATTACGCATCGCGCCCCCTTATCCTGTCGTTAGATTGCAATATGGCCGCCACTCGTTAGCTGTGGCGCTCCTCACCGATAGACACATCACTGGCTTACGAATGGGTTCGGGGTTAACTGCGCAGTCAAACTGGGGCCTCGTAAGTCCATGCTTTATCTTCCTCCTGCTGTATCTCAAATCGTGCAAGTACCTCCTCATACATTCACTGGAGTTCATTTGCAGCACAAAATATGACTCATGTGTTAGTAAATTAAGGAATAGTCAACGAATTACTTGCAGAGGCTGAGCTAGACCATTAAAACATCCCGCGCTCCTATTCAATTGTAATGAAAGCACATTGTGTTTCTATTATTAAAACAACAATGCAAGCGTTCCTCTATTACCATAACCATAGATGAACTAAGTTAAAACATAATTAAAACATATTAATCTAGTTTTTCTTATCAAACCACTTTTTCAATTAACCGATAAATAAAAGTATTTTAACAATAATGTAATAAATTTTTGGTATGTTGCTTTAAGGGGCTTGTGTATTCAAAATGAAGTGCATAATAATGTATAACACCGACAGAACATTATGAAGGGAAATTAAGGCAGGATTATTTTTGAGCTTCAGATATGACACATGAGAAGGAAGAAAAGACAAGCAACAAAAAATATCGTACGTTCAGATGCACATCAAAAATACGTTATTTCTTTCTGATTGTTACTTCTAATGTCATGATTGCAGTGAATTATTGCTTATTAATGCTTTGAATCCACAATGTTTTTTATCATTCTTTTTGAAGGAATTTTCATCTACTTCCCAAGTGACTTGCGAGTCTCTTCTGAATTCATGATGAACACTATTTTTTAAAGGTAAATCAACCAAAGTTTTCCTTATTCCCATCTTCCGGCTTATTCATCAGCACTTTCAGAAGCTCATATCACTAGGTGCAGTCTTTCCTTACCATTTCTCTCATTCATTTAAATGAGTAACAACGCCTCACGTTTCTTGATGTGGGTTTTGGTGACGACATAAATTCTAACACTAAACGAAATGCATCCACTAAAACACAAAATGAAGTTGACAGGAAAATAAAAATGAATAAAAGCAAAGTAGAGTGTAGATATGTAACTAAACCAGCAAACGAATAAAAAATGCACTACATTCTAAAGGCGGTTTGTTCACGAGTTCGCGAGAAAATTTTTCATACTGCACGATTATATTGATTTAACGCAACCAAAAGAACGAGAAGTTCTATTGGAGTATTATTTATTAGTATTGTTTGTATGATCGTTCCTTATAATAACATTGAATTTCAATAACTATTGAACGACACAAAGTCAATAATACATTCTTTATAATAATAATATCTTCTTTTCTCCGACGCGTTTGTCTGTAGATACATCTCAGCAAGTTTTTATTCCTTTAATTTGCTGAGGTAGCCCGTAGGCCCATTTCAGCTCTTAAAATCCGGGAATGGGGTGAGATGGGGAAGAACGACTGGGTGTGACCCTCTCTCACTGTGGTTCGAAACACAATTCTGAACAATAATATATAGCTCTTGTCATATTTTAACATTTACGGATTTTTCATAATTATATGTATATTACATAGTAAATGACATATTCAAATATTTTTGCAATGCAATATTAACTACGGAAGTTTGCTGCCCTAAATATTTAAACATTTTTTCTTGGATTCAAAAGATTCTTTATTAAGCATTAGCTCCATACACCTGTTAAGTTCTAGAGATCAGTGCGTATAAGCTCCATACGAAATATCGAAGTTCATAGTATTATAATATATCACACAGTGTTGACTCCAATACATTGGGACAGACTAATTGTTTATTTTAGTGAATTTTTCCTGACAGTTCCAGGTAGATGGCGGCGCGGTATTATAAACAACTGCCCAATGACCGAGCGCGTAATTCCGCCTTCCTTATTCTGTCTCGGTTCAATATCTAAATCCTTAACGATGGCTTATTTCCCCCCCCCCCCCATCGTCTGGAAAGAAATTAGCAGTCCTTCTGTCAGACAAATTTCGAATTCGTCTGTAGCTGCTGGAGGAGGAGTAGTAAGGGTTCATATTCCACAAGGTGAGGAGGATCCAGATGGGCGTTAGGAGGACGCTCGGGGAGCGAGACACGTAAACGAGATGTAAGAAAGTGAGTAATGAGCGGGGTGTGGCTCAGCGACGGTAGGCGGAGGCGGAGGCGGAGGCGGCGTTGGAGGAGGCGACGGCGGCGGTGGTGGAGACGGTGGCGGCGGCGCTGGAGGAGGCAACGGCGGAGGATGAGGCGGCGGCGGCGGGTTGTGGTGGAGGCGGCGGTGGCGGTGGGGGCGGCGGTGGGGGGCGGCGGTGCGGGCGGCCGACTGACCATCGGCTGCACCGCGTCGAAAGAGGGCTCGAGGATCTGGTGGGCGCGGACGAAGCTGCGCGGTCGGTGACCTGCCTCAATGGCGGCAGCGGAGATGGAGGTGAGGAGGTGGGGTGGTGGGGGAGGAGGCACCGTCCGTCAACAGTGCCGGATGCCGAGTCCCCCACTCGCGGATGTGCCGGGCGCGCCCAAAAGTCGTGGTCGCCCCGCGAGGTGGGCGCGCGGTTAGTGCACTCGCAGATGCAGCAGATTGAGGAAAACTTGGCAAATGCGAATATCAGGTCATTGGGGCGTAATTGCAGGATGTAACTTGAAAAATTACGTCGTACGCGTAATTCCTGTTATTGACGCTAAATATGTAATGCAATTTGGGCAATGTACAATGAAAATAGTATGTCACATTTTGTATTTTTTTTAAATTACAGGCTGATACAACCCTCATAATTATTTTGTGCACTATTTGCTACAAGCAAATTATCCAATGTTTGGGAATATATGCTGGGAATAAAAAATCACCTTGGAGATGACGTTTGTTAAGGAAAAATAGAATAGTAAGGTCATGGAGATAAAAAAGAAGATAGCTTGTGCGCTAGATCCACTACTGTGAAAGATTGTTAACGATGGAGAGGACTACAGAATGTGCTATCACTTTCAGGAGAAAATCGTATGTATTGAAGCATTAATGATCTTCCTATTTTGAATTGCTAGTCGATGCGTTCGCATGCAAAGCGTTTGTAATACTATTCTTTGTTAAAAACGTTAACTTAAAAATAACGAAATATTCAATCTCATTAATATACATTTGAAGTTTATTCTTTTCGACTTTCCTCCGGTTTTTGTTTCCATGTCAAAAACAAAAAAGAATGCAATACATAATACCACTTTTTGTGATGTGTTGAAATTTCAGTGACATAATTAAGGGTTTACCAATTCATATCTTTTAGGAGATAAACTACATTCTGTTTTCTTTCTGGCATTTTTAAGCAGCAAAAAATGCATTCGTGCTCTGGTCGGCGGTTCGCTAAAATAAATACTCGATGAGTCGGTTGATATGCCATGACTATACTTTTCATTAACATGTCAAGAACGTGTTATTAATTCATTACATGAAGACTGACCGTTAACATTTGAGACCTCACTGCATGGCAATTTCAAAACCATTAATCATGTTTGGACAACTGAAGCAAATACATTGAACCTAGGTAAATATTCTATTAGAGTAGCAATTCACTTGATTAAAAACTATTTCATCTTCGAGACATAATGACATTTCGTAGTGTAATTTTATTCACTTTCGACAATCTCACTCATGATGACAATAAACTAATAAGATTCGCTAATGAAAGATTTTTGCGTAGTTCATCTTCCGCAGCTGAATTTTAAAATTTAAGAACGGTGAACATTAGACTATTACATACTAATCGTCCAAAGAAGTTCTTCAGCGAAGAATCGAAATAATGATCATTGCATCTAAATGATAACACAGCAAATTGTTAATATTACTTGAGAAATTTTAAGGCAGAAATTCGTATTGAGACAATAATTGTGCTGTGAAAAGTTGATTCATCGTGTTTTCAGGCGGCTCAACTGATAAGATCATTGGTCCCGTAAGTGTAGTGCTTATTTTATCGGGGGAGGAGATGGTGAATATCCCCCACTGGACGGCGAGATCCGGCGCCGATCTACTTGCCAGCTTGCTGGATTTTCCCCAACGAGATTTCTCCCAACCTTCCGCCAGCAGGGCACCACCTCAGCCGGGACGAGCGAAAACTCCCGACGGATCTCGCGGCACATGCAGTATTGTAATGCATGTTAGTGTGCATATAAGGGGGGGATGGGACAAGGAGGAGGAAAGAAAGATCGCGCACAGTCCTTGGCCCATTTGCAAGGGTACGACTCCTGAATTCACGTGCTGTTGATCGGAAGAAACCTGTAAAAGTACCGATCCGAGCGGCCGGCTGCTATAATTCTCCTCCAGAGGGCAATGCACGAGAACGTTAAAGAGGAAGTACTGGCACGATGACTTTTGTAACCGCAGGCGCAGATTTTGCGAGGGCGTCGTGTTACATGGTCAACTCGTCAACTTCAACTCATTTATCTCCAGGTTTCGCGTTACCGTTGCTTAAAGTACAGTCCGCCCACACCCAGATGTTTGTGGCCGAATGCATCTCTCTTCATTAATCGTCCACTTGGGTGATGATCTTAAGAGCAAAATAATATACTTTCATATTTTATAGTAATTTGGTTTCCACGGATCTCCAAAATTGTTGTCACCTTTTCCCAGATCTTCCCTATGTAAGAACAATATTTAATTTCAGAACTTTAATTAGAAAAGGAAACTTGCCAAGACGGATCGAGTTAAAATGATTAAGAGCTTGCTTAAACAAAATTAATTTTCTAGCTAATAAAAATCAATAACAGAACAAACGGGATGTAAAAATGAGCAGAAGATAAGAAAACGAAAATATTATGAAATAATTGGAGAATAGGTATTCTATAATCCTGATTTACGATAGTAGTTGTATATAGATTGTTTTGTTATAAAAACTCTTTGTTTAACAATTTGATTATATTGTAATATTTAAGATTGATTTTTTAAACCATCTTTGTCTGGAGAGAATTGAATGAAAACTTAAACAATTATTGGAAAATTATACTACTGTGAATTTAATTAGGAAAAAAAAAGTCTCATTAACTGTTATGAACTGGACACGTAAGAATAATATGTGCCTTGTGACTAATTATTTTAAAATATAAATTACACCTACCTTCATAGTAAGACAACTTTGGACGCTCAGGGTGAACAGTGTTTTATATTACACAGGTCCCGTACAATGCGGTCTTACAATAACATTTTAGGAAAAACTCTGCTATTGATAAGTGTTTATTATGATAAAAGACAAAACGACATTAAAAACGGCAAAACAGAAATTATTTAAATTATTCACATCCGCGAGTTTATTAGTATCAATTTCATACCAAAATTCTGCCAAGAAGCAGGATCACCAAGAAGAGCTAAACCAACGAGTACATTAATGTAATTGAAAGTTTAAAAGGACTTAACTTTCTAACACAAGACATTCATTTTTAAACACAAGATATTCTTCATTAAAACTCCTTTCCTGTCTTGCCGTCTCCCAGAGTCACGAAGCCGCGCGCTGCCTGGAGGAGAATTCTAGCGATCGGTTGCTCTTATCGGTAGTTTTCCGTGGTTTCTCCAAACAATACCAGGCGAATGCCGGTGCTGTACACTCACAAACGAGCCACGGAACGCGCCCGATCATTCGTTTTTTCTTCGTTGTCATATCCACACTCCTGACTTTTACACACACACATTACACTGTACTATCACACTTGCTTGAGACCGTCAGGAGCTTAGAGATTGTCGCGGTTGGGGCGGTGCTACGCTAGTGGGAGAAACCTGGTTGGGGAAATTCTCCGCCAACCGACGGGTAGGAAGGCGCTGGATCCAGCTGCCGAGCGGCGTAAAAACACCGCCATCTCCAACGATAAAACATGTACTACACTTACGGAACTAACGGCCTTATGAGTTGACGCATGTGGAATCACTAATGAATCAATCGAACGTCACGAGGTCCTACGAACTCATGTCACGAGGTGTCCCCCAGCGGCCGTTGGAGCAGGCGGTTCACTTTCCTGCAACGTCCAGGGCGCGCGCGGGCGGTCGAAGCAGCGTCCGCGGGGCAGCGGAGTCGCCTCGGGAGGGAAAGCGCCCGCGGCGCTCGCGTGCCGCCTCCGCCAGGCGCAAATAATTGGCGGCCCGCTCGCCCCCCTCCCCACACCCTCCCTCTCATCATCGGTCCCTCGAGGGGGACCCGCTGCCTCAGAAACGAAATTTGGACCGGGCGGGCGGGTGGGCGGACGATTTCCCGCGTGCTCTGGCGCCCGCCCGCACGCGCGCGCGCGCACGCAGTGAAAGTGGCTTGATGGCCGCGCTCGCAATCACGCACGGGCGACTGGGCAGCTGAGGAGGATGCGGGGTTTCGGCGCGCTCGCGGTGCGCGACGGTCGATGGCCGGAAGGCTGGGCCAGGGCCAGGGGCGATGCCGCCGGGGAAAGCGGCCAGGGGAAGTAGTGCGGATGCAACCCACAGCGCCTTGGCTTATTGGAGAGGTGTTGTTGCCATTCTAAATATTTGAGTAAAAGGTGTTGGTTTTACGAACGGTTTTATATTTATTTCAAGAGTAATTGTGACTGATTAGACGCCATTATCAGATCTGATGCAAAGATTTAAAAAAAAATGATTTCTACTTGCTTATTTGACACCGTTTCTACAGAATTGTGTAGGTGTGGTCACAATACCAACCAACCCAAATGTGCAAGAAGGGATTTCTGTGTTTCGTTTTAAATACTTTGGTATCCGGAACGCGTGGATTGCTTACGATCGATCTACCACTATTATATCTAAAGGGAATATACTAAAATATTTCCTTCCTTCTGATAGATAATTCCGATAGATCTCTAAACTGTTTCATGTGGGCTATATTGACACTGTTTTGAACACACACCCAAACACACTAGGTCGCATACGATGCAGACAATGTAAAAAAACCCACTCTTGCAATTAAATGAACAGATTAATGAATAGAATCGTGAGCTCACGTAGACTTTTGGGGTTTTCTTTATACTGCAAATGGTCACTATTAAACCTTCGGCTGAAAGGGAGTTACGTATTTAATTAACTGTAGGAGGTAATACGAAATAAAATTATAGTGTTCGTATGTAGAGAACTCGACTCCTTTTTATTGCACGAAAGGAACGTTATCAATGTTCCTGACCCTAAAATACTAGAATTGCACCATCTTCCTTGTAAAAGAAAGTAAAATGCTGAAAAAGTAACATACTTTTGAACTTTCTTCAATGTTACAATCGTGCACTAAGAATCATTTCACTTTTATGACCATCAAAAATGTACGTTTGAAAGTATAGACACGAACTAGATAGAAATGAGCCCTAACAGAACAGAAGTAAACGACAATATTAACTCGTTTCAACCGTGTTATATAAACTGACACTTCACTGCGACAGTTTGCACTAAGGGTTTTGTACATAGCGTTAATTTTCAATAACTATTTTAAAACCCCAAGAGTATAAGTAATCACATATAAAGTATGTAATACCAGTAGTATTGGTTATGACAAACCCAATTACCGGGGACAGTGTGCAAAAACAAAAAAATCATGTTGTTTTCTGCTTACTTCAAGCATTAACGTTGTCTTCAGAACCTTAAAAGTTTTTCTGCGGTGTTCCCTGTCATCGGCACTCAGAGATCCCGCTCTTTTCACAAAAAGAAAATCGCGTGACCAAGCGGCTGCGGCTTCGTGCGACTGTCGACGGCTGCTCGTAAATGGCGTCTAAACAGACACATTATCCCGCTGCCGCCGCAGCCGCGGGCGCCGCGGCGTCGCGCCGGCGGATCCGCGCTCTGTTGCAGCGTCGGTCGGCCTTTTACGAGGCGCCGGAAGCGAAGTTGACGTTAACGGCGACGGAGGAGGAGGAGGCGGTAGCGTTGACTCCCAGGTGGTGACGATGCCGATGGTTTTGCCGAGGGCGGCATTGTTTTTCGTGGCTGAGGAGAAGAAGCACACATGGCGGTGGTAGCGTTGGTGGCGATGGTGGCGCTGTTGGTGATGGCGGCGTTTTTGGTGATGGTGGCACTGGTGGAGATGGTGGCACTGTGCCGCACGGAGAGAGCGACGCTACTACAAGAGATGGAGGCACTACTACAAAGGGTGGTGCTTTTCGAAATAGTTACGCTAAGGGTGATTATGGCTCTGATGGAAATGGTGGCACTAGTAGAAATATTGGCATTTGTGAAGATGGAGACGGTGATAATGGCGGCATTGGTGAAGGGTGTGGTTTTAATGGAGATGGTGGCGCTGGTGGAAATGGTGGCGTTGGTGTAGATGGAGACGGTGTGGATTGTGGGGCTGATGGCAATTGTGACGTTGGTGAAGATGGAGATGGCGAAACTGTTGGTGGTAATGGTGGGGATGGTGTTGCTGGTAAAGGAGGTGGATGTGATGAATGGTATGATAAGTGCCAAAAAGACGATGATGGCGGTGCTCACAGTGAAAGTAAAGGAGGTGATGGCTGTGATGGCAGTAACAGCGTTGTTGGAATTAATGACGATGGCGGTGATGGCGGTCATGGAGATGATCATGGGCGGTCATGGAGCTGTTCGCTTTGATGGCGGTGGTGACGAAAGATGGAGATGGCGGTGATGGCTATCGTGCGTTGTGATGGCGATGGTGGCGATACGAAAATGCTTGCCTCATCAGCGAATACGGGGACAAATGCCCGTCCGTGCTGTCGGTGAAAGAAGTTATACTGGCTGTCTCTTTTCATTGTGGGAATGTCTCTTGTCACTGACTGTGGCTGCATTATCTGTAGTGAAAAGTTGAGTGATGGTGGTGGCTTTGGTAGCGTGATCAGAAGTTAGTGACAGCTCCCACAATGTTTGTTTTCACAATAGTTTTTTGCAATAATTTTGGTGATAGCAATACGGTGGCGATCATGACATGCAATGGTGATGGCTTGGTTGGTGGTGATGGAGTTCAGCGGGCGGTCAGACGGCTTTAGGATATTTGAAGGCAGGCGATAAGGCCATGTGGCGTCGCCACTGGGAAATATTGCGATAATAAACGGGCGACTGTAACTCCCCGAACCGGTCGTAAGCTCAACCGACACACGTATGCGCAGGCGTGCCATTTCCTTGGCTTGGGTGTATCCGCCATGGCGAGGAAGTCATAACACGGTACGTTACGCAATAGGTTAATGTGTTAACTAGTGATGTATTGAAGCCTGATGTCTATAATGTTGAAGAGTGTGTTAAGTGACGTAAGAACTTTCTCAAACGTATTTGGATTTATGATTATTTAGGTGACTCGTCTTGTAACCCAAGCTTCGTGTAATTGATGACTTAAACATTTCTAGGAAGAGTGATATTTAGCTCTTTCCTCTTTTTTTCAGAATTTTGGATAGACATTTTCTTCGGCTATTTAGTGATACTGAGATATTATCAAATTTATAACGTTTACACATCTGCTATGGAAGTAACATAATTTATCTGATCAACTTACGTAGCTTCGCCCACAGCAATTCAAAGTAATCAAATCCCTTATTTAAATTGATCGATTGATTAGTGTTTCCTGGCGCGTCAACGTCTAAGCTTGGGAAGGCCGTTAGCCCCGTACGTAGTGCAGGTTTTCTTCTTGAAGAGTAATGATCTTCCCCGCTAAATGATGAGATCCGGCGCCGACCTTTCGTCGGCTAGCGAGTTTTTTCCCAACCACGTATCTCTCACCATCGTGGCACCGCCCCAGTCGAGTCGAGCTCTAAGCTCCCAACCGGTCTCAGGCATGTGATAATGTTGTGCATAAAAGTGTAAGTGCGGGGTGAGGATAGAACAAGAAAGGGGAAGGAAAAATTGCGCGCGGTCTGTGGCCCGCTTGTAACAGTACTGCTCCGGCATTCGCCGGGTATTGATAGGAGAAACCACGGACACTTCCAATATATCCAGTCGGCCTCTGGAATTCTTCCCCAGACAGAGGCTGAGCTCGACATAGCTATCTAACGTTTGGCGAAAATCCTGCCACCGTCGGGACTCCTGGTCGGAAGCACTGCAGTGACGTCAGTTGATATCCTGACCCACCTCTCCCGGTCCTTATTTAAGTGTTTTTCTTTGAAATCGCGATCCAAGTTTCATCATAGTAAATTTTTATAGTAATATTATTGACGTCAGTAAAAAATAGCGTTCGTTATCTGTCAGCATCATTCACAGTAGTTCTTGGAAAAGCGATCATCCAAACACCTTACATCTCGTGAATCGCGTGATCTAATATGAAACTCTCCCCAAGCCATTATTATGTGCACGAAGTTTTTTAACCCATATCCACTGATGTAGCGTTGTCTCGACTCATTTCCCAAATTGGACACGCGTCGTGCGTGTTATTGGTTACAAAAACGTGGAGCTGTCGGCGGACGTATGCGTAACGCTGGGAGTGGAGGGAGGGTCCCTCGTCGCGCACGGGAGCCGGAGAGCGCTGTGGGAGGAACGCTAATCTTAGAGTCGAAAAACTCGTTACCATCGTCCTTTGGCCTAAAAATAATTCGGTAGCCACAGCTTTATTTTACAAACGCGCTGTTTCGTTTGTATAAAATATGCAGCGGCATAATAAAAATAACCTCAACAAGTCTCAGAGGATAGTCTCGATATTTATTCAGACGAGGTACATTTTGTAATGAGCCAGAATAAATGATGCAGTGCGACTGGTTGAATGGTGACATTGGATTTGTTATTCTTTAGATAAAAATGTAAATTTCATAAAATATTATGAGAATTTAAAATGTAGGTTTTCCTTTTAAAATTTGAAGCTTGTATATTTAATAAAATGTCTTCATTTAAAATACTTATCAAACTCAGAGAAGGTGTTACGTGATCATATCATAAATAAAAAAATCAGAATCTTTGCAAATAAAATGTTTTTACTGAACAGGAGAGTTGCGTTAGTATCTTCGAGTTTTACTTACGAATAGGTCATCAACGTCTCTCATTGCTCCTATTCAAATAAAGAGTATAATTAAATTTTCCAACCATTTACAGTTATTGCTCTATTTAACGACTCAACGTTCATTTATAAGATAATTCGTTTTTATCTCGAATATTTACGTTTATGTTTCTTCATAAAATCACTCAACATGAGTGCTTAACTGCTTTTGAGCGGTGGTGGCGCAAAAGCATCTGATCGTTGGCTTCGTTTGCACTGAGCGAATAAAATGTGCGTCGGCGTAGGAAATCCCCGACGGGGCGAGGAGCACCGAGCGGAGTCGGCGCGCGGCCACTGCGCGGCGCAGGCGGCGCCGGAGCAGCCGCGTGGCGCCTTTCGCTCGTAAATTCAGAGAAGGCGGCGCGGCGGAGGCCGACTCGAAACGTGCGCGCGGAGATGGGGGGGGGGCGCTGCCTGTGCCACCACCTCCGCCTTCATCTCCTTCTCCGCCTACACTTCCACCTCCGCCTCCACCCCTACCTCCACCTCCACTTTTGCCTCTGCCTCCGCCTTCGCCTCGTCCTCCGCCACCGCCTCCACCACCTCATCCGCAACCGCCTCCGCCTTCGCCTCCGACTCCTCTGCCTTATTCGCCTCCACCCCCACCTTTGCCTCCTCCACCACCTCCGGTTCCTCTGCCTCCGCCTCTACTTCCGCGTCTGCCCTCTCCCCAGCATCCGCTTCCACCTTCGTCTCCGCCTGCTCCTCCGACTTCACCTCCACCTCCTCATCCGCCACCGCCTTCGCCTCCACCGCCTTCGTCTCCACCACCTCCTCCACCTCATTCGCTCCCGCATTTGCCTCCGCTTCCGTCTCCACCTCCTCCTTTGCCTTATCCGCTACTGCCTCCGCCTGCGCTCTCACCCTCGCCCTCACCATTGTCCTCACCCTCGCCTTCCCTTCGCTGTTGCTTCGTCTCTGCCTTTGCATCTGACACCACCCTTGTCACGCCTGATCTTCGCCTTCACCTATGTCGCCGCCTCCTGTGTCTCCGTCGCCGCTGCCACCTTCCCTTCCACCTTTTTCCCTTTCTCCTACGCTTTCCCGCCACACCAGCTCCAACTTCGCCTTCGCCTCCACCTCCACCCCTTTGCCTCCACTGCCGTCGCAGTCACCATCAGCACACCCCGCGCAAGACCTATTTCATCATCCCTACTGAACTGATCGTTGCACTTAACAAAGTCACCGTGACTGTAGAAGTATCATAAATACTACTTGAAGCTCCTCAGCCACCTATCTCTAACATTGATATCATCAGATTTACTGCTTCGACACCACAGTCGCGACGACCTCAACACCGCTTTTTCTTATTCATCCGCTACAGCTTCCGCACCTCTCCGCACATCTTCCACACACATCCGCATTCACCCGCTTTTGAAACTAATTACGCCACCCATCCACAGCTATTTATTTCTTGATTCTTGATTCGTAATGGTATAATTACATAGATACCAGCAGCATAAAAAAGTATCGATGAGCCGATATTTTCAAACCATGCGAAACGATGTTTCGAATGACCACCATTGGTAATAAACAATTTTAGAAAAAAAGTTATACATTTTACCTTGCAGAAAATTAAGAAAATTGACTATATCTACTACTATCTGTACATTTACTACTATAGTACATGAAAACCAAAATTTCAAAATGCGAAAAAAGAACGCGCTTGAAGTGTTACTTTGCTTGTAGCAATCGACTTATTACTATTATACTGGTCCGTAATGCAACTAGATTTTCTACATCAATACAGAAGGTTTGGTTTTGACACTACGATATTGTATATTGATATAAAAGTACCGACTGTAATAGTATAAAAAATCAAGTGTTTCGATAATTCAGTTATCGAAAGTATCGCAACGTCACTATCGATCATCCTGTGCCGAAAGGGGAGAAGCAAAACACGTCTCGCCTTTTACCGCTAATGAACCAGATGCAGGCGATCTTGTATTGAGTTTTTGTTACGATTCTGGAAATTTGTCTGGAAGTGTGTGCTTATTGAAATAAAAAAAGACGATAATTTAATTGCTTGATACAGTTTACATACTTTTTTAAAGAAGCAATTTCCTTAATTTAAGAATTAGTTGATCGAATCTATCCTTGATTTCGTCTAAAACCGCTAGAAAAAGCGGCGAGCGCTTGAGGTTCTTTAGAAAGAAAGCTTTATTTCGTGAATTATTATCTTGGAAGCGGCGCCGTAATTTCCGAACAAATATCGACGCGATCTGATTGCCTTTGAATTTTAAACCTTCCGTCTCTTTAGCATACCTTATTTTGGTGATTGATGCCTCTGTCTAAAACACAATTTGAGTGGTTGATTCTCAACGGTCATTTAGTAAACCGGTTTTCTCTAACATATTTAACACCGCCTTTGCATATTAAACAAAGAAATTAGGCTTCGGGAAACTTATTTACAACACTGCCGGGCAGACGTCATTCCTCTCAGAGCACTGCGACACCTCAACTAATGATATATCAATGAATAATACTTGCCGCCGCATGATTATAGTTTTTGATACATACTCGTACTTAGATGAATCACAGCGAATCGTTTTCGTTTTCCATTTCTATGAATATTGTGCCTACAGAAATGTGTTGTTTTACATACGGGAAGGTGTCATCAGGATGTTGTTTGTCGCCAGAGCGTTACTTCATACGATTTATGTCTAATTGCATAATTGCACTTTATCTTGTATGAATGTGAAAATGAGTATATTCTCATAGCTAAACCGCTTGAATCATGATCTTTTTACATTAAGCAATAGGTAGTTAAGAAATGTAGCATTACATTTGGGAATACCATTCTACATAAACTGCAGTCTTTTACCGTGCCAAGAAAGATTTATCGTTGTTTTTTTTGGTCGATAACTGAATAACGAATAGTTAGAGCAGTTCGATTTGCTTTGTTGTAACGTTCTTTTACAAATAGTATTTTATTTATTCAATCTAAATTTCCCATTAGTAACTACCGATAATAGTGAAACTGTTGGGAAACACGCCACGTGCATTGTCAATGGGATGTTTATTGCATTGTCTAATCTGGCAGAGACGCACATACAAGCATTATCTACAGGCCGCTGTGCACATACAGCAGTACTGTTACGTCCCAGCGGAACGGTGAGCCGGTGGATAATACCCTCAGGCCGCACGCAGTCCGGCGTGTCTTCGAAATAAAAGCGGTGACGAATTGAACGCACCCGCTGAGCGGCAGCTGTGCCTTGAGAGGGGCGCGTGCGGTCATCCCGTCCCCGATAGGGCGCGCACTGTCGCGCAGTGACTGGCGACATGACCGTTCCTTGAGCGCGTTCAATTTTTGCGGGACCATTTAACTCTTCAATTCTTTCAATGATAAACTCACTGTACGGACCCTGCCAAATGCCGCTACAAGCGTGACAAATATAGCGGACATACTGTGTTCTAAAGATTAAATAATCTATTTTACATTTGACTCCATACTATTTCGAACAATCAAAACTTCGCTGATTATCATCATTCATTGAGTGTTCATCATTATTTACAGTGTTTTGGAGCCTCATCAAGAGGGACTACAAAACAAGGAATACAAATTAAATGAAATTGAGATGAAATTAGGTAAACAAAAGATTAAAACAATTGAAAATGAAGTAAAAAATTGAAATAATGTAAAAATTCGTCCGAAACTGAGTAGCGATTTATCAGAGAAATGAATAAAGTTAATGAAATTATCAATTAATTTGTAGTACTTGATGATGAGTCAGAGCTAGGTCTTGCAACGTTGTACATAATGATGAATTCTGAATGAATGTTTGAAATATGGATTCCCTTAAATGTTATGGAATGAATGGTAAAAAAGGGATATGAATGTGACAATCATACAAGAAGTATGGAAGCATTATAAGGAATGAATAAGTTGCACAGTAAGTTTGGTTGCTCGACTAGACAAGACGAGACAATTCGATAAAGAAGCGTGAACAACTCACTAACTCGTTTATATTTTTTTTCGTAGCTGTATCAGCTATATTAAATTCTACTTGAGCAGAATAATGGATATGCAAAAAGTTAACAGAAGTTTGAAATAAAATCTAACATGATTCGGTTTTGAAATTTAACTTTACATTCAAACAGGAAACAAGATAACACTATATTATTTGGTTCGTATGAAATTAATAAAAAAACAGGGTTGGGGAGAAATTTTCAACATTCATTCACATATGTGCATTGAAGAGTTTCGTCTTTTGTAGGAACATTCAGAGATAATTTATTTCATCGTGGAATTGTTAGTCAAATTCATGTGAAGTCTCATAGTACTACACGTAAACACTCACACACGCAGTCCTCACACGCCCGCGCGCACCTACCCACACACCCCACATACTGGTAATTAGCGTAAAAGGGAAGTCGTAATACTACAAGAGAATGTTAGATAGTGAGATACAAAAGTGCAGTAAAATTAGCAACATATTACAGCGCAGCTCTCTTTTATAAAGAATGAAACAAAAAATTACAAATGTGTGAGCACGTCGGGGGAGTCTGGTGCTAACTTCACTTCCGTCACGTCGCAAGAGGGCGCTGTGCTTCGCGGGTTCCAGCGAGCGTCGGCCGCATCCACGCAACGTGACGTTATTTATGCTCGTTAGGCCTCTCAATTTGCGAGGTGCCTGCAGGGCGCGTTCTCGAATTCCTCCGGATGTTTTATTCCCCGGCCTCCTAAAACGATGTGGGGAATGTGAAACATTTCACGGCATCGCCATATGCCATTCCCTCGCTCCTGTTATGCAGAACCTCCACGATGGAACTATCATTTGGACACTGTTTAAGCTGACTTCTTTATCTAATGTGCAGTTTTTTTGTAGAAAAAGTTTGGTATGATGTGAAATTTCATCTATGTTGTAAACATATTCGGTTTGTTTAAAGAGATGTCACTATGAAAGCAATTTATTTAAAGTTTGCACGTTTGCAGGACTTTCATTCTGCTTCTTTCATAGAACTTACAAAAAATTTGAAAATGAAGAGGAAAAATATATTTCAATATTTGTTTTGCAAATTCTTTTTGAATACCGTTCACTTTACCTCAAAATTTCAAAAATTAAATTTCAAAATAATTGAACTTTTTGTATTCAGCAACGTTCAACGATATATTTTTATGCGTTGTGGTCATTTCGTTCAATTTTTGTTAAATGTTTTAAATTTTGATTCCCTGTCTGTGGAAATTAATATTTTAAAAGTAATTAAAGAGTCAATTAGCACAAAATCATTTAAAGTCATTCAATTTATCTCAAACTCACTATTTTGTTGTTTTGTTTGTAACCCTTTCCATTTCGAACCTGCCAAATGGTTTATCCACTCTTCGAATACAATAAAAAAGTCACTAAGGCATTTGATCCAGTCTTACATTTTTAACGCAATGAAACTAATCGTAGAAGAAATCATATTTCCTGAGAGAAATCTAGGTAAACTTAAGGGCGTATATTGAATTCAATGCGGCTATATTTTATAGATATACTTTCTAGATAATACATTAACATTCACTTTAAGATCATTTATTAAAATTAATACAATAATTAGTGATCTATCACATCAGTACATTTCCGAATCAAAAAACTATCATCTTCGGGAAACATCGCCGGATGTTGCAATTAGATTCGTATTATAATGAATAAGCACATTTATGAAATGTTTTCTTGGAAATTCTTATCACAAAGAACATAAATATTTTGACAGGAAAGGGATTTTGATTTACTACAAAATATTTCCACTTGTCTTGTAATGAATCAATGTTTTTATGATGATCACACAGTCGAAGATGACACATTGAATAAAACAATTTTCCTCTCAGTGTATACTTAAGAATGATGAATTAGAGAAGAAAATAATTATTTTGGAATCATTATACATGGAAATTCTTAAAATTAATGTTACATATTCATGACATAAATTAATAAAGTAAACACTGCATCAAAATACATCAGTGTTTCATGCAAATGCAAGTACATTAATGCGAGACTGGTTATTACGAGCTTTTTAACTTTCTCTTGTTTTTAACTTTAATAAAAAATATTTTGACGACAACAGAATTCTTGTTTGCATGTGTTTACTTCATTTGGATAGAACGACCGTTGTCACTATAACAAACATGGTGACATCGGTCTTGTGCAACATTCGAATTAAATTCCAGAGCTCTCGTTATGGCTGTTGTTAATGCAGACCGCGCATTAAATGACCGTTACATACGTCTGATACACAAGATCGTAAACTTCTGGGAAAACTACCTGCAACTTCAGCCAAAGCCAGTCAAAAGAGGATACCTGAAAAATATAAGGAACTCGCTAGGGCAGTGGCTGGCAGGTGACTGCAGATCAGAAACGGTCGGTAGACAGGTTCAATCAGCCCCGACAAGATTGAAAAATAACTGTGACTATATACGAGTATTTCTTTAAACAGGAGCCAGTGAACTGAAAACCGCGTGTGTTAACATTAAAGAAGACCAAACATTTCACAATTCTCAGGTTACTGAGGTTTATAGTTAATAGCTTTTTAACCGTAGGTTTGGTCGTATTCCGTTTCTTCTTTTAGAGTTTGCCTTTTAAATTTTCAATCAGAACTTTATTAACTTCATTCTTTTTATGACTGGTCTTCCTATAAAAACCTCGTTTTACAAAAATATGCGTTTTAGTCAAATGTATTTAAATTTTTAAATAATTTATTTCGTACGTATATTTGTATTTTTTTAATCGGGCAACTTTTATATGAAAGAAGACAACGGTCATTAAAAATTTCAGAATCCAGCATTTGGATTCCTGATAATATTACAAATTACACATTTGCAATTGAACATTTAATTTGTATTGAACCTTCGATCATGAGAACCGCATTTCTACTAGCAACAATGTAACCACGTACAGTTTTCACTCATTTTTTCCGTTTCTTTTCATCATTGTCAGCTTTCTTTCATACAAAAGCCGGCCAGTTTTGCCCCGTTCCTACGTCCGTTTACCCATTTCTTCGCTACAGGGAACCTCTAAAAGGACGCGAGGGGGGCGCCAGCCGGCCGCCAGACGCCAGCCGGGCAGCGCGGAGGCGCGTCAGCGCGAAGTTCGAGAGCCCAACGGGACCCCCAATTATTCCGCCATCGCCCGCTACGAGCGCGAGAGTCGCCTTCTCGTCTGTAGGGCGCGGGCGGCGGGTGCTGTACCCTGCAGCCAGCCAGCACGCTATGTGCCATGCCTTCACAAGGCTGACGAAGCGTTTTGCGGGTTCACTACTGTCGGGTACAGGAAGCAAAACTAAACGCGAGACACAATTTGTACTGAAGTACGTAAGTAATATTAATGGTTAGAATATAGCTTTTTTTCAATTTAAGCACATCCTCTTTCATATACTCATTGCATACTCAACAAAAGTCCTCCATCACTACGTGTGCTACTGTAAACGACTCGGCTAGCAGCAACGAGATCGGTAATAGAACGGTCATATGTCTTCTCGTTTCTCTTGCGTCCTGTAGTTTGTCGTCTGTTGATAATGAGGCAATCTGGAGGAATGCAAAGGTATGGAATGCTCGAGCGGTCCTTTTTCACTGAGAAATGATTATGTCGGAATGGCAAATGCATCGTAATGGAGATATTATGGAATGAATTGCAGAAGATACGGATGATCCACGCGGAAACACGTCACACACTTGGTTCACATATTTCAAGTGTGATAAACCCACTGAAATTGGCAAACTCTAAAACACATAAAGGGAAGGCGTGTGTCTTAGGCACTTGATATCCGACCGTCTCACTAGATTGATAATAAACTATTTTTTTATTATTTAAAAGTTTCTTGTGTTTACTTTGCTTTTGGGAATTACGTGCAGGATACTAATACTTCTACGTCCAAACATAGAAATTAATGTAACTGTTTTTAGGTACGGATTCATTAATACTTTTATCTAATTAATTTGACTTAGAAAATGAAATCGGTCAAGCGCAAGTCGCACAATAAAAAATAAGTATTTTAATGAACCTCTTCATAGGTTTAAGAAATGTACCTTTTAGAAGAACATATCTTTTAGAAGAACTGTCTGTATATTTGTAATACATCAGGTTTATGTACTTCCACAACTTATATTTTTAAGTGATTTGATTTAATTGTAGGGTGATTCTATAAAATTTGAGATTCATAAAAATAATTAATAATTGAAAAGAGAATGTACATGATAAACCTCTATTTTGTGATGAAATTTACATGACGTTTTATCATCAGATTTTTCGAAATCTGTTGCATCTTAAATGACGTCTGTTTGCTCAGGTTCGATAATTGAATATGGAAGTTAAATAAAAATGAGGTGATTGTTATAAAAGAATTTGTTTACATATACAAATATGCAGTCTTATTTTCGTAAGAAATTGCTATTTTTTTAGTTCCTAACAAACACGATTGGTTTCTTTTTTGTCCGCTTGTAATGAATACTAAATAAAATGTACTTCTCCAAACACCATGGTATTCGATCCGCGTTATAATGAACATTTATTAATTTAAACGATGACTGAATGCCTTTTGATGCATCAATTATTATGCACAGTGAAAAGGAGGCACAGAATAAAGTAGCTTTAGAACGACCCGCATTATGAGACGACAGGCCACTCATCGCAGTGTCACCCACCTGCGGCGCACCTGACTCGCGAGCAGACGTTAAGAAAGAGAATTAATAAGGGGGCAACGCAGATGAATCCCCGAGGGTTGCTCGAAAAGACAAGCGCGAGCAATGCTCACCCGGAGTAACAGTACAGGGCGGGTGGGCCATCCATCTTACCTTGGCGTGGAGATGACTGGTGACCGCGGGTGACTGCGCCGTCTCCAGCGCCGTCGGCGAAGCTGGTACGGCTCGCGCTGGAACCTTGCGATGACGCGGGTGCACTTCCTATATTAGGGGTTCACTCAATAATTAACGAGGGGAGGAAAATGGAGTATTTTCTGGTCGGTGTTCCACACAGCTTCTTTCACCACACTATCTTCTTTGATCTTCTTAGGCGAAAGCTGATTCGCGGATATCCTTCGTGGAAATTACGAGGTTTTTCGTCAAATAAGAAAACAATACTATCACCTATGGAATGATATTTTGTATCACTTTTGGGGGGGAGGTCGCTGAAATAGGATTGTAAGGAAATGTAAACGTAATAAGGAAAACCGTACTGCGTTGCAGTAATGCTTGCAACGATGAACCAGAGCAGGTAGTCACCAGTGCTTGTCGATCACCAATGCTCCACGTATCTTCCAATTGTTCAAAAGGCGAGTTCACTCCAAGCAACCACAGTCCCAATGTCTCGCAACCACACACTCGTGCCCGAACGCGCAAACTAAGCACTCGTCTTGTTTTCTTCTCCTTCGTCTTTTTTTTTCGCGAAAAGAAAGTGTGCGTCCAATCCTTGTAATTTCAACGCGTAAATTAAAGGATTGCGGTTCCGCAGAGTGCCCGCACTGCGGCGGCGCACGCGTGAGGGACGCGGGGGAGCGTGGCGGGGCGTCGGTCATGAAAATGCATGCGGCCGCGTCGTCGGCGCCGCCCCCACCTTCACCCGCCCGCTCGCGAACCCACGTCGCGCGGACCGCGCGCTCTCTACGTTCGTTAACCGAATTAACAAACAGGAGTCGCGCCGACCGCAGCTTAATAGGTTCACACCCCGCGCTTAGGCCCTCTTGTTTCTTCTTCTCCTTCTTTGTTTTTTTCTTTTCGCGATGCACGTTCGCAGTTGTAAGGGTTAACCAATTAACCCTCTTAATTCTATGACGCAGCGTTGCTCACGTACGATATTTGATGTTAATAACGTCGAGAATGCTCGTTTTTTCTTGGCGCTTACCTCTGAATTCCAGTTGGAACTCGCGGTTGGAATGAGATAATTGTTAGAGATGCTTGCACGATTCACAATCGCGGGTTCACAAAAGTCACTGGCGCGTGAATCCGGTTGGGGTTATTAAGCATATGTACGTTAGTCTCGAAACAATGCAGTCATTATCAGTCTGTTTATATCTTCTTTTTCACCTCGTTCAAGCAACAGCACGACTGAGTAAGGGATTGAATGACGAGCCAATGTTCTTTTGTTCTACGTTCTTGCGCTCGGCGGGAATAAAACAGTTGAAGACGCCGAGTAAAGCACCGATTTTAACAACTGTAACAGGCGAGGAGTTGTGATGTAGGTGAGAGAGGATCGTATCGGACTGTTGATGGCGAAGTTCCTTCGATAATTACCGTAACAGTACATTTACGGCCGGGAGCCCCCGGAAAGAATTCTGCTTCCGGAGGCGGCGCGTTACTGGATCAGTGCGGCCTCTTGTGTCCCGCTAGGCGGCTGGGTGGGTGCGCGCGGCACACAGACCGGATGCCCGGCGGAAGGATGCGCGAGTGCTCGGTGCCTCTCAGTTCCGCTGCGAGGGCGACCTTCGAGGACGCGTGAGACGGACGCACGAGTTAGTGCGCTGCGAGGCGGAGGTGCCGGCGTCGACACCCGGGACCTCCCGCGGCAAGCCGTTTGCAGCGCGCCACTCGCCGCCTTATTATAGTAATCAGCGCGGGGAGGGTCCGGGCAACTCCCAGACTCCTTATTTGCTGCGGTGGATGGAAATGAATGGTCTATAAAATTGCGGAGGATAGGGGGTTTGAGGGGCGTCGTTCCACAGTATGGGATGACAAATTGCTGGAGATGCAGACGCGAAAAGGTGCAGATTATGACTGTTCTTCTCATGAAAAACAAAAAACTTCTTATGGAGATATATTGCGATTCAGAAGTTGGCGTTTCAATATATAAGAGGTAAATCGATTTCTATGAGAGTTCGATTTTCTATGAATAAAGCGATGTACTGAACATAACAGTTCGATATTTTTAAAACTATCACGGAAAGCGGAGAAATTCTGTTGATTAGTAAAAACATCAATTTCCATAAATGGAATGTCAATCACTTCTTCGCACTGAATCACTAGCTGTTTCTTCTAAATGGCTTCTCCGAACAGAACAATGCAACACAGTTTTTTTAATCACTTTCGCGTCGACGGCTCACTTGTCAAGCGTATCCCAAGCGGCGTTGTGACCGTCACTGACACTGCAGACCACAATCAGCCACGACCAGTCTCTTCACAGTTTCGCTCCAATCCAATCCAATCGACTACACTGGACGTCGCGCCGCCCCCTCAGGTTCCGTTCGCGCAGATCAGCCTCGCCAAGGGCCTTCGGGATTTTGTCTCCAATCCAAGGGATCACAGTGGACGTCGCGGCGGCGCCAGGTCCCGTTGGCGCACGCGTCGCACGCCGCGCGTCGTCGCTTCGCGTCGCGGTGGAGGCAGACGTCGCCGGCGCCGGCGCGGTGGGTTGACTGCGCGTGCTGCCGCGGCTCGCGCGGGTCCCGTTGGCTGCGCGGCGGCGCAGACGCCGACGAGAAGAAGAGGAAGAAGGGGAAGAAGCAGAAGCGGGAGCGGCGTCGCAGGTCGCGCTGGCAGCGGCCGCGGCGGCGGCGGCGGGCGTTGCGTCCGGCGGGTTGGACGCCGCAGCGAAGACTGGCGGCGGCGGTGGCGGCGGAGGCGGAGACGACGGTGCCGCCGCCGCCGCCGCCGCCGGCGAGAGATCTGGGTTGGTCGACGCGCGCCGTCCGCCGCCCCCGCCACAGCCGCGTAACGCCGCGTTGCGCCGTCGGGACGCCTTTTATTTTATTTTCATTTTCTTTTTTTTTTCTTTTGCGCTCGGTGAAATGGCGGCGTCTAGGTCTATTATATTTAGTTATCTTATTTCGAAGTTTTGTGTTGTTTGACAAATTTTTGTTTTCAGAAACACGTACCCGTTGAGAGAGGTTGAGTAGTGTTTCTCCTTGTGTGTGGATAACTAGTAGCTGCAATATATTTTTGACCATATATCACAGTGTTGTTTTGATTTGTTTCCGAATAACGTGGTTTATTTAATGTTTTAAAGAAGAAATATTTAAGGAATGCAATCTTTTGTAGTTACTTTAATTCTGCGAAACATTTAGAAACAGTTTGTAAGTTTTTTGTAATATTAACGCAATTTTAATTATATTTCCTATTAATTTGAAAAATTCCATGACAAATATCAGTGCTGCCAGAGTTTTAAAACAAGGTAATTTTTTAAATTTCTTTTTTCTCTTTCTTAAATTCACTGGATTGCAGTATTGCAGAATTGGGTATATTACGTGTGTGCAACGTTTAAAGATTTCATGCACTTATCAGAGGCTTGATATAATCTTACAGTCGATTGTCGATTCCGTTTTGTCTGTGCAGAATAGAGGCATGTATGTGGTCTTTTTCGCCCCTGCTCCACCTGCTGCTCTTCCGAATCTCGTGTCCGTTATACAAGGTTTCGGTCCTCTGAAATTTCTCCTTCTGTTTGCATAACGGTGGTATGAATTTGGCAATTTCTTCTGAAGTGTTTCGGATAGTTTCTGTATAGAGTACTGTATTTTAAGTGATAACCACGAACAAATTTGTAGAATCTAATTTTCACTGGAAGTAATACTGAGAGACATGCAGTTTTGGTGTTTTTTTATACAAGTAGATTTATCATTTTTTGGTGTAATTGTTTGCAGTCAATTCCATTTTAACTACACCAAAAATAATTCATTTGGTTAAGTTTGGTTTGGTCAAGTTCTCTGTCGCACTTATTTTTTAAAACCGAAATCAAAATTACCCTTATATGAACAAATATTTATTTTCGTTAATATAAATAAATTAAATTATAAAATTAAAAATAATATTACTGGTGCTTCGTAGTTCCTTTATTTAATAGCTGTGAATGCTCATTTATAAAATATTTTTTTTGAAAGACGTAATTTGGATGAGTGACAAGTAACCTGAAAAGATTTCTCGTACTCCAAGTGGATGTGTTGTTGCAGCGTCGTTTCTCCTGTGAAATGTCCGTTATTAAACTCACTAATTGTCACGATGTTTTCGTTCCGCTGTCTTCGTTCTAACTGCTTTTATCGTGAACTCGATGTTATTATGGTAATATTTTGTTACAAGCTGCTGGAAGTAAAGAGGACAGGTTGGCTAAGTACTGGTGGTTTGATGGGAAGCGAAGCAATTCCATTCTACTTAGTGACATTTCTCTTGCGGATAAACTAATGAAATAGCAGAAAGTTACACTTTCAGGTTTATTAATGAACCTTTTTGAAGAAAGATTTATTTAGAATTTCATTATCGAATGTTTTTTTCATAATTCATTCCTGTAAATGAAAACTTGTTTTTAAAAGCAATATACTCAGAATATAGAGCATTGTCACGTAATTTAATTGATATTACTTGCAATACACAAAACCATTTTTTGAGACTATTTCTATGCTTCTTTGCACTGACGTCAAAAGACAAAATGTATTTATTAATACTTTCATATGTTTTATGGAGATTCTCCAGTCTTGAGTTTCACGGAAAGTTTAGATCTGTATGCTTGTATACTACTGAATAATTGAAACTATATGTTAAAGTATTATTTCCTCATTATATTTATAGTTATTTAATAGTTTTTTAACAATACGCAAATTGCATTATGTATTGCAAACAGACCAGTCACTTACAGCATATATTACGAAAATCAAGTCCTCTAGAGGGAGAGAGAGAAAATTCAGATAGAGAAGCTTTCACCGTCCTTCAAGAGAAGAAGTCACAATGTGTTCCCATTATCGAGCTTGTTTTCTTCACCTTTGCTCAACGACGTAGTTCCTTATTTGTTGAGCAAGGTGCTCTGTAGAACAGTCAGTTCCTGTAGTTTATTTAGTCCATTTCCCACAATGGCTGTCTTGTTTCGCGCTCTGTGACACACTGCATTAGCACTCACGTCTAAATGACTCGCGTTTAATAAAATAAATATTTCGACACGGATAAGACGGGGTCATTTCGCACGCGGAACTTGTACGCAGATAGCCAGTGAAGCAAATGTAGTGGGACTGCCTAGGATAAGCTCGCATCGAAGATACACATCCATTTCGATTAAAGAAGACTAACATGTTCGCCGAGCCTTACTTTTAAACTCATTCACAAACATTTTACGCTTAATTGTGTGAATGAGTACATGTCTATCTGATATTTCAAGTTACTGTAAGGAAGCAGCACATGCTTCAATGTTTTGTTACTGTTCCATGTTGCTTTTTTGTATTTATATTGAAAAAAGTATAAAACAATGGATATTAATAATGCTTGCGATAACACGATGCATCCTATAATACCTATTCAAGTGATGACATTAAGATTATTTTGAAATGAATAATTACAATTAATATTATTAAAGAATTATTTTAGGAGCAAGTTCTTTATTTGCTTTTATTTTTAGGATAGAAATAGCTCTTGTCAATCAATTCATTGCAAGGCGGAGTTCAATAAATGCAAAAACTTGTTTAAATATTATATCACTCTGAAAACACTATGTGAAGAGTTCGTTGTAGAAAGTTATCTTACATTACCTTTTGCCTCAGGTCAATGGCCGTTGCAAAGTATGAAGTTTCAACTGATGAAGGAGATTCACATTTCGACACGAAACGACTACAAATTTCTAGTTTCCCTCAATGACATTTACGCAGGCAATGGCCAATCTCTCCTGGGTTTGGGAAGAAGCATCGGCCAAATGGCACTGAATGTCACATGTTTGGGAAGATAATTAATGAAACTGGCCAGATTGCTCACTTCATCACATAAAACGCAATACTTTCGTATATGTAAACATCTTCCCATACTTGTTCATATTCACATATACTCTGATACATATTAATATATACATTTACATATAGAATTTTGGAGAAAATAAACTTTTGTATAGATTAGCAGAGGAGGGTCGAGGAGCAATGAATTTCTTGCAGATCCTTGCACTGACAAGCACGGATTCAAATACAAGTATTTCATTTCAATTGTTATTAAAATGACTGGCGCCGCATGAACTGTTTGAGTATTAAACGAATTATAGACTCAAACACAGATATTTGCACTTGATTAAAAACTTGTATTGATTTTTGACGCGCGCTGGTGGAAATTCAAATTTTGAATTAAAACTATAGAACATAAAAAAGTAAGCATTAATAATGTTCTCTTTACCAATTAGATTCTTAGAGGATATTTGAAAGCGTGTTTAATATAATTCTGCTTAAACTACTGGATACATTGAATTTCCATCAGAATTCCCAAATTAGACGTTTATGATGCTTTATATCGTTAACCGAGAATTCATTTCTTTCGTAGATGATGGCAATTCCGTCCCTGAATTTCTTCTGTAACCACAGTTCCATAATGCTTATCTTACGAAATTCTATTCTAGATTTCAAAACCTCATTTCCTCTTTGATACTTTTATTTTTACTTGTCAATTCGCCATTCCTTATTGAAGTTTTATTTGCGGCTACAACTTGTTCCCTTGACAACCTCCGACATTAACAAGTAGACACTGTCTAGGTATGAAACATATCTCGTTAGCTAAGAAACGCAATCTCTTTTGGATACAATCAATAAGTTTTTTCTTTTGTTGTTCTCCCGCGACATAAAAATAAAGTAAAACGTGCTGTGAAAATAGTCATATGAGGTATGTATATGTGTGTCTCACATTATTGTGTTGGATCTTCCTGCAGTATATGTGGAATGTTGAGGTGGTGTTCACTTCTCTGGCTCAGAGATCTCGGTATTGGCCAAATGTATTCTAAGGAAAACTTGAAACTTTCACTGAAATCTGCAAACAGGTTAGGAAAGGAAAAAAAGACTTAAAGTGGAGTCACCCGTTGGTCTTTCAAGAGACGAAAGCGGTCCTCAAACGGTAAATTCGACGACCACCGTCGCCATGACAGGCGAATGTCCTCGACCGCCGTCAGGTCCCCGCCGCAGTGGCAGTGATGCCGTCGATGGTGGTAATGGTGGCGAAGGTGACACCGACGGTGGCCACGGGCACTGTTGCAGCAGTTACGGTGACGACAGTGGCGGTTATGGTGACTATAGTGGTGTTGCTGTCGGTGACAGTGGTGATGGGATAGCGGTTACGGGTTTTGTAATAGGGACAATGGTGGAGGAGGGGACGCTGATAGTAATGATGGTTTCGGTAATGATTTGCAATATCGTAGAGGCGGTGACGATGCCGATAGTGACAGTAACGCTGGTGGTGGTGGAGGCGGTGGTGGTTTGGGTGTTCGTGAAGGTAGCGGTTTTGATAGACGTGGAGGCGGTGGCGGTTATTTTGGAGATGGTGTTGGTGTTTGGTGATAGTATTGGTGGTGTTAGTGTTGTTGGTGTTAGTGTTGTTGGTGGTAGTGTAGTTGGTGATGGTGGTGGAAGCGGTGGTGGTGTTGATGGGGTAGTGGCTGCATTGGTGGTGGTGGTGGTGTTGGTGTTGATGTTGATGGTAGTGGGAGTGGTGTTAGCGTAGGTGGTGTTGGCGGTGGATGTGACGGTGGTGGTGATAATAATGACGGTGTTGGTGGAGGTGTTGGTGATGGTGGTAGTGGTGGTGCCGGTGGCTGTGGCGCAGGCGGTGACGTTGGCGAAGGCGGCGATGGATGGTGATGGCTGCGGCGTCCCCGCGCCAAGCCCAGGCCCAGGCCCGGTCGGGTGGGTCCTGAGTTCCGGTCCGGGCGGTTGGCCACCGGTTCCGCAGTTGGGCCTTCGGTAGCGCGCGGCGTAGCGGGACGGCGCGCAGCCGGGCTGGCGGCGGGGAAGGGGGTCTCGCCCCACCCCCACCCCCCACAGCACCTTGCGCGCCAACTGGGTCAATTATCTCACTCACCCGCCCGCGTTATCGCCGCCGCCTTTCTCTCTCCCCTCCGTGATTCGGGTGGTTCCACTGCGCGGGGCTCCTCTTTCGTTTCCAATGCCCTCCTCCCCCCTCAAACCCGTCGCGCGCTTCGCCTTTGCTACATGTAGTTGCATTCCCAAATAGAACCAGTGGGCATGCGCGACTTACCGAAACTTTTCCTCCTGTTAGTGTCACTGTTAATTACTCGACAAATATTTACATTTTTCCAAAATATTATGACATCATTTGAAAATCTAGCATGGAGAGTACATTGCATTGACAAATAAATATCTGGCTTTAATATTGGAGGAGTAGGAGAAATTAAAAAATAAATTTGAGCTTTGAAATTTTCAAAATTTTACAGGTTTTAATGAAAGTCAGAACTTTGTCATTTTTATAGCTGCACTTTCTTCTATTCAGGTAAAAAATAAAGAAAAACATATTGAGTTATTTCCCAGAAAATTTTGAAACTCTCACAAGGGTTTCATGTAATGCATCTCAAAAAATTAAAATGTCTTAATTATCTCCGGAACGACACAACTAGTTTATATTGCTAACGTATTTACTCAGTTTCAACTCAAAAGCTTCTAATCTGTCATGAGTCATGCTTGACATATTCATCTATCCATTCACTCATTCATTCATACATACATACATGCAGACATATATCCCGATTTTCGTGTACGAAATTGTGTGTGTCCCCTATCCGCCTGCTCCAGTGTTAACAAATTTTAGAAAAGTGCTAATAGATTTTAATTCGTACAGTCTGTGCAGCCTTGTAGCTTAAGAGAACCACACGGATTTTTCGATCACAAATGTATGATCGAATTGTTGAATTAATCATCATAAAATAATATGTTCTTTAAAATTATATGATATAAATAATATTTTTCTTCATTTAGTTATAGTGAGTTTTAAATCATAATCAGTATATTTAGCCCCAAAAAAGTTGAATATACTCGTATATTTTATATAATTATCTGTTGTTTCCTGGGTATATATTTTCCCCTGAGTTTTTTTCGGCTTCTGAAAAGTGCACGTGCAACATTAAGGAGCAAGCTTCTGATTTTGAAAGTTATTCTTGCTTGCTTCCTTGGCGCGTCTACTTCCAAAGTCGTTAGTCCCGTAATTGTAGTGCATCTATTTATCACCAGAGATAATGATCTACACAACGTTATTCTACACCGCCGATCAACACGTCGGCTTCCGTGTTTTCTCCGACCAGGTATCTTACACCAGTGAGGTGCAGCCCCAACTGCGACAAGTTATTAGCTCCTGCCTACGTGGTAGTGTAGTGCATATAAATGTCAGTGTGTAAGTGTAAGTGTGTAAGGAGTGAGGATAGGGCAAGGAAAAAGAGGAAAAGGTGCGCGTCGTCCGCAGCCCGTTTGTTACTGCCCCGGCATGCGACTGGTGTTGATCGGAGGAACCACATACAACTACCGATCAGAGCAGCCGGCCGCTAGAATTCTCCTTCAGACAGCGGCTGAAATCGACTTAGCTATCTAGCTTGTGCCGAAAATCCTGCCACCGTCGGGACTCAAACCCTTTCAGAGGTAATGCAGTGGTATCAAATGTCCTGGCAATGATAACAGCTGACATTAATGCTGTCCTGAGACACATAAGTCGCAATATTCTTGCTAGAAATTATACCGTGAAACCAACACGCATAACCACTCTCATACGAATACATCCATTTTTATGCGATAATAAGATCACTTTCTAACGTGTACATAAAATTAGTGTCCAATATCGTTTTTTGTTCCTATATAATATTGGAATGAAACTATTATTAACTTACTAACAATTACGTATTAAATCTTTGTGATTTTGATCGGATAAAAAATTCATTATTGATGAACAATTGACTTTTTGACCAAATATTGCACTTTTGAGAAATTATTCTATTATGTCATCAACTATACAAAATATATTACTATTATATATTCATAAACTCTAAAAAATAAGTAAGTGTATTCCGAATTCTTTCATGACCATTATATATAAAATATTTTTAATTAATTAATTTATGTATATCTAGTTTAAATTTTTAGAGTAACTCAAATTACTTGGATACGTTTGCGCTGAAGAAATCAGTGGTGGGTGTTATATTTTACAATATGTTTGCCAAAACTCGCAAATAAACGAGAGTATTTATTTATTTTATCCATAAATTACAAGAATTATTATTTCTCCTTATTTCAGCATATACTAAGTTTTTAGTGGTGCTTAAATTCATGGCCCTTAACACTTGAACAATTCTAAGAAATACTAATCAAATTTTCTTGAGGAGCGAATGTCACTCTGATTCCTTACTTAAAAAAACATCGCTGGCTAATTAATTTATATAGGCTGGTAACTACATTTGACTAGGTAGTTCCATGAGAACTTTCCGTACTTGGAAAATCAAGGTTCTAAAAGTTATAATAGCTTCATACCTGACCCCAAATTCGATGCCTCTGAAAAGCCGTGCTTCGAAGTAGTGATCCGGAAAACAGAACATTCAAAAGAGCAATAGAACATTCAAAAAGTAGTTGTTATGTAGATTATAGCATAAAAACATAACTCGTGTTCTTTCAGGAATAAGGAAATCGGTTCTGAGGTATCTATTACTTCAGTCCAAGTAATCACCGACATTAAAGTGCTGTGGTGTAATGTATGTTGCCGTTTACATTTGTGCTTGTTGATTTTCCTGTTACATAATTTATGGACTTTTTTGTCTTGTTTTGTCTCTTTGACTTTTCTTGATACACTACTGAGTGGTAATTCCCTATCTAATGGTAGAACACTTTCTTGCTTTTGTGGCGATTGTTTCTTATAAATGGTACAAAATTATCATATTTCCTTACTGCATTATATATTGAGATAATAGTGTAATGTAATAACAATAATATTAATATTTATAATAATAATAATTAATAATACATTTTATTTGCTTCAAATTGTGCGTGAACTACTTTTCATAAATCTGAGTAAACACACCTTCACGCTAGTTTATATCGATTATATCTAAGAGAAATACGGCATTAAATTCATATTTATGACATTGGTAAGTTGGCAATGAACAAGATGTGCTTTCTTCTGCTTCCTCATTACGAACACTGCTCTCATTACTTACCACTTGCAGGAAACAGGAACTTTGCGATTTTGTGCTAAAACGAGCTGCGTCGGTAGGGAATCGGAGCACGTTTCCTTAAAGTCAGCTGCCCACGTCGCGACTGGCCGCTTCTGTAACCGGTAAACTCATTAACACCTTTCGGAACCAGATGACAGCGCTAGGGTCAAGGCCATTTTGATTGGATTGTGGATGGGAGTGTTGCCAGCGGAGCTTTGCACGAACGGAGTGACCCAGATGTTGGTATTCGTAGCACACGGTGTAACCTATTTACTTCCTTTCTCTACTAGAGGGAAAACAATAAGCACGTTATTACAATTCCCAAACAACTTAAATAGCTTCAAAATTAAAAAAAAACACATTTATTCACGTCACAACTTTTGCGACGTACTTCTAGTGCATTGCACTCGATTGTCCAAATCTTTAAACAGTGTTTTTGTATTAAATATATGAAATGATAATGAACTTTTTAAATGTGTATGTTAACTAATGACAACTATTTTTTTAAATTTTGAAGAAGTTACAAATTGTTTTGTTGAGACAGATTGACACATTATGTCAATTCCAATTTTTATTTAAGTAAAACCTGTTATCCTTAAAAAAACGCTATTATTTTGTTGGAATGTGGACATCAGAACATACTTGAGGGATTAAGTGGAACTATAAGATTTCAGACACCAGGAAATGCAGCAAATTTATGCCAACATGAAGCCAAAAGTGCGTTTCATTATCTGGTTCCGTAGTTGCATGTACAAGAGTACTAATTTCTCGTATCCTGTATTACAATCAAACCTGTCTTCTGTATCTTCATCGCCTTGCACATTGAGCTGCACCTCGACTACCTATTTTCATCGCGTATTACCCCGTTTTTTCCTGAAAATACTCATTTCATGCTTGCATTGTGACTGTCTTCACCTGCTGTTCTAGATATTACTGTCAGATCATAAGAAAATAAGTATCTTGAAAAATTATTCTTACAAAGTGAAACAGACAGGACAATAAATATTAATAATTAACTTTTAGAAGTATTACTTTACTAGTGATTTGCTTTACTTGCTATGACTAACGTATTACTATGAGTTTTTACATGCAAAATTATAACAAAAAGTAAGGCAAGATATTTTATTTTCTGATGCTACTTTTTAGTACGATTCAAATCAGTTAACATAGTTGTTACTTATGAGTCACTCCACGTCAAATCGAACACCGTTTTGACCTTAGGTGTTGATTGAAACTTTGTGAATGTGTTTTGAGGCTAAAAGAGGCGTAGATGTTTTTGTTAGAATTTAACTTATTTATTTTGGAATTTATTCCGTATAAAATTTTCCGAAAAACCGCATGCACCAACAAATAAAAATTCTTATTTCTCCTGCCACATTGATCGTATAGAACTGTGATTAATATCAAATAAGCTCAAACACAGTTATTTAAGATTATTTATAGTTGAATTTAATTTTTAAATATCAATAATTTATTACATATCAATTACAAAAATTTCAATTTTCAAAAATTTCGCAAAAATAAAATTTCATTTTAAAACAATACTATATTATCAGTCTAATGAATTACACGTGCGCAAAATTTTAAATTGGGATATTTATAAATAACGTAATTTAAAAAAAATATTAATTGTCGACTTTCGCAGACACATAGTGTACTCGTGGGATGTTTCAACTTCGAACAGTGGAGATCGGAATGAAACGTAGTCTGCGTAATCTTAAAACATTTTTAAATGTCTAGGTACGACAACAGGTTATTTTTAAACCCGTAGCTTTGGAATAATGTTTTGTTTTCCGATTGTTATTGGTAACTGGTTCTGAAAATCGAAGCCCACATTCTGTCATCAGTGGACCCTGCGCGGGAAATTCATACGGCTTTGCCAGACTTAAACAAAGAGGTCATTCTTCGAAATCCAGAATCTGCCAGAATCTGTTTCTGCCAGAATGTGTTTAACTTTTCGTGAGTTCGGTCCCACTACAGTCACGTGAGAATGAGACACATACTGTGCTGTCAGGCAGATCTAATTTTATTTGTTACAGTGGGCTAGGTTTACGTGCTTCAAGTGTAAACCGTGTTTTCTGCAGGTTTTACATAATTTGTGTTAAACTGATAACACAATGAGTAATATCAAGCACCCAAGACATGACTTTAATATTAATACATTCAGTCTCAAAAATCATTGTGATATATATATATATATATATATATATATATATATATATATATATATATATATATATATATTGTGACGTACCTGATTGGCGGTACTTTTCACTGCAATAAAATTTGGAAAGGACGGGTGTCTTGTCTCGTGAATGGGTCTCTTAAGGATTCGGCAATACATTGGCAAATCAGAGTTAGAATATCGTCTGAACACAAACACAATTTATTCTTAAAATCACACATTCTGTACATTATCATACATACAATTACTCCCCGTTTTGGTATCAAAACTCAGTTTATAACTAGATTTCACCATACCTCGGGCCTCGTGAATACCTCGTTTGTTCACTGACGCTTGCCAACGGCCGCAGCGGTCGGTGACCTTCGATGCAGCTCGGCGCTCCGGACGGTTGGTCGGGCGAGCTCCCATGTCGTCGGCCCGCGGCGGCGGCGGCACGAATCCCTCTGCTTTGACGCTGATTGTCGTGCGTGTTGTTCCGCTGGAGCATTGACGGCCTCTAGATTACGTTCGTCTTGCCCTTGCAGTATATCTCTTGTTATATCGTAACACCATTCGTCAGTGCCCTTCCACTCTCCTAATTACCACTATGGAGCACGTGGCCGCCACTCGTGCAGGCATCAGCTCCGCGATTTACAGTTTTACTTCTGTTTTCACTGTTTCCGATATTACGAACACGATCTTTAGTTTATACAGTCCGACATTTGCCAATATTACGTTCACCTGCTCCCTGTCCGTATTTCTATCATCAGTTCACTTCATTCAATCCTCTTTGTCGCGAGCACCGATTTCGTGCCAACCTCTTTCACGCACCGTCTCACACTCTTCACTGCCAACGGCCAACTGCCTCCCCAACGGCCGATGTCTCGCCCGCTCTCGTCGGCCCACGGCGGCGGATTCGTTCTCTAGTCCCCGTCCGCCGGTCGCCGCTACTGCCGCTAATACGCGCAGTTCAAAACTGTACCAATACACTCTGTGTCTCTAATTGATTAGAGAAACGCTCCGCGTTTCAATATATATATATATATATATATATATATATATATATATATATATATATATATATATATATATTGTAGCGATACCAATTTCCTCATACAAAATTTCATAAGGCTGAGGGCAGTTGGGAAATGAACAGACAGCGTTGCACGTGCAACCTCGCTTATCGCGACACCCGTTTGCGCCCCCGGCACATTAAGAAAGTCGTTACAAGGGTCAGTCGTCGAAAGATTCACTGAGAGGCACGTGTTCGCATGGCCAGCTGCGAACCTTCTAGAACGCTCTTGAAATCGACATCCCGGGAATCCCAGAGCGATAAATTCTTTCACGGACAACGCCTGCCTTGTGTAAGCATGACCGGTGTTCTAGAAGGAATAGGAAAATTCTGGACGCTCACAGTGACGCAAAGAGTTGAAACTTCCGTGGCTTCCCCGTCGCGATTGGTTGGAAATAGTGTAATGCGCAGCTACCTTTGGCCAATAGCGACGCAACTATCATAAGGAGCTGGAACATACGAGAAAACGAGCGGGGGTAAAAGTTGACCTAAGACAATTTCGAGTGAGAGAATAGCAGAAAGTGCAGAGCATCAGACGGGGCCAGAGCATTAGACGGGGAGCAGTCGGGAGAGAATCTTCTCTGGGTGATAACTATTCGTCGGGGAGAGACCAGTGTGCCTCTGAAAAACTTATAATTATTCGTCGGAAGGAGCCTGAGTTCTAGGCTGAGGGCAGTTGGGAGAAAAACTTATCTGGGGTGGGAATTATTCGGGCGAATGTGCCTATGTGGGACTTATGTTATTTTGCTGCGAGTTTTGAGCATTGTGCCGGCTGCAGTAGACAGAGAAAATTCTCTGGGGTGGGAATTCGTCGTGACGAGAGGCGAACGTTTCTCCGAAGGATCGCTGAACTGTCCGAAGTTGTGTTCGACAATTATTATAATGAGAATCAGAGGTACGCGTAGTTAATTACTACGTTCCTGAGATTGAGATCGCCCGGCTACTCCGAGTTCTACCAGAGTACTACCAGCTACTACCAGTTCCGCTCCGAGTTCAACCAGACAGACTACCAGACGCCGTTACAACGCCTCGGCCGCGCCGCCACCCCACTTGGTGATGTCATCAGACGGCCGACCAGCTGACGTGCGTGCCTGAGTGGGTGCAAGGGCATCGCCCCGGCCGCGCCCTCTGTGAAGGTTGCCGCCGCCCCCTCGGCCGCAACGCGCCCGTCTAGGGCCCACAGAAAAAACTTTACCAAGGCAATATAATTCAGGGTATTCATCCCTGCGTAAATTCTGTAATGCGGTGTCGCGCTATGACACATTGACCTGTAATATTTTTTACCATTGTAATGTTAATTATAAGTCTTCCTAATTTTTAAGCTTTACTCTGAATACTAACTTTTCATCTTCCTTTCTTTCCACCTAATTTTCAGATTTCTTATTCTATTTACAAGTGTAACTTCCCTGGGGCATTTTAAATTATTTTGCCCAGGAATAAAAGTGATTTTTACCAGTGATCAAAGTGTTTCTTTCATGTTACCAGTATCTGTTTAACGATTCCTTCCATCACCGACTGAGCTATTAACCGGACCGCTTACCGGGCGTTCTCTCACGAGACGACCGGTGGGTGTTACAATATATAAGAAGGAAACGAGTGACATCCTATTTCACCGTCATTCAAAATTTAGTTCAAGGCGCACTTTGAAATAAAGAACCAGGTGACACTTCACCCCTTTGTCCGTGTTTCAAATATAATAGTCATCTAAGCCACAAAAGTGTAATAACAATTTCCGAAAGCCTAAAGCGTGGTACAAATGCAGTTCACCTCGTCCAGAAACAGTTGATTGAATTTCTAAACGTTGTAGTAGGTAATGTCAAAAAAATTAATATATTTTTCAGTTGGAGCAAGTATGCATTATAAAAACTGAAAGAAGTTAGTTATTTTATGTTTTCACCAAAAAGGTTTTGATGTGAATTCTGAATAGCGTATCTTGCCTACTTTACCTGGGAAAGGGCCTGGTAATGGAATTGGCGACATCACCAAAAAATTGGCTACTCGAGAAAATCGGCAGTCATTTCATGATCCAATTATGACACCAGAAAAATTATTCGAGAGAGGAAATTAGTGGTATTCACTTTATATCTTTGACAATTGATGACTACAAAAAATTATGTGACTTATTTAATTATGTGAATTATTTATGAAAAAGTGAAACTAGTTGTACAAAAATAATCTGTCGTGGATCTATAATTTTATTATTATTATTATTATTATTTGCAAAATGGATATTAATGAATAAATAAATATGAACTTCAACTACTACTTATACAATTTCAACTACTCATTCCTAACGTTCTCGTTTTAATGATACTTGAGTCTGCGTGTACTTGACTTCAAAGGGCGCGAACCTGAATGCTGCTCATGCTGAATGTTCGATTGGGAAAGTTAATTTATTGCAACTGTGTTTATGGACATCTCATTCTTAAATTTTGCACAAACATTCATTAAAAGATAGGACATTTAGTGTTGTTTTTTACATTTAAGAAAATTTTGTGAACTTAAAAATATTTATAATTGAAAGTTAAAAAGCTACGAAAAATAAACAATTTCAAATTTTGTATAATTTTAGTTCAATATAATAAAACGTCTTGTTATAATCTAGACCACGAAACTAGTTTTAGTTATTTAGTTTTTTTAATAAAGGAGATATGAGCATATATATATATATATATATATATATATATATATATATATATATATATATGACAACGTGCGCTAGTTTGCAATTTTTAATTTCGAATTACTCTGAAAGTATACTACTTTAATGAAAATAAAAAAACAGTTGAGAGTTGTTTTTGTTTTTAGAATGGATACACACAGTTTCAAAAAATCCAAAATATCAAGGTCACTTTTTTGTCGAATTCGATTTGACTTGGAACGACTTTTATGTAAATAGTACTTAGAAACATTTTCAGTTTCCACTGTTTTTGAAATCGCAACAAATTTATAGCATTAAGTTATGGACATTTTTTTTATTCTCAACGATTCCTCAAAATCTACTGTTTCCCTGATTGGACATTGGCGGCTATTAAATAGAACAATTTTCAAATAAGATTGCAGTGATGAATATACTATTCTATTTATACTATTTAGTAATTTCCATGACAAAAAAGAGAAACCAATTTTGCAGGAGTTGGAGGGCTAACACTTCTTAGTTTACAGACCCTTTTTAGATAAGTTTACGTATTGTATTAATTTAATGTTCGGGTTGACGTATCGCAACGTTTTCTTACGCTGTCGCTTCTTGTTCCGCGTGTTACCGTTACGAAAAGGGTGGCCATACTATTACAAATAATTGAGATGTATATTTCATTCTCTTTACATGATATTATCCATGTTTGGTAGAATATTATACAAGAAAGTTAATGATTAAATTTAACAAGTATTGAAGTCCTTCATATGATTTCCCGCACTTACGTAGAAATCTATGTGGAGAATGTAAAGTATTGTGATGTGATGAGAAGAGTATTTGGAATGGTATATCATTTGCATTATTCAAAGGAATAGTTACATGGTTTGACGAAGTTTCAAACTGTAATTGTAGAATTCGTGACTCACGAGTTCCTCACTTCTGAATGACGAAATGAAAAAAAAAAAAAAAAAAAAACTTTTCTAGATTTGAAGTGATACAAAGTTACACTCTTCATATCCCGAGTCGTATTGTCTTTTAGAAGTGCTATGAATGAATGATCATGATGATGGTGAAAGTGATAAGAATGATAGATTGATGAATGATGATAAGATGATGATGCAACATCGTAAAAGCTGCTACTTAATTTCTCAAATATCCAATACTGATCCAGATATGAAAGCCCTGCAGACTCTCATTTATATCTCAGGCGCCTCAACCTACATCCATCTACAATCATCTACATCTATTCCTACATCACAACATTACAAAAATTACTTTTCGTTTGAAACACTTCACAACCACTAGGTGCTTCGCCGCTTTACTTTTGTTTGCGTTTGTTGAGCACTGCTGGGCTCGCCGTAAATCACTTGTGAGCACGTAACAACCGACGGGAGCAGCCTCATCAACTCCACCATCACCTGCGTGCTCAAGCCGCCTCCCCCTCTGCCCTCGGCACTGCTCCCCACGCAGCCTCGCCTGTCGTCCCCGCCGCGGCCCCTGCCACTTCTCCTGCCACTGCCTCCCCCGGCACTCCCTCATTGTACCTGCCACTGCACCCGTCGCCCCCGCCCTCACACCCGCCACTGCCCCGTCTCTACACCCGCCGCTGTCTCCGACGCCCTCCCACGACTACGCCGCCCCGCTACTGCCGCTGTCTTCGTCGGTATTCCCTCGTTTTCTCCGCCGCTAACCCCGCCCCTGCCCCTGCCGTCGCCCTCGCCGCTGCCCCCGCCGCCTCGCCCCACTCCCGCCACTACTTCCTTGCCCCCGCTGCTGTGCTCACCGCCCTCCCACCACTGTTCCCGCCACTTCTCCCGCCACTGCCCCGCCGCTGCCCTGTTGATGCCCCACTGACCTTCCCTGTGCCATCCCTTTTGGCCCCTCTGCCTCATCTTGCACCTCTTTTGCCCCCGCAGCCCACCCCTTTTGCCTCCCCGCCCACCGCCCTCACAGCCGCCCCCGCAATACCGATTGACCCCAATTCCTCCGCTGTCACTCCCACAGCCTTCCCGGGCGACGGGATAGGCCATGCGAGCGCGGGCACGGGTGAGGACGGGAGCGGCAAGGAAGGGCTGCCGTGGGTGGGTGGCGGTGCCGCCAAGGCGCCGGCGACGGAAGTGGCGCAAACGCGCGCGCGCGCGCGTGCTGCGTCTGGCTGCGTCACGGCCTCGTTGCGGGCGCACGCAGCCGCGCGCCTCCGGAGCACGCGCCCGCGCACGCGAGCCACCTGCCCGCCGGCCCGCTGGCCACGCGCCGGAACCGCATCTCGCGCAAAATCGGTCCGTTTGGGATGGCTGCCAGCCGGCTCGCCCTCCGTGGAAGGGGGCGGGGCGGATTTGAGGTCGCTCTCCGCAAGGGATCTTACAACCGTGAAGAATACAAACACATGGGCCAATGACGTAGGTGAGATTATATTGATTCTGGCCGCGTCAAATGTTGAGGACTTGATTTCATAAGTATAGAGCACTATACTCGTATCATTGGTGGAGGCGGTGTTCTGGCCCCGCCGAATGTGAGAATTGGCGCTGGCTTAGGCATCCATTTGCGAGTTTCCGCCGTCCAGATATCTCCCCCAACAAGCCAGAACAAGGTCTAGACTTCCACCTGGTCTCCCGGCATGTATGGTAGTGTAGTGAATGTGTGTGTGTGTAAGTGGAGGGGGGGATAAAAACGAAAAGAAGGGATCACATACCGTCCGTGTTACGTTATTTAGGATACAACTCTCGCATTCGACTAGTATTTATGAGAGTAACAACGGAAAACTTACAATTCAGAGCAGCTGGGGGCTAGAGTTCCTGGATCCCGACTTCTAGGACCTCCCAGCCAAATTACTACAGAGAGAGCGGCGAATATTATCAATATTCGCATGAACATCCGAGAGTTTTTAAAGATCGAATAACTGACGCATTCAATCATGGAACTGATCTCTGAAGAGTAAAGTTTCGCAACTATGTTTCCGTTAGCTAAGAAATGAATTTTGATTGTTTTACGCGTCATCAAAAAACAGTTTTCCAGTGTCGATAGACGAAGTTGCTGAGGCTGGAGAGCCGTAGCTGTCTCGTGCCTGAAGGGGCGCGGGTTTGAATCTCGCCCAGGGCATGAATGTTTGTATCCGTATGCCGTTACCGTTACCTCCCCCCTTATTACTTACAGTGATCGCTATATGACCTTAGTAGTTGAAAAGCTACTAAGTTGAAAAAGTACCTTCATGATACAAAACCCACAAACTTACGTGAACTTGCCAAAATCTGGAGATAACTGTAAGTTATGAAAATAGATTGTCTCTTTTCTCTGTGTAAATCACGACTCTCATATTTCAAACTCCTTCAGGTAATGGAAGGATTCATTCGATGAGTATTAACATTCTTGATTATAGGTTTGCTCAGTTTATACCTTTTGCAAATTACAGACTCTCATTTACGCGCAGTAATTTATTCGCAACATTACCTAGTAAGTGAACGTACAGAGATGTTAATCCTCGCATTCTAAGTGGAACATGGATTTGCAGCTGGAAGGTTACATGATATTTTTAATGAACGCTGTTCTCTAGTTGAAATGTCTCTTTTCTCTTGTATTTATTTCTTGCACTTATGAGATACTGTGTACATCGTGCGAGTACAACCTTATTACTTCCTCTGATTTAATTGGAATCTTATACAAAATATTATTTGAAATTTTGGTCTTGACTTCATTTAAAAGCCAGAAGAATTTTAAGATCTTTCGTTTGTGACATCGACTCTATACAAGCAACAAAAAGTTTTGTACTAAGTGTTGACACCCCGTAGGATAATTATCTATTCATAGGAAAATTTTGTAATGTGTAGCGTAAACAATAGTGGTAATGAGATAATACCCTTTGTAGGATCATTTGAACTATAAAATTATGTTTATATATATATATATATATATATATATATATATATATATATATATATATATATATATGAATGAAACGGTACTTTATAGAACAGTATCTTATACATATACAAATTTACTTTATTAAACTCATAATACATTAAAAGAATGTACTCTGGAGAACAACTCTTGTAGGGTAGTTCGGATTAAATTCTCCATCGCCGTATTCTGATACTTGTTGTGTCTGTATCCCGGAAGAACATCGGACAAGAAGAGTTGAGACCACACGTATTTAGTATGCTTTATTGTTTAGTTTTAATTCTTACAGTACTGACATATTTAAAGTTTCTTTGTATTTAGAACTTGCGTAGTAGAAATTTTCATCGTATGAAAATCTTTTTGAAACAGTTTAAAACGTCGAAGACTTCGTTTCAGTAACATGATTTAATATTTATAAATATATCTAGTATACCGTACCTATATCTTTATGTTTTATGTGAATATCTCAGATATTCAATAATTTGTTTCAAAAATATTTTTCTAAAAGTAGCCTATATTCTAATTGTAATTTATTTAAAAGGGTCGCAAAGCAATCTAAAAAATTGAAAGAGAACACCAAACAAGAAGTTTGTAATGTTACTGATTTTTTGCTGCAGGAGCAAAAGAGAAGCTGTAGCTTTATACACCAAATGATCTTAGTTTCTATAGCTATGTCACGAAAGAAATTCAGGCAGGCCAAGTATGCTGTACCCGGTGAAGGGAATACATCATGCTCGCCACATGTCTCCCTTACCCCCAGGCGAGGATAATAATTAAAAATAGGGCTCAGGTCTGGGAAAACCACCAGCTGACAAAGTCGTATCAGCTGCGACCCCAAATGCTAATACAACCATACATTATATTATATTGTCGTGAGCCACTACACGAAAATGAGAAAGCCGAGCAAAATCCATATATGAGATCATATACGGTTTTGCCATATATCAATATACGGTTTTGGAAATTCAATTTACATGACTAACAGCAAAATACTTCACTTAAACTGCAAAATTGATTGATGCGTTGAAAAAGTATCAAATTCTATTGCCAGATGTTCCAAATACACCATTTTATAGCAGCTGCATTGGATTGTATTATTTTGTTGTTGATGGAGATGTCTTTTTGTCAGCAGTTCTATAAAACACAAGTAACAATATTCAAAATAAACAACAGGTTTCTATCTTGATCGAGTTGCTCAAACTTTATGATACAATTACGGGGATACCGGAAATTAGGTTATATACGGTTGTTATTGTAAAATTTACGAAATTTTAGAATAATAATCATTTCTCTCAAATCAATTACGACTTTCAACAGGATCTGTCTCCTTTCCCTCTATTTTTGAAGTAGAACACAATGAAATACTAATTATGTATCTAGTGTTAAAGTATTGAGAAGATAAAGTCGGCCTGAACAGAATTATGTCAGGGGTTATTTTGAACACTAGTAACAGAGGGCGACAGCACGCGGGCGTCACATTCCCGTTATTTAACTGGCCTGTGTGCTGGTGACTCGCCCTGCCGCACTGGGGCATTCCAATTTCCACAGGTCGCCCCCAGAGGGCCGGCAGCATCTCAGCCCGCATTCGCGCGCCCGCCCGGTTCCGCCGGACGGGACACTTTCCTCCGAAATTCCTCCCGGCGGCTCGCAGCCGGGCGGGCGACACGCACGCGGGTGGGCGGGGGCGTGAGCGGTTGTTTGCGTGGGCGGACCTGCTGGAGGCGAGGCGAGGCGAGGCGGGTGCGGTGAGAGAAGGGCAATGCGGACATGAGCACCCCCGCGCACACACTTCCCGCTCGCTTAAATTTGGGCACGAACAAAACGCACAATATATCAATCCTGTTTTGGAACCTAGTGGTGCTACAACAGCACACACTTTCTCACATTACTTGCAGCTTTTGCAATTTTCGAAAGTTCAGAAAGTTCAACGAAAATGAGGCCTGCGTTGTTTTCAAGCGTCCTTTGCTATATCCGAGGAAAAACATTTGTGAAATATTTGGAGCTATTTTTGAGGCTAATGTTGAGGCGATTTGTGAAAATGTTGAATCTTTATGTAAAGATCCCCCAAAATCAAAATATCAGTTTTAATTTCGCAGGGCTTTCAGTTTGGCGAGATCGTTTGGGGAATATCAATTTTGGTGAAATTTGTTTGAACGGTTTAAGCGCTTGATCTCAGACTGACGGACGGACAAACAAACGAGTGTTTTACCGTCAACCAATTCGGTATCAAGAACCCTCAAAACGAGAATTATTTCCCGACGTATTAGAAGTAATTTACCACACATGAGGACAAGATTTACTCATTTTTTCTAAACCCACAACATGAGTTTTTCTATTGAAAAATTAGCATTTTTCTGCAGACTTATTGCCCTTCTATACTAGGTAGTAATACAGGATAAAGAAAAACCCTTGGCATCCCTCGGCAAGCCTTGTTTGAGGAACCTGCTTCCACCGACTGCAAATCTGCCGTCACTACTACCTGTTTAATTGTTCGCACAAGGGGAACATTTCGTCAGCGACAGTTTTACAACAAAAGACTGGTTTGTGAGTACGCCTTGTTGGTGTGTATGGTATTTTACGGCTGGTTGAACTTACCTGAAGACCTTTACTCATAACCTTATTTCAGTTTATTCCGTATATCATACATAATTCATAAACAATTGTTATGAATGTTGTTGTTCGTGAGAAATTTGGATAGTTGATTTACATTATTTACTACAGTACAGTTAATAATGTATTGCGATCGCCTGATCTATACGATCTCAAATTTGGTCGTAATGTCATGTTAAAATTCGTACACACGTTATGATTAAGATCTGTGCTTCTCCAAGAAAGATTAAGATTAGTACAGGTGGCGAGGACACTCTCGCAATTTTGTACCCGAAAGTATTGAATGCTGTATGTATGTATGGAAAAATGGAAGTGTGTGACACGCATGATTGTGATATAAGTTTTTGAGCTGAAAATTGATAAGTACGTTAGGAGTAAGCCGGTCTGAAGAGTATTGAGATATTTTAAATTTTAGGGTAGCTTGACATGAAGCCTCCGACATATTCAAAATTTTCTGTAAAATTGTGGAAATGTTTTCTCGAATAGAAGAAAGTGAATATGTAAGTATGGTGTAGTTCCAATATTCATTAAAACCTCTGACGTTTAAAAAAATGAAAAAAAACAAACAAAAAAAACAACAACAAAGAACACTAAGGTTTTTCGTTTAGAAAGAAATTTGAGCTTTCTATTCAAGTAAATTTCGTCGCTTTTTTTAAACAAAATTTAATGGGCTCCAGGTGTGTTATCGCTTCCTATTATTAACCAATTTAATAGTATAACACTTAAGTTTACTAAAATCATATAATGAATAGAATTAAACATTTATCTGTCGCCACTCGTTCATTATGTCGTTTGGTTATGTCAAGATCTTCAAGAATGGCTTGGTGTAGCGCAAGCAATGTGCTGAGGCTATACTGTAGTTAGCGAAACCAATATAGCGAGTTTTCTAAGTTTCAAAATTGTGTGTTTTTAAACGGAAAGATTTGTGATTATATATAAACACAATGTCGAGCAATAGTTCTAAACAAGAGACCCTTTGAAAAAATCAATTTTTATAATTATACGTGATACATTGAGTTTTTTAAAATTAATTGGATAGCAGACTTTCTTTTTATAATCTACTACAACATATATAATGAATCTTGTTAAATCTAAAACATTACGTTTTTAAATTAAATTGTGTTGAGAATTTCTTGTTATAGTGTACTACAACATATATCGTGCATCTTGTTAAATATAAAACAGTTCAATTACTATTCTAGAAACATGTTTAACTCTTTTTCATCATTAATAGTTATTGTATTGTTCCAGAATGTGTAAATTTACCTCATTTCATTGGTATTAATGACATTTCTGAATGACATGAAACAATATTTTGAGGGAGATTCTATTTTTCATAAGTACACACGTTGAACTTTTGTTGTAGCTTTTCTGCAGTTCTTTCGTTTGTGTGATGTAATCCCAAAAGTTCAGCTTATTCTCATTTATTTTCAAATCTGTCCTTCATATCAAATGTTAAATACGGATATTTCTTTCTCAGTGCAATTTATTCCTCAATTAAATAGCGTTTTTTCACTTCATTTTCACATTCACGCGACCAACCAACAAAAATATAAAAGTTAAGCAAAGGCGCTCTCTAGACAGCGGAGCACTATTTCTTCAATTTTTTGCAATGCATCCAAGAGATTTTTGTATTGTGACGATCTTGACTGAAAGCTAAATCTCTGATTTGGTTCTTACCAAACTTTCGAGGAATAATATTTATATAACCCACATAATAATGACTTAGGATCACATTTTCTTCAAACCTACTACAAAATATAAAATAGATTTCATATTTTCTTCATTTAAACAGAATACTGGCGTTAAACATCCTTCAAATGTTACTCATCAACATGAAAGAGATACAGTAAAAAGTAGTAGTGTTGCCAATTTATACAATATTTTATTTACTCGTTTATTGTTAAAAGTATAATTTACATTATTTTCTATAACAGAAATACTATCGAACACATTCTGTGGGTAATGTATGGAAGCTTGCAAGCCATTGATTGATTGTTTAGTGATAACGGACACTTCAACTACCAGGGTAATTAGTCCCTTAAGTGTAATTCATGTGTTTTTGCGCTCGAGAGGTGGCTTTCCCCCGCTGTATGGCGAGATCCGGCGCCACCTACCGTCGGTTAGCAGGGGTTTCCCAACCACGTATCTCCCACTAGTAGGACACCGCCCCAGCCGGGACAAGCTCTTAGCTCCTGACGGGTCTCACGGCATGTGTGGTAGTAGTGCGTGTTAGTGTAAGTGTATGTGGAAGGGGTGAGAATAGGACAAGGAAGAGGATTGTGAGATCCCGCGCTGTCCGTGGCCCGTTTGTTAGGGTACTATTCCATTTGTCTGGTGTTGATCGGAGAAACCACGGAAAATACCGATCAGAGCGGCCGACCTATGGAATCTCCTCCGCGCAGCGACGGAATTCGACCTAGTTCACAGCTATTGTCGAATATCCTTGCATGCCATCAATGACATATATTTAAGAGCAAGCGTTGAAGACCGAGTAAATGTGGCAACATACGAGCAAGAGTTACTGGTACAGCTTAATATTTAATGATAATCTGACAATTATTGGAATCTATTGGTTATAAAACGATGGTAAGAATGCAACAGGAATCATATCATACCTATATTCAACTTCGATTTTATTACCAAATTTATTCGTCATATTTAAATATTTCCTCGATAACGTTATGTTATACTTGTATTAAATGAATGTATGCAAAGAAGCTCGCAGGCCTCTGCTCATTCCAGACTACGATGCGTGGCATGTGGATGTTCGTGGAACAAGAAAGACCAGCTTGAGTCCTGCAAGCTCCATATCTGCCTCGCCAACCTTCCGTCTTCCCCTCCCCCTCTCGGTCACATGACAAGCGATCCATCGCTAATGCAATATATGAGGGACGATTCTCGCTGCAAGATGCGAATCGCGGCCTGCGGCGGGTCCAGGTTCGAGTCCCCACAAGGATACAGCCCCGCGCCGGGCTGCGTTCCAGACAGCGCAGCGCCGTGGTTGGTTGCGGCAGCACCGCTACGCCTCGTGAATTACCTAAATCACTATTATTTCGTGTCACGGGTCCCATAAGTGTGCCTTCACGTGTCTTTAATATAGGCATTTGGGTTTAGTTTGGATAATATGCCTACTGCAGTGCCGTGCTTTCAAAAGTCATTTGAAAATTACTCTAAATGACGAAACAAATACAAGAGCAAATAACGTTTAATGCTCTGGGAGTAATTTGAACAGATATTTGACTGCAGTTATTCCGTGTGACCTATATCCTGAACCGGTCCCTTAAGAAGTACGTGAAGAAAACGTCGAAGGAAATATATTACACATTTTATCTTACAAACGAGTAATGCAAAACACTATGTCTCAAGATTAAGGAAGATTGGTTGAATTTTGTTGTAAATGTTACATCATGTTCTTCTAATACACTTACTTTGTAAAAAGAAACACTATTTTTATGTGAATATTCAATGGACATTATTTTGAATTTAACAAAAAATAGTGCATTTTGTTAGTGAGTTTTATGGATAACGTGTTTACACCTTTTAAAGCTGTGAAATTCTAGCAACAATTTTTAACATTCCAGGAAACAAAGTCTGCAACGTATATTTACAAATAATTCTTCTAAAAATGATGTTTTGAAGCATGGTCTTTAAGATGGTTACATTATTTGCGTACACTCCCAAAATTGTTAGGGTATGCTTAACATTAGGTATAGAACTTAGGAATCAAAAATAATTTTGTTTCACTACATATTGAATACTTCAGTAGTACACCGACCAACATTATGCGCATGATAGTATTTAAATCATATTGTTTTTCTCTCTCCAAGAGTATTTCACTTCACAATTGAAGTACAAAGACGATAATTTATGAGAAAACAAATAGGATATGTTTGATACACATATGTTGGGTTTATTAAATGTAGTATATTGAACTAAAACAAACTTGCTTTCATTGTAACAACAGTTTTAGCTTTCATTCTTCGGGTTACACTATATAGTTTTAATGTAGTTTAGCTTCTAGTGCTTTAGGTTGCTCTGACCGAATGAATACATTTCAATGCAAACTTTGTTTTTCAGTTCACCTCTCTGTGTGCTTCCCATCTACAGTGTGTATCACAGATAAAGTCTCGCGACATAGCAACTAATTCTCGGTAAGTAGATATAAAAGAGGTGAGAAGCATGATACAATCTCAGTTCATATGTTTTCGACTTAGGATTGCGTTTAACGAAGCTGATGAAGGAAGTAGAAATGATGAAAGCATTTCCAAGTTTGTTAACATTTCTATATCATACCTAAAAGTATCTGTATGTTATAAGCATAAGTAAAAAGCACTTACTTACAAAAAATACATATCTCAGGAATTTAAAACAAATCAAACTAATTTGAGTAGGCAAACAGTATGTTCCTGTTTTCATACATTAGACTTTTTCGTCTACTATTTACTTACGTAGTAAATAGAATGTACTGTAATGCTGCAGCGGAAAGGGGCGATTTTTCTTCAGAGAAAACAGGTATTGTGAAGGTCTTCTTCCTAAATGTAGTATATTACTTCCTCTAACACTTTGTGTCATCAGAACCCACTTTTTCAAAGTCTTTGATACCGAACTAGACGTATTACAAGAATACGTATTTTCTCGCATTACTTGTAACTAATTTGTAATTTGCAATTTTTAAAAATTCAGAGAGCTAAAAAAGTAGAACATGTGCTATTTTTATTCTATTCTTTTTGTTCTATTCGAAAAAAAATTCCGTCGTTTTGAGAAAATATTTAAATTGCCTTCACTTGAAACAAAAAATTACGTGAAAACAGCTCATATTTTCAACACATTGTACATGAAACCATATAAAAATCCATTTTTAGGACAGATTTTATTGCACAAAAAATCTGTATTACAAATATTGTAGTTTTAGAATGTGAATTTTTCGCAATTTTCAAAAATGCAGAACGTTTACTGAAAACGAGACGTGCGTCATCTCTAGAGCCAAACTTCGCCCTAATTGAAAAAAAGGAAGAAAAATTTAAGCCGTTTTTAGACATCGACATCAGTCAAGTGGACTGAAGAATATAGGTGTTCACAGACGGACGGAGAGAGAGAAACACAGACGTAGATGCAGACAAGCCGACAGACATTTTACCGTAAATCACATTTTCGATATTAAGGACTTATGCAACATAGATACTCACCAGGTGTTAGAGGAAATACTTTACATATAGGAACAAGAATTATCCACTTTTTTGCTGTTAGGGATGTACAAAACGATTTTTCTTTCGAAACATCGCCTCTTTTTGCTGCAGCACGACAATAATTTCTCTGTGCTACATAATTAATATACGAGAAAGTAAAAGCTACAATTTTAACAGGTTTCCTCTCATGTATTTATGCGATTACAGTAGATAGTCGCAAATGTTAATCGTTCAACCCTGCTACAAGCCATTGGGAACGTGATGTAAAGGATACATTTAATTTATGATCGAAAACGTGCATACAGAATGCATTTCACAGCTGCATATACAGCAGCAGAAAAATCTCGCTACTAATGGTTCCAAGTCTTATCCGTCCGTGCACCAGTATAACCTGCTGCCAGACGCACAAGGAAGAAACCTGTGTCCTGCAGGTACCGCCCGGATGGCGAAAGGTCGAGCGTGCGAAATCGTCCGCGATGAGCTCCAGGAGGCAACGCACATACAGATTACCCCAGAGCACGGTGGGCCAACGCGTCATCACACGGGCGCCGGGAAGTGAGGAGTTGGAAGGAAGAACGGCTTAATTCGGGCTAAGTCTTTTTTCTATTTCTTGGCGTCTTATCTTCATTAGACTTCCAAGCTTGAATAGTTTAATAGAAGTTTAAGCTACATAGCTAGACCACTATTTGGCCAGCGGCCAGCTGTTCTGATAGGTAGTTTTCCATCGTTTCTCCAGATCAACTTGGCGGACAATTGCCGGAGCAGTACCCTGACAAACGTACTACACACTGCACGCGATATTTTTATTTCTTCCCTGTCCTTTTCTCGCCCTTTACTTACAAACACACTTATATGCTTTCCACTACCACACATGTTGAGAGATCACATATATGGAGCTTGGAGTTTGTCCCGGTTGGAGCGGGGCCCTGCTGGTGGGAGATACCTGGATAGGGAAACAGGAAGTCGACGTCTAGGTCGGCGCCCAATCTCCCATCCAGGGGGGAAATCACCGCCACCTCCGCGATAAAAACATGCACTGGACTTACGGAACTAATGACCCAGAAGTTGACGCGTCCGAAAACACTAACAAATCAATCAATCGAGTGCCAGATGCTACAGTTACCAGAAACTTCTATTGGAGTGTAAAATGAGAAGCGATGTAGATGGTCGAGATGCATAGTTTCGTTCCACGTCCAACGAAGAAAAACTGGAAACAAAACACAGCAGTATTCTACCTCCAAGTCATAAAGAAATACACAGAGCGACATTGACTTTTTCTAGGTACCACGGATGAAGAATATGAAATGGACAAGTTATATTTTTAATTGGACCAATATTGACTTGAGAAGACATGTAATAAATAAAAGAAAACTTAAAAGATGGAGATTGGGGATATGTAAATATAAAATGGAAATTTCATGATGGGTAAGAGTAACAAACACAGATTCTATTCCACTGAGGATTAAGATTGAAGGAAAAAGGAAGATGATTAATATTTTATCTTACAATCTCTCTTTTTTAAGCTCCGTGATCAGATGAAATACAGTGATACAGATGAAACGACGGCCGCCATTAATGCGCGAAAGCGTAGCTACGGTTGAAAAAGAGCTTCTGCAAACATCACTAAATGGTGTGTCTCAGGCACATAATTATGTATATTACAAATTTGTCATGTTCAAAGCATTTAATATCTCACTGTTTCTCCTCAAAAAGCTGCTGCTTTTGTGCTATTCTATTTTACGGAATTGATTTGAGTGGCTTAGCGGCATTTAATGATTTTAGTGCCTAAAACATATCACTTAACACAACACAGGGCTTCAAACGAAATGAAGAAAAAGAGATTGAAAGTGGAGGTGATCTTCGCTGTCCAGGTGACGCCGCGTTGCAGGCGGTGGAGACGGGCAATACGGAGGCTGACGACAGACAAGCCCCGAGGAAGGCTGGCGAAACGTCGGCACCACAGCCTTCGACACCACGTAACCCGGCCAGCCAAGATCATGACCATGATCCTGGCCGCGGAAGCTTTCCACTGCATTAAAAATGGAGATCTGAATCACCAGATGTGGGCACCTTAGGTCTAACATCTCTACCGTATCTGACCTCTTGGCTCACTCTGTTGACCACCAGTGACGTTGTTGATACTGTCCGAAAAACACTAGATTTCAATGTGACTGAACACAGTGTCAGCTCAACAAGTAACGTATTGTAGATATTAAAAAAATGTACATAATTAAAGAATTTTCTACATCAGACTCTATGACCAAAAGCCGTGCAATTTTATAAAACATTAACTTGTAAGAATGTTACTCACCATTGAAAACGAAGTAAAACTATCCACACTTATAACTAACGTTCTTTGAAGTCAATGTTTGCAACTCAACCATCACTCATTACAATTTTCACAATTTACATATTACTTTTTTTAATTAAAAGAAAATTAAACCCTTATCGATATATACTGATGTACTTTTAGAATTTTCTGGATAAGGTGCGATACCGTAGCGGAAATACCATTGCCCCTGAAGCATCGTTAACTCACTCATTGCATCTCTTACTCACAGTTGCCCTACATTACCACACATGTCGGGTGAGAAGTTGAAAGCTAAGATATTGTCCCGGCTGGGAGAGATAGCTGGGGGGGGGGGCGCAAGCCTACGGAGGGGTTGGCGCCGGATCTCACGCTCCAGTGCGGGAATAACACTACTTCCAGAGATATAAAATGCACTACAGGTATGTGCTTAATGACCATAGTTGTTGCCGCGGTCGAAATCAATAATTACTCAACCTCTCTAATTCCGTAGCATTAGACAACAACAAGAAAAACAAATCCACAGCATTAACAAAAATCAATTGATTTTTGTACTACGCACACCTTTTACTCTGTATCGGCCCAGTGTGCGGCTCAGATGTATGGAAACCAGTTGGACTGTGTGGAGGATGTGTGGAAGGGCCAGTTGCTCGCGCGAGGAATTAGAACAATGCCAGCCCGCTGCGGGGTGTACTCGCAGGTCGGGCAGTCTCGCTCGACCTGTCTGGAAACAGGAACTTGTCACAGGCGAAGAGCGCAGTTTCAACTTCATATTAAAGGGGCAGAAAAACTTTTACGGCGCGTACGTCTTTCTTTTGTTGTTCGCCCGATCTGAATCTGGCCATAACCCTTGTTTTTGCTCCCTTTTTAAGTCTTGGAATGGTGGTTCATAATCTTTTCAAGTGCATTTTACGCAGATATCTTCATTACGTGCGCCTTTGCGGAACAAGATTTTAAACATCAAGCACACGCACACATAAAACGTCCGGATTTCGCAGCAGGCTCGGTAAATTCTCAGTAGGAGTGTTCGCGCCTTGTTCTCGGTACCGAGGCGAACTTCTAAAACTTTGTTGGTCATTGCGTTGGATTATGCTGCATAGCCGTTTTGATTTTTTAAAATAATTTTATCTATCCACATTATACAATAAAATTGTATTATTGGAAAGACATTTTAAGGTACTTCATATTAAAAATTGAATGATAATTTGTTGATTAAAATCAAGACAAAATAGACAATCTCATTTTCACAGTTCACGGATAGTACCTCACGTTAAACAATAAATTTACTTTGTTGGTGATATTTTATTTTGATGAGGTTACAAATGTTTAATTTTAAATAAAAAACATTAATACAACTCTAGAATAGCTCTTCTGTAAAACGGGCATACAAACAAAATACTTCAAACGGGTGGCGACAAATCATCAGAAAAGTAAATAAAAAAACAGTACCATTTGTGTGCATACTTGATTGAAATTAAATTCTTTAAAAACGTATGCTAATTATATCGGATTGTAATAAATTCTGAGAAAATGGAGAGGCACTGTTTGGAAACTTGTGGCTCAGAAACATTTTCAAGTACATAATCATGGACTTCTTTATATAAAGATTACACGAAACTACAGACCTTTCAAAAGAGAGGAGACTGTAGAGTTTTTGTTCAATTTCTGAACGCTTTGAAAATAGGTACGAGAAATACTGACGTTTTTATATTTTCTCTAAATTCCTGGTATATAACTAAACAATAAGCACATCTCATGTGACCGGAAACAGTATAGTTTTTTTTTCAATTTCAATGCACATTGGATATTAGTATTATTTGTTTTGTATTTTTCCTGATTTTCTAGTACGTAACAAAAGCACAGATTCCTGTTGAATGGTCCGAGGATGCATAGTTTTCTTTCAATTTCTGCGCGCATTGAAATTTAATATTAAAGGTGCTTTTGAGTTTCCACCGAGTTCTTCGGTATCTGACAAAGCCATTGTCACTTTTCACATGGCCGGAGGCTGTATAGTTTCTTTTCAATTACTGCGCGGATTGGAAATATTTAATGTCGATTGATATACACTTACAATTTTGTAAGATACATTATTGATAAAACTAATCGGATCACCTTCAATACAGGTTCTTGTGTTGAAAAATTATAATTACTGCTTTTGTTCATTAGAATTCGTAACTCGAATACCTTAAGGAAGGAAAAAGCGTTTATTCTTTATGACTTGATGGAAAACTGCATTATTCTGCCGTACTGAAATGCTACGATATCTAAATCGTGTCACTCCGTTTCCAGGGCGGAGAAAGATTCTGATCAAATCTTTCATCAAAAAGCAATTACTGAGTCTGTTGATGTGGACGTTATTTAACGCTTCTGCAGCATTTATGAAGTATTAAGCTTGTCAGATTTTCTGGCGTAGATGTCTATCATTCTTATTTACAACTCACATATCTATCTACAGTCAATTTTCTCGGACATTGCCCTCTCAGATTTCTCCGAACTGTGATTTTGACGTCATCACGTGTTGTGCACGTACTTGCGTCATTCATAGTTACCGTTGTGTTACTTGTTTCTCCTCATCTACTAGAAGTTTTTATGAATGATTTATGGACTTCCTTCCCTTTCTCAGACGGAGTTTCTAAAGCAGAAAGACATAACTCTTTTTAAGTTGCCGTTGTAACACATTTAATGGAGTATGTACGATATACATCGAGGAAGGACGTTGTTCAAGGGCTCAGATTCATTCATAGCTATGAGGGCTGGAGTGACTTTTCTTTCTGGGGCGAAGAACGTGATACTCTAATAGATGGCTTCAAATTGCGCTGAAATTTAGTTATGTTGATTTAGTACCTTCTTGTTACCTTTAGAGCAGGCATATCAAACCGCACACGCACGAGACAATTGCCCACTTGGGAAGCCTGATGCTTTTGCGAGCACGGAAAAGTCCTCTAACTCTGCTCCCATTTTCCCTCCAAAACCACAAAGAAGTGTACATGAGCAAGTTGAAGCGGCGCGAGGGGGCAGTAATGGTTTCATATTTTCATGTTTGTCAGATTCCATAAATAAGTTTGCCAAATTTGTTATATCGTTTAAATAATATTTACGAATGGCATGGCAAAATTCTAAACTACACGCGTTTCTCTCACAAGCCTTGTTAACTTCTCTCAGCAGCATTATACCAAGTTTATTGGATATTGTGTATTAATCGTTGTCACCATAATGTACTCCATTTCCTTCAGCCTCATCGTGTTGACTAATGTGCAACTTCAACCGACTGACGTCCGAAGTATGCTTCGCAGATGAGCCTGCTTTGTGCTTTGTCCAATCATTTTGGAGAATATAAACATTAACCTGATATTCAGGGTTTTAGCGAGATGTCGAAGTCAAAAAAGTGTGAGTAAACATGTGGGCTAACATGCAGAGTACTTACGAAGAATGTGAGGGAGAATAATCTTCAGAAAAAAATATTTTAAACTTTTCCGCTCTTTGTCAAGGATGGTGGGTCAGAAATTTGTGTGTGTATGTGTGTAAAAAAACAAAGACACTTGTGTCCGTTATTGTTTCGTTAATATTCAAATCTGATGCGCTACCGACTAAGTGACTAATAGCTGTCACCGCATGGGAGGCACCTGGTAACTAATTTCTGAGACAAAGATAATCGTTGAATGATCGTATGTGACTGAAGACGCTATTAATTAACTAAAAATCTATTAATTAACATTATCCTGAAATAAAAACATTAAATGTTTTTTTATTACAGGTAATTAATGTATCCATTGCAATGATTGAAAATTGAGGGAAATTATATCAAACTGTTTATATTACAGATACCCAACTGAGTTTTTATTTTCGAATTTAATTATCAAATTAGTTACTTGAAGTTTATAACCATTACATGTATATGGACCTATAATTCGTTTACGGATTTCTTAATTTCGTGTTCATTATCAGATATTTTATCTTTTAAAGCAATGATTTACAAATCGCAGAATGTTTACAGACAAATTAAGAGGATTAAAAATAGAGAGGGAAAGATTAAAAATATAATAACTACCTATAAGTTTTGAAATTTTCCTCATTACTTGTGTGGTAGTGTACTCCGATATGTATGGTGATGTATTGTATGTGTGGTTAATGTAAATGGATGTGTAAGGGGAGAGGATTGGAGAAAAATGAAGAAGAAAAGATTTCACGCGGTCCTTGACCCGTTTGTCAAGATACTGATTCGGCATCATTGTATTTTTTTATCGGAGAACGTATGGATTGCGAATCAGGCAATCCACGCATTCGGAAGCCCTGTATCAGAGCAGCTGACCCTCAGATTTTACGTAAAGACAGTGACTGAATTTTCGACTCAACTATGTAGTCGAAGCCAGAGTCGAAAATCCTCCACCGTCGGAACTCGACTCCCAAAACCTTCCTGTCAACACAGATACAGCTGTGCTCTCTCTGTGCTGTCAGAGGCGGTTAACATTGAAGAGGTCGAGGGGATGATGAACTCGGAGCAAAGACGAAGGCGGAGGCGAAGACGAAGGCGGAAGCGAAGGCGAAGACGAAGGCGGAAGCGAAGACGAAGGCGGAAGCGAAGACGAAGGCGGAGACAAAGACGAAGGCGGAGGCAAAGACGAAGGCGGAACCAAAGGCGAAGGCGGAGGCAAGGGCGAAGGCGGAGGCAAGGGCGAAGGCGGAGGCCATGACAAAGGCGGAGGCAACGGCGAAGAAAAGTGTGCGGCGCAGTTGATGCGTCGCCCGAGGCGAAGGCGCACCTTCAGGGTGGAGACGCACTTCGCCGTCGTTAAGCGGTGTTTCCGTGGCGCCGCGGGGCGGCGAGGCGCGGGTCCTGTTAGCTCAGCGGCCTTGGTGGGAGGACCCGCCTTCCCGGTGGGCGGCTTTGCTTCCCTGTGACAACTCGTCAGTGTGCTCTCCTTCATGTTTACACATTAGGGTGGGTTGAACATTTTTGCTTCGCGTCAACGCTAGAAATACGACTTTTGATTAAATGTATTATTAATTCTGCAATTAATTATCGCAACTTAATGGCCGAAGGCTATATTAGAAAAGCATATCAACCCGACAACTCATCCCAGACCTTCTGTTCAGGTGTAGCAAATAAAAGACATCGAGTAAACTTGATTAAATATATGTATAAGATTTTTAAAACTGTTGATGGATGTAAGAACGTGATAATTGTACTTAAAATGTACTGACCAGACTTTTATACACGTTGCCTAACTCTATGTGTAACCTTTTATAACACGAAAATATAAAAATGTGAACATTCTGATATCGCAGATAACCTTGCTGTTTTAAAGCAACCTAAAATAAATAAATGAAAAAAATGAGATCATTGAATATTTAGAGATAGTACTGATGTGAGAAATAGCTAGTTTCGCGCAATCTCGCTTGTGACTTTCGATTTTTCAATTACATCAGAACACTAAATACATTAAGCTTGGGTCATAATTAGATCAGTGCTAAGTTTGATTAAACCTGTACATCTATATAAGAATGCTAGAAAAGCGTAGACATTAGTACATTTTTCATATTGGCCATTTTATTTTGGTAAAGCAATTCCAGGAAAAAGTCGGAAAAACAAATTTATCTTAATGTTTTTTCTACAAGATTGGTTTGCAGTTGTTAACGAACTAATGTGAAGAAAAATATCACACTTAAGACGCAATGTTGTATATTTTTTAAATTTTTCTGCATTTTTGTCGAAGGTATTATTAAAGATTGTACGAAGAACTGTTTTAAAGATATTATCTTAACAAAGGAGTCAATATTTTTCTTTGCTTATCTGAGTTACATGTACAGTTGTTTTCGAGTAAATAATATAGTAGTAAATTTCACAGTATGACATTGATATTTACTACACATGCTTTTGCAGATGACTATGTCAATAGTAATTAAATTATCTGCTGTTAATGTATTAATCACCTTTATATGTTGTTGTTCTGTGGATACTTATTTTCCTATTCTTGTTCTATTAATATAAGATACAAAATTTTTCCAGTTAATTCATACAGTGCCTATGTGTTTTGTAAACATATTGACGCGAAAGTAAAATAATTGTTAAGGGTTTTTCTACACTTATTTAAACCAACCTTGATTATCTCACGCAGTGAATAATCTCTGTAAGAAGGATCGTTAGAGACACGAACATTGCATCTCTAAATAAATAATATTATTTTTTTGAAATACATTTTCATTTTTAAAGTGATTGAATGCAAAATTTATTCACGAAGAATAGTTTACCACTTCCATTTTATGCCATTAGTAATTAAGAAATTTATAGACATAAGTTTCATCTTTTGACAATTAAAACACTGAAGTTTCGAGTAAAAGAAAATATTGCAAGTATAGTTTTGTTTATCTACAAATTAATCTAACATTTTAGGCCGCAATTGAATCATCCTGTATATAGAAATCGGGTATTTTGCGTGTGTCTGCCCGCAGGTTACCCACGGTAAGATCTCTTGCAGTCCATTCAGGGCAAACAGTAGTCAATCGTCTTGGCTTGATCTACTGGTACTAGGGGAAACTAACCACTTTTCAGGAACATTCCAAAATATTCGATAAAACATGTTTTGAGGAAATTTAAAGCACCAGTGATCATTCGTTTATCAGCGGAAAGATGAATCACTGAAGACATTTTAGCCTGATCTGTTTAGAATATTCTGGAAGGCTTCTAGAAAATGTGAAGTGATCAAACGCCGTGATCAAACGCCGTGAAACGCCTTTCTAATTTAATTTGAATGGCTACGACTTGCTATTGTCAACAATGAAACCTAATTTTCTAACGAAAAAATGTAGTTACAATCAATTAGACCAAACCACTTATATCTTATACTAGATGGCCTTTCCAAACATGTCAATGTATTCTTATATAAAATTAAATCTCTTGAAACTGTTTAAAAAAGGCGAACGCGAATAAATACATTTTAAAAATAGACATTTAATGTATTTTGCTGCCTGAATCTTGCTGCCTGAATTTTATGAAAAATTCTTTTTATTATGAACTTGCATAGTAAAAATTAGACTTTTTAACATGAAAACACTTGCCGGCGACATAAGCATACACTAATATATTGTTCTGTAGTACTTTTGTTTTAATTTATTAATCACATGATATCTTTAAGTATCTTTAATATAACATTTACATTTTTAATATAAAATCACCACAAACAAGTTACTCTTCTACGGTTTGTATCATGTCATAATTTATCTTCAATTTTAATGGAGCAAAATGAGTTCTTGTTTGATATTAAAAATTAGGTCGACATGAAAGGTTAAATGTTCAGATCTACATAAAATCACATTACCGCAAATTTCTAAGAACCGATCTTGAGAACTGTCAATTTTTCCCCCTGCTTGCAACATATCAAACGCGAAATTAATAATTAATTGTTCGGGGTTTACTTCGATTGAATGAACCCATAAATTTCGTTTTTTTTCGAGTTGCTGTGACAATGGCCGGCCCTCACAGAGACGTCACGTCGCCTGCAAAAGCGAATTCTCGGCGGTAACTGTATACCCAATTTGTCGTGCACGAGACAAAAGAAAGACTGTAATAAAAAAAGAAACCGAAAGAAGTATGGAGCCTGCTCCGCAGGGCGTGAGACAAATGTGTGTCGACAGTTGCAAAAACCACGCTATTAGGCTCCGTTTTGCGCCGCATATGAATTCGGAAGCGCAGAGAGAGAGAGAGAGAGAGAGAGAGAGAGAGAGAGAGAGAGAGAGAGAGAGAGAGAGAGAGAGAGAGAGAGAGAGAGAGAGAGAGAGAGAGAGAGGCGCGTCCGATACCGCACGGCACAGCGCCAGCGGCGCGTTTGCGGCAAGTGCTTTAACGGGATACCGATACACCGAACGCGCGCGGCATTTGTTATGACTTTGCAATACGCTCGTACCAAAAACCAAGTAAAGTTATAATACATTGTGCAGTTTCTGATGTGTCAATGCCTTACAACTCAATTCCGTATGTTCAAGAAGTATGCGACACTTTTGGGTACATGGTAATATCTCGTTTAGAGATCACTGTATTTAAATGTGAAAGTTCGCTACTGTAGGTCTGTCTTACGGGTTCATTACATACAAATTAGTCATTTTAACAGAAACCAGTGGAAACGCGCTACACAACTTTGATTTCGAGCTATTTAGTGCAGTCAATGTCTCTGTAGAGTAAAAGTTCATTTAGCAGGAGTTACGATGTGAAAATTAAGTTGTTGATGGCGGTCTTAGTCACTATTTCAAAAGAGACATTGATACCGACCAAAGAGAAAGCATACGCTTACGATATATGAGTCAATAGATACTTAGCTATCTGGAAGATCCCTCGTCTTAGGTACAGTTGCCAACGTTTCATCCCGCATACTGCGACCTTCCTCAGTGAGAAAAAATCCCCCTAAGTAAGGTTTCCAGTATGACCAAAACCTTCCAAAATTTGCCTAGAAGCGGCATCTCTCGGTCAGACAAGCATCTACAGAACATAGAGGTTGCTGAAGGACGAGCGGGTGTCGGAGAGGAGATTGCTTCGGCATATCAGATCTCTTGGTGCTCCACAGTATGGAGGGCTTGATCACCAGGAGTCAGGTGCACTATGAAAAGTCGTGCCCCAACTGGAGTTCGGCATACGCTTAAGCGAAGATTTAGTCGTCTAAGTGTACGTTCTAACCGGCTAATTATATACCAGAGTCAGTAATGGCACAGTCTCTGCAGTGATTTTCAGCATGAGGTCATTTGGTTCGAATCCATCGAATTCGAATTTTTGGCACTAGCTACCCAGCCAGGTTGGATTCTGCCATTGTCTAGAGGAGAATTATAGCGGCCAGCTACTCTAATCGTTAGTTTTCCTTCGTTTCTCCTATAAATACCAACCAAATGCAGAAGCAGAACCATAATAAAGGTCAATGGACCACGCACCAATTGCACACACTTTCACTTATGTGCAATACACTACAACACATGAGAGGGGACCGGCTGTTTATTTGTGCCACGCGCACCCAGTGTTGTGAATATTTGTTAGATAGACTTCAAACTCACTTCACAAGTAGATCACAATCAATATTGTCTCTTCTTCACAGTTTAACATTTTATTTCTTATAGAATCGGTTCCTGGTTCTTGCGTCAACCTTCTCCCGCGGAGGCATCCAGTAGGTTGGGAACACGCATCAAACACTCGATTTATGAAGCCCATCGACTAGTTTCCTCCCCACCCCTAACTCCCGCTCGTGCCGCCGCCGCCTCCGAAGCGCCGCTGGGAGTTACGGGTGAACTTTGGCCCGCCTCGTATTGAGACGTACCGAGACGCGGGACGGCTTGCTAGTTAATGGCGTAACTTGGTGGATGAAGAGTCGTGCGACCAGTGACCGGTTCTGGTTTATTCTATGGTCGGTCCCAGATTTAGTTGATAGTACACGCCTTACATGCATTCTCTACAAATTAATATAACCTGCATTTTTAAAGTTCAACCTCTATTTGAAATAATCATTTATATAACTTTCTAAACAAGAATTATCCATGTAAAATTATTTAAAAGGCTTATAAAGTACATTTTTACTGACGAGGTCATGATACTTGCTTTTCCTTCTATGTAAATATTTTACGTTGTTGAGTCTTTCCTAACAAATGGAGGATCAACATTTGCATTTACTCCTAGTAGTGTAAAACAAACGGCTTACGTTATAAACTGTTGATTAAAAAACTTTAAGCAAAATGGCGACATAGTCCTGCCAAAAAAAGAGAATATATACAGATGTCTCAGAATAAATGTTACAAACTTCGAGGATATGTAAGTAGATCGAAGATGATTATTTTTTCCCAATAAATATATAATACGGTACTTGATATAATAAAGTTGCACGAGTGGTATTTTGTTTGATTGATAGACAATTTGTGATTGGTGCGTAAATGAAATCTCTTTGTCTTCTAGAAGATGACCTGCGGAACACCAGAGTGTATTGGGTTGCCTGACAATCAGGGGCAAATGCACCAAACAAAAATAGTATAAAAACACTAGTAAGAGTAATATTATTCAGTCTTACAGTAGCAACGACTGCACACTGTATTATTGAAATATTATTTATTTAAAATTATAAACCACAAACGATTGAGAGGGATGATTTATCTGTCATTTGTTTTCACATGTCCCAGCGGAGGCATCGTATTGTCTATGGAAGGTACGAGATCTTCTCAGCTCGTTCTCCTATAAAATTTATCTTCGTCGCGATGCGTTTAATTTTTGAGATTTTTAGTTGTCATTAACTATGTCTATTTTAACAAGTAAACGACTGATAAGCAGCTTTGAAAGCGGCGTGTGCTATATTTTATGTCATTGCCACCATAAAATATCGTGATACTAAGTCATCATCATCATCCTAAAGGCCAAACAGTGCTTTGTCGCTGCCGCCATGACATTTTGTCCTCCGCTGTCCTTTTCATATCTGCTACTAAGTAAACCTCGAAAATTCCATAATTGTAGTCGAGTTTCAAGTTCTAAAAGTTTATTCTTGCTAAATGAAACTAGACGAGCGAAAACAAGTATTACATAGTCTGTAAACTTTCGAGTTGAGACATGATCATATTCACAAAAAGCTGCTTGTTTCTAATTTAGGACAATTAATTGCTATAATTGCAGGTTAAGTCGTTTTGGCTCAAACTTTTTGAGTCGATATCTTGAAAAAATATGCAGTAATATTAAACAAATATGCCGAAATTACTCCGAACTCCTCTTGGAACTATATTAATTTCGGACATTTCTAATATTTCATTCGATTATAATTACTTCTAACAAAATAACATTTTGTACCTTGAGGAAATTCACTCAATGGAAAATGCAAAGAGAGATCTTTGACGAAAAAATAACCATTGATGTATAACTATAGTAAACATGGATTTGGATAAGAATTTCATAAAAAAAATAGTTGGGTGTTGATATGCTTTTTACAAAAACAAAAAACACACAAATATATACAACACTTACTTCTGTGAAATAGAGTTAAGAACAAATAACTGTTATTTATCTTACAAGTGGCTAAAGTATACCATAGCATACACTGTAGTTTATTATTCACTCATAAGGCGGTAGAGAGTGTGTAGTTGCTAACGAGCACATAATGGCCTCTTAGCGTAAAATAGGTAAATACGTCTTTACTCTCTGAATCATATTTTTACGTCTTTCCTCATCCGATCGCCATTTTAAAATTCTGAAATTGGTATAACGGCAATTGTGTATGATTAATGTTATACTGATTTACATGGAAATGTTCGATGTTTACTCTTCATTATGAATTAGTTAACATTTATTAAGTAATAGGAAACCCTACTGAAATTGTATTTGTCGTACCATTGTAGTTCTTTGTTTCACGTCTGTATTTGGAGACACCCGGAAGTATAAATGTTTCACAACAAACATCGTTAATGAAAGTCAAATAACCGATGGTTCTTATGTTTGAAAATATTTCCAGCCTTTTGAGAGGTGAAAGTGGTATCTTAGTAATGTTTGGAATACTCGCTTCTTCCGTACAAACAAATGCATAGAAGGTTTCATTTTTGTTATTCACGAATTTTCTTCATAATGTTTTGTATTTGCGATTGCATTTAATGGTGGGGTTCAAAATATCGTATTTTTTTCTAATGCCTTACAAAAGTTTGTAATGCCTAAGTTGTTGTAGGAGTGTTTTGTTTTTTTAATAGGAAATTAGAGGAATTTCGTTAAGCTTGTTACGTTTAAATACTAGGGAATCGTGAAGATTCAAGTCCGGAAGAACATAAATGAAAAGTCATTGGGGAATACTTTGTATTAAATTCAAAAAAGCAATAAAAATACCTCGTGAATTACATTGTGAGTCATGCAAAGAATGCAATTTGCATAAGTAATTATCCTGGCCCCTCCAACAATCCCTCAGTAGTATTCCTTTCAACACTGCATAGCGACCACTTACTCATTATAAAAGGTAATAAATCTTGTTGATCAAGTTGAGTTAACGTTAAAATGTTGTGTAAGTTTGGTTCTTCTCCGAAAAGTGAATTTAGCAGAGGAATTTTGTTCAGACTGTTTCATTAATATGCCAGGGAATAATAAAGATAAAATTGAATTCTCTATATACAAAGGCCATTACATTCATAGATGGTGTGACATGAAGAGTACACGCTGTTCAAATCTTGCTTAGCCACTACAGGAACTTAATGAACCACATTGAAAGTTCTGTAGGAATATTCTGCGCTTCGGAATATGGTCAGTGAAAATATAGCTTCCTCCGAATACCGACGTACACAGACGTTTACATCTGACTGTTTCAAACATTCACTAGATTCACTAGACATTCGCTGGTACGGTCGAATTGTTTGCGAAGCTTTCCGGCAACATGGCTGAATTTCCAGGTTGAAAGAACGGGATCAAATGAACTCTTATTATTCGGCATAGCTGAGCCATTCAATATGGGCATAGGCTAACGTTTTTAGTTAATTTGTAAATGAAATGCCATATGATCTTGTTACAATTCAGATCTCCGAAATGATGACAGAAAATCTCAGAACAAACCGATGAAATATATCGGTGCCGTGTATCAATCAACTAAAACTCACGAATCCAATACGAATCTCAAGTTTCATTTAAAAACACCACTAATATATTGCCAAGCACGAATATCTCGTATATCTAAATATACATAGCTCTTCGCGAACAGTTCTAATCTTTTCGTTTCCAATTGATGTCGCCTTTACGTAATGACTTATTGTGTGGTGCATTAAAATAAAGTATCGTTCAGGAAAATAGACTTTCCACTATCGATTGATATTTCCGAGCACTACAACTGCTATGGGCATTATTCTCGTTAGAGTAGTGAAATATGTATTCTGGTAGGAAGCGATGATTCTTACCCCCGCTGAATGATGAGGTCTGGCGCCTGCCAGCACGTCTTCTAGCAGGGTTTCCCGTCTCTAGGTTATCTCCACAGCGGGGCACTGCTCCAGTCAAGACAAGCTCTAAGATCCCGCTTGATCGTGTGCGGTAATATAGTACCCCTAAGTGTCAATATGTGTGTAACGAGAGAGAATAGGTCGAGGAAGAGAAAGGAAAGCCCATGGCTTGTTTGTTAGGGTTCTTCTCCGGCATTCGCCAGGTTTTGATCGGAGAAACCTCGGATATCGACCGATCAGAGCAGCCGGCCGCTAGAATTTTCCTCCAAAGAGCGGCTGAATTCGACCTAGATATCTACTAGCTAGGGTGGAAAATCCGCCACCGCCGGGACTCGAACCTACCGTGGACCTCCCGGTGAGGGGCGCTGAAGAGAGAGCCGGTTTCGTCCCCGAACACGGATCCTCTAGGAACATACCCGAAGTGATTGTTCTGTCTGCCAACATAAAGCTCCAACAACCTCTCGTTGTCATTCCTCTCGACATTACGCAGAGGCCGCCTGCCCATTAGCACAGGTGCAAGCGAGGGATGGTCGATGCGCTGCTCGCCGTACGCGCAGGCGGCCGGGCACACACGTCCACGCACAGTGATCTGAGCCACTGTAATGTTGGTCAAAGTGATTTTTAGTCAAAGTGATAGAAACTAATTAATTCATTTTATTTATTTCACTTTTTTATTAGAGACTTGAGAGCCAACTACTAAGGTCACAGACGCTTATGTGTGATGATCTAATGAGTAGGTTATACAAGTAATAATGAGGTGAAGAAGTGGTGGAATGGGAAGGAAGAAAAACGAGAAAAACTGCCGAGAACTCGTTTTGTCCATTATTATTTCCACATGGAATGGCTAAAGAGGAAAAAAATCTTATATGTGGTTTTTATGTTCGTTGGAGGGTTATGTAGGTGAACTCTTTTCTGGTAGCAAAAGTAAAGAAAACTAATATTAAAGACATTGACAAAAGTTACGTTAAAGATTATATTCAGGATTCTTTTTTCGATAGTGTGTATAAAAGTAAAAAAATGAGAAAATATAAAATATTGTCAAATTGAATGCTAAATATTTGATTTAAAATTAGAGTGAAAATGGAAAATGAGAAATTGAAATTATCATATGTAAAAAGTAAAAAACTCTGCAGAATTCTATATCTGGTCAATTGCACATTAACGTGTAGTACATACTATTAGTAATCTAAATCACTTTTATCACTGATTCTTGCTGAAACTTCATTGCACACACGTCTTTGAATAAATCATTTTTAATACAGTTCAAGGCTGTTATATGTAGCGTTAAATTACATACATTAATTTTATACGTATTATGTGTAAAGAAAAGTAAATTAATATAAAAATGGAATGTTCATTACCAGATGAAAAACATAATTTTAACAATTAATTTAACAATACACTTTTGTATATATTCCACCGTGTTATGTTTAGTAAAATTTTTACTTGTTATTCATAATCAACAACCACAAAAGACCTCTAAATTACCGAATGTAAGTAGAAATTTGTGATTTATTTCATATTTTAATGTTTTCTACCATATTGGATCCATCATTTTGTTTTTGAAATGTCTGACATTTTCGTAAACAGCGTTCCCAAAAAACCCAGTTTACCTGAGAACGTATCAATTAAAAAAAACAGTGTCACATTTTTGGCCTGCCATTCGAGATCAGGAAAAACTGTTTGACGTCGCGGCGCGGCGCGGCGCGGCGCGGCGGCGTAGTCGCATTCCAATAAGGAACTGCGTCGCCTTGCGCTGCGCGGCGTCAGAAGCCTCAGAGCGCCATTTGTGGCGATCTGCTCTCTCCGTGTTTGCTTCGCGGAAGCAGGTGGAAGAGAAAATGTTCACATGGGCGCCGCTACAGTTAATGGATTCTCTCTTGTTGTTGAAGGAAGTGGTCGCCGGATGCCGGCAGACGTGCGGAAAAACACAGAGTAACCAGCAGCATCTGCTCTCGTATACACTCTTTCTTGCATTGATGTTTGTTTAAGCGGTCTCACGCTTGAACTGTAGTGAAATTTATCTTGAATGCTTGAGTAGCATAAAAGGCGATGTTTGAAAACTGAAGTGGTTTAAATGTCAGTTGAAAATAAAACGAATTCAGATATCAAAGGAATATGGATTTGGGATCTCTTTGATGACTCATGAAACTACGTAATGGATGGCCCCATTTTCTTGTGTTTGCTTTATGAATGTGTAAGGATTGTGTAATGATTGCAGCAGAAATTTGCAATTACATTTAAAAAATGTTTAGTTGTGGGTAAATAGTGGATATTAGTAATAATCAGATAAATCTGTGCAGAATACACAAAGTTTTGTACCTCTTACCACGATGCTACATTTGGAAGCACTGTCTATTTCTTCCTAGAAAATTCAAAACATATTAGCATCGTCAGATTTATTTCCTTTTCACTCAAGTGTTTTGCTCAGGTGTAATGCATTTCTTCATTGCGAGGAGTGTGGTGTTGCATGTACCATTTTTGCTTATTATGCAAGACAGACACGTTAATCAGATAAAGCTAGGGGAAAAAAGCAATGGTTGCTCTGATGCCCTATCTCGTTTTACAAGGCTTCTATGGCCGGCTATCTGCGTGCATTACCAGTACGTGAGTGTGCTTCGAACAGAAACTGGTTACAACATTAAAACATAGGTATTTGTTTTTTCTTTTTAAATTACTTCAATTTTAAAGAATTTTGTTCCTAACTTTTCAGAAAATGGTTTAATTCTTCTAGGCTATTTTTTGTTTAATGGCTGAATGGCTAATCACTATCATTATTTTTACGAATACGACTCAACCAACGATACCCTGATGGGTCAGTTTGATCGACCAATAGCTCAATCAGCAATGAAATTGCATAAAAGTGATTCGTAAAGAAGTCATATGTTACACAAAGATTTTCAATTTTTCGAAATTTCATAATAAAAAACCCAAAGCGACTCAGTCAATAGTTTATTATAGAACGAACTGTGGTAATCCAGGTTTATACTTACATGTAGGTTTGAATTTTAAATTTGAGACTCGTATATTAGTGCATTTATTAGAACAGCTTCCATTTAAGTGAATATTAAGACATTTTCTGATACAAGTTGAAGTCTAATTAATTATTACATTCAGGAGATCGAGTACAGTTACTACGTAAAGTGGCAATACCTATATAGAGCTGTAAAACTAACATTGAAACATAGTTCCTGCCGTTTCACCCCATTTACAAAGTGAAGTTTCATAATTGTAACGTTTCGCTTCAGTCAGCTGAACTCAACCTACATGTCACACCCAAAAGACGTCTAATGAAATATAGAGTGCAATATTGCTCGCAAGTTGCAGAAAAATGTACGGACAATCTTACGGGTAATCTTAAACAAATATTTAATTTATTTTCTGTTTCTAAATATTGTATTTTCTATGGATCTGATCAATTAAGTATATTTTGTAAATTCATTAGATCTGCCAGAAGTGTGAATGGATTTAGTCTATTATATAGTCATTGTTCAACCAAAACGTTCATCAACAGCTAATGAAATGACGATTATCACTAATCGCAAGAGACAGCTTTGTAAATAACAAAGAAGAATAAAAAAATATTCAAAATTTTAATTGTGGTAACACAAGTGTCTGATCATGCTTTTGGAAAGTGCATTTTGCTTTAGTATTGAGCTTAAACGCATATGTATGAAGATCCACTTCCATGATAGAGATTTTGAGTTGACTTTCTGAACATTTTAAGAACCCGAATTTGTTCCTCAACCTGCAGTACATGAAGATAAACTTTCATGGTAGATATTTTGAGTTGCCTTTCTGAACATTTTAAGAACCCGAATTTGTTCCTCAACCTGCAGCGGAATTGCACCGCGACCCAGCGCCCGCCCGAAGCACTTTCTACCTCGCTTCCTGCTCCCGGAGCGTCCCGTTACGGCCGTGTGTTGCGGAGCGATTTTCTCCGGGCGGAGTGGGTTCGAATCCGGACCAGGGCGTTGCTGATAAACCCCAACTCGGCGCCAGACCGTGTCTCTGCGGAGCGCTGAACATGGCCGCCCGACTTTGATCACCGGTGGTGCTGGTTACACGAGAGCGATACAGGCCAACGTATTCGGTGGGGCGTGGAGAGCAAGGAGATGCTGTTATTTATTTCTATGTTAAGTCGTCGCCACTTATTGTAATCAGGATTAATGTTATCATGGGGCTGATAGTATAATTATTTTGGCGTCCCGCTCGGAGTGATATTAGAACATTAAAAAACTTCGTTTATTGTCATCGGAATTAGTTTTATATTATCATTATTTTGAAACACATTTAAATTACTCACATTTTTTATCTTTTGAGTATAGCGACTTACGCAAGACCAAGCATATAATATTTGCTGTTTATGTGAAGAAATCCTGTACATTCCACCACCGATTACAACGGAAATGAATTTGGAAATGGATGGCTTTTTTTTTTTTTAATTTATTGTCTACCTGTTCAACATACATGTTTTTCAGGGATGTGAATACAATCATATATAACTTTTGGATTATTTCCTAACTGTGGGTGCCCTAGACGGATGCGTTAAATGTTTTTGGTTGTTATTATTATTATTAATTTAAATTATTGCGGCAGTAGATTGAGAGTACAGAGAATGATCGTTGATAAGATTGTTCGATGAAGGTTATATTATTTGAGGCCCATTTTCTGCTATTTTATGGTGGTCTGAATCTGTCTTTAGGGAAGCGTGAGTTGATTCGTAAGTTCGGTTCTGCTGTGCGTCCAAGGTTGAAAATGGAGGTGCTGGGAGATGAGGGGAGTGATGTGAAAAAGTCTTCGGACAATTTGGTAATGTGTTCTTTTATTGTCGGAATTTGCAGTTCGTGGTGGATTTGCTTGTTCGAAATAAACCATGGCGCTTTAATTATAGTTCTTAGCGCTTTATTTTGTATAGTTTGCAACAGGTTTAAATTAGTTTTTGCTGCATTTCCCCATATTGGGCATGCATAAGTCATAGTTGGTCGAATTATTGACTTGTAAATTAACATTCCGGTCTCTATTTTAAGGGAGGATTTTTTGTTAATTAGTGCGTAAAGTTGGGAAAGTTTTGCTTGTGTTTTTGTTCGTGTAGTGTAAATGTGTGTTTTCCAGTTTAATTTTGTATCAAGTTGCATTCCTAGATATTTCGCTGATGTATTATTTGCGGCCCAGGGAATATTTTCGTTGTTCAAAATTAACTGCGGAGGGGTGAGGGGATGTCTTAGGGTAAAAATTTTCGCCTGTGTTTTATCTGGATTTATTTTAATTCTCCAATTTTTTGCCCATTTTTTGAATATGTCAAGGTCGTCTTGTAAGTTATTCCTAGCTGTCATAACGTCCCCGTGCTTGGAAAAAAGTGCGGTGTCGTCAGCGTAAAGCGCTATTTGCGAATCTATTAGGTGTGGATAATCGGATATATATAAATTGAATAATACCGGTGATAATGGGGACCCTTGGGGCAGCCCTGCTGAAATCTGGCGTAAGGATGATATGGCATCGTTAATTTTGACTTGGAATATCCTTTGATTTAGAAAACTTTTAATAATTTGGAATAAGTAGTCTGGAGTGCCTATTTGTCTTAATTTGTAGAGAAGGCCTTGATGCCATATTTTGTCAAACGCTTTGGTGATGTCCAGGAATATTGCGATAGTGTGTTGTTTGGCATGGAATCCTTGCGCTATATATTCGGTAAGCCGTAATATTTGATGTGTTGTGGAGTGGTTAGGTCGAAATCCAAATTGCGTGTCTGGGATTACATGTGTGTTTGTCAAGAATTTTATTAATCGTTTTAGTATCAGTTTCTCTAATAGTTTCGACAATGACGGGAGTAGGCTTATTGGTCTATAGTTCGCTGGATCTTTTGGATTCTTTCCTGGCTTTCGGAAGGGTAGCACTGTTGCAATTTTCCAATCGTTGGGAAAGTATCCTAATCTTAATGCTGCATTAAATATTGCTGTAATGCCTGCTATCGTATTGTTATTTAGTTCTTTTAGAACTTTATTAGAAATAAAGTCGTATCCTGCTGATTTCTTAGTTTTTGATTTTTTGATTTCTTGTTTAATTTCTGATGGGGATATGTACTTTATATTGATTGGAGCTGTATATAGTGCTTTCTGATTGAATTCTTCTACTTGTTTATTAAAGTGATCGTTTTCGACTGGGTTTGGGTTGAACGATTTTTCCAGGTAGTCAGCTATAAGAGATGTTTTCTCAAAATCAGAATTTGCCACTTGTGAACCTAGTTTTATTTGTGGAAATTCTTGTTTTTGTCTTTTTATTCTATGTATGGTAGACCACGTATGCCTAGATGACGGGTGAATTTCTTTTAGAAAAGTCTGAAAGCTTGCATATCTATGTTGGTCTAGTTTAGTTTTAACTAGTCTCGTCAGTTTGTTTAATTTTCTTTTTAAGTCTGATCGTCGTGTCATTTGCCAATAGCGTCTTAAATTGTGTTTACTTTTGATTAGGTTTATGATTTTTATTGGGATTTGTTGCTTATTTATTGGGTTTGTTATTTTGAGATATGTGGTAGAATTTGTGAGGGATCCTTGTATGTTGCTGACTAATCGTTTAACTTCATTATTTAAGTCCTTTTCAGATTGAATGTTTTGCGGATGTTTGTAGTTAATTTTTAAAATTTCTCTGAATTTAAACCAGTTAATTTTACCTTTTTGCTGTTTATAATAAGATGATAGATAGAGAGGATGAAATGATATGATTATTGGATTGTGATCCGAATCTAGTTCAGGAATTACTTTTTGGTATAGCGGAAAATCAATATTTTTTGTGATGAGGATATCTAATATGTCAGGAATTATATTATTGTTGTAAGGGTAATGGGTGGGTTCTATTGGAGCCATAATACTTAAATTGAGAGTGGTAGCTAGATTTAGTAAATTTTGCCCTTGTGGGTTTGTTGTGTTGCATCCCCAATCGCAGTGTTTGCTATTAAGGTCACCTATTAGCATGATATTATCGTTATTTCCAAAAATTTCATTATATATTTTTCTAGGGAATAGCTTATTGGGAGGTTTATACGCCGATATTATAGTTGTGTCTTTGTTATTTATTTTGGTTTGTATTGCTATAGTTTCTAGGTCGTTGCTCGTAGGACTATTGATTAACGTATGTTTTATATCTTTGTGCACTAGTATGGCTACTCCTCCTGCGGCCGTTGCTGAGAGACGGTCGTTGCGATAGATATTAAAACCTGGTATTGAGAACTTGATTTGAGGTAACAGGTGGGTTTCTGAAATACAAGCTATTTTTATGTTGTGGCTTGTTATAAAGTGTCGTAATTGATTTTCTTGCCTTTTTATTCCGTTCGCGTTCCAGTTGAGAATGTTTGTTTCTGGATTTTTATTTACGACCATTATCGGGGGCTGATTGTATTAATATTTGTATTTGTGGAATGAGTGCGTTTATTACTTGGTTGATGATTGTAGTTATTACCTGTTCTTGGTGTAGAGGGAGATTGGAGTTCAATGTCGGGGGGACTTGGTTATTAGGTCTTTGAAGATTTGAAAACCAGGGATTTATGGGAGGACGTTGCGTTGGGTTTGTTTGTTGTGGATGATTTTGAGGGACTGGTTTTCGGTCAAGGTATTTAATCTCGTGGGATTCTCTGTTATTAAAAGCCTGTTTTCTCTGATTATACCGCTCTGTTTGATTTTTAAGCAGTTTCTGATATACTTCGCATCCTTTCCAATTGGCCGTGTGATTTTTTCCACAATTAACGCATTTCCTACTTGTTTCTGTTTTAGGTTCCGAGCATTTAGAATAATGGTGGTTACCCAAACATCTAACGCATCTCGGAGCGCGTCCACAGTTAGCCTGAGTGTGATCAAATCTTTGACAGTTTTTGCATTGAATTGGTAATTTTTGATTGATTCTAGGAAATACCCTAATAACACTATATAAAAATCTATCTAATGCTAGAATGCTTCTTCCCTTGTTGTTGTCCTCTAAATCTACAGCACATGTTGTTAATGGTTTTCTGTCTTTTCCGTGAAGGCGAGTAACTTTGATAACAGGGTATTTTTTAACTAGTTCTTGAAAGATTTCTATTTCACTATATAGTGTGTGAATATCTTTAATAACAATTGAGAATGTTTTTATGCTTGGGTCACGAAACGTGTGGTATTCAATGTTGTTTTCGTTGCAAAATTTACGAATATCTCGGAAATCTTCTATTGAATTTAGTTTTACTTTCACTCTGTCTGCTTCAATTTTTGTTGTAAAATCTTCTTTTACCACACTTTTAATGTCATTTATTAACAGTTGAAAATTTTCCGCTTTGTGAATGATTATAGGGGGGATTTTTATCACTGTCTCCGCGGCACTGATATGATCGACTTCATCTGTATCGGTATTTAATGTTTCGAACCTGTTTGCTGTAGGAATAGCATATCGTGAAACAGATTCAGTTTTTTGTCTTTTGCGCTCACTTTGTTGTGTTGGGGCAGGTGCACTATGTTGCAAGGGCGGCCAACTAGAGCGTTGGCTGTTTTGTACTTGCGTTCGTAGGTCCTGAAGTTGCTGTTGCAATTGGACCAGTTGTTGGTGCTGTTCCTGAAGTAGATGCTGCTGCGCCTGTATTTGCTGATGTTGTTGCTCTATGATGAGCTGCTGTTGGTACTCCATCGAATGTTGCATGGCGTCGGGCGTACTGTTGTTCACGGCCTCCATCGCTTCTTTGATGCTCTGTCCGAGGTCAGAGCACGGTAATTCACTATTATCTATTTTCACTAATGGTTAAAAATGCGGAATAACTTTCGGAAACACTGGTCACTTCACGAGCACTCGCAACTCGCAGTGCTCAGCTTGACGCCGACTGAACTGATAAGGTAGTGCTGCGGTCACAACCTCTCGCCACCGCTGTCAGCGCTGAACTGTTCTCTAAGCTTACCTAGTCCAAGTGTTGATAAGCAATCAATTCAAAAGTGAAAACGTAATGAACTATAAGACAATATTTCCACGTAACATACAAATGTAACGTCTCCTTGTTTGCGAAATGGATGGCTGTGAATGAGAACATTATTACATTCACTGGACTGACAGAAGTCTAGATAATATGTCATAACATCTCAATCTCTAACAACGGCGGAACTCAGGCAGGCATTAGAAGCTTTTCAACGTGGTCTTTAGCACAAGTCTGTTGATTTACACACACATTAAGAGTACGATATTTACGTTAATGTAATCCTCAAAGAATACCAGATACTGAAGCAAAATCAGAATCGAGGACTTCCTTCTTTTTTCTTTTGATAATCTGGTAATTACAGTTTTTAGGCTGTTGTTACCATTCAATAAATTTCTTATATTATCTGTGACCTAGAGAGATAAAAATAAGCGATTTTTTCTGTATTTATTGACAAAAAGTAAACCTACTGGCAGTTATTTATTTTCAAATAGTAAAAAACTGTCAAATACTTTTAGAAAATGGAGGAAGAAACGCTACTCTTTCTGTGTAGAAGTAAAGCGAGGGATCATCAGAGTATATTCTTTCCTTCTGGACGTGTAACTTTATATGTAACTTTTTAAGCTTCCCAAAAAAGCTTTCTTAACATTTTCATCGTGTTTTTGACATTAAATAAATGAAACAATTATCATGATGGTTGATCATGAAGGATAACGGACTCTGAGGTAGAAAAAGAGATTGGAGTGGAACAAATGGAAGGTGCCTGACCTTTCCCAGAAAGCCATGTTCGTGGATGCCTGCGGCAAGCGATGTTCCTGGGTTCGCGGCCCGGCCATCAGACGCGTCATTGTTTCGCTGGCGGATAAAGATCAGCTCGCGCAGGTCACCCGGGGGTCGACCAGCGCCCCCTGCACTGCGACGTGCGCGGAGGGCGTGCAGGGGGCCCTGAGCATCTCTGCCTCCTCCAGCTGCGCCGGGGTCGGGCGTACTGCGTTGCCTGGAGGGCGTTGATGCCTCGAGGAACTGCAGAGTCAGGGCGCCCCAGTCAGGGAGAACCAGTCGAGCTTCTATAGCCGTCCCCGCTCCCGGAAAAAGGCACGAGAGGCAGGGGCGGGAAGTGTTAATGGAATGGCGCTTGAATCTCGTTTTACATGCTCTTCTCCTCTGTCTGGCTCTGCACGTCCTCTGTGAATAAATGTGATATTTACATACTCATTGTAGGCGCCTGAACTCTTTATGGAACTTGAGAGGTGAGTCATAAAAATTGAGGAACACCCCATCGCCCATCAAAGGATCGGAAAACTGTCCACGGTTGGCGGTCTGTTTTCAAAGATACTGCTTCGGCATATGACATGAATTCGTAGAAGGAGAACACGCAAACAAATGACCAGAGAAATTGCTCCCTAGAATTTTCATCCCCTCAATAATTGACCACGGCAGAGTTATATGGCTAACTTTGGTAGGAAATCCTTCGTGTTGGGATTTAACAGCAATACACTGAGTTCTTCTTGCAGACTCACAATGTATGATAAAACACCAGGTAATCAGGTATTATAAATTTTAAATAACGAAAATGATTTGAGCTTCGTAGTTATTATTAATTTTTGAAGACATAAAACATTTTAGACAGATAAACGAGAAATATTAACCTAAGAACCATAGGTTGCTACAACCTTTTGAATTAGTTGAAGACAGGGATCATGGTACTTTTTTGGTCTTTAGTAGTATCAGCACTAGCAGTGGTAATGGTAATAATGGTGTTCTGGTGGTGGGGTGGTGGTAGTGAGTTGGTGCTAGTGAGGTGGTGGTGGTGATAGTGAGGTGGGGGTGATGGGGTGGTGGTGTGAGTGATAGCGATGGTGTTGTGGAGGTGTGGTGGTGCTGTGAGTGTGTGCGTGGGTAGTGGTGGTAGACTGATGAATCAGATATAGAGCCCTTGGCTTGCGAACTTTAAAAGGACATTTTGTACTGCCAAAACTTATGCTGAAATGTCATTTACCTGAACCAATAGCAAGTACAAGTTCAACAACAAAATTGCTTCTCAATTCAAAACTAGTGGCGCTAAAACAGCATGTACCTTCGTGCCTGTATTTTCACGCAAAAGTACGCGAAATGAACTCAAATTTTCGAAAAATTGTGCATGAACTTATTTCAAAATCTATCTGTAAGAAAAAATCATAAAAAGAAAATTTGTATCTTCATAATTGTAGTTGTAGGAAGACGCCGAAAATATTTGAAAAATCAGGATTTTCAACGAACCTGCGACTTACACCATTCTCTTAAACGTTCGTCACACTATCCACCATAAAAATTTAAGCAAAAAAGTTGGAGCTTTTTTTTGAAAATTTGAAAAATGTCTCGGGGGATTATGTAAAGAAACTCCCAAAATTAAATAAATTTAATTCAAAATCATTGTCAATTTTGGAGAAGAGTGGCCAAACGGTTTAGCCACTAGCATTATTCACAGAGGGACAGATAAACGTTTTGCGGTCATTCGATTTTGAGGTATCTAGGATCCACAAAACATGGATTCTGGCTACAGCACATGTTAGAGGATTTTTTCTAAATTTATCAACGGGATTTATACACTTTTTCATTACCAGGGCCCTGGAGTATGTGTTTTCTGCGGAAAATTCTCTGCAGCATTACATAACCTTCTCTCTACTCCGTAACGAGGAAGTAAAAACGGAACATCAGAACTCTAGCATGCTGACTAATAAATATGAAAATATTAAACTTTCATTATTATATTACAAATATTAAAAGGGAAATATTAGCGTGTTAAGGAACAATCCCCGAAAAAACGCGTTTCAAATCACATCCCTTTCGAGTGGTTTTATTTTGGTCTCATAATGTCAGCCTGAGCTAGGTCAACAGGAAAGAGGGTTAGCCTGTGAATAGGTGGCCTGTTAGTTGGGAATTCCTCAGGCCTACTCCTGGATGCCATTGTGAAGCGTAATAGAAGAAACCGGTCTCTCAAATTCACTTGCAGACAATGGCTTCATTCAATGTTTCTAGTTAGCGAGTATCGAATAATTCGACCCTTGCCATTTCATGACCCCAGATATTTTGATTAACCCGACAATGGGGTAAGGTACTTTAGCGGCAAATTATAGGATTCGACATAATTCGGGGTAAAAATGCTTTCAATAGGTAGGATATTTATTATAAATTATTCAAAATAACATAAACATATAATATTATCCAAAATGTATTATTTTAACCAACACAATGAATTATATTTATATGTACAAATATATCATATGTAATGAACAAAGCTTTCAATCGTTGATTTCAGTAACAAATTCATTAGTAGAGATGAAACATGTTCATTTACAATGTTAAACAAAGTAACATATATCCATATATTCCCTATGAAATATAGCAAGCGTCTCGAATTTTGAAGTTTTTCTTTAAACATTTTAAAAAACACTAATGGTTTGCAGCAGCACACATGTGGCTGAACAAAACCTCACAAAATGTTTTTCCAAAAAGTAGCTCTGCTCAAGAACTACAAATGAAATACTCTGGCATGAGATAGCAATGAATTAAATATTTTCACAACAGTCTTAAGAGTACTGTAATGTAATAAGGTATTATATAGAGTTTATATAATAGTATATTATTTACACTACGCACTTCATTCGAAAATTCAGTAGGTTCGCACAATTTGATAACAGATTGAATAACACAATCAAATATTTGTATTTTTCAATCAAAACAGTTTTATAGTTTGTGAATACTTCTCGAAATGACCGAGATTTCATTGTTGGTTTTCAATTTCTCTGCGCATTTAAAATTAGTAGTAGATGCCTTACGAGAGTTGTCATACTTTAATTTCTAATGCATTACTACAAGGCAACCCGTGTAGAGTTTAAGTATCCTGTATTGTCTTTTACAGGACACATAATGGCTAAAATAAATAAATAAATAGAAAGAAAATAAATAGTAGAAATCGATTATTTGGCACACACATTTATTGAATTTTGCCAATATGTGCTCCATGAACCTTCGGGCGCTCGCGCGATTTAGTGTCACATGCGCGACCGCAGGGCAGTATTTTCGCTGCCGGCAAACATCCTTCCTTTTTTTCAATATTACGGCTTATCTTAATCGTTAATCATGGGACAATTATTACGTAAAATTAACTGAGCATTGCAGTATATTAAAAATGTATTGGAAAAATTTTAATTATTCTCAAAAAAGAAATTTCTGGAGGTAATTTGCAAAATCAGTCATCTACTTTTGCTTCACAAAATAATAATTAAAAATACATACAATATAATAATGGCTTAATAAAATTATAAATTAAAATGTAATGAAGCAAGAAGGTAAAAATATAATAAGTAATTTGAATGTGGTATAGAGGGGGAGAGAGAATGTATAGGTACCTAAATATGATGTAATAAAACGAGAATAGGAAGTACGGTATTAGGAATCTAGATTTCTAAAATCCACTGAAATCACCAACAAATTACACGGAATGAATAAAAATTAATTTAATTTACGCAATAATTAGCATAAAAGAACATTTTTATTACAAAATCATATGAAAAATATTCTGACACATTCATCACACTCGTGAAAAAAAAAGACAAATAAATAAATAAATAAACAGGCGCGATCGCCTGGCGATGTTTATGCCGCGTAGAGCGAAGACTGATGCGGAAATTTGACACAAATGTGATTGGGTCTTGGAGAAGACGTTACCTCCATCTTGTGTCTCAAAAGATAACTAACCTGGCTTTCCGCAATACTGAGTTCAAACATCAATACGCAACGTTTTATTTTTAAAGGCGTCATTTATACCGCCAACGCGATCGCTCAAAGGTTAATGACGACGACATCGTCTTTTCATTTTTCTTAAGGTAATCTTACCCTTCATATTTCGCCGCGTTCGAGTTTCCAGGAACCTAGCACATAAAAAGGTGGATATAATTACAGGAGCTTCAGTTCCAGTATTTCCTGTTGCATTGCCTTGTTTTATGCGCTAGTGGTGTGTATTTAGCACGAGATATATATTTCAGAGTACTTGACGAGTTTCCTCCATGAGAAAAAACCGGTTAAGGGTAACAGGATGGGTGACACGACGGAATGCATCTCCGATCATTGCCACAAGGACGATATGTTTGCGCAGAAGGAGAAAGTAGAACGCATTTTATTTTATAAACCATTGAAAAATCTTGGAATTTTTTATTCAGTTCATATCTCCCACTGTAAGTGTCTGTGTTGTATTAACACAAATTCTTTTTAGTATAAAAATAATCCTCACTAATTAAAAACGCATACACTTTAATCCTACTGGCATTGCATACATTACACATATTTTAGTGACATACTCATTAGGGAAACTCGACGATTTTTTAGTGGCTGATTTCCATTTTCGTAGAGGTTTTCCTCTCGGTTTCCGGCTAATGGAATGTCTCAAGCGAATATGTCAAATATCATTATAGAGTTGAATTTTTTGAGACACTCGGATTGCCTGAATTCATTTCGTGTAAGCTTTCCAAGGAAAAGAATATGCTATAAATTAAATTATAAGATTCGTTTAAGTAATTAAAATGCGTAGTTAGGTTGATGCGAAATGTATACACTAGAATGTAGACATGTGATGCGCAATGTAGACACTATTAGGTAGTAAAAATCCAAAATAGTTCATTGATGGGTGAAGTATGAGATTCTCTCCATTTGGAGAAGTCGTTGAAGTGCACAGTATTATCCGACTACCGTACATTTCGGCAGATAAGATGATAGACGAACCATAAATAATATCCCCAAAATAGGGGTCTTGTAGGACAGGTACACAAAATATCACATTCATCATCTGAAGGAGACTTTTCCTTTATCGAAATAGAGCAACAATGGCTGAATACCCTAATTATTGCGAATATTTACCTGCGCTGCCAGATGGGCTGCAGGTCTGCGAGTTGCAAGAGATGATGATCGTTGATCTAAACTTCATTCATAGGCCGTTAATAGTTCGGGGATTGTCTCATAGAAAGATATATGTTAAAACGATAAAACCTTGACGAATCCTCTTCTCATTTAATTTGTTAGTTAATTATTATGTTTGATTATAACATTATATATAATTATATATTATATATAATTACAACTTTAATATCAGTATTATAATTCGTTATTTAATTAGTTATGTTTAAGAATTGAACATTGTGAGTTTTGAACGTTAGTGAAACAAAATTCGACAGATTAGAAATTATTATTTTGAATTACGTCACCTTAGTTCATCAACAGACGTTACACACTCATTGGGTGTCTGTTCTACAGCTTATACAACTTACATTTAACTCTGATACAAATAGTGTAGCCAATGTGAGGACTGTCTTCGACACGCTTATTAAATAATTGAACTTTTTTGAGTGTTCTCGAACACTATTCGTACTCATCACTCACTTACTCCAGACATATTTTTCTGAATCTTTTTAATTATAATCGTGTTTAAAATTTGCAGTAGTTTCCAGGTAAATAAATCTCTGTTCTCTGTTTAGAGGTTTGTCTTGCCTTTTTGTTCGTATTCAAAATTGTTAATTGAATTCAAAACTAGCCGTTACATTTAGTTTTTGTTTCCTATAAATTGACATACAAATGTTTCTACTCATTGTTACTTAAAATTAAAGGAAGGGAAAATGTTAATATCTGCGATGATTTATGAACAGCCCAACATAGCCTTGGTGCAGCTCTGACAGCTCGCAATTTTCCTGCATGACGTATTCGAGCTACGTGCGTTGCCAGGAAAGAAAGCCCTAATTCGTTTATCATTTTTCGCACTCAGTTGCTGTAAAACATGGACGAAATTATAATTCCTATGCAATGAAGTAACAGACGTTGATTGCGTCAGGGTTCCCGCTCGGAGCGTGGCTCAGGCAGCTCCGGAGAACTTGACAGAGGATTCAGGTTCGACTGAGCCGAATGAGGTTTTCAGACGAGGTGTCCCTCATTAATGGAGAACATGCTTCCATTCTGGTTATACATATCTGAGGAATCAAGTGCAACAGGATTCCTTGTGTTTAGAAAACGCACGTCTACTTTAACCATATTTTCATGTAATATTTTATATTTTGAGGTAAGACGTCCTTGAATTATTGAAATAATATTTATAAACAAGAAAACACACAATCTGTAATGTTTCACAAATACTCCTGGAATTAAGTGCTGTTCGAAAAAAATGTTTTTTCAGGGGGAGTGGTATAAATAACGAAATCTATTTCGTTCGAATTGTAACAATTATACACTTTTTGATTATTCATCGATACATAATTTATTGTGAAAATTCGTAATATTTTCGTAATATTTGCAAAGTAATTCCTGACCTACTCGAGCTACATATTAACATTCAGTTCAACATCTTCCAAATTGAATTCCTTATTTTGGATGGTTCTCTCAGATATTCTAGGCATTTAAATTTTGGAAGTACTTTACGTGAAGTCTCGAGGACATTTTGAAATTTTTCTCAAACACGACTTCAAATTTTTTAATTATTTTTTTAGATAGAACGTGTATAAAGTGGCATTGGTTAAATTTTCGTTAAATAGTTTAAATTTTCGAAAACTACAAAACTTCATTTTTTTTCTGCTTCTTCCTACAACAACTGAACATACTACATTCTTCCTACAACAGCTTTTTATTGATGGAATTTAAATGAGGTCTAGACATTTTCGAAATATAATAGTTTTCGCATAAACGTATGCGTGAAATAAAGGCAACTGTTTTCTAAAAAAGTGTTTCCGTTTTTTCTTGATTTTTTCTATCGGGTAGAACAAAGGTCGCTGAAAAATGGCGCTAATCTAATTTCTGTTTAAGTCTCTTATTTAAAAAATTACAAAAGTTACAAATAACGGAAGAAAGTATGTGCTGTTTAGCGCCACTTCTTTCATATTGTTTTGAATCACACAGTATGGATGATTAATTTCATTATTAGAGACGAGCAGACGGATATTAGTGGTTGGAGAAGCGACGGACGGTTATAGTGATGTTGTAGGGATGTTGTAGGGATGTTGTAGGGATAGGTGGAGGAATAGGTGGAGGGGTCAAGGGATGAATGAAAGAATGGATAATGGGAAGAAAGGAGGGATGAAAGGATGGAGGGGCGGGGAGAGATGGACGGACTGACAATCGAAAGAGTAGATTGACCAAGGGTAAGCTGTAAGTTTTTAAAATAATTCTCCAAATCAAATAATTTCACATTCAAACTGAAGATTAAATATTATTGTTTAATTTTCGAAAAATCATTTTTGATTTCGACGAAGGTCACAGCAGCGCTTTCTATCGTCGTTGATCTTGTAAGTAGTGTTTGTCAACATTGGCGCGAGGCGCTATCTATCTGAGAGAGTAGCGTAGCACAGAGCTTATCGTATCCGCCGCCTGACTGCAGCACGTTGCGGTTAGAGCGTCAACCGCTTCTGGTTGTTCTCGATGCCCGAAGAGAGCGCTTGCTACGATCAGCTGAATTACCATCTCAGGTCGCCCTGGATAGGTCATCAAGCACCTTAGAGCTTCGAGATTTCATAGGGTCTATCATCATTTCCGCGATGAATGTATTTGCTTCATTGTTATTTGAGATTTTGTGATACATTGTTTCACGTAAGGGAAGGTTGGGAGGGAAATGAATGTACCTGTTCGTCCACCTGTGACCTACAAATTCCCCCCTGCGGCGCGCACCTGTGCTGGCCTCTCGTCCCCATCGCGTGCCTCACACGGCCCCACACGGCTCCTTCGGGAGGAGGCTGAATGCGGGGCACCGGCGACCGGGCTTCGATTCCAGGCACGCCCGCTCCATTTCAGGAGCCAGATCGCCTGAGGAATAGACATGGCGGGGTTCGGCTCTTGTCCTACTGCCACGTATGGGATCGGATACTCCCTTCAATCGCGTGTGTGATTAATTTGACAGTCACTTCTGCTAAAAGTGATTGGGGGTGAGGGTGGCCGATGAGTGAAAATGATTCGCATTCATTTCACGTAAGTTGGTTATCTTGTGTTGGGGCTGTGGTTTTCTATACTATTTTTGTCATTTCGGCAATTTAAAAATATTTGCATGATATCAATGTTTTGTGTAGCTACAATGTAAAAAACGCGTACGGAAACATTCTATTAAAGAAATACTTCTTATGCGGACTATTTCTCTCTGAAGATTCGGTATGTTGTAGATTTAGTTGAATGCGATCTGGAAGTGAAGAGTGCAGTCTGTTCCCTATCCGGTGATTGTGGGTTGTCCGTTTATCTTCGAGATGCGTGGTCTCATTTCAGTTTCTCTGACAAAAAAATTCAATGACAACCTCTATGTTAAATACATTCTTATATGAGAACTAGAAATATATTTTTAAAAACTCTAACAAGTAGCACTAAGAAGAAGTTGACTATTGTATCTCGGACTGTGAACAAGCAACTTTAGTCATGTTTCATATTTACTCATTTGTTTTGAATGGGGACATCTTTACAAAGACATGAAAGAAACCAACCCAAATTTCACACGAAGCGTATTTCAATACATATTTTTTAAGGTTTGGCTAAAATGGTAGTTTTGTTTTTTGAGGGACAAAAATGTATCCATGGTTGGGATTACAGGACTTACAAAAACACGCTGTGTCATGGGCTTACTGAGTAATTCCATTACGTTGCATAATACAAAGTTTTTAGCTCCTAGACTCTCCCAACCTTAATACCGAAGCTCTTAGTAAATAACTATATTTTCGTGAAAAACTTATCAATTCAACTTCCAGATCAGTTTATATTGTCATTTTTGCCGTAATCATTCAGAAAATATTCCTTCAATTCTCGGGTACTTAAAGAGATTTCAGGATAACATAATGTACTTCTTACTTAGCCAGGGCTTCTAATAATTAATCGAATCATCACGTAAACAGAAGGCTGATGAATGGATTCTTGATACAGACATTATTATAATAAGAAACTTGTGAAATATTTTGCGCGCTCGAAAGGGTAGAACATTTTAAGGTAGATGATACTATTCGTGCTTGTAGAGGAAACCTTTATAGCAAAAGAAAAAGAGACATTCAGTTTGAATTCATATTTTAAAAAAAGCGCGAACTTACTAATGTGGAGAACCAATGAATTGCTTTTAATTTTAATGGTAAAATGCTGAAATAAAAAATCTAACGGAGTTGATCCACAAACAACACTATTTCTTAATAATATTATAAAATGCTAGAAATTTTAAATAACACCGCAAAGATTGGAAGCATCTTAGAGCTAAGTAAAGCTGAAGGATCGATCTACGTTGGACTCTTTGAAGTCGAGGCTTGAAAATGAACATAGTGAACCTCTGAAGGGAATACGGGTTTATTCTGGAACCTACTGAACGCAATGATGAAGATCTGCTCTTCCGATCAGCTTGTTTGAGACTTGCGCCTCGACCTCTTTTGCATCATGGTTAATCAGCTGCTTTGGAAATTTGCTTAAGACCTGGGATAGCGATGAACGTCGGAGATTCTCCATTAGGGATGCGACCATTCCATTGCGGGATCAATGTTGTTTGCCACACATAGATTTATGCTATATATTACAATGTTTTGGGCATTAATTTATTAAAGGTGATGATTTTACATCATTTATTCTTTTTCCATGTTTTGTTTTTAAATAAAAAAGTACCATTAAATACTGTCATTATTTACACGAATTAGTAAATTGAACATTCTTTCATATCAAAGTCAACAAAGGTATAGGATACGAAAGGTAGGAAGAAATTCTTGTAGTTGCATATTCTACGAAAAGGTGGCTCCTGGCGAGACAAATGGCTATCAGTGACCGATGTTTTCAAAACATCTATATTTGCTATAAAAAGGATAAATATTCAAAATTATTTCATTCAGTTGAGTACCATTCAATACGATACTAAATGAAATATTGGTGATGGTTTTTATTATTTTTCACTTTTTATTACCAGTTAAATTATTCACAGATATTTCTCAATTAACTTCTCATTACATAAGTCTTAATAAACGTAGTCATGGGTGAGAAAAATAATATTAGAGGTTAAAAACAAGGTTAATAACCTTGGAGAGTTTTGAGGCAACGAATTATTGACAATATTGTTTTATTTTTTTACATCGACGATTTCCTTTTAACACCGGTGTTCCGTGGGCGAGTCGCCTCCCTGCGCGCATCCGCCGAGGAGCGCATACCGGGCGTGGCCTCCACGAGGTCGCGGGCGCCTCTCTTGTCTGCGCAGCGCGGCTCCGGGGGCTGCGGCCGCGCGCTCTGGCCGCGAGAATCCCAAACCTTCTGAGAATGTCCGGCCTTGGCGGCGACTGCTGCGCGGCGCTGCGCTGCGCAGCGCGGTCCTGCTGGGGCCTTCGAGCCCACAAGAAACAGCGGAGCGGAGCGGTGCGGCCGGGGAAGGGAGGGAGGGCGGGCGGGCGCGATGCTATCGAGATTAATTTTAGCCGAGTTGAATGGGAGCGCGGCGGCCGCCCCCGCGCCGCCGCGAGGCGCTGAACCCCGAGGAATTTTTACGGCAGCCGGAAACGCTGCCCCAGGCGAGCCGGCCCGAGCCGCTCCGCGATGGTCTGGCAGGTGCGCCTTCTCCACGAAATACCCTAAAGCGGCTCTCACAATCTTGGTTTTGGTTGATTCGTTTACGTTTTTGGGCGTGTCAACTGCTTTGGTCATTAGTCCTGTAATACCAATGCGGGGCATGCTGTATCTCGGGAGGTGGCGGTGTTCTCCTCGCTAGATCTTGAGGTCTGGTACCGACCTCGCTTTGCAGTTAGTTCCCTCTTTCCCAGCGGAGCATAACTTCATCCGGCGCAAGCTCTCAGCACCCGACTGGTATCCCAAATGTGTGGTAGTGTAGAGGATGAAAGTTTGTGTATGTGTAAGGGGAGAGGACGGGACAAGGATGGAGGAAATTTACTTGGTCCGTGGCTCCTTTGTTTGGGTACCGTTTGTATGATATTGCACGAAGAAACCACGAAAACTACCGATCAGAGCAGCCGACCGCTAGAATTCTCCTCCATACAGCAGCTGATATCGACCGAGCTCTCTAGACAGTGTCGAAAATCCGTCACCAGTCAATCCCAGGTCTTTCCGGTGAGAGTAGTTGTAATGGAACAGATGCTGCCCTGAATCAGCCCAGTCACAAGTTTGGGACTCTGACAAATTTTCCCCGCACGGGTTCGCGTGTCTTGTTCGGTCTTTCCCTTAGGCGCCTACTGACGCAGTTCAATCCGTCCGGCTTCACGTTTTTCGTGTTTAACCGTATCTGAGGGGCTGATACATGCCCAGCCTTACTCGTCCAGGTTAACATCCTCTCGTGTTTAACAATTACATCCTTCACAAATTAAACAAAACTGTTTCCGATGAACGTTTCAAACGTTCAGGATTTGGCCAACCGCAAGACCGTGTCGACGGGTTTCGTTCTCGACTGTTTCACTCGCTGGCCGCAGCCATTGGGACCTCTTTGGGTGGACAAAACGGAACCCGCAAAGGCAACCCACCTGATGGCTCAGAAGTTTTGGACATTGCGCCCAAATATGCATAACACCAAGTCTGTAGGCTTAATTGCCGCGAAAGACATGGGCGTTTCCAGTCGTGTTGTGGCATAGTGTGAATTCTTAATATTCTACATATCAGCTCTGATACGTTCCTACGCCTAATTCCTTTCTGACCTCGGTGTGTGAGTGTAGTATATTTGGTGTTCATGGCGCAACTGGGCTATGGCCACTGCTGCTAGTCCGACCTACGAACAACCAAGTCTTCATACCTTTAACCCTCTAACTGATACCTTTAACCCTTTAACTCGCACTAATGGTCCCATAAACTTTGCTGATCTAGAAGTATGTATGTCCGACATGGACTTACAAGTCACATCTGCATGGGCGTGATTCGGGAGTATGGTGAAAGTATTGAACTGGATTTAATATTCAATCGGGATGGAAAATGAGCTATGAACGTCGAAAATTTAATGGCTGGAAAGAGGAATACAGTTACTACTAATATGATACCCCTAAAAGCTTCTTCTACATTACAATGTGCTTTGTTCGCGCCTCCAGTGTAACTCGTGCGGGATTGCGTGTCCCATGTTGAACCAAACACGAAGATCTCCTTACATGCAATGCTTCCAGTTTTAACTTTTCGCACTTTTTCTCAATTCGGTAAACTCCATGAATGTAAACAGCAGCAATAAGTTGGATTCTTTTCCAGCGTGTCAGCAGTCATTAAGCCCAATAGCTTTATCCAGTGTGGATGAATGGTTTTGAGGCGTAGATGATTGTGATGATGATGGTATGGTTTTAATGTGAACGCGACAATGGAAAAATGAGAAGCAAGGTAATTGGAGAGTTTAGGAAAAACGTTGCTGTTAAACTGTTTGCCAACCACATGTTCCTCATGGATCAGTCGGGACTTCAATCCCTGTATCCAGGGGCGGAAGGTGAACGCCACGACCACTACATCACAGGTGACCCCAATTGCATTCTGCTTATCCTCCGTCTGACAACTACCTCGTAAACATCCTTCAAAATCGCGCTCACATGTTTCGAATTCATGGGTTATCAGTACGGGCAAAAGTATCTCTATATATTCTTTAATTAATGATGAATAAATTACGACCCCTAAGAAAATGCTTTTACTGTGGCATCATACACGTTGTTTTTGCAATGACTTACAGTATTTGACAGGAACAAATATAAAATTGATCGAGTGTATTATTTTGGTTGTTTTTAAAATCAAGAAATAGAATGAATATGATTTATTCCATAATTCGTAAATTCAAATCGCTTATATGGTCTTAATTATGTTGGGTCTTAATTATCATCGCATCATATGTATAAATATATTTTAGAACATTAAAAAACACTGTCAGAGTTAGTCGAATTTCTGAATGGGAATGATCGCACTGGGTGTAAGACTCAGAGACATCTTTTTGTAAATTCAATATTTTAAAATGAATTAATATAATTTATTTAATAGTTGTAAACCGTTCATTACATTCAAACATGGAGAAAAAATAAATTGAAGGTAATTACAGTGCAAGTGAAAAGTGAATAATGAATTAAAGTTAATTAGTTAACGCTACAACTTTTTCTATGAATTCTATTCATATTGACTGATCTATCGCTAAAAGAGATAGATTTTTAATAACATTTCTATCGAATGTATCATTTATCTTTGTTCAGTTACCCCTTACAGAGATTAGGTATGTCTTATTAGTATAAAAAGTTAACAAAAACACTTGCACTGGGAGCCAAAGTACTGAGTTAATCACTAATTTCATTCACATTCTTGACATCGAATTCTTGGTTACATTTCTAGAATTTGTTCTTTAATTACAATATCAGTAAATGTTGTCACTTTGTCTCTAATATCACTTGAAATGTTTCTTGATACTGTGCAACCGGACATCCTCGCTTAGACGAGGGCTCAAATTCTAGGGAAATAGTAATTTCTGAACTTCCGAGTTACTGGTGCAATTAGAAATAATGGAATAAAACCAGTGGCATTAGTCATAATGTCACTATCTTTCGAGAATATCTAGTGCAAATGTAAGTAGCACACATTTCAACTACGTCAACTTCCTTCCTCTTCACTACTGTTTATTTACTGCTTAGTGTCTCAGTCTCCTTCCCATTCCTATGCATCATCTTCACACTCATCTTCATCTCTTCAAAGTCTACTTTTCTTTTTCAGTTCCTGCTCCAAAAGAAGCTGACATTCCGTTTGCATTTTCTTCATGACAAAAGTTCATCAATTTCAAGAAAACAATTAAAAGTATACTTTTAAATTTCAGTTAAAATGTAATACAGAAAGTTATAAAGTCACCAGATACTAGATATGGGTCTGAGAGACTTACCGCCAAATCTGCCGGGAGGAAATTCAATATTTTCTTGTAAATGACATTATACTTATTAAAATTAATCTTTCAAATCTTATTCACCACTTTCCATTGACTTTTAATTTTGTAAAATGTTAAATTTTGGAAATAATCTACTTTCTTTTGTAGGCCCATTAATTTATTTCCCTTATTATTCCCGTTACAGCCCGGGTCTTAAGTAACCAATTATAAGCAATAATGTATTCTAATTAAACCATTCCAGATGTCTACCGCCAAATGATTATCGAATTGCACTTTATTTACTTTTTTGTTGTTATCGATAGCATTTGTATTATGTCCATAATAGCTTCTGAGAATCATAATATATCAATATGATATAAAAATGAATCGGTTTGATACTGTTTAGAATTCTGAAATTGAATATATTATTAAAGATTAAGTGCCGAATAACCGAAAATAAAACAGAGAAAGTGTGTGGAAGAAAGTTCGAGAATTTTGTAAAGAAAAAAAAATTGATGGCACAAACTGCATACGAAGAAATTACAAACATATTGAAAGTTTGTGTAATTCAATATGCGAAGATTGGGTGGTGAGAGTTCAAGAAATATGCAATCAAAACTATGTGAAACGTTATAATAAAAATACTTTAATAGGTTACAAACGTATGCTAAATCCGTTTCAAATTGACGAAAACCGCTGCTAATTCACCTTTTACGTCTTTCATTTCAAATATTCCATTGACTCCCAAGGCATGGAAAACTCATCTTCCTACAACTTTAATAACCGTGTTTTAATAAATGTTCTTGTAAGTAGTTTTGTTATTAATTTTTAAAAGTGTTGATACCATAAAGTTAAAACATGGTTGATAAAAGTTTTTGCACTGTGCACATTTTCCGTGGATATACTCGTATGTTGTTCCAGAAGGCAGTGATAACTCGGAGCTGAGTGTACATTTCACTTACTCCGGTGCCAGTTTTGAGTAATATTTCTCTTTTTCGTAATTCTTGTGATTCTAATTGTCTATTGGATTCATGTAATGTGTTAATTCGTGAAATAATCACACTAAATATCACTCGAAGTGCTTTGAAAGGATGTTACTTATGAAAGGATGATTAATGTGGAAAACTGAGAGAAATGAATCGCAGAAAGTTGGGAGGCAAATTAAATATTAATATATATTATATTGAGATATGTATTAGACGTGGCATTGCAAAATACTTCAAAATACCTGTTAATTAAAACTTGCAAAATACCTGTTAATTACACTTCAATTCAATACTCCAATCTTGACCCTATTACGCTGACGCTAAACTACCCTTTTCTTGAAATTTTGGGTAGTGAATCTTAAACTTTTTGGAGTGAATTCTTTATTTTGTTTTGACTTGACTTATTTTATGCGCTGTGTTTGAACTAATTATTTTTATATAGATAAAAAGGAAGAAATATTCTTCATGATTCATAGCTCTAACACATATAATTCAAGCTGAGTGGCCACTCCACTAAATAACAAGCATTACCGAACTTGGCATTGCTTCCTCTCTAAAGCCATTAACAAGAACCATGCAAGTATTAATAAATAACATCATTCGGTAACATTAAGTACACTGGTAGATTGAGCTGGGTAGACGTTAACCTTACTAGGTACAAATTATGTAGTTAATGAAGTTCCATATAATTACTATTTTCAAAATTCTGAATCTAATAGCATAATAAAAATTGAATAATAATATGAAAAATAATAATATAATAATTGAACTTCAATGATACATTAAATATTCAATATTAATGTTAAAAATTAATTAACTTTATGTCTGAAATTGTGGGAGTCACTCAAGGCAATACTTGTGAAAATAAATGAATGTTCATTGTTAAAATACTATTCCTTAACTACTTGTTGCTAATCGTCCCTAGTAAGATTGAGAATAAATTTTATGAAAAAGTATGGAGAAGTACAATAGTAAAGTAATTGTAGTCCTTATTTACAATTTTTTTCTCTTCAATGGACTATAATAATTTTATATTCAGATCAAATTAATCCAATGTCAAAGGTAGAATTTCAAGGATAAAGATGGATATAACAATTCATTCGCATAGCTACTATTTTGTTGATTTACACATTATTATTTATAATTATTAATGGTCAATTAATGGTCACAATTAACTATTATTATTGGTCAGTTTAAGTAAGTACATTTATTCTAATTGAACAGTAAAATATTCCCACCAATAATTCAATAAAATCGTGAACATGCCTCTCCCTCTACATAGTTGGAATTATATCTCAGACGATAAAACTGAAGTACTTTTAAGAAACATACGTGCTTGTTCCGCTAGAAATGTTTAAGCTAAATTGCAGTTGTTAGAAATTTAACTTCTCTGCCGAAATTGCGCACCCCTAATTAGATCCAGAGAGACTTAAAAGGAGAAGAAATGTAATAATATATGCGGGTTCTTGACAAGAATGTAACTAAATAAAGTAGGTTGTGCGTCAGAAAAGTCAAGAATCCGTGTAATTTTTTGCCGTTACGGCTATGCTGCATGTGGAGCAACTTTTTCATTCCCCCAACAAATTAAATTCCCTACATGGGAACAGAGGCTGTTTGTATAATTTTCTTGCGGATTGATTGAATGACATTTCTATAACGAACCTTAATGAAAGAACGCTTGTTCTTGGGGTGAAAGGTTTCCAGTGAAGGAAGCTAGAGCGTTGCTGTTCAGTAGCAATGTACTGCTTTCCAGTCGGTTAAATTCTAACGAGCATTTTCAATGATTGAGGTGTTCGTTCTTGTTTGACTTCTGACTGCATTGGAATGGCTTACAAATGAGCGTGTGTTCATGGAGTAGTCGAAGATTACAGACAGCGTGATCTTCAGAGGTACACTCCTCAAAAGTAAGAGAGAACCAGTAGGGGAGACACTTCATTCATTACGGGTCATTCTTAAACTATTAGGAAGACTTCTCAATCAATAGGAACACTCTTCAACCAATAGGAGACACTTGTCAACCAGTAGGAGCCACTCCTCAACCAGTAAGGAACACTTTTCAGTCAACTTTAATCAGTATGGGTCACACCTCAATCAACAGGGGGGACGTCTCAAACAGAAGGGGACATTCCTCATCCAGAAAGGAATGCTCCTCAACAAGTAGACGACTCAGTCCACAGGTCGATCAATACATTAGGAGACTAAACAAATTATTACAATTAATAATTATTTCAAATAAATTAGTTCATAAATTAATTCTAAATTGTTAGATAAGTCCGTAAAAATAATTGTTATTTATTTTATTCCCAGTAAACAGAAATAATACATTTAATTCAAATTAAACAAATAAAATATTTTGTTTAGTTGGAAGGAATTGAAAGGTAAAAATTTGTAAAAAAATGTTGTTTATTTAAAAAATAAATCAATATGTGAATAAGTAAATATTGCTTTATTTTTGAATAATAAATAATTTCTTGAATGATCAATAAAATTTTATCGAAGTTGTGTTTCAAGCTAGTCCTAGATATATTGGTTCAATATCTGTTTTTAAGTGCAGTTTTGCATGGAACCCGTAATATATTAATCCGGCCATGGTGGTTCCGCAACCGCTCAGCACGTGGCCGGTACGATCTGCGCCCGCCGCGCGTTCTGCGCATGCTGCGCGTCGGTGCGTGAGCGCGGGGGCGCGGCGTGCGGCGCAGGCAGAGGAGCGCAGGCTGGCTTATCGGCCATCGCGTGGGCCGCGGCCTGCGAACGCGCCGCTTCCCTCGGGAACCCCGCGCCTGCCGCACGGCGCGCGAGGTCGCTTACGTAAAGAAGCGCCCCCGCCCCGCCCCGTCCCCGCGGACGCGAATCCGGTTTGTTTACGAGCGAATTGCCGGCTGCGCTGAGGACACGCCACGCGACGCGACGCGACGGACGCGCCTGCCACCGCGGCGCGCGCCGATGGCGAGGGGGCTGAAGTGCTGTCGTCTTGACTTAAACAAAACTCAATAACTTCTATTTTATATTAATTCTTTTAATTACTGAACATTGACAACGGTATAATAAATTTACAGAAACATTGTTGTTACAACCTTTGAGTTTGTCTTGCTCAAGTCAGAATAGTTCGTCCTTGCGGTCTGGGATATCTGTAACTTGTAAACATTTTATTCGTTTACATGGCAATAAGTGTTAACCATTGTTGTAGAGTAAATATTGATAATAAAGCTTCAATATACTGAAGTATCAGTACAGGGGCCTTGGATAGCCCTGATCAGGGCAGAAAGATGCGTTGCTCAAATGCAGTACGATTTTGGACTACATGGGAGAGGAAGTTTAATATGGAAATAATGGACACTTACGAAGTAGTGTGGGAGGTTTATTAATATTTTAACGAGTTTAGTTTAATATCCGTTATTTCTCTTGAGACTATACTTATATTACGTATGAATTACGTTGAATAAGTACAAATGTTTCATTCTGTTTTCGATCTAAATGACTCATAAAACATTTTAAAACGCTTCATGAAATATAATCATTACTGAACAAAATATTCTTCGTAAAAATATTTCTCATATTAAAAATGTAAAACAAAATGATTCTATATCCACATTTTCTCTTGTGATCGTTATTATATCCGTATGATAATTTGTATTGGTGTCACATTAACTTAATACATCTAATTTTATTTAAGTTTATATTTATTATTTAAAGAAAGATTGGATATTTTTATCCTCTGCATGTTGATTGTTTTATTATTATTATTATTATTATTATTATTATTATTATTATTATTATTATTATTATTATTAAATTCTCATCTAAAGATGTTAGGTGTCAGTTAGATATACATATTCAATTTTTTGATATACAATTTATTCCAAGTTGCAATCAGTTCCTTTCGGTGCAGGTCCAGTGACATTTGGTGTCTCTACACTACTTAGCGTAACGTGTAATCTGATCTCAAAACGCAGCATTTTCATTTTCAGTTTAATGAGACCTAGGAATTATTACATCAATTTGCGGAAACAATTGCAAAATTCCAATAACTATCCACGCGATCTGTGTTTTTACACCGCATATCTGTCTGGTATATATTTCTAAACTGTTGTATGTTTCTTGGATGTTTCTCAGTCTGCACGTCGTTCCAAACGCGTGGCACAGCAACATTTACAAATTTACCGGAAGAGGGTGTTCTCCAACGCCTCAATGACATCCTATTTGTTTGCTGTAATCGTTCGATAGTATTTCATACAGTTGAGAAAGAAATAGGAGAGTAACATATTGAAATTACATTTACGAAAACTGGAGTATGTTGCAGCATTGCAGTTTTAAATTTTAACACTATCAGTTAGATAATATAAACCAGATAGACATCATAAAAATGCATCTGATAATGTAGAGGTCTACTAAAGTACCAGTAGAATTTTCTGTGAGTCACACATAATATTTGACTACATGAGGAGCTTCAGTTACCATGATATATTCGTGTATGAAAAACTTAATGTTCTTTAACGCACCTAAAAGACTTCTCACCGTGTGAAATTCACCTGTCAAGAAAATGTGATACTTTTCGTTCTCTTCTTCGCTAGCTTCTCGGACTGCTTTATTGTCGCTTTTTTCGTTGTACAATTTTCTCCATTACCCCGAGAGATGACTCTCTCATCCTTCACGGCCTGTGGAATCAGTAGTAATAACTTTTAAGATGCAGCCATGAGGATGCTCCCACGAAAAATGAAACGTTAATAACTTATACAATGGATCTTTGACTAGAATTGCATCCTTTAGAAAAAAAATAATAAAAAATGGAAAAAAGTTATGTCTGTTAAACAATAAACGGAGGCAGCGAAAAGTAGATGCGAAATAACTGCAGGGGAAACAACTGACTCTACATTGTCCTTGTTTATGAACCATTACTTATCTTGCTCAACTGACCAAATATCAGCAAAAAATTATCAAAGATTTTGTATGCATTTTTATTTTTATTTTCAGTTTAAATGTTCATAAATAAAAAAGTTTTCTGTAATTTGGGTAAGTAAATGGAAATGTATTACGTGGTATTTATATTTTATGTAAAGGCACCAATAATCTTTCTCGTAGAGCGTAAGAAAACGAATACAAAGAACAACATTGAAAACGTTAAATATGAAGAAAATAAAACGAATAAGAAGTCCATCTTTGGAAACACTTTATGCTTACCATTTGAATGTAGTGAATCAATTGAATGCAATGAATGTTGTGAAATTTAAAATTTATTTCTGAAGCTGTTGATGGCTTTAACTAAACCTTACAAAACATGTCCGTGTTTGAATATGACAACAGAAGCATGTGATTAGAACAGCTGATCACCAAGGAAGCTTTCCTTTTCTACGAGATATTTCGTATTGAAATGGGCGGAGAGAGTACACATATACACTGAATGGTGTTTGTACCGAGAGTATCAAGTTTTAAGTGTACTCTTCCGAAATAGTTCGTTATTATACACTTACAATTGGGGCGCGATCCACGGAGTATTGATAAGATCGCTCGCCCCCTCTGGGTGTTGCTGTTTACATTCCGGCAGATAGATGTGAATTTGTGATGCACGAAACGGAATTAATGCACATTTCTTAACGTTCTTCCATTTCTTGGGAAAGCAACAAAATCAGCCTCAACAATCCGCCCGCTATTCCTTAATATTTCGATTTTGGTCGATTCTCTCATAAGCGTCGAAGATATTCATAACTATGAAACCAGTTACATATAATAGCATGATAAGTCATACTTCCCCCGAAATTGAAATAATGTTTACAAATAGCGGGACTCTTCGTATTTTGTTATTGCCCCAAGCCTTTAATATCGTAACATCAAAATCTTGTGTGCAACAAAACTAAGAGTTAACTCTAGGCATGGATAACAGACTTTGGTACTTGCATCATAATAAAGATACACATAATGGATTATCCATTATCTGGATGCATATTTTAACGATAAGAAAGATGCGATGGGTTTAAAACCCAAAACATTCTACAAAATCATTGTCATCGTTTTACAAAGGAGAAGTGATTGCCGTTTAAGAACCTAAACTTAAGTGGTTTAGAGGAATCTGATGGAGGAACACCCAAGGAAGCAGGGGACCCGCCATGTAGGAATGAGCGGTCATTGAAGACTAAAGACTGAGAATAAGAATCAACACTTAAGGAATACTAATTTTAAGTATAAATCATACCAAGGACCTGGCACCCAACTGCTGTTGTGTACTCTCTGCTATATGTATAATCTATCTCTGTGCTCGGGTTGATGTGTGTTTATGGGCGAGTCAACTGCTAAGGTTATCCGTTCCGTAAGTTTAGTGCGTATTTTTATCGCGGGATGTGGCGGTTATATTCCTAGTCTGGGTTGCGGTATTATGGCGGTGGCGCCGACTTACAAGTCGGCTGACGGGGTTTCTCAAAGTAGTCTCCCACCAGCGGACAATCACCTCAGCCGAGGCAAGCTCTAAGGTTCTGTTTGGACTGTGTGGTAGTGTAGTGCATGTAAGTGTGTGTAAGTAAGGGGCGAGGGTAGGGCAAGGAAGAAGAAGGAAAGATCGCATGTGGCCTGTGGCCCGTTTCTTAGGGTACTGCTCTAGCATTCACCTGGTATTGATCGGAGACTCCACGAAAAACTACGGATATCGACTGAATTTGCCTTAGCTGTCCAATTACTGCTACCGTCGGGACTCGAGCCCCTCCCGGTCCTGCCAGTTGGAGGTACTGCAATGACATCAGTTTATGCTCTGAGTCACCTTTGCTGGTAGATTGTGAATAAGAATAGGCCCTTAAGGAATACTAAATTTGCGTGTAATTCTATCCAAGGACATCCCTCTCGAAGAAAGTGCTGTTGTGGATTCACTGCTATACGTATACTCTATCGCATCCAATTTCATCACGACCTTTTCAGAAACACCAGTGTCTTTGAGAAGTGCGCTCGCAGCGACCCGCATGCCCCGGGCAAGTGGCCAACTGAAGCTTCAGGCGCGACGCCACGCGGTCGTCGCGGTGTCACCTTCTCGGCGCGGGGCTACGCATTAATTTCGAGCAGAGGAGAAGAGGGGGGGGCAGAATTCGGGGAAAGCGGGATTAATTCTAGCGTTACGCAGGGGCCCTTCCGGCACGAAGATCAGGGGGGACGGGGGGGGGCGGGGAGACGAGGTTGCGTAGTCGTCGTCCTCGGGGACGGACCGACCTCGGCTGAGAGGACGGTGATGGCGGCGCTGACGGCACAGGCTGTGGAGGGCAAGGTGCATGGAATCCAGACAAGAGCCACCTGACGACCCAGTGGGACACACGTGAAGTGTGTTGTACCAACTATGTATTCATTCTTCTTCCACTCGAACTACAGCCCAAAGGAGAACCAATATCTCATTTCGTAAATCCTTCAAAGAGGGCAGTTTTTTTTAAACTCCGATCGAACCTTAAAAAATGAGAAGGATTTGGGGATGTGCAGTGGGCAATGCGTATATTTTTTGCCGTAACCTCGGTCAATACTGACGTCATATCACCAATTTGCAGTGTGTTTTAATCACGCGAAGAAGGCTGATGAGATTGATGCTTCCTCCAAGTGCCAGCCGAGTTGCGTAGTGATATTCGTTTTCTTCAAGAAGAACGGAACAGTACAGCAGAAATTCTGAAAATAACGAGCTGAGTATATGGTGTAAACTTTCAAACAAATGAGAAATGCTAGCTTCCAGCGATGTCCTTCGTTTATGACACCGACGACCCTCACAGTGCTACTGTAACCAAACATCATCTGCCGCAGATGGGTAGTGCATACAGCCGATTTAGCGGGAGTGATTTTCACCTCTTCCTCAAATTGAAGAATTGTCTAGAAGGCTAAAGCTTCCAGACTAATGAGAAGCTTCAAAGCAAAGTTCAGGCCCATCTCACAACAGTGGCGTCAACGTTGGATAGAGGTAATAAAAACGCTTCTTCACAAATGAGAAATGTCTGCATTTTCTCGGAGATTATGTAAAAAAGTAACCACAGCCTTGGGGAAGAGATTTGTTCCTCTTATTTTGTGCACAGTGCTGTGCGAAGGGCCTCCCCTATTCTGATTTCAGATCCGCCAGGGGAGAAGCTCCTGCCTAAAAGCGCCATATAGTGAAGTCTCTTTCAACTAGATCAAGCCTTCCGTGAAATGACTCACATTTAGACGCCTTTCTTCGTTCAAACGTGAGTTAGCGGAAATTCGGGTGAAGGGGCAAACCCAACACATAAGATGTTCCTGAATGTCTATTTTTGTTTCATTATGTCTATTTTTGTTGACGCTGCTAATGCAATCTAATTTGTTTTATATTTTCATTTCGATGAATCTAATTTGTTGTATTGACTTATTTTATCCTCTAATGAAACATGCCATGAATAACCACTGAGTGCTGTGCATGGATATTGATACTATGGCCAACAGGTTTCGGATGTACAAGGCTTTATATTACAATAAAAGAAGACGGAATCGGTAATAATTCCATGTCATGGTTTTAATGTAATAGATGCGGATTTACAGAAGAAATGGGAAGGAAAAATGAACACTTGACGTGCATAGACAATTGCCTCATTCTTAGAAGATTCTTCAAATACGTGATTGAAGGAAGATGAATAGCATTCCCCAGATGAACAGAGGAGGCAGAAATATGAATTTTCTAATCTCGCAACACTCGCAATCCAAAAGGTACATAACGATAATGATAATGACCATAATGGCGAAATATTTCTGAACAATGAAGAAGGGAATAATAAATGGATTTACTATCTTATATTTTCACAATATGTAGGCTTTGTGTAATCAAATATTTCAGAGGTCATTACTCAAACTACGGAGTTACCGAATGTTCTACAATTGTTTCCAAATGAAAAGGCATATATTTGGAGCAAGAGCATCCCCTGTTCTAAGAATATCAATGATTTCTGGTTCACATTCCGCTGATAAAGTGTTTGATTTTCTAAAATCATATTATTTTTAAAGACTCGACAGTTATTAGAGTTTTTAATATTTTGGAAAATTGAGATTGAAATTTTAATTTTTTTCTCTCTCTGAAATATACGCAGACAGCTTTTTACTGTATTCATTAGACCTGAGAAAGTACAAGACTACAGTTTCATCTTTCAGGCAACACATCGCTATTAGTGTTAGAGAAAGGGATACTTCTGAAAGTTTGTATGTTGTTTATAGTTTGTAATGTTCGTTGAGTGAAACATATTTATATGTGTGTGTTGAAAGGAAGCGTTTTTATTTAAACTAATGGAAGTTTAAAATTCCGAATAGTTGAATATACACTGTTAAATTTTTCAGGCCGAAAATAGTAATTACTTGAACGCGAAAGTAATTTGTATGAATTTTATGATAAAATAAATTTATAAACATTGATACATTTTTTCGAATTGAACAATACAATCTTTAACCAGTACACTTGCTTCATTGTTCATTACGGCGTAAATTTAAACATAGCTCTTTTCAAGAAGCTTGCGTAAGCAATTAACGTACTTTAAGGAATACAAAATTCGCTTTGCAAGTGCAGTGTAAAAGGAGTTTACGAAACAAAGTTTCAAAACACACACAGCAGAATCCAGGCATCTAATGAGCCAGAAGCCGACGCTTACGTAGAAAAATGCCATCGAGTTTGAGAAACAAAATAAAGTGGAGACGTCTCTGCAAGAGATAGTGCATCTTCTGTGCCTTGGACGGCCAGCGATTATTTGCTCGTGAAGGAAGCGGCGCGGGGGAGGGAAACCGGGAAGGCGAGAGGTCTGCAAAAGGCGCTGACGCAGGTGGGAGGTGGGTGTGTGGGGTGGCAGCGCAGGAGGCGAGCACGTCATCAAGAGGAGTAATAGCTATGTATAGCGCCAGCAGATGCACGGAAACGCGTGCTTTGTTGGGAGACGGTCGTTGGCGAGGCACATGCACGTGATGTAGGGTTGCGTAAAAATTAATAAAATCCTTTGTGTCGAGTGGTTTGGAATGAGAATTTAAGCACTGTGTTTCTTTGTGAACTTGATTGTTTGAACATAAATATTTTATCCCATACCCATAACCCGGTAGGCATTTTAGAGAGTTATTCTTAATTTCGCTGGTTCAAATCCGCTCAAAGCAGTGGATTAATAACGGTGGAAACCCTTCGTAGCCACTCCTTTGGTGAGGAAGAAAAGCCGGCTGTCCCATGTTGTAGACTTCATACACGCAAAATATCTTCAAGCCTAAAAGAAGAATCTAAGTTAAATTTTAATGTCCTTTTTCGTCATTCTAGTGATAACTTCTTTCGCTGCTAGATCGCCAAAGAAACGTGGAAAAATTGGCATGGCCTGAACTCTCGCGGAAGATTAGGTCTGATTGTTTGAGACCTCACTATTTAAAATAAGGTATCATTAAATTGAATTAAAATATTTATTGCTGTGTTAGTTTAAAGTATTAATTTCTTCATAAAATTGCAGTTAAAAAGGCTAGTTTAGTTGTAAAAGCATTTTGGTTTTATTAATCGCTTGGAAAAATTACGACTTAGGAATTTGAGAGACGCTTTGTGAACATCACTTCTCAAAATAAAAACCGCGGAACATATGTTATCTCCAGGCTCGCTGGGTAACATGATACAGGTAGGAATCTTTCATCTGTTGTACCACATAACGTATGGTCACAACTCACACGCCCTTTGTAATGACCCGCAAATGCTTTCCACTGTTTCTGTAATGCAACTCACGGCAACCTTTTCACGGCGTCCGTATACTTTCGTCTGACTGCTGCATTTTTTCGACATTAGTACAAAGTGATGACTAATGGAACAAAACTGTAAATATTCTTGCTTTTTGACTTGGCATTTTAAATCATGGCAACTGGAAGTAAACATTTTTAGTGGTGACAGCAAGAGACTTCCGGAAAGCGTGAACTGGAAGAGGAGGTAATTTTCAGGAGCTGGATTAGGCAGGCACCGCCCAAAGTAACAGGATGCTGGTGGCTGATGACCTCGTCTCGTCCGCCGCTGACTAAGGAAACGGTGCGAACGCGATGGACACAATTTTAAATGGCTGAGGCAGAGATAATTCAGATGGTAAAAGGGTATCTTTAATCTAATTGTTTAATATCTCCCACATAAGCTGACAAAACCTTTAATTCAGATGAGATGTTCGTGTCTTCATGCTCTTTAACAAGGTCTAGAAACTGCTGCAGTTTAGAGGAAATCAATAACTGGGCATAGTCTTCAGCTACCTCTATGTCATCATTACTAGAACTTGGTATCCTGACATTGTCGCTTTGTCCAAATGTCGCATAAGTTATTCAACTTTTCAACAGCATCACTGTGCAACGGCCTGAAATAGTTGGCAGACGTAATTGACAGTTGCTCCGCCGACCCGGATGGCCGAGGTGGCTAAAAGCGTGTACGACGCCGCGCGTAGGTCTGAAGGATCGTGGGTTTTAGTCCCGCCATGAACATGATGGTTTGTCCCTTGTCTTTCATATATTCATGATGTCGCGGAGGGCCTCGCGTCTTACTGCCCCCAGATCAGAAGAGCCCGCAAGTGTGTTGGTGTCTAGAGTATGGTTGAATATGGGACCCAATGGGATGTAGTGGGTAACCGGTTATCGGCTGAATAAAAACTCTAGAAAAAATGATATTTTTTTAGATCCTGTTTTAGGTAAACATGGTGCTTTGTTAAAATGGTATCAGTGATAATTTCATTAGGGTAATCGTTATACGCATAAAATGTGTTTGTGTTTCATTTTGTGTGCGGAAATGAACCAGGAAAAAAGTTTTTGAACTTCTGAAGAGAGAACTCGCAAATTTGACACCAACTCCTTTTGAGCGGACGAACGCTCCAAATCCAAACAGAACGAATACACCAAAATAGCATGGTTTCCATTCACATTGTTAACTTATAATAATATGTTCCTAAGCAACCCGCACTGCATTTATGTATTAAGGGGTTGTGTTGTAACAGTACGGACAGGGCTAAGGACAGCGGTGCGGATGGGAACGAGGAGATCTAGAGCGATGTGGACGGGATGAAGGCGAGACAGGGCGGAGGGGAGAAGTGATTGAGACGATTTTCGAATCGGGAAATAGCGGGATTGGGACAATTTTCGTTTAGGGTGGGGGTGAGGAAGCAATCATTTATAGGATTTTTGTTGAGTAGTGAAAGGGCATATCTTCGTGTAGGGGTGAGCAGTGAGGGGGTAGATTTTCGAGAAGGGGTGTACGAATGATGGGGAGATGTTCGGGTAGGGTGGGGAGGAGCAGTGTTGGAGGCGCTTGTCAAGAATCGGTGGGGGTGTGGCAGGAGTGGACATAAATTAATTTTATTTTATACTAGAGGAATAATTCATTCCCTTTCCTGTGTAATAATATACTGTGATTAATAAATGTCCGTGCCGTCTGATTACTTCCATTAGTATGATGATTTACATACCTTCTATTGACAAACGATTCGAGTTTTACAAACGTTCGCATGCGTAGTGTAGTTTTGGGAACCCCATAGCGCATCCGCACGTGCACTAAAACTCCAAAATCCCTCGTCAAAAGAAAGCGTGTACGTGGGGGAGGGGGCTTCATAAGAAGGGCTCAAGAAGGTCGAAGCGTATCTGCACGTTGCCTAAGCTCAAAACACCCGTCAAAAGGAAGCGTGTAAGTGGCGTTCAAGAAGGTCGAAGCCTTACGTAAAACGGGCAGCGCCGAGAGCGGAAGCGGCGTCGTGGGAGCGCGGCGTGGGCGGTGCGGCGGCGGCGGCGGCGGCGGGAGTGCAAGAAGGTCGCGGATGACCCGGTGTCCCCCTGCGCCGGGACTCCTGACCCCGTTGTCGCCTCCTCGCCGGAGGCCGTCGCCGTCGCCGCGTGGAGGAGACACGCTCCAACAGCCCCGCCCCCCTCCCGCCGCTCTTTGCTCAGCCGGCGCTCCTTCCCGGAGCTGCGCCGCTAATGTTTCGGAACGCCACCTTTCTCCCAGCACACCCACCACTCGGATGTGGGCGACGGACGGGGCGAATGGAATGTTTGCTCACCTCCTGTGAGTGGGTCGCATTTCAGATGTTTTTCGGACTAGCTGTCGGGGATCCACGGTGCCGGAGATTCTTAAGCGAGAAATAACTTTCAGAATGCATCAAACGTTATAGAATACAGAACTCTGAAATGGGTTCGGATAAACCTTATTATCCTTCTCCTCCTCCTCCTTTCTTTTCTCTTCTTCTCCGCATTCTTTTTCTCTTCTCCTTCTCTCTCTTCTATTATTATTATTTTTCTCCATTTTTCTTCCATTCTTTCTCCTTCATTTTCTTGTCGTTTTCCTTCTCTTCCTTGTTCTTTTCTTCATCCTCATTTCTCTTCTCTTTCTCATTTTTCTTATTTTCCTTCCGGCTCCTTCCCAGCTAATATTATTGTTCTCATGTGGCGAAGCAATATCAGTGTTTGCACTTCTTGGTATAGGCCCAGGGGTTGGTTTTATGTTAAGATGGATCTATATTGTGTTTCGCCATCCAACGTCTCCTAGTTCTTTTGATTGGTAATTCATGGCCAAACGTTGGATTCTTCATCCATTCTTTTCATGGACTTCTGAAGTTGATATCGTTATAAGTGATGAGATGCAGTTTGCCTTTTCTCTGGACGAGGAGAGAACAAGCAGAGACAACGATTGAACTGATTCAGTGCAGAGACATAGGAAGTGTGCAACATCGTTTTACTGTGGGTTCCTTGGTCTACGACTCGTGTTTGGGCTTATAATTCTTATCAGAAAACCCTAATATGGAGGAGGGACTGCTATTGCCAGTAACCAGAATTCTAATATATGTGATATTCGTTCCATATCGACCGTAGCTAAAAACTGAAAACGACGCACGCGAAATCTTTCGACAGAGAGAAGGGCAGTTGCATGAGCGAAATTGGAACGAGAAGAAGATTCATTGTGTGATTGAGTAACTATTTAGTACTTTAACTACTACAATCATTAATGCCGTAAGTGTGGTGAATATTATATCCCGAGAGGGGTATAGTCGCCGCGCAAAGTACTTTTTTTGAAATGTTCTAAATTTTTCGATTTTTTAATTTTAGAACGGAAATATTATTTTAAAAATATTAAAGAAGAGTAAAATCTCGTTATAAATGGTGATTTTTACTGAAAAATATTCCCAACCTACATCACACAATTAATTCGACCTATACATAGAATGACTGTCGAATGTCCACCACCGTCCCCCTTGAATTCTATGAATTCCCAATCGACGACGCTGCAGAGACAACAGATGACAAAAAACATTGAAAGTGATGGTGTTTTTCAATAAGCAATACTCTCTTCCCAGTAATAAGTTGAGTCAGTCAGACGGTAGCTCTCACTTTGGGAAACTCTTACGAAATCGGGCAGCATTTCCCCGGATGAAACACTCCCTCTTGGAATGTTCCAGCTACTCAAATCTCTCTGCATCGTACGTGCCCATCGCGCCTGACATGTTATTACTGGACACCGCTAGAGGCTTCGTGCGATAGCTTCTTGGGAGCAGCGGATATCTCGTGCGTCTCTTCTGTCCACTTGTCCATTGCGCAATGGACCTCTTGGCTGGCTCGTTTTGTCAGTCTCATCTTGAACACGTGGGCGCCGCCCATGTTACTCTGGACCTCCCGGCTGCTCCCGCGACGCGATCCGTGTCTGCGGTGACGCAACAAGATGAGAGCGTTGGAGAGACAATAATACTCACGGGCTTCTGGTCTTTACAAAGTTTAAACGTTCACACTTGAACATGATCTTTAATGGAGAGCGTAATTAGACGAGAGCCGAATATTTGAACACTAATACTAATCAAACCTAGCAAGAACAGATCATCGAATGTTCTCGTTACAAGTAATATAAGGGTATTATAAATTGTATTGACTTGCAAACATAAAAATATCTTCATATTAAATGATGCTTTTAACGACCGATAATTTTCCGTTCATTTTAATTGAACTACAGTTTAAAATTTCATAATATATCTATAGTGATTCACAATAATCACATTTTATATTTGTATAAACATAAATAAACCATATTAATGCTATTGTCAATATACACATACTTTAATAACATTACAAGGTCATATTTTTAAGGTGCCATCCATAAATTACGAAACGCAAATTTGGTGTATTTTTAATACCCCGTCTTCCACTGTACCGCACCCGTAACGCGTGCTTGTCTTCCCTAAATAATTACGTAACACCTGCGACTACACCCCCCCCTTTTAAATTCAAGAAGTGAAAATAAGTCATAGCACTATATACAAACTGTATTCATTTTATTTCTGTTGTTTGTGATAATTAAAGTCGGAATTAATTGTCGATAATGAATGTTCCTAACAATAACAATAAGCACAATTTTTGTGTGAAAGAAGGATACACACAAGAAAAAATGTCTGATTGCAAGCCGTCTACACGCCGCCGAAATTGTTGGAAAGTATTTTACGCTTAAGTAATCTTAATGATATTGTGTTCTCTTCACTGCCTAAAAAAGTGATGATGCACGACTAATGTCTCGTTTCCCATGAGCGCCTTTCCTTAGCGGGCGTGTCGCTGGCAGACTGGATGCTGCCCTGAGGCCGTGGCCCACTTCGCTAGCCTTCGCCGCGTCTACTTCACGATTTACGACGAATTTTTTTTCGGGGATCAAAAAGTTGGTTCTAATCTTTTGACGGGACGAAGGAATGTTGCTTAAGAAATTAACTGTTTCGAAAATGGTGATAAAATATTTTTCCTATTTCGAAAATCTTGACTCATAACTTATAATGTTAATAAATGGGGTACGGGATAACTTCCATTAAAGTGTCAGAGCTGACTTAAATCTTGCGAATGAAGCGTAGAAGGAAATTTGCTTGTTTGTTTAGATATGACCCGTCAGTTCTTACGTTTGTATTTTCTCTACCTCCTACTAATACTACTTAGTAACAACTACATCTAATTGGTTCTCTGGAAGAGGATAATATCCGACATTACTTGGTATGATTAGAAAAATGTAGTAATAAATAATATTTCATTCCATTTTTTATATTCATAGCTTTTTCTTATCCAATTTTTGAACACTACTTTTTGAAATGACCTACAAGAGCTTACATTATCTGCAAGTGTGTAAACACGAGTGTTTTAGACAGAGTATATATCCGAGAATGATACTTTTGCTCGCTCTCTGAACCTAAGTTTCTTTCTCTCTCTTCCTCTCTCTCCCTTTTTATATCTCTCCCTTCAGTCATAACACTTGCACTCTGGATGTATATCATCTGATTCTTCAATGGTTTCAATTTGTTAGTTGTGTTAACAATGATGGAGCATGAAGGAAGACATGACGGGCATGATGCATAACATACCATCCTTCCTTAGGAGAAAAATGCACCACCGGAAAACATGAAAGTTATTGAGAATATTTATAATATATTAGTGTACTCATGATAATTATTGCCTGCAGCCAAATTCCAGACAATTATGAAGAGGTATAAAATAATAATGAATAATCTTTGGCATGAAAATATTTAAAAACAAACGAAGAGATGATTCTGTTCAGTGTTTTTCCGTACAGAATTATTAAGATATGACGGAAATGCAAAGATTTCAAACATTTTTATCGTAATTCGACTTGATGGTTAAAAGTAAATTATTTTTTCAAACACTTGAATAATAATCCAAAATTAAATGTTTTATACCTAGAATCGTAGAGTTTTCCCACTTTTATTTATATTTCTTTTTTTCCCTAGCTTAGTTTATTTTTCAAGTAAAAATTTATTAGACGACAGGAAAATCGCTGTAGCGTGTTTCGTCCATAGAACGTCAACGAAACTTTTGGGCAAAGGCGCGCATCACTTGTGGCTGGTGGCCACTGAGACCCGGCGGTTCGCTTCCGAGGGCCGTCGACAGCACACGGCGGCGTGTGGGAGCAGCTGCTAATCGTGGGTTTTCCCCCCGTGGCACGCGCCGTAATTGGTCGACACGGGCAGCTTTTCCTCTCTGCCGCCTTTCGGTGCTTTTCCTTTCAGTCACACACCAACAGATGCTCTCAGTATCACCAAGGGCAAACGTCATGGAATCTATATTGTTGACTATTTATGGTATCTTTGCCAATGAACGAACCAAATGAATCAACCAGCCGTGGTGGCTCATGGTACGAATATCATCTGATGGCGCAGCAGCGCCTCTGGCCGGGTGTTCGAGTTTCGAAGGTGGCAGGGTTTTCGACACTAGTTAGATAGCTAGATTGAATTCAGTCGCTGCTTGGAGTAGATTCTGGAGGCTGGCTGCTCTTGTCGATAGTTTTTTTGACGATTTCTAGGATCAACATCAATCATGTGCCCGAGAATAACCCCCCAAAAAATAGGTCACGGACCGCGCGCGATTTTTCCTTCCTCTTCCTTGCCCTATCCTCATCCTTTGGTGACACACTTACATGTAATACATTACCACACGTGTCGGGACACCAGAGATTGTCCGGGTTTGGGTAGTCCCAGCGGTGGTGGGAGATACTTCGATGGAGAAAACCGGGCAAATCGACTTGTGGGTCGGCGTCGGAATTCACAATCCATCCAGGGAAGCACACTGCCGTCTCTCGCGATAAAACATCAACTAAATTTACGGGGCTAACGGCCATGTCACTTAACACACCCGAAATAATAAATCGATTAATAAAAATCGGGGTTCACATATCATCGTTTTGCAGAATATTGTTGGAACACAAAAAACCTGTTTTGTATACGAGTACAATATTTCGTGCATTTTGTATGCACTGTTTAATTTCCCCGAACTTTATTTATCATTAATTGTTGATCTTCAAGTTACATCAAAAAATTGTTTACGCAAATTTATGAAAGTGGATTTTTGAAATCTCTAATTTTTTGGGACATGATTCCTTAAAAATAAATGATCTTCGAACACGAAATAGCTATGCATCTGCTACCAAGTGGCAATTTATAAAATGTCATAGATAAAGATTTATTTCTCATAAAATAAATTTTTAAACCGATTTACCTTAAAATCTTAATTTTCTATTTTTTAAAGTTACAACAGTATTCCGGAAATAGTGGAAGGATCATTAGTGGCTTATTGAAGAGTGGAGTATGTGGTCATGCTTTGGTTGTTGTGTACCAATGTATAAAGATGTTCGTATCACTATTCAGTTGTTTTGACAATGAACTTTGTATTAGAACTAGCTTGCAGCTTTATTATTTCCTTTGGTTATCTTGACACCATCAGACACACATCAGTTAAATTAAACCCGCAATTTAAATTTATGTCTGTTTACAAAAATACATTAATTCCCGGTTTCCATTACCTCGAAGCATGCGTGGAAAAAATTAACCATGCGTTTCTTGTAATCGCTGAAAACTTATCAGAAATATCAGTTATCATTGCATTGTCTTCAACAAATTTTTCCTTTTCGGTCCGTCTGCACGATTTTATTGAAAAGAGAATGCACATTCCCGAGATAAAATAAGAAGAACGGTCAAGGAGTCGCGTGCTTTCTCCGATTCCGATTGCCCATGCGGTTTACAAAAGAACCATTTTAGCACGGCGCGCCCTAATGCACCTTTCGCGTTCCCGTATCAAGCGCCCGAAAGCGTTCCCATTCCATTCCATTCCAGGCGCGAGCTTTCCAACAACCGGAATCGCTGCCCCTGCTACGAACTGGCAGTCGAAAAGATCCTGGGGCGAGTATCGCCTAATAGCTGCATAGTGCTTATGCACCAAACACATACGATTGTACACATAGCGCTGCATTTGGTTGGGAATTCGGTGCGTCATGAAAGTGAGTTTTCTCCAAAGAGAAAATAATCTATATTGTTTAAATGAAACATCGTGAATTTTTATCTATTTTACTGCTAATGAAGTTGATTAGTATTTTTATTGATTTATTTTATTGATTAGTATTTTCAGGTCTCTATTAGAGAATCTGTTGGCACGAATGACAATTGAATGCTTTTATTTTGGGTATTGCAAAGCTATACAGACTTCGCTACGTCTCTTGACACAAAATAATATTTTGCGATTGACTGAAGATAGCTGGAAGTGATTTTCTAAGGACAAGAGGAGTTATGCTTATTTTTTTTAAATTTTGAACCCCTTTTGCTTTTGAAAGAAGAATATGATTGGAATTGGTACTATTTTTTCTACAAATAGATCATGCAGGAAATAAATCAGCATGCGCATACGCAACCCGCAACACATATCATATGCATTGTGCAGGTCTCAAAATTATGTGTCCATCCTTAAAATGCAGTTATGTATCACAGGTTATGTAAATTAGAAATTAAAAAAATGTTTTTAGAGTATTTATATTAGAGTAAAAGTTCATTACAAGACTTTTCGGCATTCTATTACATTTTTTGTGCTTTCGATTTTCTAGGTACCCCTTTCTCTGGGCAGAGACATATGTAAAAAATGTGAAATTGTGTAAAATTCTATATGAAATAAAATTAACAATTTGATATGCTGTGCAATTTATTTGTATGTGTCTACGTCTATCTGGTTGTTCATAAACGCTTACATTTCTATTTTGGTATGAAGATATTTCACTTACGAAACAACATTTTACAAAGGGTGGAAGGCTCACGGGAATTAAACAAGTTAAATAAAATAGAATATATTCCTATATGTTTAGAAATATTCCTTCATGGAGATAATTTTCCTTCTGTTTTTATTTTAACATCTGATACCAAATATATGCAACACAAACTCACATGCTCTCTGCTAGAATGGGAAGTCCTGGTGTCCCACTGAATGGGAAATCTAGACCGCGATGTGGTCTTACAACTTTGCACTTAAAACATTTACTCACGTTGCTCACCTACAAACATTTGTCTTTGGTAGTTCGTTTTTGTAGTTGCCTTAGTTTCAATACAGAATTTTTACAGTATCTTGTGGAATGACTATGTTAGATACAACTATGTGACCTGTATTTGTTTGAAGTGTTAAAAGCGATTTGCCCAACGTTTTGTTCCAATACTTACAAAATGCTATAGTTCCAAAGTGACACGGGAAATGTGCTTCTAACGCTAAATTTCCTTAAAGCTTCTTGATTTACATTTGGTCGACTAGAACTGCTACCCACCTTTATGATGCTGCGTCATGGAAATAAATAGTTAACAACATCTGTTGCCGTCAAATATATCCCTGTTAAATATCCCGGTTACGAGTACATATTGTGACATACCTGGTGGTGCCGGGTATTTTCACTGCAATACAACACTAAGAGAGGGTATCTTTTACGTGAATGGGTCCCTGGATAAGTTGGTGCAACGTTGGGGTGGTTAATCATAAATTGAAATACAATTATAAACAAGATTTATTTTAAATCAAATTTGTCATTTACATAATCAGACAACGTTTTTATACTCTGCCTTGGTACCAAGATTAAGAGTGAAATGCATTTCTCATACCTTCGGGGCCCCGAACGAATACCTATGATGTTCGTAGAACCGCTCGTGCCGACAGGATTGTCGACCTCTGCTACTGCTGCGGGCCGTCAGCGTCGGATGGCGTGGTAATCGCCCACGGCTGATGCTCCAGCAATTCTTCCCCGATCAGGATCTTGACACCTCGGCTTCGCACCTTCCTCGAATCACTGTCCGTCAGTGGGTTTAATTACACAACCCGCGCCTACTCTGTATACTGGTCACAGTTCTGTACCGCGCAATTTCAAGAATATTTCCACCGCGCCAACTAATAAGAACAACATCAATTATTCTACCAACACTAATCTTTCACCATACTGATACTTCTAATGTTCTATTTACACGTCTGTGATATACTACAGTTTCAAACATTTCCACAGTTGCGCTGCCTATCAACTGTGTCCATGTATTACTCGCGAGCTCCCGCGACACGTCCGCACTCGTCGGCGCTCCGCTAGCGTCTCTCCGGTCACCGTTCTGCCAACGGCTCTCGTCCGCGATTCTCGTAACGAACTTTTTGCACGTGCGCGGTGCCCAGTTCCAACCGAAATTCACACGCTAGCCTCCCGGCGGCGGTGGCACCGTCGGCGGTGGCAGCGGCTGCTCGCCGGCCCCGGCGCGCCGCGCTCAGCGCGCGCACCGCGCAGTTCAAAATAGCAATTGGTTTCTTCATTACACTAATTCTTCATTACACACATTCTTCATTACACTAATTAAATCATTAGTGTAATGAAACACATATTCTGGGTTTCATCACCCCCCCCCTTTCTTTTTTTGAATTTTTTCACTTCTGGAAAAATTCACACTAGTAACATCGTCACTGCCGATGGTTGCACTCGTTTGCATATTGCTCGACGCCCTATATACACTTATAACTTAAAATCGAATTAACATGTGATTACTTATTATTAACCCTAACATTACACTTATTGACACTTCACTATTTTCCATCCATGTTGAACCAGGTTTCCGATTTGAAGCTTGTAATGTCCTACTATGTCTTGTCTCTTGTGCGACAGTTCATCCCCATTTTGCTGACAGTGATTTCCTAACTCACAGTTGTAGGACATAGCTTCCAGCGTGTTGAACACATCTTGATAAGTATCATCCCATTTCCAGCTACGACCTCTTCTACGTTTGTACCAATGGTTGACCATACCATCACTCTTCCCTTGCCCCTGACTTCGTTCCATTTTTGACCTGCCTACATCTCCTTCACTCCCATTCGTTGGGGCGTCTGCAAACATGAAGTTGTACCCCTCCAATATCTTCAAACCCTTTCCTAAATCGGTATGATCTGCTCTGCTCAGTAGGCTCTGCACGGTAACAAAATACTGTCGCGTTGACATGCAACTAATTCCTTGATATTTTATAAGGGCAAATAATGTTGTTGGTTCCATAATGCTCTTCGTTCTGTATTCACTACGACTTCCCGTAATGTAGTTGTAATGGCTGTTCCTCTGGTCGCTCTTGATGTTTATTTGGGTTTCTTCGCTCCGCTTTCGTACGGAAATCTTGTCTTCAAATTCCTTCAAAAATTTCGGAAATATACCAAAATTCTCTGCCCGTGTCCTGGCGTTCTCTTCTAAAATTGGGTGTGATAACTGGATCTTGTATCCTTCCAATATGTTGTTTGATGCTAGGTGCCGTTCTTCTGCTCGCATAACTACCTTAGGGTTTTCCGTCCCATCTCCCAGAGATTTCATCGACTTTGGAGGCATAATTGGTGTCACCCCATACTTGACACTCGGCGACATTTTCCCGTCTTCTTCCTGTTTAAACTCTTCTTGTACTCTTTTCTCTTCGCACCCTTGTATATTTTCCACGATTTCTTCTTCTATTATACGCTCCATTTCTTCTATTTTCATTTCCATTTCTTCTTCCATTATTAACTTCAATTCTTCCGTTTTCACTTTCACTTTATAAACATCCTCCTCGGTCTCGATTTGGATCTCCACCGTTTTGCCCTCCGCTGTCTTGACTTCTTCATGGATTTGGTTCGTCATCCCCTCGTTTCTATCTGTTACCGCTACCCTAGCATCTACTTGATGGCATGATTGAAATTTTAGCACCTCATCTTTCCTATCCAGTTCCTCCGCTTTCCCATACGGTTTTTCGCATATTTCGATGAGCTTCCTATTCCGTTCTTCTGTGATTCTTCCCATTTCTTCTGCCGGCTTCTTAATCTGTTCTTCAACCACCTTCCCGTTCTGTTCTTTTATTAGTTTTCTATTCCGTTCCTCCGCCTTCCTATTCTGTTCCTCCTCGGATCTTTTCTGTTTACCTAATTCTTTGCTCTGTTCTTCCGCAAATTTCTCAATCTGCTTCTCCGTTTGCTGCCTCAGCTGTTCTTCTAATGAATCTTCTGCCATTACGCCCGTACACGCTTCGTATTCTTCGTCCATCCCCAAGTCAAATCCTACCGCCTGGCTCCCCAGTTCTACCACCTGCCGTTCTAGATCTATATTTACTCTGTGATCGACCAGAAAATCCATCCCTATGATTACCGAATACAATAATTTTTTGACTACCAGGGCCACCATCTCATATACTTGGTTGCCAATCCTGGCTTGAAACATGATTTGTTTTGTGATGGGGCTTGACTTCTTCTGAGTTGCCCCAATCACATACGCCCTATTCATAGGCAAACACATTACTTCTTTTCCTGTTGCTTTTAACTCCTCATACATTTCTTCTGATACTACTGTAGTCGTGCACCCTGTATCCACTAAAGCTTCTTTAATTATACCTTCACATTCTATCGATATTGTGGGACATTTCCTGATTCTGACCGCTGAGTTCTTACATCTCCGCCACGGTTGGGTATCGTAGGTTACCGGCTGCATAGCGTTTATGGAGACCGCGTTTACGTCATCGATTTCCGCGTCCGCAATGGGGCCACCTATCACCGCGGACTCTATTAGTTTAAATAGTGTCCTTGATCACTACTTGTGCTAGGCTGTGCTAATCGGTCGGGTGCATTCCCGCCCCCGCCTCGCGTCTCCGTACGGTTTGAATTAGATCTGTTCCAGTCCGGTCTCTGGTTCCCCGGCTCTGGTCTCCATCCGTCTCCCCCTCTTCCGCGTTGGTTTCTCTGGTAATCGTTGCTCCTATCATTCCCTTGCCCCTGGTTACGTTCCGATCTGACCATATTACCATTCCCTTCATTTCTGTTCTTTGGTACGCCTGCAAAAGTCAAGTCGTACCCTCCTAACACATTCTGGAATCTTTCCAGGTCGGTGTGCTGCACACTACGTAAAAGATTCTGCACCGTAACTGGGAACTGTCTCGTCAGTACACATATTATTTCCTGATCGCTCATCGGTGGGGATAGCGTTTTGTATTCCATAATACGCCTTGTTGCGTATTCCCGCAAACTTCCCATTGACTGGTTGTAATGATTATTCATTAAACTGATTTTAAAATTAATTTGAATTTCCTCATTCCAATACCGCTCAAGGAATCGATCTTTAAATGCCTTTACTGATTCGGGAAACTTATCAAATGTATCGGCCCATATCCTTGCGTTGCCTTCTAACATTAAATATAATAATTGTATTTTACACCTTTCCGAAGTATTGATAACATCTAGATGTCGTTCTGCTGCCTTCATAAATATACATGGATTTTCTTTCCCGTCTCCTGAAAACTTTAGTGATCTAGGAGGGGTAAATGGTACCGTCCCGCTTGCTGCGATTGGGGATGCCTTGCATTCTTTTATTTGTTCAATCTCTGTTCGTAATGACACAACCTTCTCCTCGCATTCCCTCTTATTCTCCAGCATTTCTTCCTTGACTACCAATTGTATCCTTTCAATTTTCTCGTCCTGCTTAGCGGTTCTATCATCTAATTGCTGATATAGCTTATTCTCTAATTCTCCCCCCAGATTGATTACTTGGGATTCTAACTCCTTTTTCTGTTTCCCTAATTCTTCGGCAGTCCATTTTTCATGAATTTCTACCCGCTCCGTGATTTTGGTCATCTCATTCTTCGTTAACTCAATTTGTTCTTCAGCGCGTCCCATTCGCCCCCCTATTATATCTAATTTCCTATTCTGTTCTTCTGCCAGCTTCCTAATCTGTTCCTCTGTGAATAATTTCTGTTCGTCTAATTTCCTGCTCTGCTCTTCTGCCAATTTCCCAATCTGTTCCTCTACTTTCCTATTCAGTTCTTCAGCTAACTTCCTGTTCTGCTCCTCTGTGAAAATTTTCTGCTCCTCAGCTGACTTCCTAATCTGCTCCACTGTAAATATTTTCTGTTCATCCAGTTTCCCATTCAGTTGTTCGAACATCTTCCTATTCTGTTCATCAGCCAGCTTCCTACTTCGTTCCTCTGTTTTCCTATCCCGTTCTTCTGCTTTGCTCTGTCCCTCCAATATCTTCCCATTCAGTTGTTCGAACATCTTCATCATCATCTGCATAGCGCCTGAATTAACATCTTCTCCACCCCCCTGATTTAAATTTCCTGCCGCTTGGTTCATCGGTGTTGATGTAACTTGTACATCTTTAATGAAACTGTCCCCTGACGTATCATCCAACCGACTTTCGATACCACTATCCCTGCTTTCCGATGACATGCTATTGTCGATTCCTACATTTATCTCCCCTACTTCATCCGCCTTCTCTTCCCGGTCCAGCCCTACATTTTGCGCCTCCATTCTGTTGCTTTGAACTGTCCGATCGATTCTCACTTCACGAAAATACCGCACAAATTTTCCACTTGCCTCACCTACCAACGATACCACAGTTATCCTATAAATTAACTATACCCGCCACAGCACTGTATATCTTTCGTAAATGGATTAATTCACTCCTATTTCAATTGCTAATTAATGACGAACAACCCTTACTCACCACCAAAACACAATAACACTAATTTAATAGCCATATAAATTTCCACTCACCTACCAATGCATAAACATAATCCTTACAATACATAATATTATTACCATTGAAACACATATACACTGCTAATAGACTCATTAATACTATTACACAAAAATGCTTTCAAATTATAATAAATCCCTTATTAATTGAAATTACTTTTCAACGCACTTATTGCTATATTATGCACATAATCATCATTCACATTTGCATGTCATATCTCCTCCCTGAATTTTCCTCAATAATATCATATAGATATTCACAACAAACATTCACACCGCTGGTATATATTTCCCAACCTGGTATCTTTTCTAATAAATTCCCCACACTTTACCATCACCAATAGATAATGCACTACTGAGTGAATGTTCCCAGCAAAAAACAATTTTGTGCATAATTTGTACAACACTATTAACCACCTTTATATTCTCATAAGAATTATTACTACTTCCCCATTTCTTTGATTTCCATGTTATAAAAAAATTGCCAAGCAGTTCAAATATTATTAATATGTCTTACAAAACTTGGAATTCTTACATTATATTATTTGTAACATGTACGTGTATAGCCTTCATAACCTCAGTAACTACAATATTAACTATATATTGGATGCTCACAAATAATTGCCTATGTCAGCCCGCAATTAATTACGCAACAACATTTTTGTAATTATCAACATTTCATTATGCTTACTTGACTTGTGCATGTTTTTGCTAACACATGTATTGTTATTTTTTTTGTACTCTATAATAATACACTTTGCACTGCCTGCTTCTCATCTATACCCTGCATTACTATACATCAATTACATGCACATTATTTTCCAACATTTCACCAACTTTCCTAAGGCCACATTTCTTAACTATACGTTTTCCACTTGTTCGGGCGCCAGCTGTGACATACCTGGTGGTGCCGGGTATTTTCACTGCAATACAACACTAAGAGAGGGTATCTTTTACGTGAATGGGTCCCTGGATAAGTTGGTGCAACGTTGGGGTGGTTAATCATAAATTGAAATACAATTATAAACAAGATTTATTTTAAATCAAATTTGTCATTTACATAATCAGACAACGTTTTTATACTCTGCCTTGGTACCAAGATTAAGAGTGAAATGCATTTCTCATACCTTCGGGGCCCCGAACGAATACCTATGATGTTCGTAGAACCGCTCGTGCCGACAGGATTGTCGACCTCTGCTACTGCTGCGGGCCGTCAGCGTCGGATGGCGTGGTAATCGCCCACGGCTGATGCTCCAGCAATTCTTCCCCGATCAGGATCTTGACACCTCGGCTTCGCACCTTCCTCGAATCACTGTCCGTCAGTGGGTTTAATTACACAACCCGCGCCTACTCTGTATACTGGTCACAGTTCTGTACCGCGCAATTTCAAGAATATTTCCACCGCGCCAACTAATAAGAACAACATCAATTATTCTACCAACACTAATCTTTCACCATACTGATACTTCTAATGTTCTATTTACACGTCTGTGATATACTACAGTTTCAAACATTTCCACAGTTGCGCTGCCTATCAACTGTGTCCATGTATTACTCGCGAGCTCCCGCGACACGTCCGCACTCGTCGGCGCTCCGCTAGCGTCTCTCCGGTCACCGTTCTGCCAACGGCTCTCGTCCGCGATTCTCGTAACGAACTTTTTGCACGTGCGCGGTGCCCAGTTCCAACCGAAATTCACACGCTAGCCTCCCGGCGGCGGTGGCACCGTCGGCGGTGGCAGCGGCTGCTCGCCGGCCCCGGCGCGCCGCGCTCAGCGCGCGCACCGCGCAGTTCAAAATAGCAATTGGTTTCTTACACTAATGATTTAATTAGTGTAATGAAACACATATTCTGGGTTTCAATATATATAACAAATTAACATGGAAATCACATATCAAAGCAGAGACAAGCAAAGCGTACATAAAAATGCCAAATTGCAAGCAATACTTAATTTCCCTTTGTCATTAAATTTAGTCTGTTGCCTACTGATATAGAAATTCGTTATAAGGGGAACATTTATCTATGAATGTCCACTTGGAAATAACATTGGTTCTAGTAATTTTAAACCCTTAAAAGGCGTCGAAATGAAAGTCTTAAGAAAAATTATCAAAGCCTCAGGGTTATTTCCCAGAAATCTGTAATGGGCGTAACATAGATCCCTTAGACTCCTTCATACCATCATTGTCATTACGATTTTACTCCACAATTTCTGAACTAACATGTCTATATGAATTCAAACTTGGTAAAAACTTAAGTAATTCTCGTCGTATTTGACCTTGTTTGTCGAAATATTTATTTAGACCAGCATAATTTTACCATATTAAGAAAAGTAAACATTTTTCAATACTTATATATATTTTTTTAAATTCTCCATTCAGTTCCTTAGATACTTAACATGATAGAAATACAAATTTAGATAAAACCTCAAGTAGCCTTAGGATGTGCAAATCCAAAAGTTAAATTAAATTAGACTGTTAACACCTATGTAAGACAAAATTGTCGGACATATAGAAAATAAATAATTAATTACGCGGTGCACAAACCGTCTTTTGTCTTTCAAGGCGCAGTTCGTAAATGAAGCCACGCAGCTCTTCGCCGCGCTCGTTTGCCGACGCCTCTCGGCGTCGCATTCCGACACGGAGGCGCGGGTGGGAGAGGGCATCCGCGATCGAATGCAGCGACTCATTGCAAGTGCAGCAGCGGCTGGCAGTCGGCGTAGTCCACTCGATGCACTGTACTATTCATTACTGGTCTAGTACAGTAGTGTTCAAGAAACGCATTACCTTTTTCACTGTTGTAATCTGCAATATAATCCTCAAAATATACCACTTGATTTACAAAATTTGAACGAGTTATGAAGGTAATGAAATCAGAAACATCAAATAATCCACATAAAATATATGATTAGCAAATTCTCTTAATATTTGTTTAAAATTTTTGAGAACAGATGGATTAGGAAAAATAAAGGCCATTTTTTTTAGGTGATGCATTTTTTAACACTAAAGAAATGTAATGTTCAAAGTCAAGGGTTCTCGTTTATGGCTCCGAGTACTACTAAGAATTTAGACGAGTCCACCATCCAAAATTCCCAGTAACTCGGGGATTTTCTTTACAAATAAAACACACAAAGAGGGGGCTCAGATTTGTAAACGTCTACCCCTGGCAATTCTAGGACCAGTTTCATAATTGGAGTCTATGCTTTCTACTTCAAATATATGTATTAGTGGAAGATAAAATCTGTCAAGTCCGAGTCGAATTAATTCATTACCTCTAGTTCTGAATATTCACTTTTACTATAGGCTATTTATTTCAAGATAAGTTTTCTTCGTCCTACACCACGTACCACCTGAAGGGTCTTTGCAAGCACGCTTGCGTCAGGGAATTCTATTAACCATTGTTCTGTTGCACTTTAGTGAAGAAAATATTCACGAAGCAGTGACCTGAGAACCCTGAAGTAAGTAGAAAGGTTTTAGTTTGTACTGCGAATATGCAAAAACCAATTACAATTATTGATAATGTAAATAAATATCTTAAGTAAAGTCATTCTGTACATCTAACACGTATTGGATTAAGTTTCATGTTTAATGAAATAATAATTGTGTAAACGCCCTTCGTATACTACTCCAGTCTCATGTAACCGAACAAATATAAGGTGACAGTTAAGCAAAATCATTTTGTCGTGAATTTTTGTAGAGGAAATCAGTATATTTTTAGGGATGACTCCTACTTTGTTTCCCTCTCATCCATCACAACTGTTTGACTGTTGACTAAGTTCATCGCGTCGTCATTCGATGAGAATCTGATATGTAGAGCAAATGTCAATAATAACTGACACTCGTCAATAGCATAAAAATACACAGTCATATTTCAAATTGGAAAACGAAAGTTACACTTTCTACTAATGCGAATATTGCCTCACGCTCCTACGCCAGATGGCACAGCAATGCTAACTGATTTGTATATGCAAACTAATTGTAGCAATACTTACTAATATGAATTCCATTAATATGAATTGCAAGAATAAGAGCAAGATTAGGAGAAAAGATTTGACAATACTCAAGATATGCGATCTATGTAGAAATTCAGAAGTGACTGCCAATAAATTGTTATGAAATGGAGTATAATGATTAAGACATAATATTTCTATTTTCTCGTAAACGTACGTATATACGGAATAATATATGTAGAACAGAGAAAGTAGTGTAATGCTACGCGAAAAACGGCGAATTTTCGACAGAAAAACTCTCATTACCGGGCCCCGATAACAAAAAAGTGGATAAATCCAGTTGATAAATTAGGGAAAAAATATCCACTAACACGTGGTGTAGCCAGAATCCCAGTTTTGTGGGTCCCTGATACCGAAAAATCAATTGATGGCAAAATGTCCGCCCGTCCGTCCGTCTGTGAACACCACTAGTGCCTAAACCATGCGTAGGATTAGAAAACTAACCAGTACGAGAAAGTGCATGCCATTCTGTTGTACCACTAATTCTGAATAAATGCATAAATACAGCAGTGGAATAATATAATCTTCCAGAAAGAAAGTTTTATGTATTAATCAAAATTATTATTTTTGAAATGACATGCACACTGAAAATAATTTGCTATTGACTTCGTATGAACGACCCGGAATCAATTATATGTAGTACGCGTTACTAAAACTATGTCGGACCAACTGTACGGGTTAAAAATGGCTTAAGCAAAACAATGAGACCAAAAATATATGAAATGCACTATGCTGTGAACAAATATTGAAACCGAACATTTCAATATTACATTAATTCTGTAATAAATGATTTCTCTTAGACATTGAATAAATAACAAAACGTATATGTGGAGGTTGCTGTACTTATAAAAGGTAAATATCCCGATTCTTAATTTTATATTGACGAACATGACCTCCAAACATATTTACGCTTTTGTCGAAAGTCTATTTATTGCAGCATACATACGTTCATCACTTACGATGAACAGCTTGACACCGGTAGTGTAAGAATGCTAAGAGGCCACGAACCTTGAATAACGGAAATCGTGAGCACCGAGGAAATATGTGAAGGGGAATCATGCGAGGCTGGAATGTGAAAGAGAAAAGGCCAGATCGCCAAGAGAGATCGAAGAGATCAGTAGAGATTATACAGACTGTTTCACTCATGTGCTAAGTGACCAATGTCAAGAACGAATTCATTGAAAATTCAACCAATTTTAAAATTATCTCTGAAAATAATAATCGCACTTCCTTTTTAATATAATTTTGGGTATATGAATTACTATCAGTAATCACGTACGCTCACTTCGTGAATATGTTCTATTTTGAATTATTCTCTGGAAGTATAAGTACAAGAATTTAGGAATATGAAGTATTTGATTGATCTACATTTTCGAACTGCAGTTGTGTCTCTCATGGTGCATGTTGGTATCGAAGAATAGACATCTCCTTAAATAACTGTATAATCCACTTCAAGAGCATCGAAATCTTACTTACCGACAAAGAAATAAAATCATTTATTTAGACCTATAGTTCTTCCCCTTCAGTATCTAAACACGTTTCAGTTGTGTCAAAAGACAAAGAAATCACTATTTTATTTTAATAATTTTTTTTTTAAATTTGAGCTTCTTGTAATTTTTCACGATGATATTTGTTAATAATAAACGAAAAGTTTAATGATTCATCTTCTCTATAAATCTTCGAAGAAATTATTCCCAGAAACAGTGATATTAGGTCAATAAATTCTTGGCTAAGTAACATCACTGCCCCAAGGAAGCCTGCGACATGTCAGGCGAAACGTCGGCCTCTGAGCCAACGATGCGGCGTCTCCCAGATAGTTCAGAATTTGTGGAATCGAGCCGTAGAAGCTTACGTGTGCACGTGATATTAGGTCGTCTCAACATTTGCTGGTATCTTCTATTTTTCGGATATTTGTTGTTTGAATAGTTTCATTATGCCTTTATCTCATATTTATTCAGAAAGTACTGTCATTAAACAATTGCTATGTTACTTTTGAATTTTTCAGGAGCGAAGATTGTGAAAGGTTTGCTAAAGTGGAAAATAATACAAATGCTGGGCTGCGTCATCAGACAAATTTTCCTGTATTGATTGTGGTGAGTGATTGAGCTTGAGAATACTTAGAGCAATGAAAAGCAAAGCAAGCCAACTATAATGCGTGATGTTGACTTTCCTGTGCCTATAAATCATAATCATTTAAAAAGCATGAATCGGAATAAGACATATTTAGAATTTCTTGAATAGGTAGAAATGTCTGTGAAAAATATACACTGTTAAACGTGATGAAAGGCTGCAAAATATTCCCCTGCACTTTTTCCCTGAGGATCTAGTGCACCGTCATTGGACACTTTTTACGTTGGTCAAACCAAATGACAGTTGAGAATTACCTTTGAGCAAGGTGCTTCAGACATCCGGTATTCATCATTGTCACATTCGAGGCTGAAAGGTGGACAAAGGATTAGGACTATTGGACAGAAATATCTACAACGCCTCTCCTGCCATCCGTGTGTTAAATAAGTTTTACTGATGAGTTTTTAGATTGAGATGAATTCTTTAGAATCGTGAGTGTATTTCTACCTGTCTATGTTAATAACAGAAATATAAACATTATGCAATATTTAATATATTTTTAGTGTTCTTAACGTTTGTACAATCCAGTTAATAAGTAAATTCAATGAAAATTAATGGGGCTTATAGGCAGCAGAACACTCCCTGGAAATGCGTGCTGTATGATAATATTTTGTTTTCCATTAATGATATGGTTTAATCAATGGAAACTTCTCAATGACGAGTTTTGTAAAAACTTTCCGCTCATTTGAGTTTGGCTTCTCAGTGGAACAAACACCAATGCATTGGTGCTGCTCTCAGCTGCCCGGGTGATGCCGCGTCGAGGGTTGGTTTGGCAGGGTTTCAGTTATCTTTCCGTGACCGTCTTTAGAGTCGTGTTAGGATGATCTGAGCTTTGAAAGGTATGTTTAATAAGACCGAAAAAGCCTACATCACGAAGCAATTTAGTTGGGATGTCCTGTACAGGGCGGAGCGCGGGGGAGAAGAGACGGGCGAGGGATTGCTGGACTGCGAGCAGGTGAGAGAGGAACTGGAGGCAGGCGAGTGACGCGGATGGTCGAGAGTACGGGAGGGCGAGAGGGTAACCTGGAGTTGGAAGCGGGCGAGTGACGAGGATTGTGGGTGGTCGAGTGAGCGACCTGGATGTGGGTGCAGGCGAGTGAAGAGAGCGAGCGAGTGAAGGAGTGGAATCGGCGAGTTGAGATTCGTGACTGGGTAAGTGGTACGTGGAGACGAACGGATGACGGGGGCAAACAGACTAGCTAGTGAGAGCTTCAGGGAGAGTGGGAATCTAGCACCGGAGGCGGACGAGTGACGAGGGCGGGTGAGGTGATGTGGGCAGGCGAGTGGGTAAACGAAGGGTGGAGACCGGCGAGCAGTGGCAATGGGTAACTCAGGCGGGCAGTCAAGCATGAGCGGCTGGGCGAGTAAGGTGGAGCAGAAGATGGAGGCGGGCGAGTGACGAGGGAGGGCGAGTGACGAGGGAGGGCGAGTGACGAGGGAGGGCGAGTGACGAGGGAGGGCGAGTGACGAGGGAGGGCGAGTGACGAGGGAGGGCGAGTGACGAGGGAGGGCGAGTGACGAGGGAGGGCGAGTGACGAGGGAGGGCGAGTGACGAGGGAGGGCGAGTGACGAGGGAGGGCGAGTGACGAGGGAGGGCGAGTGACGAGGGAGGGCGAGTGACGAGGGAGGGCGAGTGACGAGGGAGGGCGAGTACGAAGGAGGGCGAATACGAAGGAGGGCGAGGGACAAGGGAGGGAGAGTGAGGAGGGAGGGCGAGTGACGAGGGAGGGCCAGTTACGAGGAAGGGCGGGTGACGAGTAAGGGCGAGTGACGAGGGCGTGCGAGTGACGAGGGCGGGCGCTGGCGAGGGCGGGCAGGAGACGATGGCGGGCGAGCAAGTGCAGAGCAGTGTGCAAGTAAGCTGGTCGCGGCGGCAGGCAAGCGCCGAGGGCGGACGAGCGGGAACGCGCGACCGGTGGGGCGTGCGGGCAGCGGAGCGGAGAAAGCCCGCGCACGGCGGCGTGCTCCTCGCGGTCTCATCGCGGCGGGGAGGGCGAGGGCGGGGCGCGCTTTCCCTCTGCCCCCGCGGCCCCGGAGCTACGCGCCTTCGCCCCGCCCCGCCCCCGCCCCCGCCCACCTGCGCGCGGAGCACATGGGAACCCGCGGCCGCGCAGCACCTGGAGAACAAGCCCTCCACTCGCGCGCGCTCGGTTTCGTTTCTGACGCCTCCGCTTTCTTTCGCGCGCTTCTGCGCCCCGCGACACCTCCCCCCCCCCCCGGCGCTCTCGGAATAGCCCCATTGTTTCAGATGGTTCAGACACATTTCGAATATTTTCAAGTTGCCCCCCCTCACACACACACAATAAAAACTGTTGAGGCGAGATCTTTCTTTGCTATTATTGAGAATGTTTTGCCCTAGGTGGTTGGGATGCCTTTTCAGGCGTTCGTGGTATTTTGAACTGATTTCATTTACTCAATGAGCAGCTTTTAGTACATACATGAGAAAAAAATGAAATCGAAATTTAAAAAAAATACAAATTGAGATGAGCTCTCACAACAGTCTTATTTAAAAAAACTGTTCCATCAAGAGCTACATGGATGTCATTCTATATCAATAATATTCTAAATTGGAACTCTGAATCATAAAGAATAATTTATTTTTTAATCTTATAATAGATTTTTAACAATTTGTTGCATATACCTGAATTTGCGTTGGATAATATATCTATATATCACACTTCGTGTCTTATTAGAGGAGCTCATCTAAAGATCTGCCGCTCTAGCTGTATAGTGCCTCATTATTATTTAAATAGAACAGAAGTTTGGTGTCTACAACTTTAAAATATTTTTTCTACTAATCTTCCTGCGTATTTATCATATCACTTGTTCTTACAATTTTGCGATTTTCATTCTAATAAATTACATTTATTCTTAAGTACCTCACGATGAAACAATAGAGTGTCTCTTAAGTTCCTTCACGTTCCATCTATGTGTACCTTTTTCACAGTCGGAAGACATCATGGTCCAGCACGTTCTCCAGTCTTCTTTCACTTTGTTCTAAATTTGTTTTCTGGTCTCGCCTCTTACCTCTCATTGCACGTTTATTTTAAAAACTTCTCCACTCTGGTTCATATCTACCTGAATATTTTCTTGGTAATATTTCTCCGCCAGGACGCAGCTTTTGTTTTCAGCCATCTACATCCACCGGGTTGGCTTTTTCTCTTGGAGTGAAAAGATAGGTTCTATAATCTTTATGCGCACGTGGATGCTGAACGCATTGGGTGGTCGTTGAATCGATTTTTTCCTTCTCAGAGTCGCTGAGCGATGCAACGTGTTCCATTCCGCGTGGCCCCACCGCAGCCGCCGCCGGCAGCCTACTTTCTCTCAGCATTGATTGACGACGGGAGTAATGTGCGAGTGGAGTTAACGTAGGAACGTCTTGCACAGAACCCTTACAGACTTAGAGAAGAAAGGCTGCGCAGGTGGATGTTGCTGCTGTAACCAAATTTATGGATCAAAAGCTGTGCCTTATTTCTTAAGAGTCTTTCCGAACGTCATTCTCGGTATAACAGAAAAATAGATTTGGATCTTGAAAGATAAATACAAAATTACTTAAGTCATTGTTAAAAACATGTTCAAATGAATATAACTCCTGCTTTTTGAGACAGAGCACTCATTTTTTTGAAGTTCATGAAACAATGAAATTCTTTCACTATGAAAATAAATGTTCGGGAATCAGTACCTACATTGAATTGTTTTCCCGTACAAAATAATATGTCCACCCCCTTCAAAAAACAAACAAACAAAGAAACCAACAACTATCAGACACCTCTCAAATGACCTAAATACATTGTTTTACAAAATTATTTTTCCTTGCTCTTCATACGAATACATTTATTTGAAGGGAATAAGCCATTATTTGTTTTGTCATAGGTGGTAATTTAACCACTCCATACACTCCAGGCACTGTTCCGGTATGCTCCTCAAATATAATTGAAATGGGAAAACTTTGCCTCTTAATAGATTTATTAACAAAAATCAAAAATTAAGTAATGCATGTAGCGTTCATAGTTTATAAGAACAAACGAAAAATAATATTAATTCTACCCTCTAGGCACTACTTTTAACACATTTCAATTTCAATTAACAATATTAAGCAGTTTTTCTAAATGTTCCATTTTTAAATGATCTAATAGCTTTTTAAAATGTGTTACTATTGTTCAAAATAATGAAGTATTATTTGATATAAATACGACTTATTAAATTTTGTAGACAATATCTTGTCTTTAAATGTACAAGCAAAAATATCTTTAAAATTATCCTATAGGGTCAGGCCTCTTCCAAGTGTTGTAAGACCACTGGTTTCTGTATTTATATGGTCACTAAGCCCTTGAAATGTTTTCTTTCTTCGCTCTTCATTTGTAATGGTATTCTTAATATCGACAAACTAGGCATATACTTCTAGATCAGTGATTATTTTAATTTTTCTGTGAATTGTTTCATTCTTATCAATATCTTCGAAACTTTTCTGTAGCATTCACCTTTACGCAATTCAAACATATCATTTTTCGTGACCAACTCAACATGCTTAACCACGTTTCCCCTCTAAGACATCATATCAGTTTGTCTGGATATCTCCTCACGTTTTTATTAAACCTCTTGCTAAGGTTGGCTTCACCATTTATCAACCACCATCGTTTGATTGTCAGTACTCTACCCGGCCGCTTACACTATGTGTACGACATCCACCTTCGCTTAGTAGTTCATGTACGTAGTAATCTTCAACATTATGAATTAGATATTATGTATTGAAATATTCAAAAATGAAGAATGATGTATTATGTGAACAATAATTATAAAACAATTCAAGCGAATAGTTTCCTTTAAAGAAGTGACAATATTGCCATGTGCTCATTTTGTTCGCTTCTTTGAAAAACACTTCTTAGGAGTACACACAGGAAAACACTTCTTTGGAAAACACAGAGTTAAGAGTTAAAGTTTTGAGAAACTCTAACACACTTCTTAGGAAAATGCTTGGAAATGTACTCAATGTATTTAAAAAATGTATTAAAAATATACAAAAATATGACTAAATCTAAAGTAAATAAAATGCAGACGACAAAAATGTCTCATATCTTGAAAAGCTTGACTAAATAAGGTTCACATGTGAGCCGACGGTTTTATTTACTGGTTCATAATATTCTCGTCTTACTTTCTCATCATCGCTTTGTCCTTGTAGGCAGTTCTAAGATGCAGAGCATTGGGAACATAGATGCTACTTCAGATTATGTTGAAGCAATTAGAGTAAGTTTATGTGTTTTTTGTTTTCGTTTCGTGTACATCATGTCCTATGACATGACGTATGCGAACTATAAATTCTGAGCACAATGCACTTTATATTACAAATGCAAATAATATTTCTTCTAGTAAATCTTTCTGGATTTTTATAAGAGGCTATTCATTATTTTATTTTATCAAATTCGTGACTTCGGCAGGCTATCATACTTTCACCACGAGGTAAATTAGAAATGTTTGTGATGATGAAACATTGCACTTTCTCGCAAAACGAAAATAGTTAATAATAATAATAATAATAATAATTTTATTTCTGTCCGGTAGCAAATTAAAACTTCAAAACCATCTTCTTATAATTCACTGAAATGTTGCTGCACAATAAAATGTGCTTATAAATCAAATAAAATTTTCGAGTTGCGCATGATCAATGTTTTAGGTATTTGGCTATTAAGCGGGTCGTGTGTTGCGAATTAAAGTTTCACTTTACGTATTTAAACCACATTTTTGAACTTAGAACTCATTTATATTTATAAAATACAAGTGTCTCAAAACTTGAATTTCGTCACAAATTAGTGAATATTCTTTCTTGTGACAATACATTTGTTAAGTTTAGTTGGGCGTGAGAGCCACGAAAGGTATATTTACTGAAGAAATAATTTAAATTTTGTATTCCTAAATACTTTTCAGTTACTTCAAAAATAATTCACAAATAACAAGATATACGAGGGACATTCAATAATTAAAGATACATATTGGTTTGGAGAAATAAATGTTTATTTTTGCAAATCAGAACTTTTCCTCCTTTTCAATATAATCCCCACCAATATTCACGCACATGTCCCAAGCGGGGTTACCAGCTTTTTTATACCGCCTGCATAGAACTCTTTATCTTGGTGTTTAAACCAATTTTCCACAATATTTTTGACATCATCGTTATTCTGGAACTGCTTTCTTTAGTGGACCAAATAAATGGAAATCAGATTGTGCCAAATCGGGGCTGTGAGGGAGATTAGCCAGTACCTCCCAAAACATTTTGTCGATGATTTCACGGCTGTGTTGTGTAGTATGCGGCCGTGCGTTGTCATACAGGAGAATTACACCTCTCCTCTGAGATACAGAATGTTTCTCTCTAATTGGCTGTTTCTTGTACAGCGTCAACATGACATTTCCTGCTGATGCGGCCAGAACGGTGTTTGTCACTCACTGAGCCACTCACTGATTTTTGAACTGTTCTACCCACTTGTAAAAATTCCCGCAGTTCATACAAACTTCACCATGTACTTTAATCATTCTAGAGTATACATTACCTGTTTTTCATCCTCAGGAAGTAAAAAACAAATTACAGAACGTTGTTCAACTTATGTGGGATTTTCAAATTGACTCGCTATTTTTCAACTTAATTTTGAGGTTATAAAGACTATTAAGCTGTTCTTCCAGATGGTCAGGTTTCATTCCAGTGATGCCAACTTAAAGTCCTAAAATTACCAAACTTGTCCTACCAACAGTTTTTTAAACCAAATTGTCTCTTAAAACAAGATTAATATTCAATTATAAATTAAAAAGACCTTCTGCTATATCCTGATAGCTTCATTTGAGCAATTGTATTACTTGTAACTCTTTCTTTAAAAAATAATGAGGTTGTTTTTTCCTTATTTACTTAACGAAAGCTTTTAATAAGTGGTATGTAATAAATAGTTATTGCGTGTGTTGTAGGAATTACTATTTTCTTTCAGCTTAAGTTATCGAATTGTCGATAATTTTACTACGCTTAAATATCACTTTACTCGTAAGAGGCTTTTAACTTCTAGTCGAAAACATATTTAGTTTAAAGCAAAGTTACAAAAAATACTAACGTGAACGTTAACGTTAAAATACTAACGTTAAAAAGTATGCATCACGAGAGACATTTCAAAGCTTTAATACGGGAAAATTGATTCCATTAACATCAAAGTTTATTGTTTTATTAATGAAGTGATCTATGAAATAATGTACTTTAAAAACTTCTTCCTAAAATTATAGGAACACAATGTTTTATTCGAGCAAGAAATTGTAACACCTGGCCACGAATTTTAAAAGAAAGTCCTATGAATTGTATATAACGCATCTGCAAAAACTCAGAGATCCGCTTCAAATTCGAAGGAAAAATGAGGAGAAATGAGAAAGGAAAGATATATATATAAATATATTTATAAGAAGGCTTAACATTTTAGCTCATGAATTCATCAATGAAAATTATTTGATTATTCTTAATAATGTAAATAATAATAAGAGAATATAGGTTGCTATGGAAATGTGGCAAAACGTCAAAGACCTATAGATTATGATACACAAGCACATACTATTCAAAACTAGATGTAAATACAGTGTATAATTTCAATAATCATGTAAGACCAAGAGCACTGGGTAGGGCACTAGATTAGGAATTAAGAATGGAGTCTAAATCCAGATTATAATTAATGATAATTTGTACGAACGTATGGTAATGAACTAAGTCCAATATTTCGATGTCCAATATTTATGCAAATCCAAGTTTAAGAAAGAAACAATATCTACTAGATTACAACAACTTTTTCATTATTTCATCACTTCTTACTTTCTATATCCCTAGTCGACCAATAGATAATAGTTTGGGTCGATCCAGTATGTTAGACGTAACTCCTAGTTGCAACAATTTTTTCATTGCTTCATCACTTCTTACTCTTTCTATTCTTAATGAAAACATAGATGATGATTTGGGAGGTTGGTTTGGTGACAGCCAGCCAACCAGGCCGGCAGCAATTCCGCAAAAAAGTAGAAACAAGTGAAACATGCACAAGGAATTCCACTATGTTAGCAATATCTCCTATATTACAACAACTTTTTCAATGTTTCATCATTTCTTACTTTCTCTATACCTAGGCGAACAATAGGGAATGGTTTGGGTGGTTGGTTTGCTGACTGCCAGCCAACCAGGCCGGCTGCTATTCCGCAAAAAAGGAGAAGCAAGTGAAACATACATAAGGAATTCCACTATGCTAGCAATATCTCCTATATTACAACAACTTTTTCAATGTTTCATCACTTCTTACTTTCTCTATACCTAGGCGAACAATAGGGAATGGTTTGGGTGGTTGGTTTGCTGACTGCCAGCCAACCAGGCCGGCTGCTATTCCGCAAAAAAGGAGAAGCAAGTGAAACATACATAAGGAATTCCACTATGCTAGCAATATCTCCTATATTACAACAACTTTTTCAATGTTTCATCACTTCTTACTTTCTCTATACCTAGGCGAACAATAGGGAATGGTTTGGGTGGTTGGTGTGGCGACTGCCAGCCAACCAGGCCGGCTGCTATTCCGCAAAAAAGGAGAAGCAAGTGAAACATACATAAGGGATTCCACTATGCTAGCAATATCTCCTATATTACAACAACTTTTTCAATGTTTCATCACTTCTTACTTTCTCTATACCTAGGCGAACAATAGGGAATGGTTTGGGTGGTTGGTGTGGCGACTGCCAGCCAACCAGGCCGGCTGCTATTCCGCAAAAAAGGAGAAGCAAGTGAAACATACATAAGGGATTCCACTATGCTAGCAATATCTCCTATATTACAACAACTTTTTCAATGTTTCATCACTTCTTACTTTCTCTATACCTAGGCGAACAATAGGGAATGGTTTGGGTGGTTGGTGTGGCGACTGCCAGCCAACCAGGCCGGCAGCTATTCCGCAAGAAGCGTGCGAGGCCGCGCGGGCAGCAACGACTCGGGCGGACGCAGCCTCCCCACCTGATCGGCTCCTCTTGGGGCGGCGGCGACGGCGGCGGTGCGGGCCGCTCCCGGCCTCAAGCATGTGAAGGCCACCCGGCACTGGAATCCCGCCGCCGCCGCCGCCGTCGCCGCCGCCCGCGGCGCCGCCCGACCGCTCACCTGCGCCGCCGCCGCCACCGCCGCCACCGCCGCCGCCGTCGTGAACTCGCGACCGCGCTCGCACACAACAACACAGTCGACAACAACTGCGTAGCTGCGACCGGGCTCGCCTGCCAGAAGGCTCTGTTTTGATCCTATCTGCTATGCAAGGTTCAGAGTTTTCCATGTTTGTTTTCAAACGAAGATTTGCTTATCGTATAATCGGAGATTAACATAGTGTATGGGTGCGTGAGATTTCGATGTTGATAAGTTGGGATGTTTTATGAACAAATAGGTGAGGCGTTTTAGATGGGTTTGACCTCGCGTTCTTGGCAAGGTTTCTATAATACGGGAAAATTCCTTCAAATCTCGAACTGCACTCACAGGATTATGCCTCTAAGAACTATGTTATTGAAACATTACCTCCATACTCCTTAGGACACAATATTCATATCGTATATAAACGGGAAAGGGAATACTGTACTGTTCAGTTAATACGTTGATAAATTGTGTACTTTTAGTTCCGACGATCTCCTAGTTAATAATGAAAAAATCACAAATAATTTTCTGTTGAAGTGAATTGTTTTCTTCTGTGTTTGATATTTGTACTATACTCTCACTGTATCTAGTTTTGTTCACAATGAGTTGCATCAATCATTAGTTAAATTCACCATTCAAAATTTACATCTTTACCTATTGTTGCCCATCTGGTGACGAACAAATTTCAATATTGTTTGTCTTTTTTTAGTACCAAAACTGTTAAACCAAAATAGTTAATTCAATTAATTAGTGAATAGTGAGACCTCCACATATCGAAGTTACTTTGCAAATGCCATATCAGTTTTAATTTTGGGCGATGTAATGGGAACAATAGCCATTTCTTGATGTAATTCAGGTAAAGATTCAATTCTTCTAGCCAAAACATTTCTTTACAAGTCGTATGTATATGGTTGCTTAGGAAATTACTTTTTTAGGATCGTTTATTATAGTAAGGAGATGGCGCAATTATACGGTTGTCAAACAACTAGAAGAAGTGTAGACATTCAAAAGAAACTGTTACGCCATGTAAATAACATTGACATGAGTAACTGCTTATCATTCAATTATGACAAACACTTCAACAAATTTGACCTCGAGAAGTTGTTTATCAATTTTTTTATGAAACCAAATGAAACAAAGTTGGAAGTTTAAATGTTGTGTTCCAATTTTCTTTAAATCAATTTTAGACAATTGATTGCTTTAATGATAATTAATGTAATAAAACGTTAATTTTGTAAGTAATACGATTTATTTTTTAAGCGTGAAATTTTTCCTTATATTTATGTAAAAGAACAAATCTGGAGTCTCTTCGACACCCATCGTTACATTCAGTAGTATTGAGTAGTATATTACGAGTTGAAGTGTTAATGTGATTATTTTACGTGAGAAGGAGGACCTTTTTTACTTTCAAAATTGTGTAAATTTGTCTAGTGAGAACGCCATTAGATCTTAGAAAAGAATTCATAAAAACTTCTACTTATTGATCTTTTGTTTTTTAAAAAAGCGAAAGTATTATTAATGTAGGTAAAATAATGAGTCTTAATGTCTTCAAACATTTAATTTAGACATTAAATATATCTAGAAGAATCATTCTTTATATCGATTCTTTAAAAATCTTTAACATACTTAAGAAATAAAACCACTTTAAGTTTAGACGATTTTTTACTACAAGAACTCAGTTTTCCAGGATAAAAATTTTGATAAGAATTCACAGCTATTTGAATGTAATAAATAAATAAATAAATAAATAAATAAATAAAAATAACTATATTATAATCTCAGATGATTTTTGAGAGAACGAGAGCAAGATTACCTACACAATTAATAAAATATAATGAGAAGAGACGATATAAGGAAAACAATATTCTAGGAGGAAAACTGGTCATTATAAAGTGGTGATTTTAATAAGATCTTGAATTACTGTTTTAAATTACACATCGTAGGAAATTGCTATTTCATAAGCTCGAACAATCTTTAGATTAATAATTTACTACCTGAAAGAACTCTGTGGACCCTATAATTTGTAACCTTTGGAGAAGGTACAGCACATCAGAAAGCAGTTTTTAGAATCATTATGAAGATACAAACTTAACTATTAATTATAGGAGAAATTCAGGGGTGAGAGGAAATTACACATAAACATTCGAAACTATGTGACAAATGGTTTGTTTATTAGATATTATGTACAGTTATATGTTTTAATAATTTCACTAAAACAAAGAAACAAGACATACAAAATAACAAGTCATAATCATAATATACAACATTACAAAACGTTCCCAAGAGGATACATGTAATACATAGAGTACGCTTGTGTTAATGATGTGGATAGCAGCTTGGGTCGGAGTCTCCTATATACAATCCGCCACGCCCCCTCGAGAGCTGATGGGTCAGCGGGGCGGGCGGGCGGGGTCGGGAGTGTTAGCGGGCGGAGGCGGACGGGGGTGGCGTATCAAGTGCGGCGCGCGCCGTTCTAGCTACGACTGACTGAGGGCGCGCCCGCCTTCACGACCGCCCCCGTGCGCACACCGGGCGTCGAACGCGGCTCCGCCCCGCGGGAATACCTTAGTGCAAGCGGGCTCCGGAGGCGTAGGGACGGCGCCTCGGAGCCTCCGGGCAGCGCGCGCGACGCGTCACGTGACATCCGTCGGCGCGGTAGGGATCTATTAAAGCTATGGATTGGGTGAGATGGGGCGATGCCTGTTACTGGAGAAGGCTGTGGGAGGTATGACGAGTTACTTAAACTGATGAGGCGCTTACATCATGACGTTGCCTGTGGTAAATCTACATTTACACATTCTTGATTTTTATATACACTATAATTATTTCTATAATGTTTTACAGCTCGTATATATATATGCAGTATGTGAATATTCCATGCATCTGTCTGATGCCCTCAAAATATTATCTTCGTCACAAGCCGTTAACACCTTTTTGATACAGTCCGGTCAAGAAAATAAAGACGGAAACGAGTATATTTTATAAAAAGTTACATTCACTATTATTATTATTATTATTTTAACATAGTAACTGCGACTTATCAGTGGTAGAAAGGTTTTAAGGAACGATACAGCAATAGAAAGAATTTACTGGAAGATTGTGAGCAGCCGCCAACGCCCACCACGTTCGTAAGTTTACGATATCGACCGTCTTTATTAAAAAGGTGCGAAGGCCCCTAATGGATACAGCAGTACATGTGTTAATTGTGAGTTTCTTTGCTTGGTTGGAGCCAGGCGCTGAAGATGAAAAAAAATTAAAAAGAAGAAAAAAGAGAGAAAGGAAAAAAATAAAAGAAGGGGAAAAGGAAGAAAGAAAGAAAGAAAGAAAGAAGAAAATAAAAGAAGAGTCGCGCGGGGCAAAGCCGGCATATGTTCATGTGTCCGCGCGTGGCCTGCCCGAGGCCCTTGGGCCGGGGGCGCCGGGCGGCCGAGTCCAAGGTTCGGCCGGGCTCCTTCGACAGGTATATGGAGCAGGGTCGGCCAATGCGGCGGCGTCCGCGGCTGTGCGGGCCGAGCAGAGGCGGGCGCGGCGAGACGAGGCGAGGCGAGTCGGCGCGGGACCCGTTAGTTGGCCGTGTTGGCGCGGGGCGCCGCCGTCGCCGCCGCCGCGATGCCTGTTGCCTCGCGGTTGCCATCGCGCCGCCGCCACCGTCGCCGACGACGGCGTCAGGACGCCTCGCCTACACCACTGTGGCGTCCCGTCGCCTTTGCCACGAAGGTGGTGTCGGTTTAATTCATGGATTAATTAAATCGGTAGTGTATTGTAAAAGTACAGTAGATGATAAGGAAGCAAGTTTCTACAGTAGTTGAGTGAAGTGGAAAAGTAAAAAAGAGCAAATCATCTTTAGTTAAGTGACAGTATGACAATTTTGTATTATATGTCTTAACTGTGAACTGATTCAGTAATTTGCATTCCAGTACAATCATGGAAGTACTGTAGGCAATACAGAATTATTGTGTAATAATATAAATACATTTAGTTACACTGAGTATTACTACTTTATGATAAGATAAATTAGATTGAAATCGGTCCTAATAGTAAAAAAAGTGAATAGGTAAGAGAAAAAGAAATAAATTGATAATTTATTTAAAAAAGTACTTGAATTTTTACGTTCCGTTTTATGTGAATTATGTACACAAAATTACATTAATTCTAATGCATACGCTGATGATGGAGCTGGCAAAATTTCAGACACGTTGTTTTACTTTCTTTCTCCCTTCAAATGAATGGCACTTAAGTTAATTCGACTTGATTCTTACTAATACAATGCAAATAACCATTTTGTTACACAATCATACATGTAAATAATTGTTTTGTTACACATTTTTATATAATAGTAAGAATATAATAAAATGTTACTTTGCAGCATCGTAATCTTTACCAAGGGAAAACTCTTTAAAAGTTTCATGAGAAGTATATTAGCCTTAGCTATTACAATACACGCAATTATTTATTATTCGGACACCTGAGCATAACATTAATTTTTATTTTCTTATCTTGACAGCCGACACGAAAAACCTTTTTAAAATATCTCTCTGGAACTTGAGTTTTCGTGCCATCGGTTACAACATTCATTAATATTTCAACATTCACCAAACATTTCGCATTCATTTACATCTAAAACGTTTGACAATATACTGGATGAATGTTTTTACGACCTCTACCAAGTCCACTGATCATTGATGACAGACGGTACATTGCTGCCGACAAAGGATTACGTCTTCACTTCGATGCACTGACGCAACGCAGAGACCTTCATGAAGTCCTCGTCGACTTCGTAAAGTATTTATCTCTCATCTTGTGCTTGTTTCGGCGCACAAGGAGTCGGGAGAATTCGGAGAAGAACGTTCTACCTTATTTGACCAGTTTCCTCTCGTTTGTCGGAAAGCAGAAACCGCACTCTTTGGCAATGACTGGGAACTTTCCTTTCTAATTATACTTCCTCGTGGAATTAGAAAAGCACAGAATTCCTTATGGCCGTCATTCCACGACTCAGTGGCTTCTATCCTGAAATAGTTTGTTTACACTAATGCTTTCTAAGTGGCTTAGCGGTGCATGTTGGTGGGGAACGCTGAAAAAGTTACCGATATGGATAAATAGCTCTGCAATAACGGAAGGAACGTACGTGTTAGAATACTTTCAGAAATATATTTTGACGGAATTATCTCAAAACTTTATAATTTTATAGAATATACCATTTGTTTTCTTGTTTTATAAGTTTAGAAGAGTACATTCCGTGCAAGAAATGGATGTAATTAGTACCTACTGGTTCGACTATTGACATAAAGACGAGCTTAATGCAAGTATTAGCTGTTGGTTATATTAAAATAATTTTAATTATCAACTAATTAGCCTGACATAATAGTAGTTAGCATCTGGAGAACGTTCATAAAAACAAAAATAGAATATTTAAGTTTCAATTGTTTTGTTTCCATTTCTTTGACAATTTTCCTATGTTTCAAGAGTGGCATTTCCTCCACGTTTTCTTTAGCATTTCTAAATACACCAAATACATCACGTTTTCTACCGAGAATAGCAGCAAAATCTCTGTAATTCGCAACACCACTTCACAAAGAATATAAGAGCATACCGAAGAATATTATTACGAAATGAAAATTGTTGTACATCGAACTTCAAAGTACCTTTAGAGTCTCACTTTAAGAGCTACAGCTTGAAATCCAAGGTCTCCAAGTACTTTAAGTCTCACTCAAAGTACCTTAAGTCTCACTTTAAGAGCTACAGCTTGAAATCCAAGGTCATGGCTTTTTGCGAGACTTCCAAGTATTTAAAAGCGCAATGTCATAAATTAAAAGTAACAAAAGCCATTTTAAGCCCAAACCACTTAGGACTTTCGAACTTGGAGAGAAACTACAAGAGTCATGGTAATGTCAAGCCAAAGGGCAGAAATGAATGAAGCGAACACAATGGGCTATTGCGATCTGCATTTATCTGAGCGTTTCAACGATGCGCAATTAAATGAAAACAGCATATATTCTGTACATGAAAATGTAATAATGAGCCGACGCAAAGGTAATGAAAAGAGTAGAGATAAAACTCAAAGTATTGCTTTTGCAGATGTCAATGGAATGGAATGATTTGGTTTACAAAATGTGGAATAATCAGAAATAAACTGTAACACGTACTAGTATGTTCCTGAAACAAAACTTCCGCTACATTCAAGTAATCAAAAATGGAGGAAAAGGAAAAAAAAAACGATTCATATGAAACCCGAAAAATACATTATGAATATTTTCAAAGCGAATCTACTAATATCAACAAGTTTTTATTGTATCTGAGTGTGTAATAAACTCATTTGTACATTTGTAAAATGATGTAGGGACTTTCAACACACAATTAAACCACATGAGTGATGAACTCTGAGCAACATGACCACGTGCGCAGCGCTAGCCGCGCCTGAGCACTAGCTCAGCTCCTCCGCTGACTCAGTGTGACGTCACGCGCGCGGCCTTCGCGTCGCTGACAGGCGGAACTGGCGTCCTCGCCTCCACCCACGCTCAAACCCGCGACCTCTTGAGCAAGCAATCGATTCCTCGCAGGCCGCGGAGGAAGGACTCGGAGCAGCGCGGCGGAACCGACTCCTCCGGCCCGGAACGACTCCTTGCGTGATTCTCTCATTCGCTGCTTCATTCAGTTCCTGTTTGAATGTCATAATGTGCGCGGGTATGAAGGGTAAGCTAGGGCTTAAGAAAGTTTCAAAATTGCTTCCGTTAAAAGTGCCTTCAAGGCCTTCAGAAGTTTCAAAATTGTTTCCGTTAATTTTTAGTCATTAATTTGATTCACTACTGTTTTCGATTTACTTTAAAAATAGGTCAATGGTAAACTTTCTTATATCAGGCCCTATGGGGTTCGATGTAATTTCGTTCAAGTGAGTCTATACAATCGCTAGTTATCGATACTAAAATAATTGTACTCTTTGGAACTTTATAAAGTAAATAAATTAGTCAGTTTGCATTATTCAAATCAAAAATCTCCACGGCACCGAAGAAATGCTTTGGTACCAAAACTCAAAATGATACAAATGACGTGTCACCTATTCTCGATACACCTCTTTTTGATTTGCACCACCATATTCATTCAAACGCCATATATTAACGGTATATTCTCACAAAAATTTCATTGAAACGCCAGCCCATTGTGAACGCTTCACAGAATTTCCAAAGTCCGACAACTCGCAAACCCCATTCAGCATTGCATTCCGATAAAGGTCACCCAGCTGTTCCTGGTCATTCATTGGGTCACTGCCAAAGGGTCGGCCTGTCTCCCACGGCCCCTTCTGCATCGCGTTGTCGTTCGCGGCCGCGGCGCCAGCGGCGGTGGCCGGCGGCGATGACGTCGACAGTCGCTCTGCCCTGCACGCGCTGTACCGCAGTATACTGCCATGTACGCCGCGTTGGACCGCGCTGCCCCACGTTGGAATGAACTGCACCGCATTATAACGTTGAACCGCGCTGCCCCACGTTGGAACGAATTGCACCACATTATCATGTTGTACCACGTTGTGTCGCAATGTACCGCGATATACCGCGTTGTATCGCTTTGTATCTCATTATATCGCGTTGTGTCGCATTGTTCTACGTTGTTCGGCGTTGCACCATTTTCTACCGCGTCGTTCCGAGTTGCCCCGCACCGCGCCGGGCGGGCTGGACGAGCGGGCGCGCGTGCACGGTGGTGACGCTGGTGGTGGCAATGGTGGTAGCAATGGTGGCGTCGGCGCACCGTTATGTCGCCGCCCGGACCGGAGCAGGGGCCGACCGTTAGGCTCCAAACGCTCCCAGCCAGCCGCGCCGCGCCGCAGCCGCTGCCGCAACCGTCTGCCTGCGCCAGCCAGCGGCGTCGCCAGTGCCGTCGCCGACGCAGTCACCGGCGTCGCGGCGCTGATGACGTCGGCGTCGATACCGTCGCGGTCGGTAGACACGGACTCCGTCGCAGCTCGCAGACGTGTCATCTGAAACAGAAGAAGTTCGTGAGCGGGATGGCCTTCGAAAATTTGAAACACATTGACAAACTGCACGCTTATACGAGTCAAACAATTTTTTTTAAATTTTGAGTCGATACATGAGTGCCGAACTTTGAATTAAGCTGATGTGCTCCGTTGATAAATTGTCACATCTGAGAAGTCACATAAATTATTTGCTTATTGTATACATCATAAGTATTACATAGGAAATGTGATTTTCTATAAAAATGTAATTAAATGTATTGTTAATCGTTATCATGCTGCATTCACAAAACAGTTTTTTTTTCTTCTACTTTCTTTCCTCTTTTAGAATTCTACAGAACTTAACCCACTGGTGCACCCGTGAGAAAAGTTCACGATATACTTCAAAATAATCTAAATTGTTCTGATCTCTTGAGGTATTGATCATTTACTCATCTCTAAAACATAAATATAATCGTAATACTTATGGAAAGAAAAACGTATAGTCGACAAAATGTAGTCTGTAAATCAGCTCGGCATACGTATCATTATCAGTACTGAACTGATTACTACAATATTTTATTCACTGAAAATAATGTTACTGAAAGGCAATTTCTCCAGTCATATAATAGATAAGCCGACAACTGTTACACTAAACGTTTCAGCGTCACAGAAACCGCGCGCGCTGAACTAAAGGATCGGAGCCCGCGGACGACACGGAAGTTCTCGTTTTGACGTTATAGTGCGAAAGGTGATGCACGACGAATCTATCACACTAATAATTTTTTATTGGTCAATTGTTTAGTGTATCAAAATTCCTAATATTCTGTGTATTAGTTCATATTTTCAAGGACCAACTCGCTAGTTTCTGACAACTTATGTTTCATTAGGAGTGAGGAATGGAATATATATTCTACAATACTTTCTTAATTTTATGCACTTCTTGTGTAATAAACTTCAACAAGACATTTTCTTTTGTAGCGACGTACGTGGATATAAGAATTTACATCAATAAAACGTCCGTAAGAAGTATATGACAGGCCACGTCATTAACGTACCCCGTTTTATCGTTGCTACTGAAGTCATTTGCAAATAGTTGTCCGGGAAGTAAACAAATCAATATAATATTGACTACGCGTAGCGATACCGATCTTATTACAATATAGAAATATATATACTACAATATAGAAATTTATCTCTCACTTATTTTAATTTGCTTCAGTTCTTAAAATAATAACCAACAGGTGAATCATTTAGTAAATAAATTTATTCATACCCAACGGATTTCAATATTTCTCCTCCAGATTCCATTAAACAATTTAACCTCTTCAAATGTTTAAGGATAACGCATTAAGTAAGATGTATTTTAATGAGAAATATATCAGTTAATATTATGTTAAATTCATAACTTATTGCGTGCTTAACCTATTAAAATTACGGTTAAACGGCATAACCTAAGACAGGACAAGACGTAAAAGAAACTTGACGCGATCTCAGAAACATGAGTATGACATTTTCTTTGACCGTGTCATGAATATGTGCATGCACAGAAGCGCTTTCTATCGAGAAGGCGAATATTCCCTCCTGGCGGACGCCTTGCTACAATTTCATACGTGCGAATGTAGCATGCGTTTTACATGCGTGCCCCTTGCTGCTCGCACCGCCTCGCGCCTTAAGCGTGTGGCGGGTAGTATCTCCCCCTAGGTCCGACTGAGCGAGGTCGCGACTAAGCCGAGGAAGGCTGTGGCACCTATCTGCGAACACAACGTCTCTCCTTCGTCCGAGTCGATTTAATTGTTTCCTCTTTGCCGCGAATTAATACGCTGCGAATGACGCGTGCATGTTCTTTGGGGACTGTCTGCCTCTCCCTTCCCCTTTTCAGAACCGGTTTTCGTATGAGCTGTCAGCCTTTTTCTGAGGAAATTGCGCGTTTAATTGTTTTCCTTGTGACCGACGCGTGTCTTTAATCTACATGTATAATGATGTACGCAAGAGATGTATATCATGACCTCCAAAATAGTTTTATAACTGAAACGTCTCTTTATTTCCTTAATTTTCTGACTCTTCATTCATTCGTTATTATTTTCTAAAGGAACTGGTATAAAGTTGCGCTTATGAAATGCCCAGTTATCGCATTTGGTTGTAGAGTTCACTCGATAACGGATAGAATGTTTCATGGCTGGGAGGAAGTTATTTCGCACGCCTGGTTTTATAATAACAGTAAAGCAATATTCATTACAACCAGGGCACGCAATTCAGGGGGAGGGGTACAGGGACCCCGGCGGTGTTTCCGCGTGGAGCCTTTCCCTGCCGGTGGCTCATTAATTATCTCAAGCAGCTCGTTCTCATATCACCTTCGCGGTTTTACGTGACGGTTGCACGCACTCGCCGTCGGCCATTGCTCAGAGTAACTGTTCGGCATGATATTGTACGGCAAGTCTCTTTCTTGGTGTCGCGTCACGTGAATGGATGAGGAACTAGGGTGATATTCTTGAGAAAAAATACTCTCTTGTTGTGCAAGAATGTTTTCCGCAAAGAACGTAGTATCTGACAAGTGTGGTAATAAGTTCATTTCATTAAGAAATTAAAAAGAGGACTTTTTCTTAATTTTGGATGAAATGATTTCGTGACAACACGACGAACTTTTGTGTTATCTGTATTTATTTCTTAAATGTCTTTTGCATCTAGTGTATAAAATATTTCAATTAATTACGAATATAGTTTTGTGATCTGGAATTATCGAGCAGAGAAAAATTAGTGGCTACCGTTAAACGAAAATACCAACTAAATCAGTGGATAAGTTATTTTGTTATTGCTGTAATAAAACCTTCCCATCTTCTTTTCAATTGTTCATCCAAGTTGTCCCTTTCCGGTCTGTTGCGACCCCATTTCAACTCATTTCGCCAGCGTGGTGCACTTCCAGTCCTTTCCAGCCGTACTCCCTACACCGACACTGTCTCATTACGTATTCACCATAATGGGCTAGGATATGAATGAATTGGTAGTTAAGGTGAGATTCATGGAGATGCCACAGTGACTCGTTGAAAACATTTAGCCCCTACGCGAATTTGAATTCATACCTTACCTATATCGATCATTGTCTCCATCAACAATGCTACCTAGAAAGACTATTCTTCCAAAACAACGTGGAAAATGGTAAGGATGACAGTTTTTCAGTTCATATAAGTAAATGGAATTGACAGTACATATCTGAAATTAATGCTTACCTGGTTCTTCACTAGATCGAGATTTTAATAACTGAAACATTTAGTGCTGTATAAAAATATCCATACCTGCAGTTATAACGTTTAATATTCTGCTCCATTAGAATGTTTATGGACTGTGTTTTAGGTTTGCATAATTTGCAAATACGAACGGCAGTGTAATTATAACAAAGGAGGCTTTTACAATACAAAGCCCACTTATTTCCAACACCTCGCATGCAACATATTCAATGTCATGAGCCATTACCACCGCGGACCGTCTGAAAGCCATCCGTCTTGGGATGAGCTCCGGGTTTTCGGCGCACGCGCGGACCTCGTCCTTATGGTCAGTGACACGTCGCCCCCTAGCGTCTTTACGAGGAGAGAGCTCGCCTGCAGCGACCTTCCAGCCGAGGCGGCGGCGGTGGCGGCGGCGGCGGCGGCGGCGGTGGCGGCGGCGGCGGCGGCGGCGGCGGCACCACTGGGACCGGCCCAGCGGGTCGCCGGTTCGCGAGGACCGCCGGGTCACGTCACCTTGACCTTGGACGCGGCTGTGGGTGCGGGCGGCCGGACGCGCGCCGCCGGGAAGACGCACTATGATGCGGAATGATGGAAAAGGCGGACAAAATTATGTTTGAACACAAGCGAAACGCGCTTTGTCCTCAAACCCTGTTTTGGGATAAATCAAGTTGAAGTTGGTTCTGAGAAATTTGGTCACTGAGTAATAGCAGTGAATTCTTTAAAAATATCCGTCCATAAAGTGCTGTCCGGAAAAACGCAGTTCTCATCTGCAGGTTCTACTTCCATGATTTTTTACTTCATACCTTTTCCTTATAAGCACACAATATCTTTGGTTAGTTAGGAGATAAATACGATGTTATTTTACACACACTTTAATGTGTAATATTTCTTTTAAAAACCACAATAAATCCTATCCAAAGACGGATTTTTTTCTTTCCATTTTCACTATTCTGTGATTTTAACTTAACAACATATAATTTAATACAAACCAACGCGAGAACTTTAGCGATAACCGTGATGAGAAGAATATAGAAATGTGACTTAGAGATGTCACTAACTCAAATACCTAAAAAATGGAGTCATTGAGGGTCACTGACGGTATACTGACGGAGGTATACTGACGATTTGTTCTTCAGAAAGTTTTATTCACTATTTGAATGCAATTTATGCTTTTTCAAGTTCCCGTCGGAGAAGAATTTTCCAGTCCACTAGTCGCTTCAGAATGGGAAATTAATTTGGTTCAAAAGCTCGTCACCTCCAATACAAGACTCGATGAGGACTAATCTCAACCATCCCAATAGAGTAATACGTGGGCATCTTAACGTGTCCTATGCAATAATATTTTATAATGCTGTGACGATTTATCACGACTTGTTCTTTAAATTCATTTTCTTATGCTGATAAGTGCCTTCCTCACTACATTATCTTTCATTGTTAGATTGCTAAACAGATGAGCGTAATAATGGGTGTAGATAACATTAGGAGATGTAATAATGTGTGTAGGGGAGCTGTAATAATGGTTGTCAACAATGGGATAATTCATTGCTGTCAAATGGACAAAAAGTTGTTTTTGGATAATTCTAGACTGATTCATCACGGAAATCCCTGCAGACCCTGTTGAAATAAGCTCTTGACAATGAACTATTTTATCTACAGTGTTGCAACCTGTAGATACACTGTTACGGCATCTCCGCTTTGTAGTGACAGAACAGGAAACGAAATAATGTTGATCAAATCAAAGCGACTAAATTTTTCAATCCATAACGAGTAAAATCATCGAGCCATAAATACAAAGAAAATGCTTACTTTTATCACTGTCGGTTAAGAGTTTGAAGACCTTTGTATTCTCACACACTAAGTGCACTGGCATGCAGATTCGTAAACTGACGGAGATGAGAATATAATAGGTTCGGGTCCTCGTGGTGAAGTATTTGCGACTTCAGCTGAACGCCTCGGTCGGAGTCAACTAATTCCTGGATAGAAATTTAGGGAATGGTTGCAATGATCGATTGTTTCAGAGTTTCCCCCTAACAATTTCCTACGGATTCAGGATAATGATTCACGTGACCTTCAAAACAGATCATGATGATCCTTCATTCTCCATTCTCTTAATATAGTATTCGATATTAAGAGCTACTTTGAAGTTACATAGGTTCTTGCTTTTTGTATCTACAGGACAAGTTTCATGATATACGAATACGTGTATAATGTTTTTAAGTTAACGATTTAAACAGTGAAACATTATTTACTTCAACAACGAAAGTAATGAGAATGTTCTTGAAATACAATTGGAAATAGTTGAGGAGTGGCCAGAAAAACATTAAAATTGACAACGTGATCAACTATCGAAAAATATTGATCTTACAATAAAATGAATTTATAACCGTTTCGTTTCTTAAAAATTTACTTTGTTGTTGCTCTTCTACACAGTCGAGGACACAATCAACAAAAGATGTCGTATAATTTAAACTTTTTATTTTGATATATGGTTGACTAAGTAACTAAAAGAATAGTGATTCAGGACACTACAACTATTGACGTCATTATTCCCGTAAATAAAGTACATGTTTTATCCTGGGAAGAAAAAGTGATCCTCTCCCGCTGGAAAGTAAGGCCCGGCGCGCACTCTTCCGCGACTTGCGGGGGAGGGGTAGAATCTTCTAGGTATCTCCGCAGCGGCGCACCGCCCCATTAGGACAAGCTCCAAGCTCTTGTCTTACTTGCCGACGTGTGTAGTTGTGTACTGTATGTAAGGGTAAATGTGTCTATGTAAGAGGTGAGGATAGAACTACGGAAGAGGAAGGAAAATTTGCGCGCGGTCCCTGGCCCGTTTTTGGGGTACTGCTCCGGCGTCTACTTTGTGTTGATCAGAGAAATCTCGGAAATTACCGGTCAGAGCAGCAGACCGCTAGAATTCTCCATCAGAAAGCGACTGATTTCGTTCAATCTCCCTACTTCTTAAGCTTAAAAATACGCCTCCGTCGGGACTCAAACTCTAGAACCTTCCAGTCAACAATGATGCAGAGACAACAATATTGCCACTGAGCTTCCGTAGTCATGTTCTTGAATCATTAGGGAGTTTCGAGAAAATTGATTTTTGTTCGGTTTTTTGCGCCATTGTGTCTTACCGTGCGGTGGCGGCGGCGGCGGCGGCGGGGGCGACGGCGGCGGCGGCGGTTGCGTCATCGCCGTAACTGCGAGAAGTGACACCGCTCCGCAGGGATGCGCCCGGCACGTCGCCGAACAAAAGACGCGCGTTCGCGGTCCGTCGCCCCGCCGGCGGTGGGCGTGACCCGCTGTCCGAGTTCGAGCGGAAAGAGATCGTTTAGATCGCTCGACATGACGAGGGAGCTCGAGCGTATTGTGTGCTCAGGACAAATTGCGGCGTCGCGGTGTCTTTCATTACGCTGTCAGGTAATGACCTTCCTGTCTCGAGGAGGAATTCTTCTTAATGATGAGTTATCTCGTTTGATGTGGAAGAATGCTGTTGGATGGTCGTGAATAAGTGGAAGGCGTTTATAAGAGGAATGTGTGATGTTTTAAGTGTTGTTGGATCTCGAGTGTTAAGCTGTAAAAATCAATTATGAATCTTAATGGTAAAAATATTTGTTGAAACTATCAATATTGCGGATAATTTGTAAATTACACTAGCTAATTCTGTTATAAAAGATTTTTGTTTGTATTTATCCACAGAATTTTACAGTTGCATCTCGCCATTTCAATGTAAAAGCATATGTTAAGAAGTCGCTTTTGTAAAGAATCACATGCCTGTGTTTGTATAAGATGCATGATTAGAGATCATTTTTGATGTTGTCTCGAACTTTGATCTTTCATAATTTGTCCACGAACGGTTTTGCAGAAGACATTTTGCAAACATCTTATTAAATGCAAATCATCCTATTCATCCTTAATCGAAAAAGAAACATTGTCCTACCAACAACCTGTTCACGCAAACAATTTTTTTCGAACATTACAAGACAAATACAGAGCCGGAGAGGCATTCATGCGAGCGTGAGGCACGCAACAGGTTCTATTCACTTGACTGTGCTGTTGCGCAGTCGGCGAATCGAAAGAGTCGCGTAAATATACGTCGAGGCGCACGGTAATAGCGCGGAGACAGCGCAGCGGCGCGGGGCGATTCCGCAACGCAGAGCCGAGTACGCGCGGCGCCTCGCAATGTGCGCCTGGCATCCCGGGTCAGCGCGGTTCGACTCTCGGGCGAGGCACCGCGCCCCCCCCCCCCCACCGCCACGCCATCCGCGCCGCGTAATGAGCTAGGAATGCGACATCGATAAAAAAAAAAAAAAAAATAAATGTTTCGAAACATGGATAATCAAAATTCGTTGTTTCTAAACATCGATGTTCAAAATTAAAAGATCTTTTTTAAAAAGTGGATTAGTAGCTATTGAAGATTTACGTGGGGGGATTCAATTTTAAAGTGGTGTCGTTAATTATTTTTAATTGAGATTTAAAAGGCAAAACAAAGCAAAAAAATCATCAAGGTAATTAACAAAATTTATTTGATAATTCAAAACTAATATTGGTTCCTCTCTTTTTATTTCTTTTTCTAACTTGGTCATCTTGGTCTGAAGAATATTCAATTTATGCATATATGAACATTATTACAGAATTTTATTATGATGATACTTTTTAAATTACTTGTATGTATAGGGTTCAAATATAAAATATATTTATATCATTCTGAAAATTGGAAACCATGGATTTGTCATTTTTTTTGCACTGAACTTACATTTGATAACATTTAGCATTTTTGAGAATAAGTTGACACCTTGTAAGTTTTATTGAACTTCAGATTATTGAAAACCGGGCTTTCTGACATTCTGAACATTTTTCAAAATGCGATTCCGCAACGCAGCGGCGCGTAGCAATGAGCGCCAGGCATCCCGGGTCAGTGGGGTTCGAGTCCCAGGAGGGGCAGAGCGCCTCGCTGCGCCGCACAGTGAGCTTGAGCAGACTGAGAAGTCCGGCAGGGGTTTCATGCGTAGTTAAAACAACGCGAACAAAGTGCCGATTGGAAACGTAGATATTTAATCTCTATAATGCAACGATTAAAAGAGATAAAAAAAATTGCTGTTGGCCACACCCCATATTTAACTTCTTTCATTATAATATATTCCGTGTTGTTTGATAAGTGGCTAGGGATTTGTAATTAATAAATGCTATTTATTGTCTTTTAATTTTTGACGTTTGAACTTTTTTACTAAATATAATTATTTATGTATCCTTCTGAAAATGCATTAAATCTATTAACATTTAGAATTTTGAGAATTAGTAAAATACGGCGATTATTGAACTTGCGTGAAAACTGAGTATTCTGACATTTTAAATAATATTTATATAATTTTATCTGTTTCAAGTGTTGCAGTTCACACAGTTGCACTTAAAATAAAATCGCAGCTTATAACTTTCAGTGAGTTCTAATATCTGATTGAAACTATATAAATAAATATACTTTTTACTTAAATGTTTTGTTTGGCGTACGTTTGCTCTCTAAAATGCCGATTAAAATATTGCGTAAACTGAAAAATTGGCTTAAACAATTTACAGCGAGCGTAAACATTTACACATTCCTTCGTTATGAGGGAATTCAGTTTTCTTCCGAAGGGCGCCTTTCTGCTCGTTTCTGCCCACTGTGCGGCGGGCCGAGGCGGGGGTCACTTGCGCAACCCGCGCATCGCCATCTCTGCCTCCGTCGCCGCTGCTGCGATCAAGACGCGGTGGGATGAGATCTCAATAGGGAGACCAAAATGAGATCGGGTTTTTAACTTCGTGGGAAACGAAGTGTTCGGTAGATGTTGGAGGTCGCTGTTTTTTAAAGTTGCAAAAATAAGAGAGTCGTTTTAACACGGTGGGCCGAAATCTTAATAAAATGCTCCCGGAAAACAAGTTTGTCTGTAGTAATTTTGGGGAACTCGGTTGGTAATTCTGAGAGTCAATTTCAAAATGCGTAGTAGCGGGTCCGTTATAGCAGTTTTGAATGTCAAAACTGTGCAATTCAGTTAAACAAAACCGTTGTATGATAATAGTTTTCTGAATCGCCGAATACAAAATAGTGTTTAATTTTTGTAATTAATACATTTCAAAATGTTTAAGTTTACTTTTCTATGTACAAGAAATATACTGTATTCATACAAAACTATGTATAACTTAAAACTTCAGTTTCCGATTTTCTGAATACAATTATCATGAATATTTTTAATTTAACTTCCGTAATATTTGTGTGTAGTTTGCACTAATACATGTCAATATTCTGCATATTTTTTATCATCGGTTTCTGCAGAATTGTTGACAAACCTCTATGAAGACAACTCATGAAAAGTATGTACGTACGTATACAGCATTAAGCTTTTCAAGTTTTACAATTTGACGCTTTCTATTTTAATCTGTATACAAAGACGCGTCCAAATCTCAAAATGGTTACTTTAGTCGCATTTTGACCAGCTTTTCGAGATTTCCCCCACAGCGCTCCGCCACCGCCTCTCGTCTCCTCAGGCGCCGCCGCAGCGGGGCTGTCGGGCGCAGCTCTTTCCTTATACAACAGCAGCCTCCGCCGCCTGCTCACCTACAAACCGCCGAGGCCAGCTGAGTACCAACGGCCCCTGAATGGTGTCCACGCACCTCAATCCGCATTTGTCCGTCTTGCGGATCTTTTGTTGAGCAATACGAATGGAGAGAATACCAACTAAGGGGGTGATGTATTTACGATTCTAAACGTTACAATCTAAGGTGAATATATTTGTTGAGATTATCGTCACAAATTATTTAAAATTTCTTGATAAATGAGTCATTACCGATGCTTTCGAAGTCTTTTCATTTTGTGCGTCATGATAGGGGTAAATACATTAATTCTACATGTAACGACTTAATCGACAGAGTCACAGACACGTCATCGACTTCTCGTCGACCTAGTCTTCTTAGGAAAAATGATCGACTTCCTCAACAACAACAACAACAACAACAACAAATAACAATTTCGAAGTCTTTTCATTTTGTGCGTCATGATAGGGGTAAATACATTAATTCTACATGTAACGACTTAATCGACAAGACTATCGTCTTACAATTTCACAATTTCCATCAACATCTTTAAATACTTACACATTTTACTGCAAATGTCCGTATATTTTATGAATAGAATTGCATAACCAACCACCAGCGGAATTGAGCTCTCATCTACTCATCACGAAGTATTCTCCTTGTTCATTCAAGGTCTCTAACATGTTACCCCGTTGCTAGGTGGAGACAAATGTAAATAATAACTTAGGTAAGTTTCACGTTACTTTAAGTCGCATTTTTAGTATGGGTTTTTGCAGATTATTTTTATTGCCATATTTCGCGACGCAATTCCTATTGAATGAATGATGGAACTCCTAGTCCTCAATGGAATACCAAAATTCCTTGCGTCTGTTTGCTCGGAAGGATACAGGAGAAAATAAGTCTGGAGCAGGAGATCCACGTGCGCCCCTTACTACAAACAGAAGATCCGATCCCTATAAAAAAAATGAAAAATTCATTTCTCATTTCAATACGAAATACGTTGTAGCGGATAACTTGAATAAGAAGTAAATACTTTTTTATTTGTTTTGCATGAAAAAAATTGGGGCCCCAATTCAGGTTGTGCTTAGGGCAAGCTGCGTTAGCTTAGTCTTCACCCCTTCTGGCAGCCCATGGGTACTATTTCACAGTCATTCAGATTCAATTATGCGTGTTATTTTATTCAATTTTATAGTAAATATTATTAACAGAACATCCAAGAATCTCTCTTTCCTTCGTTTCTTATTAAAGGTGTGATTCCTGCACTTAATTACCAGCAAACGGTTTAAAGAAGTTTGTCAAACGGAGTGAAACCAATATTGACTCACTAACAATATAATGAAATCTGCTAATGGTTTTGTAAACACAACGTAGTTTATCACTTCTAAATAGTTATTATGTTCTAATTTGACATTCTGTGAATTCTTTTCAAATCATTATCATTCTGGTGTTTTTTCTTGTTAGCTGATTTTCTGCTAATTTCGTATCCATACATTATCATTAGTTTCCTGGGGAATATCCACACAAACGTGGAGTTATGAAAATCGAGCCAACCACAAACTTCCTCGGAAACGCAGGTGTGTGCCTACGAGTGGTGAGTGCGCCTTCTGGAAAAAGGGAGTGGTTGTGCAGGCAGCGCGATTGCTGCATGCTCACATAAGGCTAATGAAGTCATCTTCGTTTTCGCCCGCGAAGGGTCAGGTGGGCGGGGCCGAGCGCAGCGCAGGCGCCGACCGTGCTGCGCAGCGGCGCACGATCTGCGCGGCGCGCAGCACGCGGGCTCTGAGCTGTGAGCGTGGCGTGCGTGTGCCGATGGCGGCGGGGGACGAGGAGGAGGAGGAGGACGCGGGACGACTTGAGGAGGAGCGGAGTTGGACAAAGGCCGCATTCCTCGCGTGTGGACGCTTCAAGAGGACCGGGCTGGCGCCCGCCCGCGCCCTCTCCGTCGCCCCCGCCCGGCCCCCGTTCTTGCCGCCCGTCCCCATGTCCGCTCTTGCCTCCTGGGCTCGCTCGCACTGTTCTCGTCTCTTGCCCGCCCAACATCCTGCCCCTCTTCACTTTCTGCCCTCCCCCTCCTGACTGCCTAGCACGTCCTTCCCACATTCGTCTCATGCTCTCACGTTTTCTGACCGCACATGCAGCCTGCCCGCCCTTTCGTAGTGCCCACCTTCAACTCCTACCCGTCCTTACCTTCTGCCCACCGCCGACTTGTCCCAAACGTCCTGCCCGCCCTCAGGCGCTGCCCGACCCCAGGCCCTGCCCGCTCCCACCATCTGCCCGCCCTCACGTCTTGCCTGCTCTCACCTCCTGCCGCCCTCACGTCGTGCCAGCCCTCCCATCCAACCCTTCTCCTCCTTCCGTCTTCACAATCTGCCTCTTCACAATCTTCACAATCATGGCCGCCTCTCGAGTTCGTTTTCGGTTGGTTTGATGTAATATATTATTTTATAAAAATTGAAAAAAATGTATAAATATTCTATTGTTACTTTCTTGCCCTTACTTCATAAGAGGAGGAAGATGTATTCCTAAGAAAGAAGTAAAGGAGCTCGAGGCTCGTTTTGAGTTTGAAATGGATATTGTCATTTCGGGGGGAAGGGACTTTACATGAAGCCTCAATTACATTTTCAAAGTTTTCTCAAAAATGACTCCACATTTTTTAATTGAACTTTGGCCTCGGGTACTGTAATGGACGGTTAAGAGAATTTTGCTCATTTTCATTGAAATATTTTATTTTTGAAAATGCAATTGTTTTCGGAGTTTTCCTACAACTACAATATTGAAAATAAAGATTTTTCCTCAATGGAATACGTTGTTGAAATATGTATTTTGAAATAAAGAATTGTACATTTTTAAAAAAAATATGAGTAATTTTTGCATAATTTTGCGTAGAATATAGGGAGTTTTTAAACAATAATTTTCTCAAATACTACTCCAAATGTTTTCTTTAACTTATCTCCTCGTACGTATAAAAACGTCAAAACCTCAATTGCAGAAAGGTAATGTTTGCAATACTCATCTCATGAAGCTAGAGATTGTTTTGTATAAACTAAACTAATTTAAATCTGTTATAAATATAAGGTATTTGAAAAACGTCAGCTACAATTTTTTTAAAACTTGGCGTGTTTGCCCAGTTTAAACTTGAAGTTAATTCAAATGATAAAAACCAACATTTGTTTCAAAAACAGATAAAAAATTGTTTATCTAATATTTTACACAGAACAAGGGAACACTTAAAAGAATGGCTCAGGTCTAATTTTTGTTGAACTCTCTGAATTTTCGAATATCAAACGTTACAAATAATACGATTAAGTTTGTGCTGTTGAACATCACTAATTTTTCAAAGGATGCAACGGACAAGCCCTTTTCCTAAGAAGAGCTACACCATACGACGTTGAATGAGTAATAGTGGGTTGAAGCGGATGTTTGCTTTTTAAGAAAAGCTGTTGGACTGTGTTTGTGCATTTTCGGACGACGTTCTGCGAACTTTCACCTTCTGGTACTTGATCTCTCTTCCTCCTTCTTCCTGGCATTTGCAAGTCATCACAGTGCGATGTGTCTAAATTTCTTCTGAAGAGAATTCGTGGTATCGCGTGTGCATGGCACTAACAAACGTGTAATAGGAAAACTTTAATGGATTTAATAAGAGAAAGGTGCTCATCTCTTTGGTTTCATTAAAAATATTTATACAACTTTTCTTTTCGTTGAGAAGGCGATATAGCCCACTTCGGTACGTGGTCGAACTTCGGCGTTACAGCGATACTACAGAGTATTGCTATTGTGTATAATAAAATATGGGAGTAATATCACACGAATCAACATCAGTGAGTTTAACAGTGTAATTGGAAAAAGATAAAATGCTCTACTTGCATAGTTTTTTTACGATACCATTGTTAGATTGTATTACGAAGTAACCCTGAATTACACGATGCATTTATTATCACTCTTAATTTTCCACCCTTAATCTTTATATCATATTTTAGAATATTCTTGGTAGTTCAGTCATACGTGCATATCTGAAAAAAAACGCTGCAGTATTCACAGAAACACTGCGCTTTATACACGAGATAAAAATAAGATGGTTAACAAACCACATAAAAAACTACAGTTTAAGAGATTGTTTTTATGGGTTTATTACTATTTCCAGACATAATAATACAACTTCCACAGAATTTTTTATTTATTCCGAGATGAGTTAAAAACGAATCGTGTAAACGATTTTCCAGCCCATTAGGTCCTGTGGTGGTCTCAAAATTTTATCTCATTATCGGAATCAGACATAGAGATATTAAACCAAATGTTTACTTTCTCCCGTACTATTTACGTAGTATAGAGAAATTATTGTAATACTGGAGCAAACAAGGCAATTTTTGGTAGAAAAACTTGTTTTGGGAGTCCATGATAATGTGGATAATTCTTGTTTATGCAGTAAGTTACTTTCTCGAACACGCTGCGCAGTTAGAAGTCATGTTTTGTGTATGATACTGAAAAACTGCGCCGTCTTTCCGCGTGCCCATCTGTGGGCAATGTTAGCCGCTAAACTGAATGCAAAATCGTGTCCAAAATTGATAATTTCCAATCCATCTGGTTGATGTTCGCGTCTCCGTTAATATGAACTGGATATTTTAATTTTAAGGGCTACTTTACATGAAGTCTCAAAGACATTTTTAAATATTTAATACAGGTATTTATATTAATAAAGTATTAAAAAACGTAACACATGCATTAGTTATTTTGGAACGAATAAATCCAAAAGCAGAAATTAGAATAAATGCATGGTTTAAATGTTGAGTTTAGAAATATGTACCACAATTTTTTACCTAATTTTTTAATATTCATTTTAAAATTGATTCATATTTTTAGTTGTGAAATATATCAACTAATGGCTGTAGCAAGAAATCTAATCATTCTATTTGTGAGCGTAATGAAGTTGATAAGGAAGTGCATAGTATTGTAAGTATGCTTGTAATGACGTTTTATTGCACTAGATGATTTATTCTAAATATTAGTAGTGAAAGTTAAGCTTTAATGTAGTACTGAATATTTACGTAAGTGTTTGCGAGAAATACGACTTATTTGTCCAGACCCTACGGATGTCGTTCAGCACGCGAGTAAAGGATGCAAGCGAAGATTGTCTTGCCTGTCCATTAGTGACAACTCTTTATTCACAGTCTGCCGAGCAAGGCGAAGTCATTACTCCAGTCGGTACTATTGTTTACAAACTTCTTGAGCGAACCGATGTAAGCAACGTTGTCACGCTGCGTGGTGACAATGGCGCCATTTGAGACAAAGGACAAAAGGAGAAATCTCGTGATAATTCTTCCGTGCGTCTCAAAATGCCCATGTCTGCCAGTGGGCGTAAGAGTGACTCAACACACTAGGACATTTACTATTTCGTAATCGCCGTTTTATGTTTGTGCAGAAATAAGGCTATTTCTCGAAAATTATTTTCAATTTTAGTGGCTGATTGATTTGTGAGACATTTGTCCATTTGTGGCAGGCGTCAGAAAAGAGACTTCAGGCATTTAGGTATCAGTACTCGTATATCACGAATTTGTTCGAAATGAAATTTTTTCGAACTTTAAGATTGGTCTCCACCTCAACTTTTTGTTGTTCTTACTTCAACTGCTGTTCCATGAAAATATTGCAATTGTTCCATGCAAATATATTTTATAAGAAAAGCTGAGAGTTCTTAGAAACGTATTATAAAAATATATTTTCTAACAAAATGATTGAGAGAGATTTTTGATTGTTATGTTGACATCACAGAGCACCACATATGTACAGACAGACCCGCAAAGAAAATATTACTATAATATAATTAAAAATATAAAGTCGGTTGAATTGAGACTAATCTGTATACCCTTTCATGAAAATCAAGAAAATAATGATCCAAAACAATAAGCTCGTGTATAAAAATAAGTTACTGTTTGTGTCCCGCACCGCATATCCACAATAAAAACACCTCAAAAGAGAATTTGTAACTCGTGTGTATACAATGTCTCCTTGCTCCATCTCACTGCACATCACGTACCAGGAAACAATATGCGGAATTGTTTAAAAAATCGCTGGAGACTGAAGCATTGTTTTCGTGTTGTGTTTACTGGCCCACATCCGCCTTTGTCCCTGCTTCCCCCTGCTTCCTCCTTCACTCCTCTTCCACGTAGGCCCCGCCCCGTTCTTCACCCTCCTAGTCCTCCCACTCCTCCACGTCCGCCCCGCCGCGCCTCCTTTTTCACGTCTCCTTCTCCTCCCTCTCCTCCACGTCCACTCACGCCTCCATCTTCATCCCACCCTTTCTTCCACCTCCCCACCTTCCCCAACACCGTATCAGTCCCCGCACCGCTTCACTCGCTCGCCCCCTGTCGTCCCCTTGCGGTTCCGCGATGCTCCCGTCTCCCCCACGGCACCAGCACCACCTCTTCCCCTACTCTCCTTAAACCTTTTCCCCGCCACCCTCCCTGCTACGCCGACCCCGAAGTCCCTCATCACCACCTACGCGCACGCCGCACGTCACTAATCCTCTCCCTTTTCACCAACGCCTACTCACACGCCTTCCTCACTAACTCTCTCCCTTTTCTTTGAAGCATTATTCGTTTATTGATTTTTTTGGGTTTGCTGGAAATTTCCTCCTCCTAGTATTTCCGGGGCACTGGCAGCGGGACACCGACTCACCCGGGACAGGCTCCAAGCAACCAATTGGTCTCTCGATAAGTGTGGTAGATTAGACACGTAAGAGTGTGTGTAACTAAGGGGAGATGATACGACAGAGATGCGGAAGGAAAGATCGCACGTGGTCAATGGTCTGTTTACTGCAACACTGTTCCGGCATTCGTCTGATGTTAATCGGAGAAACCAGAGAAGACTACCGATCAAAGCAGCCGTTCGCTGGAATTTTTCTCCAGACACTGGATGAATTCGACCTAGCCATGTAGCTACCGAAAATCCGCCACCTTCGGGACTTAAAAACTAGGATCTCCCAGTCAAAGTTGCTGCAGAGACAGACAAAGCTGGCTCTAAGCAATACTTTGGCGGTCATTCACCAACTCCCTCCCTACCAACGACTTTCCCGCCGTCACCGCCACCAACATAAACACCGCCCCCTCCGCCTCGTGTGCAAAGGAAACGGAAGGCCTTAGGAGGCAGTGCGTCGCGAGCCTATAACGTCGTCGGCGACCACTGCAACAACGGCGTCGCGTCGGCGGAGGCAACGTCAGCGGAGGTGGAGGCGACCGCGTCGGCGGGGGCGGAGCAGCGGTTGGTTTCCGTCTGGCGGCCACTGCGTCCGTAATTTTGTCGAGAAACGCCGTAAATTAGTTTAAGGGCTGCGGCCGCTTCCGCCGGAACTGCCTCCGTCTCGCTCGCTCTCTCTTCCCTCTCTCTCGCGCGCACTTCCTCGCCGCTTCGCCGGCGCCGCTGCCCGGACACGTCCTGCGTCCGCCGGCGCGCACGACTCGGGGAAGGAACGCGCGTGGCCAACGGCCGCCGCAAGCACGGCTTCTTTGTTGGAAAGTGGTTTTGTTCGTATTCGACCATGGTGGGGAATTCCGTGCTCTGTGTTCTATCCTGGTGAGATCATAACGGGTCATTTGCCATTGCTTTCTAGAAGGGGGATAATAGTTGGGATGATCCTAGAGGTGAATAATGATTCTAATTGAATTATTATGGATGTTGGTTCAGACGTAGCACGCGATGGAATGAGAAGTCAATCACACCACAATCTCGACGACGGTGAGGGAGACGATGTGTGACATGCCCGCTGAACCTCCACAGCTGGGTCTTGTGTTCAAATCTTTCTCGATCAGTGAGATTGATTAATGATTCCGAGCACTGGCATAGCGTCAACCTATTAGCCAGCATGCGAGGGATGTACTCTCCAGATATCTTCTTCAGAGGAGCACCATCCAAGCTCCAAGCAACCGACTGGTCTCTCGACTAGTATCGTTAAGTAGTGAACGTGTGGCTGCAGACACGTCTACTTTGTTGTAATGTGACTTCTTCGTATTCGGTAATTATGTTGAATTTCATACTCTGTTCCTTCTTCTAAAGACATCATTGTAGCGGTCATAGCTTTCTACTGAATGGATTCTGGTTGGGGTGAGCCTGAGGGGTGAATTATGGTGAGAGCTGAAATGTAATGGATGATGGTCCCATTAATATAGAGAATCCTTTTAGGCCTGGAGGGCACCGCCCCATCCAAGGACAATTTCTAACCTCCTGATTGATGTACCGACTTATGTAGTGCATGTAGGTACGTATAAGTGTAGTGTAATATATAAATTAGGGGAGAGAAAAGGACCAGGAAGAGGAAGGAAAAACCACTCGAGGTTCGTGGCCTGCTTGTTATGGTACTTCTCCTGCATTCGCCTGATATTGATCGGAGAAATCAGGGAAAATCGATAAGACCTGCCGGTCGATCTAATTCTCATCCAAAAAGAAACTGAATTTGATCTAACTGTACAGCTAGTGCCAATGTGACAGGGGCAATGATGGGTCTGTAGTAAACACAGCCGCTCGATACATATGCAAATTGTGGTGAAAGGGAGCGCCAGGTCATGTCAAAGTTTCCGTATTTCCTCTGCCTTTCATTTCAACATCGCTTCATCATCGTTTGTTTCGGGACACAAAACCTAATCACATCCAAATTATTGATCCATTACATATCGCTTTAAGTCTTAGGCACTGGCATCAAATTAAAGAATAAGAATGACAAAAAACACATGATGAAAACAGACATGTGCAACGCAGACTTCCACTTTAGACCTCTGCCTGACTAAGATATGAGTATTCCGCAATTGAATTTGTAATTAAACATCATGAGTGTCGGTAAAGTCGTGATTGGAAATTAGAAGGTATTGGTTGTTATTTGAACATTTAAAGATAAATTACATAACATTAAGAAAATTCTGAAACTGAGGATATCTCACTGTTCAGTAAATGGTTAACGACATAGAAGAGAGCTCTCTGAAAATAATGGTATAATTTTTCAAAGGTTGATTGAAGATGCTATTTAAAACAGTTTTGCATTTCACATGAAAAGATTGAAGTTTACACCTTTCTTTTATAAGACATATAATTTATATATCTTGATGAACGCTTTTACACCAATTTGGGGAAAACAGAATCAAATTTTGGAGTAATTAAATAAATTATAAGGGTTAGAAACATTTATTTTTGTTGTAGTTACAGCTGCCATTAAGACATTATTTTGAAATTAAAGATTTCGTGTTAATAGAAACATTATAAATTACGTCAATGTGTTGTAAAAACGGTATGTGTAAAATATAATAAACTTTTAAATGTATACCAACTCACCCACACGAAGGACACTTTCGTCTCAATAGTTTGCCAACACTCACCTGAAAAAAGGAAATTATATTATTAGAAAAATACTACGTTTAATTCATAATTAGTTGTCATTTTATTATAAATTTGCTTACATTGTGTGTTAGAAACCCACAAGACAGTTGCAAAATAGCCGTGATTTCCATTCAATTTTCAACAACCACCCGACTGATAAATATCATTCCACGAGCGTCGGTTTCCAGTCTATTTAAAAGCATGACTTTTCTACGGCAACATTCAGAATTTGAAGTGACTGGTCATTGCGCTATATATTTTCTCCGTTTTCTATCCTACAGCCCTTTCAGAGGGTGCACTCCCGTTGCGTTGTTGCAATGTAACGCTATTCTTACTGCGCAGAAAGAGTCATCTTCTCTGTTTCCCCGACCTTCAAATTCTTCTCGCGCTTCTCGCGAGAATAATGATGTGGGAACAGCGTGCTCCTGGTCACGGATGGCTGAAGCACGGATATCTGACACATTCTTTGTTGACAGCGGTGCGGAAATGGTGAGGGGCCTTCTGAGATGGCTCAGTGGCGAGAATACAATTGCATCGGACCGGGATTTCCTAAGATTCAAGTTCCAACATTATATTATTCTAGTAGATTTCAACCACAATCTGGAGAAGAATTATAGCGGTCGACTGCTCTGATCAGGTGTTTTCCGAGATTTCTTCGATGAATACTAGGAGAATGCCGGAGTAGTACCCTATCAAACTGGCCACGGATCTCGCACCTTCCGTGTTCATCCTCGACCCCTCCTCTCCCCTTTACAACATGTACTGACACGTACATGCACAAAACCACCACACATGTCGGGGGACTTGCTCACAGTTGGGAATATGGAACGGCTGCGGCTGCGGCTGTGTCCCGGGGGAGATACCTGAAAGGGGAAACCCGAAATACCGACGTGAGTGCCAGGGCCAGAGAGGAACACCACTATCTACCGAGATATAACATGTACTGCATCTGCGGGACTCATCTCTACAGTAGTTGACGCGTCCGAATGCACAAAATAATCAATTACCCAATTTAAGGATACATCACTGGTGATAGCGGTGCGGCAAAACCGAGAGATGGAAGGGGTGAGATCTTATTATACCGCGAAAAGAGACGGTCAATTATCGTACACGCAGCTGACCACGTGTTTCCCCTTGGCTCGTTCAGCAGCGTCACGCCTCTAATCCGAGCGCGCATGCGAAAGTCGACAACAGCCTGTTTTCCGCCAGGTGAGTGTTGGCTAGGTCCTGTCGCGCACCTGGCTAAAGATTCGTTAATGCGTTTGCCGTGTTCCTCATGAGTCATTGAGAGGAATGTTCGAAACAAACCACACTTGTGTGCGCGTTGGCGTAAATAAATAAATTCAGACAAATAAAGATAAACGGTATAAACGGTATTTTTCATTTATTTTCTTCTTGTTCGGCCATGTGGCCTTTCAAGGGCTTGGATACAATAGCTTTTTCATTATTAGGAATAGGCATCCTTGGCATTTTGGGCTTGACATCACTGCTCCGTTTTTAAGGTGTTGGATTGGGATTGGAATGATTTGTTGTTTATTTAGAATTTACATGCTTTTATGTTAGGTTGGATGTTTAAACGGTATAAATAATGTACATTCACGGAAGCCAGAGATTTAAACAACGAGTAGTAAACAATATAGTATTAAATCATAATTAATTTTACAATGAAAATTAGAAATTCTTTTGCAACATTCGGTGTTCTAATGCGAAGTATCGTTACAATAGTGGATATTATTTAAAGAAAAAAGAAATGTTTATAAGGTAAAATTTTAATAATCTCTATTTTAAGAATGGGGTCTTGTTTTGACATGATGCGTAACATTTAAAAGAGTTTAAGATTACATCGATATAATATAAAGTACGCATTGAACACATAGTAACATACCACCGTTGTATGTCGAAACCTTGTGATCATCGGACCGTTAATAATGACCTTCACTTTCCGCATATGAAGACAGAGCTGCATTGTCCTCAAGGTAGCAGAGTGTAAAGCTGATGTATGTTCGTTCGAAGGACAATAGTTTTGAGTACGTCTCCAAGGGTACGCAGTTGACTTTCAAGATGGAACTCACCCCTTTGAATTAATTTCTACAAATGGGAAAAATACATCTGTTGTGAAGTTTCTTGAAAATCCCAACATATTTTCATCGCATTGATGCCATATTTGACTAAGTTAACAAAAGAAAAAAAGTATTTGAATGTGTTTGAATAATATATACTTCTTTTTATGCATCACTAAATGAGTTGAAATGTTAATTGCCGAATTGCTTGAATTAGTGTTATTCTCTGTTATACAATTTCATACATTTATGTTCCTGTAGGTATTATTGATCACTTCTGTTTCTCTCAGGCAAGTGAGAAAAATGAAGTACAGTGTAACTTCCTAAATTGTGAAATGCAGAATTTTGCACGATTCGGAAAACAATACCGGTCGTTTGAGATTCCGCGATGAGCAAGTTTTTTGTATATGCTTGAATCTGAATCCGTTATTTTCTCGTGTCACAATCGTGACACGAGTCTAAAACTTCGTGTCTGGTCTTGAGAAGAATAGAGGAAGAGGAACTTTTTGAGAGGTGTGACTGGTGACGCCCTTATGATTACGGAGAAAAACCGAGAAATAAAGGCAGAACTTAGTGTCGTATCCAACTCTACTGCAGTAGCGTAGAAGGTAGAATATCTTTGGAGGGCGTCAGATCTCAGATCAGAATGCTCAGGACAACATTAAATTACACTCTATTTGCTACCTTCAAGACCAAAAGTATATATGTTTCTAATTTCTTGGACCCGAACCTTTCCAAGAGGACGATCCGTTGAAATTGTTATTTTTGTTGTTGGTAATGTACTTGAAGAGAATATAATTAGTAGAGAGGAAACTTCTGAGATTTGTGACTCGTTGCGCATTTATGGGTAAGAAGAGAAATTATTATTTTCATTTAATAGATAAATATTGCACGTATAAATTAAAATAACTTGATACAATGTAGCTAGGCCGAAGGCCTTTAGGTCATTACAATACCTAAATCTTACCATGTTCCGACCTTTCAAATTCTGGTATTCACCCCAAATTAATAATTAGAGAGACTAATTATAGCGGAACCACACACACACACACACACATATTGCACTATCACACTACATCTGACCAACCTACCAACAAGAAACTGCTGCAAGAAACAACTTGCACCCAAAATGCCATTCCTAACCGTCTCGACACTCCAGATATTCGCTGATCAAACCTCTCGGGTCTCCTGAACAGCCGTCGATCGTCGACGTGACGCAAGCGGAGCGGGGATGAGCGATGGCGCAAGCGAGGCTGTAACAGCCGGCGTCGCCTCCGCCACCGCTGCCGAAGATCGCGGCCACTATTATTGCCATTAGCGTCATTCCGTCGGCGGCGGCGCCGCGGCGCTCACCCCCCCTCCCTCCCCCCGCGGCGCCGCGGCGGCGAACAATGCCTTATCCGCCGCCATTTGAATAGAATGCCGCGCGGTGCCCGGGGCTGCCGCCGCCGCTGCTGAGCCCTGCGAGCCGCGTTACAGCGTTACGCAACCCGCCCGGGACCTTCCCGAGCCACGGGTCCTCGCGGGGCGGAGAGAGAGAGAGAGAGACTAGGTACTGCAAGGCGCACGTTTTGTAAATCAGCCGGATGATGCGTGGTACAAACGTGGAAAAAACTGGATGGAGAGGCGAGTGTGAATACGATTGGGCCTGAATCTAACCCAATGGAGATGAATAGGCTCTGTCTCAGAATAAATGGGGTCTAAGGTGTCTCAGAATAAATGTTACCAATGTACACGTAGGCTTCCGCGGCTCGAGTCCATTACTTCACCCGGACAGCATTGAAGTAAATGTTACCAACTCCTACGCCTTATAAAGGGATGTTGAATTGATTGATGGAGGTTTAGAAGGCACTTTAACCAGTGTTACCGCATGTCAAAGTATTTTTTAGAAATTTAAATGGATTTAATAAAAGAAAAGTTCAAGATGCAAACTACTAGCTGATATAAAGCATATAAATAACCGCAAAACTCTGAGGATCAACCTCAATAAAGCGACGAGATAGAACATGACAAGGTTAAGGTAGGGGATTATTGTTGTCATTTGTCTCTACCTACCAACGGGGTATCATGTTAGAAGACCCTGAATAAACAAACAGAATGCTTCTCGAGGCCGTGAAGACTAGATCACGGGCTCCTCGATTCCACCTATTGAGAGTTTTAGGTAAAAGTATGCCTGATTTGCTTAAGATATTAGCAGTGATAAATTCTTAATGTTAGGAGAAGTTGATGGGACTTGATGTATGATGTGGAGCTGTAAGATGGAAGTATTATGATTAAATTGTTATTTTTGCTGTTAAGAAAGACGTTCATTTCTCATTAGAAGAAACGGTCACTGGGGAAGTCAATGACGTAATTGTGATTAAAACGTTACAATGTGTATGAAATCCCTGGGGTGCGGAGAGAGAGGGCATTCCATTGTGCAAGTTTTGCTCTAAGGTCAAAAAAATTGTTGGACACATATGAAGTGTCATTGCGAGAGGAAGAAGGGCAAACTGATTTGAGGAGAGTAGGACAGTGTAAAAACCAGTTAAGAATGTATTATTATTGAAATTTGTTTCGAAAACTTAACGCAAAATGCTTGAAAATGCTTTTTTAGGTATTCTTCTTTAGATTTGTGCTGGCAATCAAGCGAAGATCTTTTCAGAGCAACGAGCACTGCGAAATCGATGATTTAAGATTCCATTACGCAGGTTTCTTAGTGTCTACCGCGAGAAGATGCGTAACAGAAAAACATGTTAACACGTGATAGAATATTTGGAGGACACGGTAGACAGAGGATAATTAACCAAGAAAGGGCATAGCATTGAATACTTCACGTCGGCAAGATCATGGGATCAGTATAATACATTGTAACGAAGGATACTCGCACATGATCAAAGAGGGTGGAAGATCTTGAGAGTCGTGGTGAAATACAAGAGAGAGAGGGGCGAAGAGAGGGAGGGAGAGAGAGAGAAAGGGAGGGAGAGGGAGGAAAAGGGAGAGGGAGAAGATTATAAGACAGGTATCCGCTGTGTGGAGAGTGAGGGTATTTCATTTCTCAGATTTTATTAGTGCAGTCACATGACGCGCCGTCACAACACCTGCAGTCTCGTGACGGAACATAGCTCGTTTCTGTTCGAAGAAATATGGTCTACAGAAATAACATTATAGTGAAACAAAGGAAAAAAGTAAGGTTATTTGAGCTTTTTGGTAAACCGAAACACATCCTCGAAAAACTTTGTGTTGAAAAATCTACCTTTATTTTTCTGGTGAATATAGTTTGCGTTTTTATTCCTTGTTAAGTTATAGGAGTATTATTAGATTGTTTCTTGTGTCATGCAGGGCACGCAGCAGCACAGCTGAAGGAGGAATCCAATTCAAGACTGCGCGCTACATTAGATGGGTGGAGATGTACACGATCGAGATGATCGTGATCGAAGTGAATGTAAGTCATAACATGAAAACATACATTTTTTATTATGTAATGATATTATGTATCAAAACGAGTTTCGACGAGAAGAAATTATAAGCATTGGACTGGATTGTTCACTGAACAACTTTGTTTAAATATTGTCATATGGATATTAGGATACGATAATATAACTATTGTATATTTTATTTTTGTGCATGAAGTCGATCAAAACATTTATTTATCTGTGCTGTTTCATGACTGTAATGTGATGCACAATGCATTTTAATTTAATTTTCTTACAATATATTGTTTTTTGGGTAGTGGTTGAGATTTTAAACAATGTATTATTAAGGAATGCATAGTTTCTTAACATTCTCATGTGCAGCATCTTTGTGGGTTTTGTGAGTTAATATTTCCGTGAACAACACACAAAAAATAATTGGCAAACAACCAAATCCCTCGTAGGATTTGTACTGTTAGTGAGAGGTTTATCCCGGCTTACTTCGGTCTTTGGCATTGGACGAAGAAGAAGTACACATCTTTCCAAGTCTGAATTTATTCACTTGTTTAAAATTCTGTATCGTTATTGTTACTGTTTGATTTGTAACAGCGTCTCCCACTTTTTTAACACATGAACTAGAAATAGCTTCCAATTCATTGAAATACATTGTTGCCTTAATAATCATACCATGTACTTATTCTAATCACATGCCTAGCAATAAATACAATCATTGTTTCTCTCCAATATATGTCAATCATTTTATATATAGAAATAGTATATAACAATGATATAGACAGTATGAAAATAAGATTTCCCGTCAGTTTCGTTCGCGCGACGCCTCATGCATAAAGAATCCTAGGAGAATGGTCTAATGAGGCAGTGCCACGATGCTAGTAATTATTCTAGGTGCACATTAGCGACAGTCTGTCGAGATGGCGAGTGCCTGCTTCCCATGGAGCGGCCGGCCCTCTTCGCGCGGTCCGGGCTTCAATTACCTTCGTTAGCGCCGGTGCGTGGCCCTGAGATGCGAGAAGCGGCCGCGGGCGTTAGTCGCAACGCCTGGAGCGCACTGCCCTCCATTACGCAATTCTGCTCGTAATTATTTGAAACCATACAAATTGTCATCCCCTCGGGGGCGGCTCATGGACAGCGTGCTAGCTTTCCGTAGTTCGGCCCCAGGTTTGATTCCCGGTTGGGACGAAAATAGATCTGTAGCATTCTATTACAATCGCCTCAGTTTCTATAGCTGTGTAACGAAATGAAAGCTCAGACCGTCCAAGTATGGTAGATACGGTTAAGGGAATACATCATGCTCGGCATGATCATAATAAAATAAAAAAATAAATTAATTAATTAAATAAAAAAGAATAAATAAATAAAAAATAAAAAAATAAATGGTATAGGTCTGGGAACACCGCTTGCTGGTAAAAGTCGGATTAACCAGATCCTAAAATGCGAATTCATACTACACACAAACTGTCACTGTTTTGTAGGGAATTTGGAACTAAGAAAACCAGCGATGAGGTAGTGCATATTGTTTTCATATTGAGCAGAAAGAACGTATTCAACTCAGCGCTATCTGTTGATGGATTACGTACATTATTTCTTACGATTAATGCTAGCATTCAGTTCTTCTATCGGTTGGTGGTCCAAACATTGAATACACTTGTGTATTTCACTTGTTATACGAAACAACTAGGTTCTCATACAAATTTTATATTACCGAAATAGTTAAAGTTCTGACTTCTCACTACTTACTTAAGTAGAGTTTACGTAAAACATTTGACTGCAAGCAATTTTGATCGTCTTCTAGTTTGATTACAAATTATATTTGAGTTTACAAGGACGCATTACTCATGAGTTGTAAGTCGTTTATTAATTATAAACAATGAACAACACCTTTATGTTTTCAATTAAAAGTTTTTGAAAGGTCATTATAGCTTCTGTTTTTACAAACGTGTGGCTTGTTTCTATATTTCTAACAATCATAATCTTTAAAAATAGTTTCAATTGACAATGAATTACACACTAACTTACATTTAGACATTCATTTCAAATATATACGATTATTACAACAACATTTTTACTCGTAATATAAGAGAATAAAAAGGAGTGGAAGGCCTCTTAAACAATGAATATTAAAAATAACAGAAATATATTTCACTCTGGACCCTCTTTTTGCTAGTAATTTACCCTAAATAGTTTGTGAAATAGTTTGCATCAATTTTATTTAGAGATGATTCCTCTCTCAAATGAACGAGTCAAGCTTAGAATCCAAGCAAATGTAAGGAGAAAAAAGGCATTCGAGGTCATCACTACAAACACGTGATTATATTGACGACACTACGACATCTTATGATTTCCCCTCGTTAGTTTCTTAGAGACTTCGAGCTGCTCATACGGTAGAAGATGAGTGGCGAGGACCAGAAAAAGAAAGTCCGGGGTCTTCTTTCCGCGACGGTAGCCTAGTTTTTGCCGGGGCTGTTACGGCGTCTTGCCGGAAATTTAAGGCGGTGGAATTTCTGGCCGGTTACGGTTACATTTCGACTGTTATGGTACTCGCGCTCGTTATACGCAGACCAGCTCGTTTGCCTGCCGTAGTGATTTGCTGCAATAATTAGCGAGAGGCTTTTTTTTTCTTTGCGTACTTATTTGCTTGTCTCGTAAAGATGATCATTAAAATAATATGCGTCGCAGTGTCACAGAGTTCAAATGTTCAATGTTTGCTAATTTACTTTGAGAATTACCTAAGACGTGATTGCATATTTCAAACACATGTTCGGAATATACATTTGAAAATATTTTTTTCATGTATTTGCAGTGCAATGCAGTGCAGTGTTTTACAGTGCAATAAGTTGTGTTCGACAGAATTAATGAAAATACCCTCTTGGTAAGTGTAGAGACTTGAAGCTATCCACAGGTAATATATTATTGTATTCATTTGTCATCAACATCATTATTATATTATTCATTGCAAAAAAGGTTCACTATGCTGTCCCTTAATTATCACGTAAACGTTCATCATGTATTCCTTATTTTAATTGTGGTTTCATATTCTTTACGATGTACCATCTTCTAGAAGATTGTTGCTTGTTAACTGGGATTATACTTTTTTGGGATATTAAACCTACTTACTGAACGGCGGTTTTTATTCTGCAATAACTGCGTGGAGACCAGTTTTCACGATTGTAGTAGGTCGGTTTTATGGATGGAGGTTGAGGTTTAGGTAATGATGGTGATTCATTCACAACAACTGCTAGTAACGGCAATTACTTCTTAGAACTAACCTGCATTGAATTTTCATAAACTGAAGCATACATGTTGAAGCGAAATATCACTCTAATTAATGGTTTAAATATCTGCATTTACTATATATCTGTTAAAATTATTGGAGTAACAAACTAAACAAAAAATATTTTCTATAACTCTTGAAAGGAAGTCATGCCATGTTTCTATTACTTGTTGAATCGTTGGAATCTTTGGATATTAAAAATTAATTTTGTAACGAATTGTCATAAACTTCCATGAATTTCTTAGTGTATATTGTGGATTACTTCTTAAATTTTAACGTTACATCTAGGGAAATATGTATGCGAAATAAACTATTTTTTTAAATGATAAATTTGATAAGATGGGAAGAAACAGATTTAATAATTGAAATGTGATTCCTTAATATTTTAACTTAGTTTAGTTTATATTTTGAAAATAATGTTGGAATATGACAAGTGAAAGAATAAAATTAATATACATAGTAATATATATATAATATAATAAGAATTTATAAACCATGATGACGAAAATGATTCTATTGTGAAGGCGAAGCCAGACATGTTACATTTGGAGAGTAGCGAGCGACAGCTCACCGAATCCCCATTAGCCAAGGTGCTTGGCGATATTCACTTTGTTTGGCGCGCTAAAAAAGACCGAGTCACCAACCGACCGCTTGCACGGCAAGCACCCTAAGTTGGGCTCTCGGCAGAGAGCAAGCAACTTATGACCATTACTCGGTTGCAGCTGTCACTCGGTACGCACGGAATGCCGCATATGTGGTGCCGTCTATGACAATATATACAATGCACTCCATAACGTCCCGGAGTAAGGAAATGAGAAATTCACAGGTAAAATCGTGTGAGTTTTGACAATTTTCTCAAAATAGGATCCATGTGATGCGATACATTGCTCAGGTCGAGTTTTTAATTCAATCTACAGGGTCTCATAAAATCGTTATTTGTAATTGTCTTGAGTTTGTCGGTCTCTTCCTTCTAGATATAATGAACCGATTTGAAGCTTAATCCGTTTAGGTAGATTTTGAATTTTAATAGGGGAAATAGAACGGTGGTGATAAATCTGTTAAATAACGCGGAAGACTAACGATAATACTAATAACATTGAGTCTTGCTTTTCAAAGAGGAACTGATGCTCAATTATTGCGGAATGAGACGGGTTCTTTCGTTGTCGTGATGCAGGAAACTCTTTTGCAGGGACATTTAACTACTGCCTCTGTTCCTCATTCTTGACTATCACCAGAGTCAAACAGATGTGCATTATATGTTTGTAAAGTCTTCCGCAATTTTCAACAATGGCTAAACTGATGCCTCTCAGTATATCTGTTCGTAAGGGTTCAAACGCGTTGTTCAAAAGTCGTTCCATCAATGAAATTAATTGCATTCCAAAATCTAAGTCCCGCATCATGCGGTTCGCACTGTGTACGCAAAAAGGGTTCAAATGTAAAAGTACTCCTTCTGCGCCCGGAGTCAATAGAAACTTGGAAGTCTGGAGACCACACGTCCTGGGCATAGTTGCCAACGTTTTGGCCGTCATACTGCGACCTCCCTCTGGCATTTCGTTTGCAGATTGCCTCGTGGAGGCGCGGCAAATGAATTGAGACGTTGGGCGGAGGGAGTGGGTGAGAGTGAGAGGGGGTGGGAGGGGGTGGGAGGAGCGGCTGAGAGACCTCGAGAGGGCAACGCGCTGCGCCGCGCCGCCGCAGGATCAACGGGGCTCGAACCCTCCTCTCGTTAAGAGCGCTATCGCCGCATCTGCGACTAACGGGGCAGGTCGGGCTCAAACCCTGCACCCGGGCACCCGGCGCGGCGGAGCGGTGCCGCTGTCTATGGAAACGAGGACAGGGTTGGGGCGAGAACGGGGAGGGTTGCGACATTGAGCGGATGAGTCGGGGATGAGATGGGTCAGGGAAGGAATGGCACGATGGTGGGATGGCGTGAGGATGGAATGGGTCGAGGAGAGAGGTACGGTGATGGGATGGAAATATGATGAGATGGAATGGTGTTGGGTCGTTGATGGAAGGCAGAAAAGGTATGGGGCAAGGAAGAAATGGGAAGGAAAGAATTCGGGATGGGGATATTTTGGAAGGGGATAAATACGGAAGGGAAATTTTGCGGAAGGGAAGATAAGGGAAGAGGAAAAGGAACGAAAGAGATTGGTACGGAATGTGATTGTAATTGAGAGAGATGGGTGAAGAAAGAAATGGGGATGAGATTGAACAGGGATGAGGATGGCATAGGAAAATGTTTGGATAGGAAGACGAGGCTGCGAGGACAAGTGCGTCTCGAGTGTAGTTCGAGCGGATGCAAGATAATCTGCTCATCATCATCCTCATCCTCATCCATTGCTAGCCTCATTCTCCATCAGTCCACGATTCTTAGATGACATCGCTAGGCGATGCACCTGGTACGTTGACTTTTCCTCATAATTCACGCTGCCACACTAAGCTTAATTATCTGCTAAATTATTTTTATCTCTTCTTATTAGGTAGGTATTTGACAATGTGTAGTCATGTAGTTATTTCATCAAGTACATCCCGCAAAAGCGAAATTATACGAATTAACTGCAACTTCTGGATTTCGTCAAACGTCTTGTGGGACACCGCAGGGCCGCCAAAATATATCCAAGGGCCCTTTGTTGACAGATTGCATCCCGTTTCGAATGTTGTCCTATCCACATTGTAATATTTAAGTTCATGATATTCTAAAAATTCTTGAATCATGCATATACTTTATTATGATTTAAAACATTCATTGCTTTTTGAGACGTTTCCAGAGATTTTAGGAACTTTTGTTTACAGTATCGAAACACCTGTATAGAACCTAACAATATCTTTCTACATTGTTGCATTTTTATTCGCTAATAATTTACAGAATGTATATTAAGAGATTATTAAATATAACATTAAGACACCAATAAATAGAAAATGTATCCAAGAAGTCAGATTAAATGTTTAAGAAAAACGAGGAACACAAAGCCGCATCTGTAAAATGATCCGCATCTGAGATTTCCTACTTTGTCTGAAACAATATATTATTTTCTGCATCCTATGACATCATTGGGTACAATTTAAATGAAGGCAAGGCTATCCTTTGAAGATTGGGCCCCAGGTAGATGTTTGCCGCTGTACCCCTATATATTAGACACGTTTGTGGAGTCGGATACCAAACATTTCTGACGTATACAATTCACTACATTTGTCACAATTCCAAGTTATGATGTATCGAATATTTGCAATACTAAATATATGAAAATTGAATTTGTGTTAATTGTTTCTTAGGTAACTAATAGCCACGTAGATGAATAGTGACCTCAAGTAAATAAATTATTAAATTTAAATAAAAATACTGACCAACTAAGGAGCGTATAAAATATTGTGATTATACATTTCCCGGAACTTACTTAAATGACAAAATAATATGGCAATTAAAAACTATGACTCTAATTTTTAATTATCATTATATAGCGGTACAGAATTAATAAGATAAACGAGCAAAGGAAATTGTTACAATTGCCTAGTTTTTAAACCAGTAAAGGGAATAGGACCGACTGAGCTATAACCGGGCCGCTAACTGCCTATTTCTCCTATTCGCGGGGGTGTTACAATTAACCTTTTTGCGGAAAACATTTATTTTTGATATTTAAATTGTTTTGGGAACAACAATAAATTTAGAGCAATGTACCGATATTTGAATTAAAAAATGAAAGATTACTTTACAATGTACTATTGCATGGTATGTGAATGAGGGTTTGCAATATGGATGTGCATTCATGAAATCGTGATTCCTTCAAGATCTGCAATATGGAATTAATACCAAGCCATGTCTATTCGAAGATGTAAACAAAGACGGTTGGAGGCTGCGCCGGAACCGGACGTCCGGCGGAGAAACCGCCTCCGGCCGCGCGCGTGGCTGCAGCCGACCACGTCCGCCATCGGCAGCGGCAGCAGCAGGGGGCGGGGCGGGACGGGCGCAACAGGTGGCTGGAGCGAGGAAGGAAGGACCTATGCAGAGAAGGGCGTGGAGAAAAGCGGGCGTGGTTTTGGGAGGGAGTGCGTCGAGTCAGCAAAGGGAGGATCTGGGCGGAATGGAGCGAAAAGAGGCGGGGGATGGGGCATTCGTACACAAAAATGGGATACTTATTACGAAAATGGGACATTCATACACAGAATTTGGGTACTTCGGTTTTTTTCTACACGATGAAACAGCGTTATAATTTCTAAAAGATACTACTAATATTTAATAATCAAGCACTTGTATCGATATAAATAAGCATGATTAGTAATTTTCCATGAGAAGTAATTTTCCATGAAATTACCACAGCTATCAAATGAACCGTAAATAATATCTCAAATAATTGATCTTGTAGATTGGCAGCTGACGAGTATCACCTGATTTAATACACGGCCCCCAAACACATGTTTTAAAAATTGTTGGAAGCTCAGGAATCGTACACCCAAGGGAACGTTGGCAATACAAAAATATTTTAGTTGTTGAATAAGACTCCTCGAAGCATAAGGATGTGTCGGACGTTCTAGGACATAGTGGTGTCAGTTTTATTTTGTAGTTGATTCTATGGTTAGCAGAACTGGGACACAGCTACAACTAGTAAGCCGCAGACGTGAAACGAAATGACTGACAATTGCGCAGTATCTTGACGCCTAAATAGTATACTACCTAATTAATTGTTATAACAAGTCATTCTTCGTTAACTATTGATAATCGTAATGTTGTTAAGCAAAACGTCACATGTTGCTACATCGGCGTCTTAAATTTCAAACCAATGTATTAGATTCATCTGACAGATCAACAATTATGAGACAGGCGTTAGGCGAAATGTAGGCTCTGATGGACGCGTGGTATCTTGACGGCTAAACAACGAACGCCTAACGAGGCTGCGGGCGCGCTGCGACACTTTACGAGCGATTGTGATCAGTCGCCCGTCGCCCTCGCGGCCTCGCCCGCGCCTTCTAACGACCAAGCGACGCCGGCGCACGACGTGTTTGTGCGCTCCGTATAATAGGTTTGTTGCCAACGAGGATTGGCCTCAACCTGTCGTTAAGGCATGCGCGCGTCCGATCTCTCAGACGACAGGTAATTGTTGCTTGGCTACACATCATGGCTATTCAGTCAGTGAAGCATCGCCGCATAGTCCCAATTTGGTGGGGGACAGAAGATCACAGGGATGTTCAAAGTATGGGATGGGTGTTGCTACAGATGTAAGAATTTGTAAATAAATGAGTTCAATCTTAATATACCCCACAGATGATATTATAATGTTTAATCTAGATCTGTTAGATTTGAGAAATAAATGACAAAGCAAATCCGAATTACTAATGACGATGATAATGTCTCAATTATTCTGGTGTAAACATTATAGTTTTTTACTTCAATTTCATAAAGTTGTTGCACTGTAATTATAGGTGGTGAAGTGTGAAACTTACAAATTGCATTTAAATTACTTGTTTGCACATTTCATCGCAATGAAGATAAATGTTAAAGCACCAGTTACTCTAAAACCGACATTGCATTGAAGGCTATTTTCGTTAATTCTACATGTTATCCAAAGCCTGTAAAAAGAATATGACCTTTTTATATTTCTTATAAATACACACTTTTTGAAAATCTAAGTAGCACAACTCGGTTCGGTTGTATTGCTAAATTTAAAAGTTTATTTAAATAGTTTTTCTTGTATTCTAAGGAACAATTTTTATTACCTACAGCAACTTTGGGCAGCCCTAGCGACGACACGGTGCAGCCGAGCGAGTCAGAGGGGCGGTGTGGGGGACGAACCGAAAAGGAGCGATACCCAACACGCACCTGGCGCTGAGTCGTGACCTGTTTCGCTGCCCCGCCTCCGTCTCCGCCCCCGCCTTCGACCCTCCACCTCCTTCTCTGCCTTCACCTTTACGCCTGCCTTCACCCCATCTTCACTCTCGATATTCTCATCTACCTTCGTCCCCTGCCCCCTCTTCACCATCTCCGCCTTCTCTCCGCCACTACTCCTACTTATACCATCACCCTCCACCTCCACCTCTGCCTTCACTTTTCCTTCCGCTTTCGCTCTATCTTCACCCTCACGGATTCTTCTCTACCTGACACCATCTTCACTGTCTTTTCCACATATACGCCCCCGCCTCAATCTTCACACTCTTCTCCGCCTTCGCCTCCACCCATACCTTCACCATCACCCAAAACCTCCGCCTGGGTCACGACCGGTGCCGCTCACTACCGTCGCTACAGGGCTGCTGGCGAAAGGAATCATCAGGGCGTCGTTGGGGGAGAGCGCCGGGGCGAAGCGGGGGTGGGGTAGGGCGGGGTGGGGGCGAGGTGGGGGCGGGTGGGAGTCGGTTCTCCGCGAAAGTGGATCTCTTCCTCGCACGCTTTGCCGTGGCCCACGCGCGCGAATAATTAAGACGTTTCCAAGGAGCGGAGAAACGGGAGCGGAGGAGGAATTTCAATGAGGGGTTAGGCGAGAAGCTTCGCGCCGACTGAGGTGGCTTGGGGCATCAGTTGATGTCACTGCAGTGCCTTTGATCGGGAAGGCCTAGGGTTCAAATCGTAGGGTTCGGTAGCAGGACTTTCCACACTACCTAAAAAACTTGGTTGATTTCAGCTCTGACTGGACGAGAATTCTAACAGCTGGCTGTTCTGATCGGTAGTTTTCTGTAGTTTCACCGATCAAAACAGGGCGAATGCGGGAGAAGTACCCAAATGAACGGGACACAGACTGCGCGATATTTCCTTTTTCTTCCTTGCCCTATCGTAACGCTTTAATTACACGCGCTTACACTTACATGCACTACCACACTCCTCTACTCTTACGGCCGTCGTGTAGTTCGGCGCCCAATCTCACCAAACCGCGAGGTAAGATTTCCGACACGTCTCGTGATAAAACATGCACTGCATTTACTGGACTAATCATCAAAGAAGTTACCGAAACCCGAAATAATCATTCAATCAATAAATAACTTTGCTGTCGATGAGCGGCCGTTTCGACAAAACTTCCATTAAGACGTTAGAGCGATAGGAACTCAGTTTGTGTTGGTGACACTTTTCCTTTCAAAATGCCGAGGCATTTATATTATCTTGTCTTTTCAAAGCGATAGCGGTAGATAATATGTGGTAATAACATTCTATAAGAAAGACAAGCGTTTTCTTTTTAAGAAATGCATGACGTATTTAAAAATTATTAGCATATTTCGTGACCAATAAATTTGATTTTCGGTGTTTCAACTTCATATATCAGTAAATACCTCTGATGAAATTACATTTTTTTATCATAGTGGTTCTTCAACATTTTCAAATAGTTAATGGTATTGGAAAACACATAAGAAACTACATATATTTCATATTGCAATAGAGAGTCAGTATTAAAATGAAGCCTTTTTGGAACATAATTAAGAGTACAGTATTAATTATAAATTTTGAAACTTGTGCATGATTTCTGTTGTAAAAGTTTTGACATTTTCATCAAACATTGTGTTATTTAATGATGTTTTCTCTTGAAATTTGTATATAACGTTATTTTTGGGGTAGTTGAATTTAAGCACTGATCTGAGTAAAGATTAGAACAAGCCTTAACAAGAGATAAACTAACTTCTGATTGACCGCGATTAAAAACGAATGCTTTTTTAATTCACAAAAGATCCTGTTGCATCTTTCCAGACACACAAGCGCATTGTTCTTCTTTTAATGCTTTTTGCGAAGGAATTGTATAACTGCTCTTTCATTTTGTTTCCACCCCGCAGGCCATTGTCGTTATTTCCCGCGCGATGTAATGACTCGTTGAATTGAGAGCCCTGCTATAGAGACCCCTTTACATACAGCTGATCAGGTTAGTTGTGCAGAGTCATGCGTCTGATATCCTTTAAGAAACGTTGTTAGCGAGTCCGACAATTTTAAACGGCCGTAATATTTCCCTTAGAGAATGGAGAGAGATGACGTTCAATAAATCATTTCACAATAATGCGGAAGCATTCATCAACGCTTCTTCCGACTCGCCGTTTCTAAAACTCACTGCCCCGAGAGCTTTTTATGTTGCGCTCGATCCTTGTAAGAAGCGAAGGGAAATTTCATAGTTTTTGTGCAGCAGGTGAGAACGTTACCAAGAGTACAATGACATTCGACGCAATTTCCCTCATTTTTCTGTTAATGACAAATAATCAGTTAGTGTGGATTGCATTTAGTGCGTATTACACTAGGAACTGATGATATCGATATAGATTCCTTTCATCTATTGAGTATATGATTGTGTACATTTCGTTTCTACAGTTTTTGCTTCAAACGTCGTAGGTGTGGATTGTTTCTGAAAGTTAAATAAAACAAATGATGAGATAAATACTGGGTTTTCCTTTTATCTCCGTCTTATCGAATTTGGAGAATATTAAAACAATGGATAAGAGTTTGTTTATTAACTATACTAATAAATTATCGGAATTTTTGGTACAATTATCGATTACATTATAGTTTACGTTCATTTCTCTGCAACAGTGGAAGTTAATCACTCTCCGTACACACCTACTTTTGGCGCTTTCTCTGTCAAAGAACGTGGAGAAAATCTAAAGTCGGTATCAATTTCTTTCTTTTGAGTGCTGGGATCTGACAAGGTTTCGTGAGGTATTATTATACATTCCAGTCCCCTTATTACGGGAGCCATCTCCGATGACCTTGCTTTCTCGGTCGCTCCCTTCGCCGGGCGCATCGGTCCGTAGTCCCAACACAGCGCTTCCTTTCCTATTTTAGGCCTTTTTTTACTGCCTGTCGGTGGCGTGCAGGGAGACCAATGACCTCTTTCTAGTTTTTCGGATTTTGAACTCTTTATCTAGATTTGACATACTGGAAAAAATCAAATAATGTTATCAGGAGCATCTGTGTTCGATGTAAGAAAAATCATGCTACAGCATTAATTTTAATTACCTGCTTCAGCACTCAAATAGAATGCGGTCAAACTTACAAATGGGAGAAGAAAAATACATGTTTTCCCCATGTTCACATCTAGGATAAACATGCAACAATTTCTGCTCTTCATTTGCCTTGAATTCGTTGCTATAGTTTACTGATATGCATAAGACAATATATAAATTAGATTTGGATACTATACCTCCATTAGGTAATCTATCTGTGTTGTTTACAGTTATGTGAGAACTACGCTATTGCAGTAATATTTCACTAAGAATTTCTGCTATTTGTTCCCGTTATTTCTTCGCTGTTGGAAGAGAAATTCTTCATTCTCCTAGACATTCAATGGAAATGTGAAGCAGGAGTGGGTTCTTACATATTTCAAATCTTAACTGTTCTAGGAAGAAACAAACAGCCGCAAAAGCACATAGGACAAAACGCATTTCATGTCATCGATCCATCAGTTTCATAAACTTAAATCGCTGCCTACGCACTCATAACTCGTGTCTTGTCTACACCGGCGTGTTCCACATTCCTATCGCTTGGCTTTCTTCCTACGACTCTCACACTGCGTCCCTCAACACCACAGGTCAGCGCGCATTGCTAGAGCGAGGGGAAAACGGCGCCCGATGCAGGTAGTGACAGTGCGGCGCCGCATTCTTACAAAGAGCGGGCGACCGCATAGGTTGACGTGAAAGGTCGTTGTCATGCGTGGTGGCAGGCGCCGCCTTTTTTCGCTTGCGGATGCAGCGGCATACATTCCATAGGCGACGGCGGTGGTGGCGGTGGCGGGGAAGACGGCTTTGGAGGAGGCGAAGGAGGAGGAAGAGAGGAGGAGGAGGTGGAGAAGCTGGAGAAAGAGGGGGAGGATGAGGAGGAGCAAGAAGGGGTGGAGGAGGGAAGGAGGGGAGGAGGAGGAGGCGGTGGAGGAGGCGGTGAAGGAGGAGGAGGAGGTAGAGGAGGAGTTGGAGGAGGAGAAGGTGGAGGAGGAGATGGAGAAGCAGGAGGGGAGGGGAGGATGAGGAAACGAAGCAGGAAGGGGTGGAGGAGGGGGAGGAGGAGGAGACGGAGCAGCAGGAGGCAGAGGAGGAGGCGGTAAAGGAGAAGGAGGCGGAAGAGTAGGCGGAGGAGGATGAGGAGGCGGAGGGGGCGAGGAGGTGAAGGAGGAGGCGGAGGAGAAGGCGAAGGAGTGCAGGTAATATTCGCAATGTAGGAGGTGGCTACAGAGGTGGTGCTGCAGGCGGTGCGGGCGGCGATGGTGCGGTGATGACGGCGAGTCGCGATGTTGAGCAGAACACGAATATGGAACCCAACTCCATCGTCGCTACCACCACCGCCCCTCTCGAGAGAAAGTAGTTTCCTTGCACTGTTGTTGGAGAAACGATGACGGCTGTTGGGAGCGAGCGGGGTGCGGCGCTGTGGAAAATCGCGGTTACAGCCGAGCTAACGGTTGCTCGTCTACCCGAATCGCCTTCCCTACTCGTGTGTTGTTGAAAATATACTCCAACTTATACATTATGTACCTTCGCATTCTTAATATTACAGTATTGGAACGTCGATTTTGATAGTGATATCGTCGTCTGTGATTTGTGTCTCCCACTATGTTATGAAATAACGAACGTTCTATTGCAATGGTGAACTACATGTAAGCTTTTTGTACTCGTAAATAGAAAAGAAGTAAAAAATTAAAAAAGGGTATTGTGTTATTAGAAATCGTTTGGAGGCCCTTGAGAGATATTTATTTATTTAATAGGTTTATAATGTATTACATTATATTTTCCTATAACCATTCGAGGTACATTATATTTTTCATATGTTATTTTATTTCAAATAATTTCTTCAACTTCATTTTATTTTTACAATCATCAATGTAAATGAGATATAATACTAACCATTTTTAAGGAGAAAAATGCGCTTTAAAAGTTACCGTTTTCACACAATTTGGAGATATTTATGTGGTTATTCGGCAGGACATGTCACATAAAATGCAAGAAAATCTTTGGAGGTCGTAAGACAATTTTATGTGTTTCGAAAGGATACTCGTATCTCCTTTCATTTCAATAGCTAGTATGCGTTATGTTTCAAAAGCAGTTAATATGAAATAGACTCGATTTAAGTTGTTCATGTCCAGGAGACAAATCGAGTTTACTCGATAGCCAAAAATACTGGATGCAAGCGTCTTTCCGCTCCGCAAAACATGTGAGCGGTGGCGAAGTGCGTAGAGAGAGAGCGCGAGTTTTCTCGCATGATTCGCCGCCAGTCAACGCTGCTGAAACTGCGAACTAAAACAGAGCGAGTCATTTACCGTGTTGTAATGTGAAATAACAGGCTTTCCCAGTCTCTGCAAGCTGTGTTTTGCTTGCTCTCTGGTACGCGATGTTTCTTTGACGTAAAGTCGTGACTTTTCCGATTGTTACTTTCAAACGTCCACTTCCTTTAAATTACTAGGTAATCTCTCCAACCCCTTTCTAGTACTCTAAAGGAAGACATCAGCATTTGGGAACGTGCTCTACATTAATTTAATTATTAAACATTTAGGTAGAGTTATTAATTTTAATAGGATTGTTGGCATCAAGAGAACAAGCATTTGTTACAATATAAAGTATATCCGATTCAATGATTTTGTAGAAATTAACCCCTAGTACTTCCTGGCCAAAAAGTCATTGCACCGAGAGAAAGATCAGAAATAATTCACAATAATATATAAGTAATTGCTGAACGATTAAGAAGTCGTTTGACCTATTTACTTCAATAGCGTCAACAAGCAGTGAGAAAAAAAAACTATTTCCTTTACTATCTCGATTAAATGCTACATTACTGTCTATCGTCTTCCCTTCTTACCTCAATCAAGGTTGTTGGTTTTTAATGATTACGATTACTGAAGTTGTTGGTGTGGAATTGTTTTCTGTTGAACAAACAGTCCTAACAGCTCGATCGCATTTCAAAAGGATATTTGTTTAACCGAATTCTCATCCTCGACTAGGCCACGTCCTTCACATTCTGGAGCAATACTTCCGCGAGACTCCGGTCACATTCTTCGAGTAAGTATTTATGACACCGACGACTCTTTTTCTGCATTCCTAAGATATTCTCGTTGCCATCACGGTGTTTACGTGTGTTCGTCCACACGATGCTCCCACGATATCGAAACGGCACAGTTGAAAGTCAGCACCATCGATTCTGGTTAATGACTATTTATTGATCCCAACAATTTAGCTCATTAGTTCCGTAAGTGTAGTGCATGCTAAAGCCGGAAGGTGGCGCAGTTCCTCCTGCGCTTGAACATGAGATTCATCGCCGACCTTCACCAGACTTGTGGAATATATTCCCTTACAGATACTTTCCCCTACGGGCCTCAATCACGCAAGCTCGAAGCTCTCTACATGTGTGGTTGTGTAGTGCATTAAGTGAAAGAGTATGTGTATGTATGAAAGAGTATATATTCGCGCACCAGAAGAGAAAAGTGAAAAAGTCGATGAAGGATAGATTGCGCTGGGACTTTGGACCGTTTTTTCGCGTCGTCATTCGTCAGGTATTGATCGATCAACAATACGGAAAAATACAGAACGGAGCAACCGGTTGCTAGAATTCTCCTCCAAACATACACTGAATTCGACCCATTCCGATACAGGGGTCGACAATCAGCCATCGTCGGGACCCGAGCCGTGGGATTTCCCAGTCAACAATGCTGCAGATGTCACGGTGTTGCTGCTGAGCTATCGAGTCGGCGTGACCGATTTGGGAGGGTGGGAGGGAGGAAGGGCAGTTTACGCCGAGAGGAACGTGCGTTTCAAGCAACGCGCGCGTCTTGCAAACGGCACGCACCCACATCGCGACGTGCTCCAGCCAGGTCCTCGCCGCCCCTCCCCGCTCCCTTCGCTGCGGTCACGTAGCGCGCCAGCGTCATCCGTCGGGTTATCCCACCTCGAAGATAGTGATGCTACATTGACGCAAAACATCGATGTTCAAAATTAAAACATCGATTTTAAGAATACTTCGAGCGAAATCTATCGATACTTTTAAGCACCGGTTTTTAAATTTAGCTAACATTAAATTCGTGCGCAACAAAATTAAATAATTAAATTGGTTTACACAATTGGTTGCCCCGAACTTCTTTGAGTCGATTTAATCATTAAAATGCATTGTTACTCAGTAACATGATCGTAATTTGGATTTCTGTACGACTGCGGATCATATCTTCCGAGCGTGATTACGTCCAACAAGGTGATTGAAAGGTGCCAATTATATATAAACAAAATTAAATTTGATATTTGTCATAACTTTAATTTTAAAGTTAAACCATATTTAAAAAACGCATCCCCATGTGAAAAATACGAGGAAAGACGAAGAAAATGTCAGAGCATCTGGATCATCTCGGCCGAGGAATTGTAGTCTGCTCCAAGCTAATACAGAACGTGTTTGTTTGGTTCAAACACAAAAAAGTGATACCATCAGTTATTATTTTTTCATATTTTGATTTTTACAAAATAGTGATTGTCGGCATTCCTCATCCACGAACAAAAAATCAAAACTGTAAAAACATGGAACACAAAACATCAATGTTCAAAAAATGTCGGCTTCAATACATCGCTGTTTAAAACATCGATATATTTGAAGAAACATCGATGTTTTGAAAACATCCACATCAATGTCGCATCCATATTCCAAAACAGATACTCGCCGCCGTGCAACGTTTGGACGTGAGTTGCATAGTCACTAGATGCAGAGAGAAACTCAATCTGAACGGCCACGAATTTTTGATATTCTCTCTTCCAATATCACCCCCAGACGCGGGTGAAGGAGAAGTGATAACAATCAAAAGTATGGTGGATTTTAGAGTATATTATTATTGGTTTAGGAAACAATGATGTATTTTCTCACACCGCGTAATTGGAGCTCTGTGACTATTGGATACAATATGGCAAAATCGGTGGCGTAATGTAATGCGATACACTCTATATAGGAACCTTGGTGGCAGTCATTTCGTATGGTACAGTCTGTGAATATGATTAGATACCACTAGGAGTGTACGTATTATAGTAAAGAGATAAGGTGACTCGCAGAAGTTGTGTTGATTAAAATTGTCATTGGTTTAAAGAGGCCAAATGTAATCAAACATCCAATGAGAGAGGACATCTTTGAGCCTAACTTTCTTTAAGGAGAGGCTGAAAATTCCCAGGACTGGAGTCAGTTCTCGAATTTTGATACATGTCATAAGTACAATAAAAATTATATAATTATTTTCAAAGAAATGGCACAGCGTTTCCTTCAAATTCTGCTAGATTTGGATTCCGTTCAGTCAGTTATTTGGTTTCCCGACAACCTGCTTCGTGGTCTTCAGTGAGGCGGTCTTCAGTACTTCACTCGTTAATGAAGCAAATAATAACGCGATGGAAGATGAGAGCTTACCATACAAGGAAATATTAAATATAATTACTGGGAGAATACAATAACTGGTAGTAGTTGCGCTAAACTACAGAATGTACAAAACTAGCTAATGAAACTCCTTAATATTAAAATCATTAGCTTCTGAAATATTGTTCCTCTTTGCATCAATGTTAAAGTACTTATTTGCAAATAATTTCATGAAAATGGATTAAAAAATAAAAAATGTGAACAGTATACGGGCAAAAAAATCGAATATCGTAACAAAACAGTGTTTTGAAATTTTATGGTTCCGCTTGATTCACTAATTTGAATTGTATTGCCCACGTTACAAGAATTTGATTATCTTTCAAGGAATATGAAAATGCCAAATGAACAACCGTGAATTTAAAAACATCAGATGATGACAAAGCTTGCAAACCTTTGCCATATAGAGACCCTACACATGCTACAATGTTTTTCTGAATGAAAAACATAGTCCATTAGAAAGATAGTAGCATAGTCCATTAGAAAGATATGGGTCTTCAAGCGTGCGTGTACCGCCCCTCGCCCGTGGGCGAGGAGATTCACTTGGAGCAATGCCCGCGGGCTGCAGGGGCCAACGGAGGCACCCATCCAAGTGTCTGCAACGTTCGTAAACGAATAGCAGGAATTACCTCCTTGGTTGTTGGATATGTAGAGCATCTGGAAGAGGATGTGGCTCCCCAGTTGATTATCTACCCCATCATCGAAGTTAAAGTCTTCCTGTTCTCTGGCTGTACGTGACTCGATCATCAAGACATTCGCTTTTTATTTTGCACAGACGATTGCTCAAATGTGCGGCGGACCAAAATGTTTGTGGTCAGTTTTTACAAGAAGTCTCTGACTTCAATACTGTTCGATTTGATTTTTTATTACAATATATTTTGTGGTTTTACGGAAGGCCTCAGGCGAGTTACAATCTAGTTTAAAAGATTAATTACAATTTAACGATGCAATTAATTGTTTGAAGAGATAATAGCGTTTGTTGGGGATTCAGATGCTTCATTTAGCTCCTAATTTCCTATTATAGAGCTTTCCTAATTTCATATGCAATCCTAATGGAAGTTTTTTGCTATGTATAAAATTCAAGTTAAAGTTCATAGGCTTATAGAATTTCTCACAATGTCCGTAGAATTTGTACAATATCGTGCGAGGAACAACACCAGTAGGCATTAATATTAACAGGTTATAGTTATTCGGAGTACAGTTATTGGAGATATGTGTGTAAATACATTCAGGTCAATTTAAACTTATGGGGATATTTGTAATCTTTGAATTGCATTTTGTGTCAACAAATCTGTAATTGCTTTTTCAAAAATTTATTTTATACTCAGGTTATTTCAACACGCTGAAAATTTACTTCATGCGATGTTCCAGGACAGTCACCAATTTACGAGAGATATTGTAGCGAAACCGATTTCATCATAATTTCATAAACGAAATTCACCGGATCAAAATTTAAACAAATAGATTCGGCCACCCAGGATTTCTGCCGAGAGATTACGCAAACGGTCACACGTGCGCAACTCCGCTATCGCGAGAGTCCCTTACGCCCCCGGCGCATTAACGAAGTCGTTTAGAGGGCTGGCGACGACAGATTCAATGGACACACGTGTTCACTGCGCCGGCTACGCAATTTCGAGACCGCCCGCTCGTTTCGGGGAATCCCAAACTCATAAATTTCTTTCACGCAAACGTGCCCCCCGTTTACGTAAACATGGGGCGATGTTCTAGAAGGAATTGGAAAATTCTGGACGCTTGCAGCTGACGCGGGGAGCGGAAAGTTCTGTGGCTTCATGCGTGGCGATTGGCTGGAAATAGTTCACTGCGCCACAAATTTTGGCCAATAGCTACACGTCTATTACAAGGATCTGGGGCACATACGAGAATATTGGGTGGGGGGAAAAGTTTACCTTATAAGATTTCGACGGAGAGAAAATCAGAAGAGCTTGGGCATCAGACGGGGCCAGATCATTAGACGGGGGGGGACAGTCGTCGGCCAGAGGCAAAGTTCGCCTCTGCCGGACTTAGAAATTTTTCATTAATCTGACGGGGCCAGAGTATTAGGAATTGGGGAAAAGACCAGTGTGTCTCTGGAAAACTTCTTATTTTTTGAGCTTGAATATTGGACTGAGGGCAGTTGAGAGAAGAATTTATATGGGGGTGGGAATTATTCGGGCGATAATGCCTATGTGGGGACTTATGTTATTTTACTGCGAGTTTTGAGCTGTGAGCCGACTGCAGTGGAGAGAGAATTTTCTCTGGGGTGGGTTTTCTGTCGTGAAGAGAGGCGAATGTTTCTCCAATCGAATTTTAAACTGTCCGAAGTTGTGTTCGACTTCTTATCATAAAAGTCAGAGAGAGACGCATAGTTGACCACTCCGTTTCTGAGACCGTCCGGCCAGATCAGCTAGTACTGCCAGTCACTTCCAGAACTTCTAGAATCCGCCAGATCAACCAGAACTTCTAGACACCGCCTACGCGGCAACGCATCGCAGCCTTTTGGTGACGTCACAGCCGACCGTCAGCTGTAGCCCGGAGGGTTACTGACCTCTGCTGCATTTTTTTTGGAGGACGCCCAGCCGCCGCCCTCGACCGAGCCACGGCCGACCCCGGCCGCACAAAGACCCTCTCCAGGCAATATCGTTTAGGGCTCCCGCCCTATTGTATAAATTTTCGTAATGCGGTGTCACGCTCTGACACACTGACCAGTAGCAATTTCATCCATTGTAATTGTTAGTTATAATTCTTCTTAGTTTTTTAAGCTTAACTCCTAAAACTAACTTTTCAATTTTTTTTTCTCTCTTCATCTAATTTTCCCACTATTCTTTTTATTCAATTTAAGGGTGTAACTTCCCTGGGGCATGTTAATCATATTGCCCAGGAATAAATGTGAATTTTTACCAGTGAACAAGTGTTTATTTTGTGTTTCCACCGTACTGTGTAACAATTCCTTCCATCACCGACTTGAGCTAGCATCAGGGCCGCTATCCGGTTCCCCAGGTAACCGGGAGTGTTACAATATTCAAACACGAATTCCACACTATCTGAAAAACAAATGACTTTCTATCACTTATCAAAAGTTAGGCCCTCTGAAAACTTTCTTCTAGCGGGCTTCTCCAGTTCCAACTTTCCTCGTCTCGCATTCGCTTCTATCACTCGGCCCGGCGATCGCATCGCAGATTCCGCGCTGCAGTGGGCAGCAGCTCGGGTGGAGAGGGCGGCGCGGTGCGGCGAGGCGACGCAAGCGGCAACGCCGCCGCCACCGCCGCCGCCGCCTTCGCGTTCCGCCGCGCCGCCGTCTGGCGCCGCGCGGGCAGCGGGCAGCGGGCACAGGTGGGCGCCGCGGCGCGCCGCGCCGGGCGGGGACAAAGGCGGAATTCGTACAATGGCAGAGGGCCGAGCATCACTTTCTCCGCCCGCTCGCCCTCGTCCGCCGCGACCGAGCCCTGCCCGTTTGCCTTCCGCGGGCGGCCAGGGTTCGCCTTTCGATGGCGCAGGCCTTGGCCTGGAAGCTGCTCGCGCCAGCTGGGTAGTGTTGGAGCCCTACGGCATCCGACGGGGAAAATGTTCACAATTGAAGACATTTGTTATCAAAATGATAGATTACCGAAAAGCATGAACAATACACAGTCTAAGTATGCACTAACTAAATATCGTTGGATTTGTAGCTGATTCCGAGTTTTACAACAGCTGTTCAGTGATTTAGTTCTCCACGTTACTTGATTCCTATATTTGATCACAGTAAACAGATTTTTTAAGTCATTTTCCACAAGTGTTACTCATTTTAAGCGTTGACATAATTAAGGTACGTACAACTCACCTTCTATAATAATGAATTTTTCTTTTCCTAGACGATGGTAGTACGGATAAAATTGTAGCAGCTTGAGGAAGGCACTTAAAGACTGTGTGTTACGTATCATTTGTCCAATTTCTCAATATTTTCATTACTCGAAAATATACCTTCTTGAAATGTTGATTTGTGACTATTATGTACTAATTTACTCTTCTAACTTGACGAATAACCTCAATAAATATTTCTTCTCCCAGTCCTTCAGTATGCCAAAGACATTTTCCGAAAAATCGTATCTAAACTCCTCATAAAATGATGTTTCTTGCCTTACAAATACAGCTGTCTCGCGATCACGAGGTTATATCTACCTTTGAGACATATTTCATTTCGGACAGCCGCCTGAGCTTCGTGTTGCACTCGTCTTTCCCAAAGCGGCGCATCGCTGGGAGCGGACGTCGCGAGCCCATTGTTGCTGCGCGAAGGCAGCGGATGCGGTGGCGGCGAGGCGGGCGCGGGGGCGGGGGCGGGAGTGGGGGAGAGGGGAGTTGGGAGCGCATTCAGGGGCACTGGTGCACTGCGCCTCGAAGGTCGCCAGGTGATCGCGGACGCTGTGCGGTCGACGAACAAAGAGGCCACTCGGAAACGTCTTCCCAGCACTTTGGGCGCCGCGCCGCGCCGCAGTCATTCACGAGATACACGGGCCATTACGCGAGGGGGCCATGAAAGCGTATCTCCTTCGTAACTCCTTTAACAAGTAGTAAGCGCCTTATCGTGCTTCCTGGGCTGTTCGTGTTGCGTCTTGTCCTCGGGGGAGTGACGGTTTGTTATTCTCTATTCTCCTTATTCTGTCGGTTTAACTCCATAATTCATTTTACCTTCATGAGGCATTGTGACAAAACAAAATGATTCCGGATATTGAAATTGATTTCTGCACATTCCATTACACGAAAGTGAAATACCAACAAGAGTGTCACTGCTGTTAATATTTTTAAAATTGGAATTGTAACATAAAATAACTTGAATAAGTGTCTTGAGAGTCTATTCTAAGTACTTCTAGTATAATTAAAGTTGAAATGCACTATTTTAAATACATAGATCATTAGATAAGCGTAGTAAATTTCTATGAAGAGCGCAAATTGTCGTCAAACATCGGCAATGTTAGAAGCATGATTTATGTTAGGCAATTGTTTGAATTTACAAACAAATGTGACACGTAGTTATTTGTTGGCAAGCAGATGAATATGTGAGTTTGTCGTAAGGCGTAGGAGATAGACAAAAAAGAATTTCGTGCTGTGATTAAACATTTTTTATTTGAAGGGTTGAACTGCAGTGCAGATCAAAACACAATAAAATGAAGTACATGAGAACTCGGCACTAGCATTGAAGGCAATTTAATTATAGATTAATAAGTTAACACGTGGTCGCAGAAGCACAAAAGATGAAGCGCATTCCGGCCGGTCAGTTGAGATCCCACACGGGCGCAATAACAATGGCAAAATTACATCAGTTGGGTTTCGAATTCATTCCTCATCCAGCTTACTCGCAAGTTTTAGGCCCGGGTGTTCTCTTTCTCTTCCCAAACTTAAAAATTTGGCTTGGTGAGTGGAAAAAATGAGAAAGGGATTGCTGCTGTATCTGTGAATTTCGTAGAATTTCGTAGAGAAACACGCTGAACCAAATACATAGACCTAGAAGTCTATGTTGAAAAAGAAAATGAGATTTTTCAAAAACAATAATTCTTTCTTCCAGTTTTACCCAACTTATCAAACAACCCTATATTGCACAACATTATTTCTTAGCCCATTTACTATATTTCTTCATAAAGTAATGAATGCAATAATTGTTTAACAATAAGTACTTTGAAATTTACGATAGGTGCGGGTCGACATGAATCAATAGTCGTGAAGTTTATTGCTGTGTCAAGCGGTCATATATATTCATCCCAGTCGGACTTCGGCCGAAGCAACGCTTGTGACGTCAGAAGCGGTGGTACAGGTGAAGAGCAGGGAACACGCTCCTGAGCACGTAAGCGACGTGAGGCGTTATGTCATTGTCGCTAAGCACCGAGGGACGCGAGACGGTTCTAATCTGCGCCGTCTCCGACAGTAGCTGGCAAACAGGTCAATTCGCATTGTTAGTCAGAGGATGGCAATGTGTGAATAGGGTTTTCGTGTTCGAAAACTTCACCTGTCAATCTTCTGTCCTTCGTCTTCTGTACGCATGAGGGTTGCTGATTGTGAAGCTTGGAAAGGTTGCGTCAATTGACATCCCAAAGACTCTTAAAAAAACTACAACGATTTGCATCAATCAGTACAATGCGTAGTGAATTTCAGGTATTTTATCAGTAACCCGTAAGATGACTATATTTGACATACATGAGGAGATCTGGAAGTTGCTTCAGTTGCACTTGGTTCTCATAGTATGATGGTTGCGACTTTGTTTACTACATCTACAGTAATTTATAAATAGAGTACTAAAATTGCTTTCATAAGAATTAGGGAAAGCACAGAAAATTGATGTTCAGTTGATAAGATACTTATTTTTTATGTCAAGAAAGTTCCTCTAGATCGAGAATGGATATTACTAAATTTATTTATTGAAATGTTCATTACGATACATAGGAGAAATACCTATTTGTTGTACGAATATAATGGAAATGTATACACAGAGTAAACAAAATGAGCGAATATTCTATAAATATATTGAGGTATTCGCGGTCAGAAATGACTCCCAATGCAATCTGAAAGATATTCGTAATCTAATCACTCGTTTTATTCTTACATGAAAGGATTTTGTACTGTACAGGACGGCACAAGAGTAATAGAGTACAATAATTCGTAATAAATTCCAATACATTAATATCAGAATATTATGATTTGGAAAGTGTTTTCTTGATACATTTTTATTGCAATTTTATAATAAATCAGTTATTGAATTCACATGATTTTATTAACAGGACGAGAATTCTTCATAAATATAATTTCTATACTTTCGGACATTGGACGCGGGCTAAGACCGGAACCCATAAAATTATGGTCTTGATTTTCCCGAATTACGACGTCATCGACAACTCTATTTCTTACATCAGAAGGAAAGCTTTCCGAATGGTACAGCGTTAAACTTTCCCTACACTCGTGAAAGAACTCGTGTCACCATCGACTACAGCAAACACACACGAACGACCAGCAACCGTTTTCGACTGCAATGAAACCTCTCCACTCTAAAAGCGGGCATCGCTGCAGGGCTAGGAAGTTCTGTTTCCGGGAACGACCGTCGGCGTCCACTTCCGATGCAGTCGCAAATGTTACTGAGCAGTGTTCTTTTCTGGTTGGGGACAGGAACTCAAAACCAGATTGAATAGGACACAAGCTTCAGAGTTTCTTTATAATACAACCAAAATAATATTCCAAACATTTTTCCTGGAATTTCATGTGCGTAACTAAAATACAATCAACAATCTGGTGAACAAGTATTTCAGTTCTTCTGGAAACTCGATTATATCTCCTGTCAACTTTGGTAAACGATAAGGGCGGAAAGAGAGAAAAGTTGGTTATTTTCAGTACTTTTTCATTAAATAAGCACAGATATAACATTTTCGAACGAGGAAATGCAGCCGTGTGTCCTCGGATATTCGAACTTTCGAGCACCGCGTTCCGCCAGCGAGGCGATACCGCAGCCAGGCCGACAAGAAAGCGGACTCGAAGCGGGGCACGGCTTCGACAGCGGTGACGGGGACTTTCCCACCGGTCGACCACACCGCCGCCCCCTCCGCCGCCGCCTCCCCGGCGACAACGCAACGCAACGCTACGCTACGCGTGACGTAACTGCGTGCTCGCGTCGTAAAGGAACCTGCACTATTCACAAGCGCCGGCGCCGCCGCCCCTGCTCCGTCACCCTCTCTGATATTCCCTTCAATCCTCTTTGGCCTCGTTCGCCTACATTAGTATGCACGTGCTGGTTGAACATGAAAACATATAATACGAAGTTAACGTAATCCCGATCTTATCACAGTGTCAACGAATACAAACGTTAGTACGAAATGACTGCTCGCCATCAAGGATTATAATGTACAGAAGTATAGATTTTATCTGTTTATTCTTTCATACATAATACATAATCTATCTTTCATAGACGTTGTAATAATGGGAAATATTTTTAAATAAGAGTGATAATATTTCGTGGAAAGTACCAGTTGTAGCTTATGTTTTGCTTTATTTCACTGTGATCGCGTGCTATTTCTAATCAAGATTAAATAAACAAGCAAAGTAGTTTAATGTTGAAAATGTAAATTTTAACTATGGACGAGTAAATTCTTATTTTGTGTGTTTTTTAAAGACACTAAGTTTCTTTGCTACTGGATTATTTCTTTCATAAATGATACTGCTCACGTTAGTGTACTGCTATGGTATGTACTGCTATGCATTCAATCACTATCCTTCTGTCTACTTCCAGTGTCCATTCATCTGAACCTCGCGCTGTGCAAGTAGCTAATTATTATACATTATTCTACATTAATGTGATTTCACATTAAGTGAAGAAATGTTCTTATTTATTAGTCAACTTGAAACCCTTTCATTGTATTCATGGTGTTTACACAAAATTTCGTAGCAGAAGAAAGTACCTGCAGTTATGCACGTAATTTCTGACACTACCCAATTACTGTTCTTGCGAACACAGTTCTTGTAAACGTTGTATTCCGGGCGAAATTAAGAAATCTTTTTAAAATTGCAGGATCTTCTTTCGTACACGTGCTTCTCCCCTATGCTCAAAAACTTCCGTGGCGTCGGCACAATGGCCAGAAACTTTACCATCGCCACTAACTACGCTTTCCTTGCATCTCCTTTCGAGGCACATCGCTATTACCACACTTCGTGAATATAACGTCGTTACATAAGAAGTGTAATACGACTGAAAAATCTCATTTTCCAAGAGGGCTATCAAACTAAGCGGAGCCGTTTTTAGTCTATATCTTGGCTATTTTGAGAACAACGCTAGTGGAACATTTACCAGTAAAAATACATTCTCTATATTTGAGGCGATGAAGGTTAAGTAGTGGTAAGTCACCTCCAAGTGACTTATAGAAAGTTCAAAGAATTCTGTACTTACATTACCGTACTGGATCACAGTACAGTGGCTTGTCAACCTCCAGCAAAAACGAAAAAGATGAATATCTCAATTTTGCTTGTAGAGTGGCTTACATTGTTGAAACCCAAGCAACTCACGTATTTCTGTATCTATCTCAAAACTAACATTTTTTTTGGTTGAGTTACTTTTCTTGTCGACGTCTGTTTCGACGATATGATCCCCTCATTTCCAGTGTTCTTTTCAATATCGCCTCTGGCGCCATGACAACAAAGAAGAATTATCTTGATACTTCCGCCTCGATGTTCACCTCCACAACCTCCCTGCCAATCCTCCCAAGTCGTCTCGGCTTACCATTGGTTAATCTCAAGCAACTGTATATTTCTGTATCTAATTCAAAAATAACATATTTTTATTTTTGTCAATTTTCTTGAACAAATGTGATTCCCACATTCCCAGTGTTCTTTCAGTATCGCCTCTGGCGCCATGACTCTACAAAGCAGAATTTTCTTAATACTTCCACCTCGATGTTCACCTCCACAACCTCCCTGCCAATCCTCCCAAGTCGTCTCGGCTTACCATTGTTTAATCTCAAACAACTGTATATTTCTGCACCTTACCCAAAAATAACATATTTTTAGTTGTGTCAATTTTTTTGAGCAAATGTGCTTCCCCCATTCCCAGTGTTCCTTTCAGTATCGTCTCTGGCGCCATGACTACAAAGCAGAATTTCCCTGGCGCCTCCGCCTGGGTGCTCACCTCCATAACCTCCCCGCCACGCCTCCCAAATCGCCTCGGGCGCCAGAGCCCGAGGGACGCCCCTCCCCGTGGGGTGACTTTTACCGCGGTGCGTGACTGCCACGATGCGACGCTGCCACGTAACACTCGCGCTGGCTCGAAAGTTTCTTCTGTGTTCGAGAGAAAGAAGCCGTGTGCGAGGCGGTTGTATGAGGGTCTTGAGATTTGAGGTCAGTAACGAGGAGTCAGGGATGTTGGAGTGGAGATGACGGGGTTTCGCTGAGAGTGTTTCACAACGTTAGGTTGAGAACAGTACAAAGTTCAAGGAACTGATGGTTAAACATCAACACGTCATTTGCAGTTTCCTGTACGGATATTTGAAACTACACAAACCAATTAAGCGCAAGATCTATGTGCTGCGAAGTGCTTGTATCTTATTATTTTTAAATAAATGGAAGTAATTTATTATATTTCTCAATCTTCTTGAAAGCAGATATGAAATATCGCAAACATTGGTTTTGTAATATCTCTTTTCAAGACAATCATACAGATTCTTTTTTAAATAAAGTCACAATATCATTCAACGTACAGAAAAAATATCTCAAGTATTTTTTAATTATCTCTGATTTTGCTCATTTAACGTAACAACGCTATTGACAGAAGTTCTTTTAATTAAAGTTTCAGACTTTTGTTTACTATTGATGTCCTTCGGCTCTTGCCCTTCGAATGTCTGTTCGGAATAGTGGAATTCATCACTTTATGATATTAATCATCTTGTGTATTAACGTCTCATATTACTACGTAATAAGGCTCACCGACAGCTTCCGAACTTAAATGTAATGATAATAATGCAACCTTGTTTTCTAAAGTTACTCACCTTCATAGATTAACTTAATACTTGGAATAACCATCATATCTTTTCGTATTAATTAACATTTTCATAACGTGAAAAAGAGATCATGATCAAAATGATTGCATTTACGACTCTTAAAAACTTACTTCTCCCATTGATTTTTAAATACTCTATATCTTTATTATAATTTCATTATCAAAATGTTTAAAATTATCCCTCAATGAAATGGCTAGTTACACTCCAAATGAGAACCATCAGTGAGAAATTGTATTCTTCGGTCATAAATGAATGAATTTCATTACGTATTAGATCCATTACATTACTTATCCTGTTCATCTCATCGTGATTTTTGGACTGGAAATAAATCAGCCCATGTATTTCGCTCTTCGGCTAATTGGCTAAAGGAGTTTACTCGACTTCTCATCAATACCAATCATGTATCGACAAACATTTATTGTTTTCATCTCTACAGTAACGCACGATGACGTACGTTTGTTTGAAATATAAAACTCAAATATGTCTACTTCGTGAGGAATCCTAATGTATTGGAAACTGAATCTCTGAATATTTTTTCGTCGTTTTTTCTTCATTTCTGTTATACTAGTTTTGATCTAGTTTGTTAGTACTTCGATTAAATCCTCTCAAATTTTGAAGTAGCTTTTAGTGGCAAAATAGAAAATTAAAATTATCAGTTCAGAGTACACGTAGAATTACTTAGACGCTTGAAAATTCATGATCGCCTACTTACTTTTTGATAGTGTATTGAGATGAGGCATAACCTTCATTTTCAGATAATGATTTACGAATTATTTCGTGAGTATACTCCGGTGTATCCACATAGTAGAATCCTCTCTGAATGCGAGTTTTTCCGTGAATGGTTGCGGCCGCTCCTCTTCATGCAAACGATCGTGGGGCAACCGGCGGCCGAGCTCTCTCAGCTGCGTTCTCAGGAGGCGTCGACTCGCGGGCGGCCGCGTTTCCCCGGCTGGGAACCGAACCCGGTTCCGACTCGGCGACGGCGGCGCGGGCGGATATGGCAACGATGACGGCGGAGGCGGTGGCGATGGCTGACGGCGGCAGCTCTGGCTAGCTTGTGTTTGCGGAGTGATGGTGTCGGCGAGGTGATGGCAATCGTTGTCTAAAAAATATGTTATTTCCATTGGTCTCTCAGCTTTTGGCAAGAGATTTACTTGACGAAAAAAACGGATATATAATTAATGAAATTGTAAAAAGCTACAAATGTTTCTACAATGACAGTATTGAAAGAAGAAGAGAATGAAAAAGAAAAAGAGAAAGAAAGACGATGGTAATAATCGCGAAATGTTCAGATGATTTGCTAAGGAACTTAGCATAGTTGAGAAAAATTGTTTCATTTTAAAAGAATCAAACATTATATACACAAATTTTTGGGTATTCATTTTCAACAAGAAAACTGTTTTCCAGACCAAAATGTAAGGAGATTGGTGTTAGAACGATTTGCGGTAAAAACAGTTGTCTCGGTAGAAAAAAGTCTGTATTTCAGTATGGCAATTATGTATGCCTATGTCCATAAAGGGCGCTCCAGGTGGAGACTAAGGGATCTAAAGTGGTCCAATGAAAATATAGGTCCGTAATTCGCTCTCATATTGAGAAATGCTGACCTCACTTCTGCCAATTAAGTCTTGAAAGTCAAGTCAACTCACTGCGGTTAACGTCCCTTCCATAGAAGGAGACGAAAGAAGTCGCGGAATAGTCACATCAGAGTAATACTGATGAATGACTTGTTAGGGTACTTGTTTCGTACACTATTTTTGTAATCTCGTGTACTACATATGTGATTCACCTCTAGGAGTATATAATCTACTACTCTTTGTTGTCATTTACAGATGCTATGTTCGCAGTTACCTTGTAGGAAACATAATCGATAAGAAATTGTTGTTTCCTTATATGTAAATTTTAGCGACTGAGAATAAATTTGTACGCATTCAGCATTATTTACTGATTGTTGTTTATGGCACTAAAGTTATAACTTGTATTCGGTGGCCATTTTTCTGACGATAAACTTAGGCAACAAAGTACGAAATTCTTTTCTCCCGCCAGTTACAAAGTGCGTACTGTGATTCGATTTTTGTAATCAAAATGAGAATAAGCGGTTTAAATTAATCGGAAAACGTGGCTCGTTTGTGGACCGACAGTGAGGAAAGAAAAAGAAGAAAGGTCGAGACTTCAAAAATTACGGCATAAATATAAGATAGAGAGTGCAGGTACAGGCTTAGTACATCCAATCGGATGAAATCGTTCAACAACTTGTCCAAACTGCGATGTAATTGGCGATTAATGTTTTGGCTACTACATTTCCGTTCGACACGCCTATATTTTTGTAACGATTGCTACAGAAAGCCCCGAAATCACAAATTTTGTGTACGATATCCAAAACTCGTATCTATCAACACAAAGAGCAAAGAAGGTTAAATAGGCGAGAATTTTTGGCCTGCTATCGACAAGACAGAGGTGAGTTCGTTGGAGAATTTCTTTTGTCACCAACCCTACAATCTCGATCGTGAACCTGAGGACCATTTCCTCTTTCCGTACGTGAATATGTCATTCCGTGAACAGCAGTTCGTAGATGACGAGGAACTTAAGTTCACGATTGACAGTTTTCATTCTCAGGTGGCGAACTTTTATGTACAGAAGTTAAAGAAGCTGGTACAGCTTTTCGAAATGTGCATAGAATTGAATGGCGATTACGAAGAAAAGTGAAGTATATTTATAAAAATTTATAAAAACTAAACTCGTCAATAAAAAAACTTTATGATGAATACAGTTTTAAAATAAACAACTTTATCGAATATGTTTTGTACAGTTTGTTTAATTTCCCAGACATATTTTGACGCAAGTTGGTGTCATAGCTTTGCAATATTTGTGTGCTGCTATGCTTCAAAGTGTCTGTATGATTTTTAAATTTATGTCTTTATTACTTTCCACATTGTGGTTATGAAATGTTTTATCCCATTAAGTATGCAGCTTAGAAGGGTCTCCTTATTACGTCAGGATCAAACAAAGTATTTACTTTTTAAATCAGGAAGGCCGCTGAATTGGGTTTCTTGAACATTGGATAAAAGCGCTGTTTGGGAGATCTCCATATATCGCCACAAGCGTGTTTTCTGCGATCTCAATATTGAGATCATATCGTGGGAGACCCGGTTTCCTACGATTCTCGGTGGTAAGACGCAAACAGGATGCAAGCCAATACAAGTTCCTGAATGATAATGAATCTAATGAAACTGAACATGCATTGATGTGCGTTAAAGTGATTAATTGGATTGTAATATTTAGTTGCAGTAACATGAAATTATGAATATTGATTGCAATCATTAACATCTTACCCTCCTTAACTTCTTTTACTGCGGAAGATTTGAAAATGGTTTGGCGTTTCTTTTGTATTAAGTGCACTCACCAAAGATGCAGTAATGTTAAGCAACTGACGTCTGGGTAGGTACTAACCTGAAAAGAACAAAAAAGAATCTGTAATTTCATGTTTATAAATACAATGTACCGTGAATAAACATGACAGTATTTTTAGAAATAAAATGTTTCAATATTACTCTCAATTTCAACTCATCTACATACCATACTATTAGTGGTAGTTTCTATGACATTCTGACAATTTCTATAAAAGTTTGAGTTAACTAATATTGGCATACATTTTATTATTTTCCAAAAATAATTCCAGCTATGTCTCTTTAATAAAAATATACATTGACATAACAATTCACTATACAACAAAAAACAAGGGTTTTAAACATTTTCGTTGTTACCTTTGGTACTAACTTCAATCGCAATTCTTTATTAATCCTCGTTTGATGCAAAGATTTTCAGAGAAGAGTATGGAAAATATATTTAGTATGTATTCTTTCTTATAAACAAGTCACTTCAGAGAAGTTGCATCAAGTTTTACTCTACGAACATAATGTATTAATTATAAGTAGTAACATTATGCATTTTCAATTTTATATATGCGGATGAATTTAATGCTTGGAAATTAGCGAGCATTTGTTCAACGGACCGATCAAACGACGAGTAAAAACAAACGAAACCATTCCTGTGTGATGTCGAAGCTTTCTTTCTTTCGTCCGTCTCGGGTCCCTCGTGAAATATCGGTCAGTCGCGGTGCGGTTCGGCGTCGCCCTTATAGGGCGTCGCGCGGAGGTCCGGTTTTCTCCGTCTGTCCGCGTGGCTGCGCCGCCGTCGATCTCGCGGACGCCCCCCGCGCCCGAAGGCGCATCGCCGCTCGACCCGGTGACACACAGGGCGAGGAAAGCGTTGTTTGCCCATCGCGGAGTGTACCGTCGACAGGCCTCGCGTTTGCTCAGTTTTCACTCCTCGGAAGGAAAGAAGGAGCGAGCGAGAGAAAAATTCCAGCGGTCAAATTGACACGAAGATCCCTTGTTTTAATTCCCTGACGTGTTTGTACATTTTTTGAGCCAGTTGTTTTTTATCCGAAAATTTCAGTGATCTACATACTGGGGGAGAAGAGCTTATGGTTTGAAGTACAATAAATTAAGACTGCATCCACTCAATTCTAATAACAATAACGACAATAATAATAATAATAATAATAATAATAATAATAATAATAATAATAATAATAATAATAATAATAATAATAATAATAGCAATAATCATTATCGTTGTCATCATCATCATCATTATCATCATCATCATCATAGGACTGCATGCTCATATGACCCATCCTCCATGATCGAAAAAGTCTGTTATAAGGACAAAGCGTAACAAGTATATTACTTCAGATTTTGGGTCAATGACCTTCATCATGCTTTTCATTCAGTTTCCCTTGATCCACAGATAAAATGCTGAAGTATCTCCTTACTTTGTTTCGGGTATGTAAATGAAGCTTCACTATGCGTGCGTTTTATTGAATTCTCCATTTATTTGTTGTGGTGGACGTAGTGCCGAAGAGAGTTTAATTTTGTGAATTATACATAAAAATCAAATTTGCAGTTTGTCTGACAAAGCAAATATATTTGTTAATAGAAGATAGCGAATATTTTTAAATATTAAATGTTGCCACGTACGCTTTGTTGTTGCATTTATGCATAACTCGACTAGGAATAGTAAAATATTGCGTTAGGAATTCTGGAGCTCAAGAAACGCTGCACAGTTTAGAATTCTCTCCCATACGTCACATACAGCTTTTATTGTTATTTACGATAAATCAAATAAAACTCGAATTGGTCTTTAGCACCCGAGGAAGATGATGATATGAAGAAGAAGAAGAAGAAGAAGAAGAAGAAGAAGAAGAAGAAGAAGAAGAAGAAGAAGAAGGCGAAGATGAAAGAAGAAGATGTAGAAGAAGATTATGAAGAGGAAGAAAATGAAGGAGAAGATGAAGATGATAAAGGAGATGATGAATATAATAATGAAGAAGATGATGAAAAACAAGAGTATCATGAAAATGATGATGACGTTGATGATGATGATGAAGAAGAAGAAGAGGAAGAAGTAGGGAGTGGGATGCGGCAGGCCAGACGACAACCACTGGCCCTCGTCCGAGCAGCAGTAATGCCCACGTGCGGGGACCAACCCGTTGTGTGGGACGCGTAAGTGGGAGACGTGGAGCGGCGACAACGTTGCCGCCGCCGTAGACGGAGTTGCATCCTGGATGCTGTTCTAGTGAATTGAAAGTGGAACGCGTCAAAGCTGCCGGACCGAGGGCAGTAGAAAGCCTACGCGGGAGTGTCGCAAATGGCCGCCCACTTGTGTCTGGGCGGCGGGGAGGAAGCCGAGGAAATAGCCGGACGCTCAAAGGACGCGCGTGAAAACGGTGCGACAACAGACTTTCCCGCTTGGAGAATGAACTCTGAAATTTCCAAGACTTCGCATAAATGGCGGAAACGCCTGTTCATGATGTGGCCACAGGAAAGAACAGAGAATTGGCAGAAATTCTAGCCTACAACATGCAATTTCATGGCGTAGTAGATCAAGGATCTTACTGGCAAGATAAAGGATTTGCCGTGAAATATTAAAAAAAAATGTATAATATTTTTCAAGAAACGCAATCGATCTTCAAATCTATTGGGTGCCTGCGTTTATGAAGAAATAACAATTCTAATAGACATTAATTAAACTAATTCACAATTCAACGATACTGCAACGATTCTTGCAACATCATCCATTGTGCATTAGTTAATTGAGGAAAGATTTCGCCTGTACATATGCGTTGAAGGGGTCATTTGAATAATTCCCTAACATATACCTCAATCATAATCCCAAACAAAATTTCATTTTATTTCCCTAGTGAAATTCTTACGTTTTGATCTCTTGCAATACTTCCCAGAAGTCTACGTCCCTAGCACGAATCGCTTGGCAGAGCGTGGGCGAGCTGGCAGCCGGCTTGCAAGAGGGCCGCTTCGGGTCTCGAACGCCGGCCCGCCGGCGCGCGGCGGTGAGTCAGCGCGTGGGCGGCGCGGGCGGAGAGCGGGTGGTGAAGGGGGAGGGGGTACGGGGGCGGGGAGGACGGCGCTGGCGACCTCTACGGCGCGCGATGGTCGCCCAGTCACCACCACCACCGCCGCCGCCGCCGCCTCAGCGAGAGACTCCCAGCTGTTGGAGAGCTTGCCACACTCCACGTCCCCTGCACTTCAGATACGGAACCGGAACCGATCCGTTAGCCGAATCTTCACGGCCTCGGGGTTTCCTTGTGGTGATGCTGTTCTTTCATTCCAAGACTGTCCTTTCACAATGATGGAAGCCGTGAAATATTAGTGTTCTGTTACAGGAAGTAGATAAATAAAAGATACGTGTGACTTTTACGTCGCGTATCATTTCCAGTTGTTTTCCAGTCTTCTACATGCTTTTATTTTCCGCATTACTTAATACATACACCATGTAAGTGAGACTAGAAAACAACCTGAAAATAAAGAATAAAAAAACAAATTAGAGAAGGAATTGTTTGGAATCAAATAGCTAGTGCACTTACGATGTGAACAACTCATAAAGAAATATCTTGATGGAGTACATAATATAAATAAGGTATTGTTTCCTCGTTGGTATTTTGACCTTACTGGTAAACCTGTTGGTCCTGTCGGTATCTTTAGTGCCTCCAAGAGTCGCTGCCTGATTGAATGCGTTTAAAACACCTGGTATTTTTCGGAATAAACTCATGACTTTGTTCAAAATTAAAGATATCAATTGTCACTAACATGAGACTAAAGAATGACATATGACTGATAGTATATGAAATTACTCATGTATTTGAATTAAACTGGAAAAGGAATACTGTTAAGCCTATTATAAGTGAACATTTTACTATGCATCCCTTTGAAATTAAAATTTTATTGTTAGGAAATTCTTTATTTTGAAGAATAGCATTAGAAATGTTAAAATGGTATTAAAATGCTACAGTATTAAGATAAGTTATTAAAAACCCGACGGTAACAAAGGTATGAAAAACATTGTCGATACTACTTGGCACGTTTTCGAAAGCGAGAATTTGAGAGAGTAGAGGAGACGGCAGCGTGCTAACAGAAGTTGTGCAGTAATTTGAGAGGCGGCTGTGCCGCGAAGTGAAATGCGTGGCCCGCCCTCCGGCTGCGAATCGAGAACGAGAGTCCGGGTCGTGACCGGTCGCGCACGCGGCGAATCGCGCGCTGAGTCAGTGGGAGCTGTTCGTATGCGCCGCGCCGCCCCGCGCCACACCGCGCAGCTACACTTCCATTTATTCGTAGTGTCCTCTGACAGGTCATCAGCTGTTACAGATCAGATGTGACATCACTGTTCAAGCTCCCGATTGGATGACACAGTAGCACTTGACTCTGTGTTTCAATCGGAGTATAGTGACGGCAAGTTTGTAGGGAGTTTGTGCGCCCTCGAAGGTTAAAGCACTATCATTTTCTGCGCATACCCATTTCAAGTTTTGCATCACTTTAGTGCATCTACGCATGCGCAGAAGATCGATCGTGCTGCGACGATGGCCTGCACAAACTACTTAATATTACAAAACATCGATACTTCGATACCGAACGGTTTTCGATGTCGATAAAAACATCGATGTTTAACATTTGATGAGAGATTTCGTAGTAAAATGTCGATGTTCGAATGTGATACAGACGTCATTATTAGTTTAAAGTATATTCTTTCTTGCGTTTGACTGTCATATTCATTTTCTAATCAACCTTTTTTTGTAGTTAAGGTTCGAAATGCAATTTAACGATATTACCACGTAAAAAAATCAAAAAGGTAATAACACTGGAGAAATTTTGCGAATAATAATCGGTTCCATACCGTCTGGGGATTGACAACAGTGATAATTTTCAATGGCAGTTGATTGCGATCAATCCACAAAAAATAATAAAAAAAATATACTGGAAATTTTATTTAAGATATGTGAAAGCAATATGGCCACGTTAAGCGCCTCGAACTTTGCTATTTATATATTTCGACATTTGGTCATATTAACATCATGATCAAATTTAACTCTTTTACTTTAAGTTGAAATAGCTATACAACAAAAAAAGTCATTCGGAATTATTTTGTTGTTATTTTACAAAAACATTCTAATTTAAAGGTAATATGCCCACATGCAGGTTTTATGGACATTGACAAATGAACTTGTTTCTTGTAGCATGACCATGGAACTAGGGTTATCTATACTAATATATAATATAAATTACATTCTTTCAGTCTAATCTTACAAAAATATGGCCTGAAATAAATCCTTTTTAAACAATAGCGCGAGAGTTTATAAGAAGTTTGTAGGAAGTTACAAGGACAGAGCTTTTTCAGCGCGTTCTTGACAATAAAAGCTCCAGAGTGCGAATCAATAAGTCTGGTAGGTTGTTAACCCTCTTCTTACACTCTTCCAGACTGCATGCTAGCACAATCAATTGGAAATAGTTTCAGCTAACACCATAGCCGCTACTTGGCAATATTACCTGCAATGGCCACATTTGCATCACTTACCTTATATCATGATAAATTATTTTGAAAACATCGATGTTTCTGAACAAATATGAAGAAAACTTCGAAAGCAAAACATCGATGTTATAATATCGATGTTTCTGTTGAAAAATATCTATAATTTAAAAACATCGATTTTTTTGGCTATTCGTTGCCGGTGGAAGTCGATCCGGAAAGGGAAACCGAAACCAAAGGCTTCTCACCTTTCGTTTTGCCTTAAATGTCGCCACTCTTATTATTTACCTTCGCTTTTGATACTTTGACTAGGTTTCTCCACTGTCACAATTAATTGTTCTCTTTATTACTTTCTCGCGCACGTACATATATACGAAGTAATTTAGAATAGAGAAAAAGTTATTTACTTCAGCGTAAAAAAAATTTCGAGATTTCAACACTTCTGACACGCGTATTCATAAATATTGCGGCTTTTGTTTGCTTAAAAATGGTCAGTAATGTCTCGAAAATGTGAACCTGGATTGCATCGGAAAAATGTTTTGCTGACTCACTTCTCACAATGAACGGTTGATATGACTATTACATTGTAATGACACCACTATAAAGATACCATAACAATAAAAACTACGATGTCCCTATTTGAGTGTGATTTAAAGATCAGTAAAGTCAAATGAAAGTGTAGGCTTCCGTGGCCGGAGTCAGTATCTACTTGGCTCTCCGAGGGACTCCAAGTAAACTCACCTTATTATTAGAATATGACTAAAATGTATCGCAAGTATGCAGTGCTACAAAAAAAACGAAGATAACCAGTGATGATTGTGTAGTGTCAATAAAAAAATACATAATATTTTTGTTCCATTTATGAGTAAATTACCTGACGTGATTGTTTTTAATAATATTGAAAAAATGCATGTTTTACATCATAAATTTAGTTTTTTATTTTTATATTTATAAGAAATTTTCGTTCGCAAAGAAACATGAAAGAGAAGTGAAGAACGCAACATCACATTGTTAGTACACTTAGGTCTCTTTCATATCCCCTGTGTGTTACTGTTCGCTCCCACAGGTCCAACAGGCCTCCCGACAAATGTGATAGTGCAGAGAATGAAAGTCTGTGTGCACGTAAGGGGTGATGATAGGATTCGGAAGAGGAAAAATAATACCGCGCGGTCCGTGGCCTGTTTGTTGGAGCACTGCTCCGGCATTCGGCAGGTGTTCATCGGAGGAACCACAGAAGGCTCCCAATCAAAGCAGCATGCTTCTAGATTTTTCCTCCAGACAGCAGCTAAATTCGACCTATCTAGCTAGTTACAAAAATTCTGCCACCGTCGTGACTCAAACCCTAGGACCTCCCGGTCAGAGGCACTCAGTCGACGCCCTGGGCCACCGGCGGTGGTCGGCGTTCGCGACTCGCCCAATTCCTGCACGCCCACGTGCTCGGTTCGCTCGGGTCGCGGCGTCGCGCCGACACGTCGCGGCTCCCGTTGGCCTGCGGGTCCTGTTAGGCGCCCGTGACCGCGCCCGGCGCCCCGACGCCTCGCCCCCCCCTTCCCCCTTCCCCCACGCGCTAAACGGGACGCGCGACGCGACGCCCAAACGGAGACAGCCATCGGGACGCGGACGTTGAGTTGGAAATCACGAAGCCGTGCTTGTCTCTCTCATCATTCATTTGTTTGGCTTTCTTTACAGACACTGCTGATGCAGATTCACACTCGTCATTTCCTTTCATTGAAAACTCCACCCCTTCTTCGTGCATTCCTCTCCCTTTCTTTCATCAACTTTCTTTCGTTTTCACAACTCCTCGTTCATATACCCATACCTGCCCCCTTGTACCTGTACTAAACGTATTCAGCATTATACTTACATTATACCTTCTCCTATCTAATGTTTTCTATTCTTAAATTGTCCTTCTGATTTTTATCTTAGTTTCTACATTTTCACCATTTCTTACTGTCTACTTGTACCGTCACGTAATATTTCTATAATTATCTCTCTATATCTTCTCTTTTTATTTACCGTTCTCCATCTTCTTCTACGTCCCACGATTACATGTTCCCTAGACTCCGCATCATCTTTCACTGTGCCAAAGTAATTTTCGCCAATTGAATTATTTTCATTTAATGGAAATGTATGCATTTGCATCTATCTGAATGTACAAGGTAGAGTATGGGTCAATTCAATACTTCTGCATCCAGGATCCCTGTTTCGAATTCCGTCCTGGGTGTGTTTGTTGTCCCTTATCTTTGGAGTGTTTGGAGGTGACGTATGGCCTGGGGTCCAGGCCTCGCGACGTCTATTAAATTAAAGAATGTTACTCTACTTTGTGTCATATATTACCATTGAAGGTGAAAAATAAAATATGAAACATAAACGTTTAGATCTTATAATGTTGAGGAATCATTGAGTTATTGTATTATAATTATGATATATTTGTTTTACGCAAGGATTACTTTTTGTTATTAATATATCAATACGGCTCGCTAGTGCTACATCCAAAAGAAAATGGCTCTTTAGTTAAAAAGAATGAAGACCACTGCCTTCAAACACCAGGCAAATGCCGGTGTAGTATTCTACCAAACTGGTTACGGACCGCGCGCGATCTTCCCTATCCTATCCTCTTCCCCTACACTTATATCCACTACACTGCCACACATCTCAGCATCTTAGACCAGACAGCATCTTAGATCTTGACCCGGCTGGGGTGGTGCCCCGATGCAGGGAGAAACGAAGTCGGGTGTAGACCGGCACCGGATCTCACCAACCAGCGGGGAAAGAACTCCACCACCTCCAGTGATTAAAATATGCACTACACTTACGGGAATAGTGACCGTATAATCAATCCGTAAATAATCAATCAAGTGTCTTCAATGTCGCTGCTATTGTCGCATGCGCGTCCAGACCCTAAGAGTGTCCGAGTGACCCGAGGGCCTCGTCGGCGCTAATGGAGAAGACGTGCGTTCGCGTCGCACGTCGCCCTATCGCCCCTTTTTCACTTTCCCGGAAGCGCCGACCGCTGGCAGGACAGCGGGGCAGCACATCAGGACACCTGTTTTGTACGGGCGCAGAGCAGCCATTAGCAAACAGCTCGGAAAAACAAAATTCTTAGGCCGAGTCTACGTGGTGTCAGACAACACAAGTGGAGAGCGACTTTCCAAGTTGAATCGCAGACACCTACGAAGGAATAAGAGGGCTCCCTGGTATTTTAAAATAAACATATTATAACATATCAATAAACATTATTAATAAGTATTGTAATACATTATTTGAACTTATACAGTCTTATAGACATTGTTATTTGGAAGGAGGAAAAGTTTCATGGTCCAGTGTAGTAATAATACATAATTATCCATATACTTGTTTGAAGGTACTTTGGTCAGTAAAAACGTAAGATGTAGGAGCTCAAGTAGTATCTCATACCACAAATTACTCTTGGTACACTTTACATCTATAAATGCCTTTCCTTCTTTTATAACAATATTGTTTTATTTCAATAAGGTTGGAAGGTAACGTGATCCCTGTGGTTCCTCAGATCCACTATTGTGCAATATTTTTGTATTGTTATTTTCTTCCATACGTTGATATGTTTATTAATTTGTTTCTCAGATTATTGCAAATAACAATTTTCTTGCTTCTATAATTTTGGTTATGAAGCATTTAGAAATTCTCATTGAAAACTTATACTACAATTGAAGTGTGTTATTGATGAAACAGTCGGCCGTACTACTTGGATATAATAACTTCATTTTATAGTAACTACTACACATATCAATGAACTGCTTCCGTTAATAAAACGAAAGTAATTATGCTTTGCGACAAGAAATCAAGCATTCTACTTTCAATAACGATCGCATAAGCACTGATCACGAGCTACTGTGAAAGTCTGAAGGAAGAAAATCAAGTAGCCAATAACATATCTTCCGGGTTGGGATGCCTTAGACGCAATCATCAGCTCATGTGTCGAACAATTTGCCGCCCTCGCAGGTCAACCAAATTATTCGAGAACTTTCTAGCGGCGGCGCCCGAGGCTAGACGGACCGAGTTCATCGCCAGAGGTCAGCACACACGGCGCTTTTCATAGGAGCCTTCGGTGTTGCGTCCACACTTTACAGATGGCCGAGCGCCGTCGTGTTGAAAGCAGCGCACCCGAGTGCAAGCGATTTTTGCGTCGTAAAACCACCCTCTTAAGGGTAATACGCAGAGCGCACTTTCACTGACCCTCCGCCCCGTCGCTCCAGCTCTCCGTTAGGTAGACACGGGTTGCTTTCAATAACGGGTTTGGGTTACACGAGGAGTAGCCCTTGCCTTTTATGAGCCCCTTTTTTGTCCACGTTTGTAAAAGGTAGGGGCACAACTGATTTCTCGATAGAGCGCCCCCTCGGGTCAAACACTGAGAAAATACTGTGGGATGGAAAGAACCATAGAAAACACTAGGGACGATGAACGCGGTTTCAGTGATAATAAAAATATAAGTTCTTAACCATTACAATCTCAATTAGATGCTTAGACATATTTTGTCGGTAAAACACGACTGTAGCATTCAATAGATTGTAAGTATTATTGTCTTCTACGGACAATTTTCCGGTTAATGTTTAGCTTTATACTGTTCTTATAATGAATGCTATAATTTTGCGCCCCTGTAGTACTAGAGCAGTACTTGAAAGTGGGATTTTGTAGGTACTTGAACTTCACACTGAGAAGAAAGAATATCGCCTAGTAATGATCTGTGGAAAACAATGTCCAATGTTGAAATTTGGTCGATGAAGTGGAAAAATGCTGGTTTATTCCTGCAAACTTCATTTCATAGAGAAAGAGTGTTAATAAATACCTGGGGATTTGTAACGTTATATTTACTTCCTTATTAGAACGCGAACTATAGGAATAAAGAATAATTTGTATTTTTAGATAAGCATGAGCAGTCCGGTATAACTTGTGATTGAGAAATAGTTCGAATTAGAACCCACATCAAAGAGCATAACACACCTTTATTAAAAATATTATAATCGTTGCTTAGAATTTCTGACACACTCAAATATCTTAAGAAATTATGTTATCCAAGTGGTATTAATGCGTAAGCAGTTTAAACACAAGATTGGGATCCCTGTTGAATAGGAGAATTGAATATTGTGTTTTTTTCATCAATGTGTCGAACTATTTTAATAATGTTTTATTTAAATTGAAATGTTCACAGTTTATTTTAATAAAAGCTTGATTTCATTATGTTGAATATTTTAATATTGTGAGGGAGGTCCACATTTCCGTCTTGCTTAGGATCCTCATCATATTAATCCAACTCCGATCTCATTCGTGAAACGAATTGAACCCGGGGAAGTCCCGTGGGCCTTGTTCGCGATTCTTTTGTTTGGCCGCGCTCCCCGCGGCGCCGCCCCGCACTGTCGCCCAGGAGAGGCAGGAGGCCCCCGCGCGGCGCCTGGGCGGAGGCAGCGCCGCGCGGTGCCTTGCCCAATCCGGAGCAATCAGCTTTCGATATTAGAGCGAGCGCCGCTGCGTGACGCAACTGCCCCGGCGGCGCCGGCGCCGGTGCCGCCTCCTCTGAGGCGGCGCTTCTCCTGCCCTGGCGACGGCGCCCTCTGGGCCTCGTGCCGCGACTTCCCGGTGCATAACTCAGCTCGGCGGGCGAGCAGTTAGCTTATTGGCGTCTTAACTTCTTAACCCCAGACCATGGGTTCGATGCTGGTTGAGATCTTCCTTCAAAAATTCACAGTGAACATGCCGTACTTGCGGCTTGTAAATGAACCCCCTCGCTAAATGACCGGCAAAATTAAATTATTTGGCAACTTCTACTTAAGCAGATCCAACGTCTCTAGAAGTAGATAAATATTACTGAGACCGTTGTCGTGGCTTTTAAATATCCATTACAATTTGTTGACAATGCTGGAAGCCCATATGGCGCCAACTAGAAAGTTCCCGATAATTTCTCCCGAGACGGGACAAATCAATCTCCCAAGTTCTCGGGCACATTACAAACAAAAACAATATTTCCGATTTCTAGAGCGACCTGTCGTGTAGTGACTAGACTACTCACCTTGCACTTGCCAGGCACAAATCGCGAACGATTCTTAGGAAGTTTGATGGATAAAGAGGCTTGTGGCAGATTTTCGCGGAATTGTTCCATTTTCCTTGCCTCACACGTGTCTCCATAATCACTAAAATCGTATCTTTGCCATCAATCTTCCATTAAAACAGTTGATCTTAGGTAAGGATAGAATAGATAGAGACTATGAATGATAACGAAATACCTAAAAGAATATTCTCAGTTGATAATTGCATTCAAACTTGGATTTACTAAATCACTTAATAAATCATTATGACCATGCATTTATTTAAATGCCATAAATATTCGAACAAATGATAAGAAATTCTTACGTATCACTGCAGTTTATTTTTAAGGAGATCAATCTTTCTATTCCAATTCTCACATTTAACGTGTAAAAGTAATTATGATGTGTAGTTTTTTCACATATGTTGAATTCAGCATAAATATTTTTCGGCCACATTGTATCTATCTTCTGTGCGATTCTGTGGCGGTTGGGGGTCCCGATAAAGACAGAACAGCCATAAACCCCACGCCATGTCCTACCATGTAAAAGTGTCTAATAATTAATGATTTTCATGTCTATAATATAACAGCTTCGTATACCTTGAAAAGCGACAGAATGAAAGAATTTTGCGAAATCACTGTTAATTAGAAATACGTTTCCTAAATTACTATTGAAGATATCTCTGGAATAAATGAATTATCAATTTGCCCGTACAAGTAATAGCATTTTTCTGAAATATAATTTGCCCTTCATGACATTTAAAAACAAAATAAGTTAAGAACGTAAACAATTAGAAACATAGGAGCTATAGACGTATCCACAGGACGTATTACAAGAAGAGTAAAAGTTTTTCAGAAGAATTCCATAGTTCGTAACAACAGGAAAGCCTGTTCACAAATCACATACCGCTATAGTCAATGTAGAATACGCCAGTCTATGTGAGCAGAATCCAAATGTATTTGCTCACCAGATACGTGAGCCCGAATGTGAGGCAACTTCTTGGAATAGCTTGCCTTTTGTCGCGAGCGTACACTATCTCGTGCATTAAAGATGCGAGTGCGCAACGGACCAAAGTGTCGGGGCGGAATGCCATTAGCCTCAGGAGACGCCGGGCGCTCCTGCAGCGAGTGGCGACACGAGTGAGGCTGGGCGGGGCGGGATGGAGCGGGTCGGAGCAAAGCGGGGCAGGATGGGCTTTAAATTGCTAAGCCATGATAGTAGTTTCGAATATTTGTTCAATTAGAATAGGTATCAAAAATCACATTCCTTTCAGCTACTAGGTATACCAAAACTATTCATATTCAACTTGAGAAATTTAAGAAGGATAGTTCACATTCCAAGTTTTTTCGAATGTTATCACGCGCGGCGAGAAATATGCAATCTTGAGCGTGCGCGGGGAGGGGCGAGGCGGGGTGGCCTTGATTGAATGATAATTTCGTGTCAGTCGCGTGTAGTGGAAGTCGTATCTCGAGAGGAGGCGGTCTTCCTCCCCAGCTAGAATGTGAGACCCGCCACCGACATACATATCAGCTTTTAGGGGTTTCTCCCGTCTAAGTTACGTCGCCGGCGGGTCACCACCCAAGCCGGGCTCACTAACTAAAGCTCTATATTGGTCTCCCATCATGTGCAGCTTCTAGTGCATGAAAGATTAGTGGATATGTATAAGTGAGTGAGAGCAAAGATAAGAAAGGAAAAATTGCGTACATAACCTATTTTTAAGATATTGTTCCGGAATTTACTTGGTAGTAAGTGATGGAAACACGAAAAACTACCAACCAAAGCAGCCGACCGCTAGAATTCTTCTCCAGACAGCGGCTGAATTCGTCCTAGGTATCTAGCTAGTACCGTCAAACCACCACTGTCTGGATTCAAATCCTTAGACTTCCTGGTAAGAGACACTGCAGCGGTAACACTTGTTAACCTGCGCCATCTCAGCCGACCGGGATGGGATGGGGAGGGGCGGGATGATACGGGACAGGATTGGGAAGGGGACTGTTGGAAGAGGTGAGGTGGGACGGGTCGGGGCAAAGCGGGACGGGACCGAACAGGCTGGGTGGGGCTGGGCGGAGTGGAGTGCGGCGGGGCACACCGGTACGGGGCGGAACGGTGCGAGGTGGGGCTGGGCGCGTCGGGGCGGCTCGGGGCGGGGCGCTGGCAGAGCAGACGTGCTGGCGCGCCGCCACGCCTCTGCCGCCGCCGCCGCAGCTGCGGACCTGTTCGCGCTGTTTGCCGTTAAGCAGCGATTGCCAAGGAACCGAAGCGCCCGATGGAGAGTCTTATGAGCGGAACAGCGGGCAACGCGCACGCTCAAGAATGCACATTTCTCGCCTTTCGTTATAACATTCGAAAAATTTGGAATGTGAACCCTCCATATTACATTTCTCCAGTTGAATATGAATGGGTTTGAGGCGTACCTAATGGCTGAACGAAATGAGATTTTTGATAACTATTCTAATTTAACAAATATTTGAAACTACAAACATGGGATAGCACTATTAAAACCGAACTAGTTACATTTTGTATAGGCTAACTACTTATAAAAATGAACAAAATTCAAACAATTTTAGCAGAAACAATCCATAAAGGAAATAATAACTATCTTAGAATTATTATGAAGTATATTAAACTAAAAGAACATTCTTTGAGGTATATTTTAATAGAAAATACAAGCAAACGTCATCGAAATTAAAATAAAAATGTCATAAAACCAAAATTCTTGAAATTAAAATAAAAAATAGTTTATGTATGTTTTTCTCACACTTCATATTTCGGTCATCAGAAACTGATTTAAATTGACGTTACAAGAAATTAGAACGTCATGTGTTCATTGTAATTATTTCTTATGAAAGCATTTTGAAGTAATTAAGGCTCACTTATTAGTCACAGTCAGAGTTTCTAATAGTATTTTCCTCCATTTTGTCAGTTCCATTGCAAAATATCTGTATATCCATCAGCCCAGGGACAAGACCATACTATACTTTAGTGTCTGTTACACCATTGCTTTGAACTCGTTAAGGATACATTTAGATTTAAATTCGTACCATGAGCACCGTAATTCAACACTTTCCCAACTCGCCCCATATCCTTATGTAAATTGTTTTCGAAATCTGAATTTCATTTCCTCTTTTGTAGGCCGATGCTGAATATTAGAGACAGTCCAATGACGCTACGCCCAGTGACCCTCGAAAACGTGAATAAACCGGATGTAATCGCTTCCAACTCGTTTCGGAGAGAAAGTTACGCAACGCGCTCGTTATTTAGCATCATCGCCGTCGTGTAGGTGTCGCATTGGATCAATAGCACGAGCGGAGAGCGCTCGCTGTGGCTTGTGAAGCTCGTAATCTCCAGCATTAGATCTCACCTCCGCGATAAGGTCTCGTAATTAGAGGTAGGCAGGCGGATTCGATTAGGAAAGTACTTGTTTCTGGACGTATCGTTTTACGGAAATTCTGGATGGAATTTCAACTACATAATAACGTTCTGCAGAATACTCATATAAACATATAAATTCTTCTCTTATTGTCTATTATTTACAGAGTGACGAGGAAAGTGTATTTAACCTACATCAGCATTTACAGTGATGTGTTGAGTTTAAGGTTACTAAGATCAATCATTTTTTTTTAAATATTACCTCATTCTTGGATTCGTTCTTCCGTGAATATTAAATTAATGTCAAGCTAGCCGAGGAAAGTTTTTAACGTGGCTGATGAATTCTTGAGGAAACAAAAACGATTGACATTGTACATATAACGTAAAATGTTGTGTTGATAACAGATATTAAAGAATCTGTAGTATCAAAACTCTGCTTTTCTACTTAACAGAATTTTTCAAAATGTATAGAGATTTTACTCAATAGCCCATTATCATTTATTTGCTATTAAATGAAGATATCGTTAATTAAATCAAAAGCATGACGAGGAAAGTGAAACATACAAAGACATTCTTTGGGATACTGGTAGATTTGTATCATTTGTCGTCTATCAACTTTCATTAGCATGGAGTTTATACCTATACAAACATTGACGTGCCTTCAGAAAGAAAGGTTACAGTTCTCTTCAACGCTTACAATTGAACGCTGGCATAATTTTATATTGACAGCATGTGATTCGGTAGACAAATTAAATATCGTCAATTGCTATGAAGAAAACAACGCAACTGTCAGGTCAAGACACTTACGGGAACCAGGTGTCATAATTTTTACGTAAGGGACGCGTGAGGTCGTGAGCAACGCGGTAGCAGCCGAGGTTGGCCGGCCTGAGCGTGGGGCGGTGGGGTGGAGAGGGTGGGGAGGAGGTGGCGGGGGGAGGGGTGGGGGAGGGGGAGGGGGCGTGGGTTGTGGAGGCCGCGGAGGCGGCGCGCGGCCTTGCGCGGGATTCGAGTGGGGGCTGTGGCTTCGACGGTCGCAGCCTTTTAAATGGCCGCCCTGGCACCTCCGCCAGCGCCCGATCCACTGCTTGTTGCGCAGGCTCTGTGCTTTTCTTTTATAGGGCCCACGCGAGTGAATCCAGGGGGGCTGGGGAACTTGGAGGACACGTCACTCTACCCAGTGCTTAAAAATGATTCAATGTATATTTAACAAGTATTTTATCATGTTTCTTTAATATCATAACCTAAAAATGGTTTATTGCATAACATTAATAAAAGTTTTATATGTTATAATTACAAAATTTACAAAAATCGGAAATGAATATTTTCTATAAAAAGTGTTTATTTTCACCCCTTCCTCCGTCTTCAGAATGTACTGAAACTGTGCTTGATCTGACCCTTCACCGTCAAGGACCCTTTTACCTACACATTTTTATTCACTTCAATTTACACCAAAAACGTGTCTTTGCAAAGATCCAACCGAAATCTTTTGGCATTTAAGGTGAAATCATGTGACAAGATAAATGAAAGAACTCACAAACGGGTTTATGAATCTGGTTAAAATAGAGGGACTGTTGTCTTTGTTTATAAACCGAAGTCAAACATCCTCTACACCTCAGTAAGGTGTAGCTAGAACCATACCCTAGACATAAACTTTCTAATGGAATTTCCGAATCAGGGTTTAACAGAATTCGAGACTAGAACACACCACGAAGACAAGGCACAAATACATTCGTAGGGCGGGATTCCAGGCCGCAACCTTTCTCATGAGGCATGTTGAATTAATGATGAATGTTTAAGGATTCTCAGTAATTTAAAAATATTATGAATTGTTGTATTAATGTTCACAATTTTGAAAACTAGGATGAGTTCCTGAAGGAAACGTCAGAACACGTCAAAAAGTTGACAGTTTAAACGTAATAGGGAAACTGAATAATGCAAGAGCTGAATTAAAGAATACATTCACAAAGGAAGGGTGCACTATGAAGTTCAGAAACCCACGAGCGTGGAAGACAAACGTTGGCCATATTTTCTTCTTGGAAGCGGAAGAGGCGAGTTCAAACGAGTGTCGGCGCTACGATAAGTGCCTCTAGAATTTCCTTGTTTATGTTGGCAGCTAGATAGTGCGGGTATTCTAAACTACCAGTAGTGAAATATAGGCGTAAATAATTACGATTTTCCTCTCATATTTTTCTTGGTTTGCGTAAATGAAGGTTGTTCAACCTGCTTATGACGAGGCAAAATGTATAAACCAACTAGCACTTTGCAAGCATTGTGAACAGTTTTAATTATTACAAATTTAATCAGCTTTCATTAATACAAACATGATTTTGTCAATTTCAACGATTTTTAAACACTCAGAAAATTTAATATTCGACATATTTTTCAACGGATTATTTTTGTAAATCTTGATTTTTATCTTTAATGAGTTGCGTACGATCATTTATTAAAATCAGTCAAAAGAGTTTTTTTATTGTACCAACATAAAGGTCGCTAACATAAAATCTAGCAGTAGGGTCACAACTGTCTCCGTTATCATAACATCATTGATTGCCAAGGGCGAATGCGGGGACGAGGGTGGTGGCGAGGGTGGTGACGAGGGCGGGGACGAGGGCAGGAACGAGGGCAGGAAGGAGGGTGGGAAGGAGGCCGGGACCAGGGCGGGGACGAGCGTGGGACGAATGCGGGGGCTAGGGCGGGGACGAGGGTGGTGACGAGGGCAGGAACGAGGGCACGAACGAGGGCGGGGACGAGAACGGAGCGAGGGCGGGGACGAGGGTGGGACGAATGCGGGGGCTAGGGCGGGACTTGGACAGGGACGGGGCTAGGCGGAAGCTTCACGCTCTGCGGGAAGGCCGACGCAGCGATAAGGTGGCCGGTGCGTGTGCCGCCGGCCTCCGGGAAGCCCCCGTCGGCGCTAAACTGGGGCTACCTGCGATTTGCTTTCGCCTTGGAAGCCCGGCAGATAAGATGCGCAAGTTGACTGGCTGCTCACTAATGGATGCATCCCCATCTACAAAGAGGAACAACTTTTACTCTACGGAGGAAAGATAGTAAATGAGACCGGAAGTAAACGATATAGATAATGACATGGTCTAGAAATATGGTGAGCCAAATTTTATGCCGTATTAGATTGTACTTTATGCATTGTTAACGATTTTAGTTCACAATTTTGGAATTGGAATGGTTTGGGTGTAAAACATACCTAAATAAAACACCTTCAAAATTTTAGTTGCTGTGATATTTGTATTTTTGCCTCCTATTATGTTGCCGTGCAGTATGACACTCAAATGTATGTCACAGGAGACCCATACTAGTTGTCATTATTATGTTACCCATTTAAGACATTAAAACTCCTTCTTTATTAGGATATGTCGAATGACTTTCTGTCAGGGATATTATGTATTACTCCAGAATTCTTTAAATATTTCAAGCAGGTTCCAGTGTTCCAGTCTCGATGGGGGCAGGATATTCGACACAAGCTACTGTGGCGTCTTTGCCGGGGCAAATAAATACAGACGTGAACGGCTTGTAAATATTTAGCATTTAATAGAAAAAAGATACTCCAACACCAAAACACTATATACAATATTTACAATTGAAGTTAACCGTTACAAGAAGGAACTTTCCCTGGTTACCACCACCGCTGGCCCGATAATTAATTACCATCCCCGGTGTGATGCACCAGTACCTTACGCGAACATACATATGAGTATGCCGCACCTGCTGTCACGACGTAGCACGCCGGCTTCGATTCCCCGCCTCGGTAGCCTATGCATTACCATGCAACGCCGCGCACAACCCCCACGACGCCCTACCGACGCGCTCACCTCTGAAGACTCAAGAATAGAAGGCTGCTTTCAAATCGGTTTCTGCTTATATAGCCTGTGGCAGGTTGACGGAAGCGCGTCACCCGCAGTGACCGCCGGGGTTTCCAAACCTGCACCCACGACCCGCATTCCTATGTGCAGCCCCGCGTCACTTCCGCCAGGGTTGTCCACATGGCTACGTTTGGGTACGTTTGTACTGGCGACAGATATGACGCCACACTACATAGCTAGGTCAAATTAACTCACTCTCAATTTTCATTTTAGAGGCCGCCTGCTCTGATCTGTAGTTTCCCGGGATTTAACCCATAAACACCAGATGAAAGCCAAACCAGTACCATAACAGTTGCTTCAAGGTAGCACGCGATCTTCCCTTCCTCTTCTTTGTGCTGTCCTCACTCCTTACGCTCGTGCACTACGTTACCCTGTCGGGAGAGGGCTCGGAAGCGTAGAGTTTGTCCCAGTTCCATTAAAGGAAAAACTCTGCAAGCCGACGGGTAGGTCACCGCCGGATCTCACCATGCAGCAGGAAATAACACTGTCACCTCCCTTGATAAAACATGCCTTTTACTTACCGGACTAATGACCATAACAGATGACACGCGCGGCAACACGAAATAATTTATTAATCAATCAATTTACGGGAGCGAATGACTCGAGAAGACCACGCACCCGGAATCAGTAAATGTTTACCCACCCGCAGCGTGTGTGTAATAAGCGCACCTGCCTTTGTATTTGCGCGCGCGCCGCGTGGCCGCGAAGGGGCGCGGCGCGGGGCTGCGTGGCGCGCGTGGCCGCCGGCGCAGAGAGCGGCGGTGGAGAACGGTGTGGCGCGGCGGCGGGGCGGGGCGGGACGGGGCGGAGTGGGAGCGAGCGGAGCGGGGCTCCTCGCCGCGCCGCATTCCTGCGTCCCGCTCCGCTCCGCGCCGCGCCGCGCCGCGCCGCCCCGCGCAAGCGCGAGCGCGCGCGCGTACCACTTTCCAGCGGCGCGGTGCCGATCGGCGGCGTCCACGCGGCGAGTGCGGGGCCGCCCGCTTCCGCTTGCGCCGTTGCCTCTGTGGTTCAATGGATCATCGACTCTTTGACTCTAGTTAGGAGGTCCTTTGGCAGTTTGGCTACTTGGCGCGTTCGTTCTTGGACTCTTTGCCACTTGCGGTATTTATTGCTTTGGCTTAATGGCTCTTTGGTTACTTCCTTTACAGGCTCTTTGGCTTCTTCATTTACCGACTGTTTGGCTTTTTAGGTTTCTTTTCAGCGCACCTAGGTGGATTGCGTTGGGCAGGGAAGGATAACCAGGAACTTGCTCTATGGTTTCCACCTCATTGGTACTTTGGTTATTTGACTGTTTCTGACACATTGGCTAATTGGCGCGATGTTGTTTTTTTTGTCTTTTTTTACTTTTGGGCTTTTTAGCCATTTGGTGCTTTGGATTTATCGCTCTTAGGATCTTTGACTCATAAGTTCATTGGCGTATTAGGTTCCTAGTCATTGACTCTTTGGCGCTATAATGCCCGACTGTACTGCACAGGGATTCAGAGCTAAGGGGAGGACTTTGGAAAAAATCTCCGAAATAACAATGAAATCCAAGGAAAAGTAATAAAAGTTGAAATATGGTTGCTAATGACCAAGAAGTTTAAAAACGACCTAAAATAAATGAAATAAAAAAAGTTAAAATGGTAAATAAAGTTTTTTTGAATTTTTTATTAACTCGTTGAGATAGTGTTAGGCATCATCGGCTAAGTTATCATCGACTGTATTTGGATGCTGAAAAAAGTATGCTGTATCCACTGACCTCTCCGTATATCATTTTGTGGAAATCTACAAACGAAGAGTTGATCAAATATGCGTGGTTCACAGTACATATGTACAGAAATATGGATTAGTAGATAAGTGTGACTGAATTCTCAAACCATAAGAGTGTATCATGAAGTAACGGGTTGGCTGTACACAAAGTCTGAGATGTACTTTGTTTCTGCTTTTTTGGAACATGATATACATAAACTATTTTCAGGCAATATTTATCTTACCGAAATACTTATGAACTTCGGAAATTTATTATTATTAAATAATTTAATATATTCCTTAATATTTTATAGTAACTCTATAGAGAGAAATGTAACTTGTGTACATGTCATCGCTTGATAAAACAATTAAGAAACTGTTTACTGACATTTCTCATCAAGGATTCTAGGCTAATCCCATGTAAGTTAAATGGATTAGCTATTCTTGAAACTATTTTATTAGCTATTCTTCGAGCATGCTACAAAAAATGAAAGAAACAATCTGTCATTGTTGGACAATGTGTTATTGGATATAAGAATTTAACTATTACTGATCCCATTTCCAAAAGTACGAGACCGAAGAAAATCAAGAATTCTTGTCGTATATCATACTACTACAGTAGCGTGTCCCAACAATCGACCTACTGGACAAAATAAATGTTACGATTAGTGAATTTTGTGTCCACATTCTTTTCGGATGAGTGTTCACTGGAGGCAAAACTCTTTACAGGGCTGCGTAGTCTTCTTGGATTACGTCGTGCGTGAGTACCTTGAGATATCGGAACCGGTCTCCGGGTGATACAGCGGGTTTTTCCACTTCATCGAACGCATTACATAGGTTCTCAATATTGAATTTCGCTTTATATGGATAGGGCGTTGTATAATATAGGAAGAAGAGTGCGTAAATTCTTACTCAACCTAGCAAACCAGTATTTCAACTTCTCAGATGCAGATTATCAACAACTGTGCAACCCAGAGTAAATAATGCTATGACGATCACGTCCATTAGGTGTCGTTTCGTAAACTGTCCTTAGGTACAATTTTCTTATCTTCCCCAATTGCACGTTTAAAATAACACGTTGGCGTAACATATGCGTGTGTAATGGAGCCTTCATGCGGAACAGGCGCCGTAATTTCACGAAAGACTGCACTGGACCGAAAGGAAAATGGAATGGAGGGGGTATAAAACGCTTCTCTTGGGCCTTACGAAAGTTATTGCAGCACTACAATGCGAATTAGTGGGTGGATCATCAATGGAAGGCCTTGCTGTAGTATGCCAGGATATGTAGTACGACGTTCCACTCAAAATGTTTCGAAAGCGACAATTTGTAAATATTTCTTTGTGTGTCTTTTCTTTTTCTTTGTACGCGGTAATGAACTTTTTCGTAAGATGAAGTATATAATATATGCGACTGATTACAAACAATGCTTTATCTGAAAGTTCTATTCCTTGCATTGTTTGAAAAAAACCTTCCCCAAAGATGTTAATTTCATATTACTTGGGGTTGCAATTAATATGATACACTTATTGATAGTCCGATTTTATTGCTTTCCTCTCTCATTATGTCCCCATTTAACTTGGCATAATTGATCTTTTTTGAATTGTTTCTTTTTAATATTTGATTCCATTTGTGACTTAATATTCATTGCTTTTTAGGGATGTGACAACAAGCAATCAGGAACGAAATAAAACCCCAAAAATATGAATGTCAGGATGCAAGAATTGAAGACATATTTGCTAATTTAGAGTTATTAAGAGTTATTTCGACGGCTTTGGTGTCATAAGTCTAGAAATGTACGAGTACGTCTACAATTTGTTTGATTATTTTTACTGGAAAATAATTTTTATGAACTAATTTAATTTCATTATTTATAATATTTGTATTATGTTATTTATTTCTTTTACATTTTGTATTTTTTGTATATTTCTAGAGTGATGATGGCAAAATCAACGAAATCTCTCTTAATAAATTTATCTTCACAAAAATGACTTCAATTATTTCATCCTGTTTTAATGCCAACACCTCAACAGCATTCCCCCAATTTCTGAACCTTGAACCGAAGCAATTTATAGGCAGATTCCCTGTAGTCCCAATATCGAAACACTCCCCGCCTTATCCGTCGTAGAATGATCCTACCTCAATCCAATAGTTCGAATTGTACTCGAATTTTGTGTGATTATTATTGGTCCGCAGTGTTCTATGAAACGTAAGAAGAGGGAGAGACCTACTTTAGAATTAGCTTACGCAAACTAAATGTACTGTCCGCAGTACAATTTCTAATCAAATCAGAGATCGATCTCGCTCGATGAGGCTCCGATCCAAACCTTCCAAGTCGACCTCACTTCCCCGAAGGCCTCTTCGTTGCATGCAGGTGCTGGTCGCTGCATCGCGGCCCGCGGCGGCGCGTGGCGAATCGGAAGAAAGCCGCGGCGGGCAGCGCTATCGGCGCAAGATGGCGTCGGCGGAAGCGCGGCCCGCGCCCACACGTCCGCAACAAAAGAGCGGCGGGCGGGGCCATTGTGGCGATAGGCCCCCTTTCTTTTGTCTTGCTAATGTCGGCGGGGCTTCACGCGTGGCCACCGCGACGGCGACGGCAAGCGGGCCGCGCGGCCACGCCCCCTCGCCCCCGCGCGGAATGTGGGCGGTGAGTCAGGGGACAACGGTCGCTTTACGGACGAGCATATTCATTCAGAGGGTTCTGTTTTTTTTAAATTGTAATCACTCTTAAGTTCTCTTCCAATTGGCTCAGCTGTTGTCTCTGCAGAATTCTCGACAAAGATGGTAGATCAGTTGTAACTAAATACATATGCTTTAAATACCTTCACACTTGTGAGTGTGAGGATTTGTTGGTACTGTATAAATATTTGAAATTAATGTCAACTTTAACCATTTTTTCATCAATGTATTAGCAATTTTGAACGCTTTGTCTACCGTAAAAACTCTGCACCATAGATTGATTGATTGATGTTTCTAGGCACGCCAATTGCGACGGCTGTTATTGTAGTGAATGTTTTATCGCTGAAAGAGCCGGTGTTCCTCCCCGTCCTGGATGGTGAGATCTAGTACCGATCTTTCTGGTGTTGTTATGGGGGGGGGATTTCCCCTCCAGTCCTCTCTTCCCATCGGGGCTCCGACTCAGCCAGGACACGCTCTAAGCTCCCGAATGGTGCGCCGAAATGTGTGGTAGGTTAGGGTACGTAAGTATAAATGTGTGTCTAAGGAGAGAGAGTATGACAAGAAATTCGACATTGCTAGTATTGAAAACCCATCACCGATGGGCCTCGAACCCCAGGACCTTCTGGTCAGAATCGCTGTAGAGCCAGCAGCTCTGAGCCCAACTCTGCCGGTAACCTTAGATTGTGGAAACCGAAATTCGAGCAGCTAATGCCCAAGCACCAATCCGGGTAGCCGAGTTGCTGAGGCAGTAGTGTCGTGGCGATCTCGGAGCGAAGGATTGCGGGTTCGAATCCCGCCTCGGGAATAGATGTATTTGTGATCGTCCTTTCACTCTTCTTCCTAATCACTTCAATAAAGAAGTTTTAATAATTCCCTGCTCAAGCAGGAGGCCCTTGCCCTTAATAGGATGTGCAGTTGGCTAAAAAAAACAACAAATTCCCCATTAGCAGGAAGCTTCCTCCTCGCGCGCTTTGGCGCCCCCGAGCGCAAGTAGCGCGTGACAGCGCGCGCGAGTTCGGTGCAGCAGCGCGCCGACGCATCGGGTGGGCGTGTGCGCAGTAGTGGAAGCAGCCGTGGGCGATTGGCAACAGGCGATTGTTGAAACGGCGCGTCCGCTTGGCTCATACGCGCGGCGGCGGCGCGGCATCCGCACTGCCCCAGTGCGCGCGGCTCTCAGCTGTCCACCTGTCCGCCTACGCAGAGGATCCAAATTGTTGACTTTCGTGTGTCCGACCAGAGGCGTAGCTAGGAGACAAATGGAGACTTTCATTACGATGGCCAACGTGAAATCAGTTTTAAATATAATTTATTTAGGCATTATTTGACACGTTATATTTTACAATCAACCTAGTGATGAAATCATATCCAATTTAGTGCTGTCAAAATTCCAGCCCTTGGGCCCCTATATGCAAATGAAGTTCATAAAAGTTTCGGTCGGAATCTAGGTAATGTATACTTCATAAAGATGCGGAATGTATGAATCATGTGAAACAAAAATTGGAAGTTGGCGATATATTAGTTATCTATTCTAGGACATCAGAAACCGGACAAATCGCCTAGCTGGTTGCCAAGTGCGTAAAGCTACAGTCGCTGAAGCAGGCACTTTGATAAGAGGTCGAGATAGCATGGAAGCAACCCATATTTCAGCTAGAGGAACAACAAATTTCTCTCCAATCCAGACATATCTCACTTTGTGTAGCGTGCGTTTGAAGCATGAATTTTTCTTGGATAAATTCACGGATCTTGATTTTGGATTTGTGAAATGTGAGTTACTAGTCTGTTGTCTCGACATCTTCAATTGCACTGCAAGACAGCAACCAAGGTGCGTATGCACATTCTCAATGGCTGACATCTTGCGACAATATCCTCTCATCCATCTGCTCTCTCGAGCAGCATTTAGAAGCTAGGGTTAAATGGTAATGATTGCCAATATCACAGAGAGTTTCGAGTACGAAATATTATATAGAGCAATGTACAGAGAGTTTAGAATATTAGTTTTGAACAGTTTGGTGGTTGATGCGACCAGTCATGAGTTGACCGGGTGACGCCACGTCGCAGGCTGAGGTGCCCACGGGTAAAACGACATATCTTCTTCAGCGCTATAGTGCTAGACCTACAGCCCTGAAGAAGACCGCGACATGTCGGTCGAAACGTCAGCACCTCAGCCGGCGACGCGGCGTCACCCGGTCACTCCAGATCAATTTGGTGGTTCTCTACAATCAATATTGAAACATCTGCCACGTCTGGACTTGAAGCGGCGAAAAGGAATCAACTGCTCTGTATCTAGTGTCTCTAAGACCGATCATTCCATCGCCGCCACCGCTGTTGCCGTGTGGCGGGTGAAACGCCCAGCCAGGCGCCGAGCCACTCCGCGCGCACGTTTTTGCCTCGCGGGGCGCGTCCGCCGCGTGCCTCAGGCGCCCGCCCGCCCGCCCGCCCGCCGTCCGCCGCCCGCCGCCCGCCGCCCGCCGCCCGCCGCCCGCCGCCCGCCCGCCGTCCGCCGCCCGCCCGCCCGTCGCCCGCCGCCGCCGGCCACTTAGGGCAAGTGGGGCTGCGCGGTAACGACGTCCGGTGGCCGGCGGCAGCGGCGGCGGCGGTGGTGGAATGGACGCTGGCAATGGGGAAGGACAGAGGCGGTGGCGCGGAAGGTGCTAAACGCTGATAAGTTAGAGCCCCGGAAGTTTGGCAAAATGCCGTCTCATTACTGGGATGATTTTGAGATGTTTAACAAAAGAAAATACTTATTTGTGGGTTTGTTTTAGAAGATTTTTATCTTGCGTGTTTTCTATTTTAGTTCCTCATGCTTATTTCAATTTTGATATGTATTTGGGTGTTTATAATTTTTAATGATAATTTGCTATACGCTTAACGACTTTTTACGTTCTTATTTTACCCAGAACATTGCTTGCCTATTTTATTAAACATAAATCCTTATTTTAAGTAAAATTAATTCCTGAACTTCAGTTAGGAATAGTTAGCGTAATGCCGAATGATACATTGAAAACTCTCGAAATGAGCGTGTTATTCAATTAGAGGAAGAATTTGAGATAAATGTGCGCGCAAAGAGCCAATGAGGTGCATCAAACATTTCTGTAACAACTTATGTTAGATGTAGAAACATTTGGACATTCGAAAAGCTGGAAAATAGATATCGCCGAGGGTTATCACGCATATTTACCATCGTTGGCAATTCTTAATAACATTAGATGTAATATAACGATATAGGGTCCAGGCGTGAGCGTTGGCCTAGCGTTGGGATATGAAAGATGTGGGAGCGTGGGTGATGACGTCGATGGGGATGGTGTTGTCATGGGAGATGTCGTTGGTGATGCCGACATGAGATGGAATGGGCGATGTGGGCGATGGCGAAGATAATGTCTTCGGCGCAGACATTGGCGAACTTAGGGTAGGGCGATGGTATTGACGATGGCGAGGGTGATGGCGTGGGCAATGACTTGAGAAAAGCCTTGGGTGATGGTGTGTGCGATGACACGGACGACGGAATGGACGTAGTTAGGGTGGTGGCATGAGCGATATCGAGAGTGATGTCGTGGGCTATGTCGTGGGCGATGACGGGGGCGCCAACGTGAGCGATGCCGTGGGCGATGGCTTGGGCGTCGGCGTGGGCGATGTCGTGGTGCCGTGGGAGTGGACGGGTGCGGAGCCGGAAGGCGGCGAGGGAAGTGAGCGCCTTCATAACGTGTTGCTGTCATCAGCGATGCCACAAGTGCCCCGCGCCGCTGTCGCGACGCCGCTGCAATGACAAGTCGCTGCTTCCGGAGTGCGCCGGATGGAGGCCGCCATTGCGCCTTCCACGACGTCGCCCTTTTGTGGGCCTGATTATATTCGAAGAAATTTCTAGCTATACTAGGGCTTATTTAACCGTGCACTCAGCTGTTTACGGTTTCATCCAATCGGGAGCTAGAACGTCAACATAGTGACGTCACTGTAGCGATATTTGAGCTCCCGATTGGATGAAGCAGCTAATTTACGTCAATGCACGATTAAATAAATCGTACCATAAATGCTAAGAAAAATATATAACTCCGTGCTCTCTCACTGAAGCTTTTGTTTGACAAAAATGATCTCATGGTAGAAATACATAAGTATGAAAAACAACAACTTTGCAACACAGTCTTCACACTGTTACGTTCACTGAAAGCGTGAATCTAATCCGTACTTTGACGGATATTGTATGATGCAGAGTTACTCATATAGAAATTGGGAGGAGCTATTCAATTATCAGAAAAAGAGGTTATTGGAAATCATTTACGAAGTCGTTAAAACAGCATACTGGTATGATTTCTATTTATGTCATATGTACTATTTTAGTTCAAATTAACCTACTTCATCAACGTTCCATCTGGTATTATTACTTTTCTTTTATAGTATACTAGCTCTGATAATGGCTTCATGTTTTTTAGTTACTTTTTAATCTTCGTAGTTCTCTAATAACGGTACTTTATAGATTCAATCGGAATTTAGTTCATTTCATTTCTAAATGAAACGGAAATTGCTAAAATGAAATATGTATCTATATTATATTCTGCATTGGAAGAAGTAGTTTGTATGTTGGATACCGGTTTAATTAGCTGACTCGTACGTTATGATCAAGACAAGCTTTAGAATAACTCACCAAGAATCTCTTATAGCTGCAAAATTAATGGATGATTTCATTGTAATTCTTAACGCTCATCAAGACAGTAATATCATCCCGCGCACACTTTCGAGCAACGGAGCGTATCGTGTTCTCGTTTCTAAACCAACAACGAGAAGAAAAAAACAGAACGGCGGCGATCGCCACGCAGCAAAACGACCTTTAATGGAACTTCATTTCGCGGCGTTCGTTGACGAAAGCTCGCGGCGGCCGCTACACGAAGACCGACGTGTTTCGCGTTCCTATCAACGCAGCGGAACAACTTCGTGGTGCCGGCTATTAACTTTCCCTCCAATTGGCGGCCGACAACTGAAATCTTCCGCCGTTGTCAGCGGGAGGCCAGTGTTGCGCCGGCTGCATCGTCGGCTCCATGGCCGCGCTGGGCGGCGGTGTTGCCAAAACGTGCCGCTCAAAGGTCAGTGAATCTAGTGTTGGAAGATTTAATTCGCTGATGTCTATAGTGAAAATATGTACGGTAATGTATGGTTAAGAAGACAGAGTAGCAGATGTTCAATATTATAATTCAATTTATAGTTCCATTTTTTATGGGATACATACATTCTTTAAGATCTTTAATATGCATCTCTTCTGAATATTTTTAAGTAACTTGAAAAATGTATATGTTCGTTCTGTTAGTAACAGGATTTTATTCTTCTTGTTATTTATAATTTTGCCGGTTTAAAAAAGGCATGGACACGTACAAAAAGTAAGCATCGCGATAATCTTAGATCATGAACGGTGGGTTTTATTACGCTTAGATCATTCACAGTTTATATCCATTTCATTTAGATGGCAATAGTAAAGTTGATTATAGGCTTTGTACTTATCAATGAATTCTTTTTAAAATTCAACCAAGCACCGTTACCTTAGCAGCAATTATTTAATATAAAATAATATATTTGTTTTATACAATATATTTTAATAAAGCAATGAAGCGAACCAAAAATACGAATATAAATGTATAAAAATGTATCCAAATCCAAGTCAAACAGATGCCGAATGCATGTCAAGCGAAGCTGCAATTACACCGAAAAGAAAGGTGTATTTTCCAGAGCTGCTCTCTCAAAAGCATCTCTCTGGTGCTTAATGGAACGAGGAACGCCTCCTCGAACGCATCATTAGCGCGAGTCAGTGAATTGGCAACGCGGATGGGGGGGGGGGGCGGAGAGCAGGCCCGCGGCTTTCCTCCGCTTCCCTCATTCTCCGCTCCCTCCCCTGACCCCGCCCCCGCCCCTGCGCTCGCCGCGCCCCTGCCTCGCCAACTCCTCCGCCCCCGCTGCCACGGCAGCGGCGCTGCGCGAGGTTTCTCCGGGTTAATCGCAGAGCTGAGCGGTCACGTGACGCACGCGCACGCCCCGCGACCGCCGCGGCATGCGCCCCGCCCCGCCCCGCCCCTCCGCGTCCGCGCCCTCGCCTCCGCCCCTGGCGTTTAGACCGACGCCGCCCTGCTTCCCTTTCTGCGAACGAGCCGCTTCTGCACAATCTGTGCACGGCAACGAACGAGGAAGAGCAGATCGAGCACGATTCTTACGAGAGTACTTGCACAGAAACATGCATATTAATTGTCTACAGAGGTCACCAAATATCTGCGAGATATAGCAAAGCAATACTGGGATCCATGTGAAACTGATTGCTTGAACAGAAACAAGTATATTACTTGTTTACAGAGGTCGCCAAATATCTACGGGATCTATCAAAGAATTCCTGGGATCCATGTACAACGTGTTGGACGTTACATGGGGTGCGGAGTTGCACATTTATTTACCAGTTTCACTTGCTGCGTTCGGAAATGAGGATATCATTCTTAGCAGTTTCGATGGTCTGTGGTTTTTATGATGCTGTATTCTGATATATCCCTTCAAGATGAGAAACGTAGTACTACTAGATCATAGTTATCTGATAACCCGTTTCCAATGAGAAAACGACAAAAATGCTTGCGAAGTATCGATGCGGTTTCTTACTTTTCCCATGCAATGTCGAAAGTACCTTTAAAAACTTTTTGAAGAACTTCTACTCTTTGCCAACCTTATATCGAGAAAATTACAGTGTTCGTTCATCTATAATGCCTTCTGAGATTCGCGGGTATTCGGTGTGTGGTACGAGTAGGATAATTATGAATGAAAAGCAAATACGCGACACATGATTACATGGAAACTGTCGACTGGAAACTGCCCTACGTAAAAACGCTATTCATGAGGTTGCGGGTTCGACGAGGAAAAGAAACCTGCTCACGCACTGGTGTGGTCTTTGTCGTCGGCCGTGCGGCTTCGTGGCTTCGAGTTCCGCTGGGCCTGCGGGTGGCCACGAACGCACAACTGTCCCTTTGCAGCGAGAGGATCGCGGAATGGATAGACGCGCATAGCCTGCTTGAGTATGTTTAAATATCGTTGATGGAAACAGCGGAGGAGATAATTAAATAGAAGGCAATAAGATAATAGTTTCAATACCGACAGTTTGGATTTATTATTATCGAAGAAATTTTATAACGGTAAGAAGGTTCTAAAGACTGCAAAAATAATGTTAATTGTTATGATTATTTTATCTAGTAAATTTTCTGGAAACCACCTTAGTAATTAACAAAATGACTCACTCCGGGGCACCTAAACACTAGCCTTCCTATTATTATTATTATTATTATTATTATTATTATTATTATTATTATTAGTCTGCCATAAATCTAAATACTCTATGTACAAGTACTTGACTCTTTCGGATGAGCTTATAGAGGCAGATGATTGCCCCGACATTCGCATAGCTAAAAGGACAGGAAGAATAGGGAAAATAATACTAAAGCACACCTCAATGAAAATTATGATCAACTAATATACATTTGCATTAAACAGCAACTTAAACCGTAAACGCACGTCAGAAATTGCCGTGCCCAGAGTACAATAACTGTGTGGCATCAGAGTATAAATTCTTAGTAGTATTCGCAGAGAGTGGATAAGATATGCACAATACAGCAATTTGCAAATCGACATAGTAGCTTTGCCACGATCATTTCATAATACATCGTCCACAACTTCTATAATGTTTCATCGTCAGTTTTAAATCATGTTTGCCACGATAATACAAAGGATCACGTATTGTGGAACAAACATTTAATTTCGACACGCTATCTTCCCCTTTTTTCTTTCTTTGGTGCTTTGCATCCAAGAGAAACTGCCTGTTTCTCGAAAAAGCTTATCAGCTGTTTTGCAGGCAGATCCTGATAGAATCAGGGAAGTTTCTTTTGTCACTCTTAATCCTCTAGATCGCACTCACTCCATCTGCTTGTGTTCCGGAAACTCTGGAATGAGTAGAACGAAAATAAGATGTTGAGAACATTATCATGCCTTTCCAACGAAATATATTAATTCAACTTGCCTCCCTTGTCAAGTTACACACGCATTCCTTGGGGGCAACGATGGGTTAGCATTATTCACGTCCTTTCTTTCGCTATATAATTTGTCGGGCCATAAATCTTAGCTGATCTACCATCGACGCCTGTAGAAGGCGCACTGCATCCATGAAGCGGAAGTTGCGTCGCTGGTTACGTGCATGCCGTCACGTGCTTGAACGTATCATGCAGGTAAAGAGAATGCTGATCAACTTCAAATCCAAAACGGACCAAACCACACTTTCTACATTAGCACCTGATAATGAAAAAATAAATCTGTCTTGCTCCTGTTTTTTCTCGCACAGAAATATCTTCATTATAATGCAAGTCGCATTTGCACTATCAATTCGCCTCAAGTCATCTCTAAATTAAATGGTAGGTAATGTGTGTGTTGAAGACTCCTTAAAAGTCCGGTAGAGTGAAGAGTTACTTTTTAGATGAATTTAAATAAAAAAGACAATACCTCAATATAAACTTACAGTATCAGAAAATGTAAAGAATAACATTAGCTATGTTTTGTGGTGTAATAACATAAGAAAGTATTAATAATGAATAGTATGATTTGGATTTCTGCATACATTGTTCAAAAATTGTAGAATATCAGAGTAGCATTTACGAAGTTTGCTGCAAATCCGGTGGATGGTCATAAATTATGTGCGTAAGTTGTACTTTTATAGACACATACTGAATTTCCATACGAAGTCTTGGTAACCTGCAATATTGCACTCTACAGTACACCACAATGATAAGATTCCAACAAAAGCGTTATCGACGATGCGTATAATTTTTAGAACCACTCGTTCTACATGCAACCCGCAAGAGAAAAGTTCCTCTACGATCGTTTGTTGCAGTTGAGAGAATTTCTCGAGAAGTGTCAAATAACAAAGTTTCTATATTTATAATGGGGGATTCGAAAAATACACCTGCTGATCATAATTGTGTATAGAATGGAGGGCGACTGAACACTTTCAATAACCGTTTACAATCTTATTATTCTCCAGGTCAATTATACCAACATCCATTTCTATTGTGCAATGCTAGTTAGTATTTGATGAACACTTCTACATAGCAACTACTCATTGTGTCTTCACGATAAAACTAACGCTAATTCAAGCGGTGTGATTGGCGTCTCATGGGTGTCAATTAAGTATTTATTTCACTCGATCAACGGCAGTAATGTCAGCGTCATATCGTTACAGCTTGATCGTATACTGAGTGAATGAGTATTAATTCGAACTCAGAATGCAAAAATACATTAAACTAGTTCATCTGTCTAATAGCCATGTCAAGAAATTGAAATTCTGTGACGCTTTGTTGATAATACTGGATATTTCAACTTCTGAGGTCTTGCCATTAAGTGTAGTGCGTGTTAAATCCAGAGATTTGGCTACGCTCCTCTCTGTTGGGACATGGGATGGGGAATCGATATACACGTAAGGTTGCTTGGTTTACATATTCTAGGTATTTCCACCAATGAGGAACCCTCCCAGTCGAAACATGCTTTAAGTTCCCGACTGGACTCCTTTCTGTATGGTCGTGTAGTGCATATAAGCGAAATGGAAGAGGATAGGACAAGAGTGAGGAACGAAATATCGCGCGGGATCTAGTGGGAGATACACGGCTGAGAAAAACCCTGCTAGCCGACGGTAGCGGTAGCTAACGACGCATCTCACCATCCAGCGGAGGAAGAGCACCCCAGCCCCCCCCCCAAAAAAAAACAAAAATAATGCACTACACTTAAGGGACAATTGAACTTAGCAGTTGCCGCGCCAGGAACCATTAATCAGGCAATCGCGCGGGCTGCGTGGCCCGTTTGTGAAGATGCTGCTCCCGGTGGCGGAAGTGGCGCCGAGGCCCGCGTGGATGCCTGCACGTGCGGTGGTGCTCGCCTGCGCGGAGAATGGCGCTGCGCCCTCCCTCTCCCCCTCCTTCACCCCCTCCTCCCCCGACACCTCTTCGGCCGCCTTCGCTGCGCTGGTTTTTTGGCGCCCGCTCCTCTCTCTCGACCGCCAGAAGGCGAGCGCCCCGCGTCAGATCTCGCTGGATGGGGCTTCACTCGGCGATGAGAGGGCAACGTGGACTGCAGTACGGACGTTTCCCTAAGTTAAATAAGCTATTTGTTGCGACATTTGCTTTACGTGTGATGCGTAGTTCTTTGGGTCACAGATTATAGAAGTTCATTTTTTCGCAGAATTTAGTTATTTGTCTAGTATGTTTGTCGAGAAGAGATAATATTTGTTCATGCATTAAAAGCCAGACTTCCTGGTAAATGTAGAGATACGCTAAGTTTTATTGAAGTCGGTGGAATTTCACTGGAAGAACATTCACTTGCTTTCATGCTTGTCGACAAACGCGGAGCTCTCAATTTATGGTTTTATGTTCGAATTGATAGCTACAAGGAAGATGTATATCTTTAACTGTAAACATTGGGACATGAAACAAAATATTGGGGTTCAACCATCAAGTGAGAACATTGGTCATCTCAATGCTTCTCAGGTAGATAAACGTTTGTATTCCTATTTTCACATACGCGACACATGTAAGTTATTTGAAAATGCACACACCACGAGATACGATCCATTGACTTAATTTCTTCATATTATCAAAACACAATATTTTCTAGTTATGAACAAAGTTTGTACCGGAATATAAAAGTTTTTGTGATGGAGGACAGCTATTCTATTAAAAAAACACATTTTATTTTCGGCCATTTTTCAATTGCTTGGTGTTTGCTGTCTTTCCTGTCGAAACCGGTTACCCTATAGTACCACATTTTGGAATTAATTTTCACGTTGCTAAACTTTGAACCTTATTTTATGTCAATAGTGCGTTATAATGTTAACTACTTTTGTATTATTTTTCATGTGTATGAATATGTGTTCAAAGCGATTTAATCTGTAAACATGGCCTCAACATTCAACATGATCAGTCAAATCTTTTATTCGAAACCACTAACATCTTCACTTGCTATTTCCGCAGGCAAGCCGAAGCGCAAACCAGGCGGGTCGCATTTCACAGCGCGAATCGCATGAAACCGCCTCGCAACGCCCGGACGACACGTGAAATGTTGCAAGGGGCGCGCAACAATGCGAGCGCCCGGCGAATCCGGCGATGGGACGCGACGCCGCGCCGCGCCGCGCCGGCGCCCGACAAAGCCGTGAAACGAGCCCATCCCGCCCCAGCCCCCCAACCCCCGCCCCACCCATGCCCCACCCACGCCCCGCCCCCGCCCCGCCCGTGCCACCGCCCACGCTACGCTCCGACCCCACGTTCCGCCTCCCCGCCCCGCCCCGACCCACCGCCCACGCCCTCGCACCGCCCGTGCCACCGCCCACCTTCCGCCCCAACCCCACGTTCAGCCCACCCGCATCGCCCCCACCCCGTTCCTGGCCCACCCCCGCTCCGCCATTTCCACGCCCACGCTCACGCCCCGCCCCCGCGTCCACCGGCCGCTCAGCGGGCGGGCGATGACGCAACGCTTCCGGCGGATCAGCGATCCCGGCCGCGCCAGTTCACTGCATGTGGGGAATTTCCTTCGGAGAAATCTACCCCTTCCAGAGTAATGCACTTGCAATGCACATATTGATAGACGTTCTCGGTCACTGATTAATTGCATAACCATGTGTGCGCTGGATGTTATGATGAATGTACAATTCGTGAATTATAAAGTATTAGGTGGATGAAATATTGAAGACTTGTCTGCCATTTATTATTAATGTAGATCCGAAATATTGACATTAAGAATATAATACAGAACTCGTAACTTCTTTCTTCTGACCCAAATACAAAAATAACTCCAACTCGAGCACTGCAAAGGTGGTGAATTGAAATTAGCCAACTTATGTGAGAAACTAGATATGAATGCTAATTGTCTCACGATTCATGTAAGATTCATATCATCTCTCAAGAAGGTACTTCTTTGAAGAATACGAACGTTCGAAATCCGTGCATTTGAAGGCAGTGAATTTCTGAAGTTATAAAAAAACGTAATTGCAAATAAAGGCGGAGGTGATAAGACGAACTAGGTATAAATGGCTGAAACAAATTGTTCTTCCGGCAGACTGGATCCCATGTTTTAAGACGGTTGGCCACTGTTGTGAAACACCCTGTGGTTTGGTTTCGCGTAGTTTTTCAGCTACGTGAAACTACAAATTCGCTACAAATGAGATTTTAATTTTATATTTATATTTAAAGAGATTTAATAGTGTACCTCGTAGACGATGACAATGGACAAAGTATGCATTTATTTTTCTTTGAAACATCATGCTTTGTGAAAACAATTTAAAAAAATACATCTCGCTATAAAAGTGCCAGGTTATAGTTATTGGTTTCAAAATTCATAGAAACCGACTTCGACTTCATACAAACACATTATAATAATATTATTCAAGGCACGACTGATGGATGATATTTAATTCTGTGTAAGTATGATTCAGCCACCACAATGCCGACAACTTCTTACGAATATTTTATTACTTAACTTTTAGTTCTCTGTTCATTAGTAATTAATGTCTTTTAAATACAAACTTCATTGTAACTCTTTCTAAGTATTTCACTGGTAGCAAACATCTCACATAAGAATGTAAATACACTCATTTCTTACGCCTTTTGTGCGACTCTTTGTTTTCTCATCTTTGTTGACCGAGTAATTGGTTTCAACTCTTCCATTGTTCCCTCCTAATTATTATCTTGGTCCAGGTGTAATTATTTCTCATGACTGATGTCCATTCCTCTTTTGTCGGAATGGACGGAAAAATGTTCATGCCACTACTTTGGGAAAAAAACCTCATGAGTCAGAAAAGGAAGAGCAACAGGTACGTCTATTCATATCCACAATACAATTGGACGTGACTCCCGATGCACTCTGGCACGCGATCGGGGAACAAGCTCTGTTCCTGAAGGCCTAACTCTCTCTGTAAGCCCGCATAAATGAGAGTAGTTATATCACAGGCCTGTGAAATCTTATAAAGGTTTGTGTTTACATATTGATTAGCAAGTGCCCAAAAGTATTGGAGGGAGAAGAGTATTTATCCTCATGTACCCGAAGATATATTCTGGGATTGCATTGTAATAATTTAAGAGAAATCAAAGATTTATACAGAAGACCAGAATTAGCTCAAGTTTTGTATCTCTGCATTATCAGCTTTCCATCACTAAAATTAGGTTATCAAAAATAGGGTCATCACCATTAATTGAGAGTTCGTAATGAGAAGTAGATCTTTATTAAGTGTAGTTAGTAATTAACTTTTGTGAGTCCTTTTCGAAAATTAACCACCAAAGCATCTTTCAATTGATAATCTATTTTTAAGGTTTCTGTTATAATAAATGCATCTTTCAAGGTTCCTATTAGCATGGTGTTTTCAGTTCACAACATGTAATTAAATAGCAATCGTCTCAAATATTGAGAAATCTGATAAATTATCTTCTTTATCGAATGTATATTTTGTGAGTGTGTATATTGTGTAAGTTTGTGTATTTCAAATGAATGTGTCATATAAATATGGTATTTTTATTTCAAATTAATGGCTGATGTGTTTCAAGGCATTAACTGATGTCACTGCAGTGTCTTCGATCAGGAGGTCATAGGGTGCTACCTAGCGAGATGGAGTTCAGCAGCTGTCTGGAGGAGAATTCTAACGGCTGGCTGCTGTGATTTGCATTTTCCGATCAACACCTAATGAATACTGGAGCAGTACCCTAAAAAACAGGCTTCGGTCGTCGTGCATTTCTTACTCACTCACCCCTTCCTCCTTCTTTTCCTCTCCTCACCCCTTCCCTACACACACATACATATTACCTCACATGTCGGGAGCTTAGAGCTTGTACCGTCTGGGGAAGTGCCCTGCTGGTGGGAGATATCTGGTTGGGGATAACCTCGCAAGCCGACGTGTAGGTCAGCCCCGGACGTCACCATCAAGCGGGGAAGGTCACCACCATGTCCAGAGAAAAACATACTCTGTTCTTACGGGGATAACGACCATAGCAGTTGACTCGCCAGGAAGAACGAAATAATCAATCAACCAACGTGTCACATATGTACGTCTATTTCGATTTTAATGTTTTTATAAAATCGATTCAAAGTGTTTTATTATCAATGGATATTAACGGCTTTGCTTTGCTCTACCAGGAGGCCCAGAGTGTCGCTAAACGGCGGCGGCGGCGGCGGCGGCGGCGTTTGCGCGCGGGAGCCATGCCGCGCCGCGTTATTTGGGTCGTGGAGCGCGCGCGTGGCGTGCGCCGACGCACAGTCACGCGCGCGCGTTCACTCACGCGTGCGTCCGCGCGCGCACGCCGCCCACTCGTCGACTCCCGCTCCACTTCGCCGCTGCGGCCGCCGCCGCCGCACGGCGCGAGAGCGCACGTGATGCAATGTTATCTCATTCCGGAGAAGTAAACGCGTCAAAATAAACCCAAGCGTACACCACAACACCACTGCCCTTTAGAGTCTTGTGTACAAGTGTGCTGTAGTTGCGTAAATATGGAGATAATGAACTGTTTTTTGGAGATTAGGCAGAAAGCAACTGGTGTATTAATTAATTTTATAAGATCTATGATCTTGTAGAATGAGATGGAAGTCTAATGATAATTATTACATCGAATTTTTATACAAAACTAATGGAGGCTGGTTATGGGTAAATTTAATACTTTTATTATTGGTATTAATAAATTTTTACCAAAAGGAAAATACGTGTGTGTGTGTGTGTGTGTGTATGTATGTGTGTTTGTGAGAGAGTGTGTGTAGGTGTTAGAAAATATTATATCCTGAATGTCAAATAAGAACGTAAACTACTTTTAAATTGCAATTCATGTTTTCAAGTCAATTACCTTGATAAACCCCGGAAAACAAAAAAAATCAATTAATCAAATCATACGTTTGCAATATTTTATCGGTTACCAAAGCTATGTATATCTGTGCCACGGTCACCCGAAAACTCAGTTGTTTTACAATAGTTTTTTTAATGTTATTAAATAATCATGTGTGGTCAGCAGGGGAGATCTGTAGAGGTACAAGGAAATAACCTAATTTACGCATGTTTGGGATATGTACTTTGCATTTAGCTGTCGTAACACTTGAAAAGCTGTGAAGTTATCTAGTGATATTTATGAAAATCTACAAGTATGTGTGAATATACATTGTCTCTACGTCAAATCTGAAGAACGTGAACCGAAAGCAGGATTCGACTTACTGTTACAATCATCTTATTTTCGAATATAATTGCTATAAATAAAAGCAAATTGTAGCTAAATGAAATGATGGTTGAAAAAATGGCGAAGAGTACTTAAGTGTCATTTTTATGTAAATAATACACGTTTTATTTCAAATTTCTTGAAAAAGAAATGCTTTTTAGTTTTGTTATGAAACGTTCTGAAAAGTGGCCCTTACATTATAGGTATGAACTCGTTTAGAGCAACCGCCAGTTCGAGTTTGAAAAGACACTGGTTAAAGCCTTGTACGAAGGCCCTTTTCCTTTTTTGGCACACGGTCCCCATGCCTGCCAAATATTTGCAACTCGTGGCCTCTCAAGGGTCCGAGTTCCAAAGCCATCGTCCCATTCCGGCCTCGAGGCCCCCGTGCTCGTGCTTTCCCCGTGCGCGGCGTGCGGCCGCGTGGGCGCGCGTGACGAAGCACGGGCGTAGGCGGCGTCGACTGTCACTGACAGCTGACGTCACGGGACCTTGACTGACACGAGGTCACATCCTCCCCTCCCCGCCCCGCCCGCGCTTCGCCGTTGGCGTAGGGCCTAGCCCTGGCGGCGCCATTAGGCAAGTGGGGCCAGGGTTAGTTTGCTCATGGGCTGCCCGCCTGCAGAACGTAACCATCTGAATTAAGTAGTCTTTCTCTAGAAGTATTGAACCACATTACTGGTTCGTGCGTCCCGTTTCCAAAGTTATGTGATGGCTGACCCCGCCGTCCTTTCAATTTGTTAATATTTCGGTCAATCTGTCGTGTCCTTAAGTATGTAAATGTTAATTACGAAAAATCCGATATCTTAGTTTTAAATAATATCATGAAAACGTTGTCAAAATGTTTGCAAACCAGCCTTCGATACGCCTTCCAAACATTCGAGAAGAACCTTCAAACTATCCCGTAATAATGTACGTCTAATATTAACACGATTCACGTAAGTTAAGAGCTTGTGATCTCGTAGTCCTAGGCAGCAATTTGTAAAAATATAAAGAATTACCTCATAGGATATGAACCTCGGCCTTCTAATTTGTCTCTGTAAATAGTATTACATTTTGACAACAAATCACACTGATTTAGAAAAAAATTGTTATAGCTTCCTTATAGTTGCTGTTGATATGATACATTTTGCCTTATGCCGTAACTCAGTTTCATTCTGAAGAGACATAGGTTTGCCACCTTTTGAGGAATGAAATAGAATAAGCAATAATATAGTAATAACAGAAAATGTAAATGCCAATTTATATTCGATTAAGAGAGAATAGCATCATGTAGTAAACCGAAGATAACTGTTTTCAGTTGTAATAATTCGAAGAAATATCTCTTTCTATTCATTTCATATATTCATTTCGTTTCATTTTTAGCCTGAAATTGATTTTTTGTAGTAACTGAAACGATATTTCATTTATATTTAATAGCCGGAATATCAGGTAACAGAAGGCCGCATTTCGCTAACATTGAATATTGACAGTCAGGATTAGGATCCAGCTCAACTAGCTACATAAAACTACGGTGATGCAGAGTGTAAAGTACGTTGCATGTAAATCATTTTAGTGTGTGATGAGAGATGGCTAATTTAAGCTCGAATTAAAATTTTTGTGAAAAAAAATTTGTGCTGAAAAAATAACAACTTCTGGTTCTCCGTCGTGAAACTTTAAAAATATTTTCACTCACCAGAACAGCAGTATTGCACAAGCAGACAGGAACTTACTATATAACCAAACTCGATTCTCACCTAAAAACAAAGAAAAAAGTATTATATGTTTATTCTACAATTTTCTAAAAAATAAGTAATATTCTAGCATTAATATGTTCATGATGCGTATGCTATGAACACGGGGAAATGATTTGAATAATACTTTATTGGATGTTATCGTTTACAAATCGGCATACTATATTCGAACTCTGAAGTACCATTATTATCCGAAATATGTAATTCATGATTATCTGAGAGACAAGTAGAAATCAAAAACTATAGCCAAGGTACTCCCAAATCCATCAATAATATAAAAAAACACACCTCTGTTGAAATATTGTAGGTAGTTAAGCGAGTTACACTTCTGCCAGACCAATGTATAAATGATACACGGGGTAAAATAACGACCTCTTAGTTTAAGCGAATGAACGATCCTGGTTATCCGGCCCAGTGACTTTCCCATTTATCAGGTTTGTATGTTACGGATTTAAGGACGTAGACGTGACTAACGTCTTTTTGGGCAGGGAGGGTATTTAAATGTTCGCATTTCGACAGCGGGCTGAGAAAGTTACACATAACGGTCCAAACAACGTCCAAATTCCAGCATCCCGTGATACATTAAGAGCCCTTCTTGTGACGACGATCGGTCGGGAAGTGGGGTCACGTTCTTCCAGTACTAGCGGATCCACTGAGGGGGAGGTAGATCCTCTAAAATGTCGTTAAAATGGAATTATAAAAATCATATAACAAGAATGAAAATAAAGAAGCGCTATCACGAAATAAATTAACATATAAACGTATTAGAAAATTTCTGTTACTGACAAAATAACCTTCAGAAATGTAACATTGTTTTATAAAAGTTCGAATGGTCTCGATTCGGCTAAATTGGCAAAGGCAGTTTCGAGTCTGACTCTTAATATAGGGTTTGAATCATCAGTCGATCTTTGTGGAATTTGTGATAAACAAAGCAGAATTGCGCGTAGTGTTCTAGGGGTTTTCCCGCTTCCCTTGCCTAATTTTCCCGCGTTACCTTCCACGATTGTTCCGTCGTTATTTAAATCACATTGTTACCAATAACCCATCCAACAATCGTTTCATCTCATTGGTATTGAGGTTGGTTTCAACACTGTGGTCTGTCCGGTGTCATTGACCGAGGTATTCTAGGATTCGATTCCCGATGGCCCATTGGCGAACTTTTGATACTAGTTACAACTTTGGTCGAATTCTACTACTATCTGGGGAAAAATTCTCATTGTTGCTCTGATTGATAATATTTTACAGTATCTCCGATAAATTCACGGCGAATGGAATTGATACAATATCGAAACAAATAACCCACAATGTTTTCCTCATCCTTTCCTCTAATTTTCCCCTACACTCACATAAATACTCTTTAATTAAGAGCATTACCACACATGTCGGGTGTTTAGAGCTCGCCCTCACTGGAAGGGGAAGATCAACTAATGAGAGAGATACCAGGAGAGGGAAAGCAACACTATGTCTAAGTCGACGCAAGAATTTACAAACCAGCCGTACAGGCACACCATTATTTCCCGAGATATAACATGTATTATTCTTGAATAACATCTATGTCCTCAATATTTGACGCGTTGACAATCATAATTACCAACCCCATCAGAGGTATGGTTGAACATTCTAAGGAATGGGGAATTCTAAGGAAACATTCTAGGATCATAATAAAGTTCTGCGAGTATACACAGCCGGTGAGAGCCCTGCCTTTAAGGCGGCTCCACACATTCGGCATTCGCCGAGTAGCGAGCTACTGCTCACCCAGTCCCGAACAGCTGATGTGTTCGGCGAATGTTCGAATCCTTTGATGTGTCTTAAAGACCTACACGCGGTGGGTAGGGCGAATACCGAATGTTAGGCGCTCGGCGAATCGCAAGCAACCCGTCCACACTATTCGCCGAATACCGTATGCGCGGAGCCGCCTTTAGGCCTATTGCCCACGCCGCCGCAGAAGCGCGCGAACGTCAATCATCAGGGCTCTTCGCCGACGACGGACAAAGGGACCGAAGCAGGTACCTGCGAAGAGCCCTGATGATTGACGTTCGCGCGCTTCTGCGGCGGCGTGGGCAATAGGCCTTAGGAGAGGGCCGGTCGCGACTTTCGGCGAGAGGGCCCGCCCTCCACGTGGGGGACTTCCGGCGCGTCCCGCGGGCGCCTTCGTAGCGGTTTGGCACAGATTCCTGGCCCCCATTCAGGGGCTCTGACAGGCGTCAGCGCGGGCCCCCGAAAGCGCCCGCGGCCCGGCCCGGCCCCGTCTCGTCGCGTCTCGACTCGACTCGTCTCCACGCCTTGCCTTGCCGGGTGACAGCGCCCGCTCAAAGAGCACGCGAGGCAGCGCACAAAGCCAGCGAACAGGTGGAGCGCGCGCGGTCCTGGTAGAGGCCGCCCCGCGTAAGCTGGGTGTAGGACGAACGTTGTGCGCTTCACGGGACTTCGGATCCCGTTCGTTCCGTTTGTGCTTGCGTCTTGGGGGCTTCTAAATTTGCACAAAGGGTACTAAAATACCAGCCTTTTTGTAGTTTAAAATTTCTTCTTCCTGGTGTTATTATTATTATTCTTTAATCGTGCACAGTTCACTTGCACATTAACAGAAGTTGCATAACACATTGCAGCACAGCATGACTATCAAATTTTTAATATGCGTTATAAATGAAACCTATATCAATAAACAAAATTAATATTTATCACAGATATCACGACAAGCAAATGCCTATTTATGTATACAATGCAGAAAGATATATTTACGTTGATGATTGTAGACCCTAAAATCCTTCAGAAAGTTCCAGAAAGTTCGTGAGAAATGAGCATGTACTTAGTAAAACAGATTTCTGGAGACTGATGGCGATACGTTTTTTAAACCTGAATGTTTTTAACGAGAACTTTAAAGTTTCCGAAAACGTACCCGTTGCTGAAAGAATGATATGACTGTTAATATTATTATTATTATAGCATAGTGTTGCGTTTCGCAACATTTTAAACAATTTTAAAAGTTCTTTTGTATATTTATTAATTTTAGGTTTGTAAATTAGATTAGAAGAATGTGCTGGGAGACTAAGTCGCATCGAGTGATACCTCGCTTGCCTCAAACGGTGGACCGGATAGGGTGTAATCGTGAGTAACAAAAGAGCGGCTATCCAACTGCTAAGTAACATCATCTAGATGATAAAATAGAAAAGTAATTGAATGATTATTATTTTCATATTTCTTAAATCAGAAGTAGTAAAGTGTTTTTTCCCTTATTTTTCTTGTTCTAAATGTTTTGCATTGCAAGGTGTTTCATTACAGCTGTTACTAGTTATTACATATTGTATGCAATTTTATATTTTGTTTGGACCATACATTATTTTTTGTTCCTAGCGAATTCGGATAATGTAAAAGTTTTATTAATTTTAGACAGAATTGAAAGTCGGGTAAAGGGGGAGTAATGAGATGTAAAACAATAAGTAGATTGATGAAGATGTAAATGAGTAAACAAAACTTTGTGGCCAGTGGTACAACGAGACCGATGGTGAAGAATAACCTAGTCATCTTCGAAAGTTTGTGAGAAATATGTCACCTTCATTAATTTTCTTTGGCTTGATGGAATCGAATATGTTGTTTCTTCTAAGGATCAGGCAAGGAAGTTTAAAAGGATGCCGCAAGACACACAGTACGTGCTGTTGTAGCACAACTAGTGCTAGTAATAAAATACTAATTTATCAAATATATCACTAGGGGGTTTACTGATCAGTTTACTTATAAAAATAATTGTCATGTAATTTGCAATATTGAATGATAAGTGTTCAATAAAGAGTACGTGCTGGACATCATGATGTAATGCCATTTTAAGTAAAAACGCATGGCAAAACTGCAAATGATAAATCGTCACATTCAAGTAATAACTCTTTTCTCGTGACAAAACTTTCCAAACCTACAAATCATAAAAAATAAGGACCTTCTTGAACGTCGAAATTGACCTTTTTAAAGTGACGCAGTCAATTGCAAACTCTCTAAAATTCGTATCATACTCATCTGTAATTTTCAAAAAGGTGACGGTAATATCTGCATTTTAATTCATAAACTAACATAAATTACGTGAATTTTTGAGAAATGTTCTAAGTGCTTACTACTTAATGAGCCGTGAATATTACTTTGTAAATGAGATTATCTTTATCTTTCCTCATGACAATAGAAGGCGCTTGAGAACCGTCACACAGTTAGTAGAAATATCCTACAATTGTCAAGCTGTCAACACCGGCTTCTGAATACAGAGGATGTCTTCACTTCAAACCATTAAAAGGTGAAGTACCGACCATATAAAAACGTACACGCTCAAATCGTGCAACAATCGATGGTCGAGCGTCAGTGAAATTTGACTCGGGTACCCGGTTGCCCTCTCTCCGCACCGCCTTGTCGGAGTGTATATCGCCTTTGACGTCTCGCTAATGGCTGCACAGGGCGGGAAAACATTTCCTCTCCTTTCATCTCCCGGCCGGGCATGAATAATGGGGAGGCGGGGAGCCTACTTTCCATGGACTCTCCGCGGGCGGGCCGGCAGCCGGGTGCATGGACCCCCGACGCTGTTGTGTGCTCCCGAGCGCTTTCAAGTTCGCTCGTCAGCCCGCCCCGCCCCTCCCCGCCCCTCCTCGCCCCTCCCCCCCCTCCCCGCCCCATCCTATCCCGCCGTTGCTCGCCCAATCTCGGTCTCTCCGCTTCACCCGCCTGGGTTGGACATCTGCGTTCTGCCGTCCTGCGCTGCTCGTCCCGCTCTGCCCATGCCTCCCTACCCGCAGCGCTCTACCCACCCCGCTCTGCCAGTCCCACTCTGATCACCCCTCTTCGTTAGCACCGATCCGCCCGCTTCTCTCTACCACGCTCCGCCCGCTCGTCTTCCCGCGTCCCTGCTCGCTCGTCACATCCTCTCTGCTTCGCCCCGCTTCAGGCCCCCTGCCTCCACTTCACCTCCCCCTCCCCACTCGCTCCGGCTACCTCGCCCTTTCTAGACCTCCTCCGACCTGTCCTGCCCTCCTTCCTGCCCCGCCCTCGTCCGTGTACCGCTCTCCTCGTATCTGCTCCGCCCTCGTCCTCCGTGCCCCGCCCTCGTCGTCCCTAGCCCGCCATCATCGTCCGTGGTCAGTCCTCCTCGACTCTGTTCCGCCCTCGTCGTCCCTTCCTCACTCTCCTGCTCCCTGCTCTGCCTTCATCCTCCCTGCCCCGCCCTCCCCTCCCCCCCGCCATACACCACTCCGCCCCGCTCAGTCCCTCCTCGTCCACCCTGTTCACTCCCACCCCACCCCTCCTCGACCTCCCCGTCTGACCCACCACGGTCCACCCCGTTCCTCCCCGTTCTTCTCCGCTCCTTCCCGCCCGCGGGCGCATTGTTCGTCGCCCGCCGCCCACGCCGCGGGCGCGTCCGTGCACGTGGTGCCCGCCGCGCTCCCAGGGCCCGCCTGCTACTGGCATTCTGCATTCTTTTCGGAATGTCGACGGCTGTCGTGTTCACATGGAATTCATACGTGTTGTCGAGAAGGTGAGAGTGTGCAAGTGAGAGTGCGCAGGTGAGAGACTGACGTGTTTGTGAGGGTGCCGCACGGGCGAAATCTAGGTGTTGGGTCTGCAGACAATGGTAGTATTTATTGTACAGGGGTCTTCTTCATGAATAAACTATGAAATCTTTTGATGTTTACTCATGAGTTGAATTTTCTGTTTCTGCTTCATTTTTTTCACCTGAGCAGTTCTTCCAAATCATATGCGGCTCATAAACTTAAGATAAGTGCAACGTTTAAAAAACGTTAATAATCATTAATGTATCTTGCATTCTATTCTGATGTATCATCGATGTTAATTTTCATAATTGAACCTATGTTTCTGGCTTTGTGTGTTAGAGTCAAAAAGGTTTCCCAGCAATACAGTTCTGGTCTCAAACACACCTCACAGCTTCCATTTGTTCATGTTCCAAAGGTACTTGACCTATTGTGACGATTTCCGTGAAAGAACGTGATTACTTCCGTATTCTGTGAATCGTACGAAATTACAATTGAAGTATTAGTAGAAGCGTGTTTACCCGACCTATACCACGAGATTGGGTTTCTGTGGAATCTGCTTTATTTATTTCTTGCATCGGCGGTTTCAGTGATGTCGTTTTTTTCCAATTCTCTATTACTAACAAGCTCTATTTTCAAACAACCCGCTCGAAAACGTTCTCACGTATTGGCAGGGGTACTCGGTTCCCAGTCTTTGTCCTGGCCTTGGTGATTTCCGCTGTGCTGCAGCATTGTCCCCGGTGGCCGTCTGCGCATTTGAGGCGGCGCACAGTGATCCAGAGTGCGAATTGATGGGGAGGATGCCGAGATTATCCCCCAAAAGAGTCTCATGGCGTGGAACAGTTATTAAAGACATTAGGTCGAACAAAGACTTGGTTGAAGTTTGTATATCCAGGCTATAGCCGACGTTTTTAATAAAATACTTATTTGTGATATTCACAGCAACGTTCAGTACTATTTTTTAAAATTTAATGTATTTTAGATTGCTGTACAACTGCATAATCAATGACATTTGTAATACCAACTATTAAAACAATATAAATTAGAAATCCCTGTATATAGAAATTGAATTCTCTTACGCCATATTTACGGCTCATTTCTTTCGATTGTTCTTACGTACGTCTACATAAGGGTACAGTATTACAAAATAGTGTTTAGGTGTTTTCAGGGATACAATTCATTAATATGAGGTGCTCATTTGTCATTTTTACACCCTGATAAATGAAGGAAATTGGAAAAATAATTCTAATGAACAGTCTTTGGATTCATTCTGCTTGCGTCGATAAGCTAAAATGTTCTTCCATTCTCTCAGGTTTTCAGCTCGTACCCCTCTCTGGAGTTTTAAATGTCTTCCTGCGTAGAAAATTGATAATTCGCTCCCTGCAAGCGTCACATCGGGCAATTCGCACCCATAGTTTAAACAAATAATTTTCTACTGAGGCAAATAACTTCTAGACATTGCAAATATCTATGTATCTAAAATGATAAATATTTTATCTATCTATTTGCTTATTTTTGATGATTTAAATGCGCATATGTGGCTCCAGGCATTCAGCATTCAACGTGTAGCGAGCGACTCCCGAGTAGGCGAAATGCTCTGCAAATGTTCGCTTCCTTAAATGTGTTCACATGACCGACTCTATGCGAGTAGGGCGAGCCCCCACTGTTTGGCGCTCAACAAATAGCAAGCAACTTACCCACACTACTCGGCATTCGGGGAGCTGTCGCTCGCTGTTCACCGAATGCCGAATGTGTGGCGCCGCCTTTAGAGACCATTCAAACCACTGTGAGGACTGGCGTGGCGCAGCTCAGCGTTGCAGCAGCCGTGTGCACCGACGAGCCACGCCACGCCGCACCACGCCGCGCCGCGCCGCCGGTTCGTTAGCCCATGAAATCGCCCTCCGCCGGCGCCGCAGCCGCAAAAACTCTCTCAGGCCACGGCCGTCGACATTCCCCGCTCGTAAAGATAGAGCTGGGTCGAGACGTTCCTGCTGAAAGCAGGGCTGCGCGCGCCCTTGCCGTGGACCAGACCCCGGCATTCCCGATTGTTTTTGTCAGCGTCTTTGTCCCAGGTTCCTAGCCGTTATTGTTCTACACTCTCATTTAATTGATAACTTTCCAAGAGGCAAAAAACCCTGAGACGGTGCTATTAACATTAAATCACGTTCTTGTTTATGTAATTGAAATTGCTCGTAATTTCAATTTAAGAACACGACAGAGAACAAATTAAACACATTTTGGTTTATTAGGTAGGCTTAATACAACTAAAAAGCTTGAAGGTACGTGTTCGATATATGTTTGTGGGGGTTGATGTGATTTTTACAAGATACTTTACATAGTGCACGAAAAACCTCACATGCAAAGATAAAATTTTAATGTTATCAATTCTATAACATTTCCTGAGTATGGTAATAAATAATTATATGTAATTTTTGTCAGTGGTAAATCATGAGGTTGTTAGAAGGTGTTAAAAATGTATCGAAATATTTCTTGGTATCAAAATAAAAACTATAGTGCAAAAATTCATGATTTATTTTAATAAATATTCCTGCTCGTCTGGACTATTGTAAAAAAGATATCGTTCTTCGAGAAGAAGCATTAATATTTCACATGGGCGCCTCAGCCGCCACAAGTTAACAAGCAGAAACCAGAGACGGCAGCGTCTTCTCATAACAAGGCCTCGTGCCTCTCGTCAGTCTGTTCGGCGCAAACCGGTTTCCCGGAAGGCTCCGAGCACATCTCTGGGGAAATACCTGGCGAGCAGTGGCGCTCGGGCGTGGGTGAGGGATCCCGCTCTCCCTCAGGATCCCCGGGCGGTATCTCCGAGGGCACATCGAAGAATGGAGGGCCGTAAACGCAGTTTCACAGGTACGCAGGCGGTCGGGCGGTCGCCAAAAAGAATCCCCGCCGTTCGGGTCCAGTGGCCCCCGTGGAAGGAGGTCACGCAGGTAGCGGAGGAGGTGCGGGGGAGGGGGAGGGGTGGGCCAGCCGGATCGGCCGACAGGTGACCACCTGCCCGGCGCCCGCCAACCGCCGCTGCGCACTTGTCGCCTCATCCGGGGACTCTCGCCCAGCGTTCTCTGCCGTGGTCGGCGTAAGAGGAGCCGGAAAAGATGCTTCCAGATGCAATCAGCTGTCATGTTCTTGACGTCATTTCATTCAGAACTAGACTTATATTTTCCCATATGCCTCTCATATAGCTCTCTTCTATTCAAATTTATTAACTTCACAAAGTAAGTGGACGAAGGAAAAGTCACGGGATTTTCTTTGTGGTCTAAGCTTATATTATTGATGAAACAGTACTGTAGAATTACAACGACAAACACGACTAATTATGACATCATCGGTATCAATGGATTTGAGTAGAAGTTTGTATTTGGTATGTAGTTTATGATGGTTTTACTTTATTTTTTAGAAGGAAATCAATAATATTTGAATATTTATTCGATTGTAATGTCGCTGTTTTGTTCTTGGAAAATATTGAAGTAATGAAGGTTACTTCCCGCTATTTGATTTTATATTCCACCTCTTTAAAATACGTATTTTTGCTATAATATATTGTAATAAATATTATTAAATATTTTGTTGTGTGAATTTAAATACAATTCTTTAAGCAATAAATAACACGGTTTTTCAATTAATACCATAATTTTAGTAGACTCATTAACATAATTCATATAAACATAATAATATCATACTCTTCAATTAAAGCTACTTTTTATAGTTGATTCCAAATGTACTGGATTGTTCTCAAAATACTACTAGTAGAACATTCAAATCATTATAAGCGTCATTCCAAACAATGTCTTGTTTACAACTTTACAATGCTATAAGTTTATTTTGAAACTAGTGCTATTCACTTGTGAATGGAAAACAGGGGATATGCTAGAGAGCAACGAGAAAGCTAACTTTCCGTTTTCTTGTTTATTTTCCAATTCGTGTGATGTCAATGCAAACAGTTTTTAATCATCATGCGTATTTTCAAAGGAGGATTACAATTATTTACATTAACTTATCATTTATATTTGGAAGTATTTATTTGTCCTCTGGGCTTCTTACGTAAATATGCTAACTTTTAGTATACCTCGCAAGTACTGTCCTCATTCGGATTTCTAAAGTTCCTGTTAAAGTTAATGTGTTTATGACGCCGTGGAGTAATGTTTAGTGTTACAAGGGTTTGGACAATCGAAAACAACACTAAAATATTGTTCAGTTAACAGAGCTTTTGAAACATGTATGGCGGTTGTCCTTGAATGTGGACACTTTCTACACAAAACCACTTGCCGAAAACAATGTAATAAAATGTCTTCACTTTTATGATATGATTATTTTAAGTATGCTAAACGCTCGGTTGGATGTATTCTGTTTTGAAATATTGTCACGCCCATGTTTCAACTGCTGATCTACTGTGGTTATAATTTACATCGTATGGAATTGACACAATATATGACAGGAAAATCTCATCTTGGTAGCTCTAGAGAAAACACTAGAAAAAACCTATATACATCAGAGTGACTTCTAAGAATATCATTACTTAGATTTTCTTTTACACTTAATTTTACCTTGTCAGACATCGTGGCTGAGTTGGAGAGGCGCTCACATTGGAACACAGGATGCAAACCATTAAAAGCATGAAAAGCCGTCTGGAATATAAGCGTGGGCGGAGACTACGGCAGCGACCATAGGCGTTTCTTTCGACGCAACTGCGCATGTGCAAGCGCGAGATGCCCGTGGACAACAATGGGCCGGGCGAGCGTGTGGGCCGACTGCCCGGGGCGCTACAATTGGCAGCCGCCCGGGCCAATTAGAGGCAACGCCATCCTCGTCGCGTCCGCCGCCGCCGCCGCCGCCAGCACCTCGGCGGGCCGAGTTCCTTGCCCTCTGCCGCCGCCGCCGCCGCCGAGTGCAGAGGCCGTGGGGCGTGACGCGCCGTTGCTGCATGCCTCCGACGACGGCCGGGGGCCCCCGCCTTCACTACGTGCAGCTGTGATACTCATAGCCGAGCAGTACTCGGAACGTCATGATCATTCGAGAGCTGGACTCACGTTGTGGGAATCAATAATGCTCGTAAATTAATTCCGCACGGGTGGATTATAACTCATAAATTAAGATGAGCCGATCCCAGGCGGATCTAGGCATTCTGTTTCGGAGTATGAGGTGTATGAATTTGTCATATCAATCCGATTCGAAGTTTTCCGCAAGTATTTATGTACAATTATCTACGAGTGCAGTTTTCTACGATTAATTTACCAGTATATATTCCATTTGTTCTTGCAATATAATACCGATTTTATCTGTTTTTTGAGAAGCGCTTGCTCCTTCCCCTCAGTTTACGAAATTCTTCTGTCCTCAGTCCAGAGCTGAATTCACGTGACGGTTTTTACTAGTGCCTGAACATTGATACCTTGCATATTAACGTTCTTACCAAATAGATTTCATGTAACATTTGTGAAGGAAACTCAGGTTTGTCTATATTTTTACGATTATGAGATTTGTAATAGTTTTATGAGTCAATATTAATAAACTTCATCACGATTACCGTTCGTGTTTGACGAACATCATTCATTTAATGACGAACATCATTAAATATCAGCCCATAAAATTGATGTAATTAAAAACAATATGTAGAGGGAGAAAAACAGTAGAGCGGACCAGGGTTTGGGCAAGAAGAGGGATAAAAAGAAGAATGAATTAAAACGAGTGTGAAGAATGTGTCTGCAAGAAATCTGTAAGTTGTTGATCATGGAACCAGTATTAAGCAGTTTGGAAGACAGCATGCGATAAACGATTGAAAACTATCATTAAAAACATTTAAGTTTTAACATTGTAAAGTATTTAACAAAACTCATCGATTATCTGAAGAACGAGCGGATATTTTGACGTCGTGATGGGATGACCCGACTCGCTTCGTGGTCACGAAAATTGTTTCAGATAAAGAGAAGGAAAATGACAAACAACGGTATTTTTAACTCTTATCATAACAGCTAGTAGGAGAAAACAGAAAGAGAAAATCATAGGGAAGATGTCGTAAATTCCAGTAACTAGGAAATATTATGAGATGCCTTTTCTTTGTAATGATGACTTCTCTCATTATAACGAGGCAACATTTTTGACTCGTTTAAACTGAAACGATTTTATTGCAATTAAATGTAAAAAGCTGATAAAATTGAAAGTTTTGTTAAATTGAAATGTACAATTTTGCAATTAACCTCCACAAATGTTTCTCATTAGACTTAAAGTTGCATACACTAACTATTATTATGTTTAAGGACTGAATAAATAACTGGAAATTCAAAGAGTTTTTGTCATAAAAATACTGATGCAGGAAAACTGAATGATTAATCATCGGGACTGGAATCTTCTATGGATTTGTAATCGTTTGATTTTACTGAGGGTAGGTATTATAAAATGATACTTTCTATATAAGCGTAAAATCACATTTATCTCGGAAGGTATATAGCTCAATATTCAGGAAAATGGTAGTGTTGTCAACAATTTTTTATTATACTCTTGAAACGTCTACCGTTAACAACACACTGTTCTTGTTTATTAATTTTTTGTATTTTTGTCGCATTATAACAGACATTTGGTATCTATAATTTATTTTATTGGCTAGTATTATGGGGAATTATTAGTACTTCGTCCATCCGATATTCTTTAAATTTCGCACAGATCACACTCATGCATTTGCTATTTGCAATAAAGTGTAACAAGGAAACAAATTTTATGGCCTAATCCTGCTTAAAATATTAAAATGCTGGATCAACCTGATAATCTAACAATGGCATGTTCTCATTCTTTTCTCCAGAACAAATAACACGATATCTTAGAGAGGAGCGTCTTTTCCTAAGCGAAATCAGCCTAGCAGATCCATCTGCTGTTTGAAGTTTCCACTGGGAATTTTTAACGAACCCTGTCACACATAATTATCTCTCCTGCTAAACTTCTCTCATCTCCGGTGTAAATTCCTTATTGAGAAGAGATAACGTATAATCGCAAATCTCTTTGGCCATGTGAACACTCAAACGCACAGGTAATCTAAGAAGTCGAACGTACACCGCCAAAGGAGCGTACACCAAGTCAATGGCTTACGACATGGGGTATTACCTTAATTAAAACAAATTAGAGATTGGTCTTATTCTGACTTTCAAAATAATTCTACTGAACAAGAATTTAGAATTGAATTTTAATGTTCTTTTATCGTTTGCTTCATTGTAACATCTACTACTATATCTACTATTTCTCGTTACAGTTGAACTGCGAAATTATTAGTAATCTCTTCACCCTATCGTCTTCTACTAACATTTCACCCCCTGATATTTGGTACTTACGATTAACTGTTATGAGGAAGATATTTCTAACGCCTTATACTGCTTCTGTGGACTATTAAGGTTATAGTAAACTGACACCAACATTTGGTCGTTCTTCCTTCCGGACTAGATATTACCAAGTATCTCAGAGAGGGAGTTTTCTCCTCAGCGAAAACTGGCTTGTCTCTACTACCTTCTGCTCCCACACAATACTTTTTAACGAACACAGTAATTCAGAATTATCATTCCCACCCAGCTTCTCAATCAGGCATTTCGCGCGGGAAGCAGCGGGAACCGCGAATCCGAGAAGGCAAAAATCCCGTTGGTCATATGGAGAGACTTCAACGCGCGGATGAACGACGAACCCCGAGGGACCCTCGGGAGCGTCGACCTGCGCGTGATTAGTGCGCGAGCGTCCTGGAGCCGCGTTAATTTGAATCAAGACAACGGGTGCAGCGGTTATTAGCGTGTTTACCTGCCCCTCTCCACGCCACGCGCTTCCGGTTCTGCCTCGCGCGCACGCCGCGCAGCGCCACCGGCGCCCGCGCGACCGCTCGTTCTCACTTTTTAGGGAGTTATTACAGATTACATGGGATGAAAGTGATCGAATTAATGATGTTACCAATATCTATTACGCTCGTCGTCAGTTTTTAGGAAGTTATTACAGATAGTATGGGATGAAATATATCGAATTAATGGTGTTGCTAATATTCACTATCTATTATAAGATCGCTTGCTCAATAGTATAACTAAATATTTCATTGTCTATTTTTTTCGTTAAGGGTTAATGTATTCAATTATATCTTCACTTTTCGTATTTAAAAAAGATAATTTAATGTAAATACAGATGTCCCTGTTTCTTCAGTGTTATTAGATGATACGTAGTACATACGCTTTGATAATTTTTTAATGATTTAGATCCTATTTTAGTAAGAGTTTCATTTTTCTCTTGGTTTTGTATGTGACTTACATATAATTAAGAATTAATATTAAACTACAAATTTAAGTTAACTGCGTTAGATATTAATATTTCAAATTTTTCGTAGACAAACAAATATGGAGAGATCAATTCATGATTAATGATTAATTAATTAATGCTTTTTTACGTTAACGTGGAAGTAAAAATAATTGATAAACATTAGAATACAATGGCGAAGTATTTTTTCCAGTAACTGTCTTTCTCATGAATTCGGCAACGTATCCATGAACTTTTTCTAAATATAAAACTTGAATTCGCTAGGTATTATCGTTTTGTTCGATTACTACTATTCTTATTTTAGCGCTTTATCATTTAAAAGCCAATGTCTAGAACGATGGCCTCAACGCAATCGGGTAGCTTTCTGGGAAGGAATCCGTGTTCTTTTGCCGTTGTTGGCCGCGTCCATTTACCTGAAGATGAGAGCGTGGATAATGCCACCCCCCGCAGAGGAGAGTAATGTTGTCCTTGGCGCTGCTCCGGCAGACGGAAGCGACCGCATGGCGGAATGCGACGTTGGAAACGCGTCAGAGTAAGGGAGAAAGAATCTCAAGAAAATAAGCCAAAGTGTGGACAAAAATAGCGCGAAACCCTGTGTGTAACCCGGAGAAGGTAATGAGAAAGACAAAAGTATTTGGCATGGGTTGACAATGTGAAATTGCCAGAATCATAGAATGAAGATGAAATAGAGGGAAAGCATAAGGCCAGCGTGGTTGAAAGAAACGAACCGAAACGAAAAGAGAATATAATTGTGGTTGTAAAGTATGAACTGAAAGGGGAGTAGATAATCAGTGAAGGTAAGACTGATGTTAAAGTATTATTAGGAAAGAAAACGAATTCTGCTAATTGTTCCGTGAAAAATCATCAGTAGAATCGGGCATTTCACGGAGAAGCGGCTGCCTATTAGAACTTGGTTTCAAGAAAATGGAAAAAAAATATTTTCTCTTATTAGAGACACATGAAAATCAACATTCTCCATCAGCAAGCACATGAATAGCACAATCGCATACAAAAATCGCAAGAAATTTATGTTGAATTATTCAACAACAGAATAACGCTTGGTTTCGAGAAACTCGGGAGCTATAAAATATATATTTTCACTTATTTTAATCTGCAATGGTCGACCTACGTAGGCTACTACTTCAAACAACTCATCTAGTATACCGTGATAATGGCATGTAACACAATGACAAACCATCAACCATATCATTGACATTATAATTCATTAACTCAAGACTGCTTTGGGACATGAAGCCCCTAACTGGTCAAAACGTTTATGAGAATGATATGTAATAGTAATAAATATCTACTCCTCTATGAATAGTTGGTTTGCCAATATTACCTCATAACCATTCGTCATTCTGAAGTCTTTAGAGAGTGAACCTGGACAACCCAACAGACTCCAGAGTGAGTTGTAAGATGTTCTAAATAATAAAATCATCCCCAAAAATGTCTCAAGATGGATGGATTTAGCAAACGAAAGAGCAATGCTGTCAAAGTAATTTGGTGTATCTATAAACCCTCTCACTGTATTAACAATACACTTTAATTCTCTAAGCAATAATGTAAATCTTCCATGTGAGCAGCAAGACTACTCTGCTGGACACAGCGCACATACTGCTTATAGTCTGATATTATTAGGTCCGTGGAAAGGATCGGAGGCTAGAGAAATACGTAAATCAAAAGCAGGTTGCAGTAGCAAAAGTACGCTGAGTTAAACAAGTTTATGGAAATGTTATTGACATGTTAAATATTCGCCAATATATGTACAGTATACAGTACGAGGCAGAGAACTACAGCAGACATTTCTGATATCCACCATAACTTCATTGTTAATATTCAGTGTTCATAATTATGTGATGCATTACAAAATCATAATTCCTGAACATTTCTTTTAATGGCACAAGTATTTCAAAATATTGCAGGACTTTGTGTTGTCTCATTACTAATCTTTGCATATTAAAACACTCAATATTTGAACTCAAAAAGCTCTCTATATTAGTTTCGTTAAGTATTTCGTACAACCTTACGAAACCTCGTCTGCTTTTGGGGTATAATTTGCAACTCATACTACAAGACAGCCAAGACCAACTTCATTTCAACAACACATACTTTGTCTGGAACCCGGCGAAATATTAAATGCCAGCATATTAGCGTTTATTCAATTAATTTCAAGATTTTATTAATATTAAGTATTCATTCTATAAAGCCTGTTAATAAGAGCAAAATGATAACAGATATAGGATCCACTTTTTAAAGCCAAAATCACAAAATGCGATTGTGTATCAGTCTGAAATTTCTTTCTAAACGAAAACCTTTAGTATTTTAAGTGTATAGATGCCTTCCACCACCGAGTTCCCGAGTGACGTGTCGCATGGGCGCAGCCGTGCGGCGTGCAGCGGGTGCGCTCGCGATCATCTTGGGAACGTGCGCCGCCTGCCCGCGCTGATACCCATCGCCGTGGGAGCGCGGCGCCGCCCTCGGCAGGCTCGCCAACCGAGCGCGCGCGAACTCCCTGCTCCACGCCACCGCGCCGCTGGGAGTTTCTCTCGGCGCGAGGGAGATAATTCTCAACGCTTAGCGCGAAAGCACGCCTCCCGATGGTTTCTAGGCGAGCTTTCAAGCGCCATCGCCGAGCTCTCGTAGAAGCTGTAGTATAATGGAATAATTGGTGAGGCGTAGGTGTGAACCAGCCGGCAGCACTGTTTGAAAATGAATGTGATTGAAACGGATCCGCGCCGGGTGCAGATTGACGCGGTGTTCTCGCTGAAGGTCGCGCCGCGGATCTCTCCTTGAACTCATTGTTGCTTGCACCTCTCTAATTTCACAACAACTCGGAGTCTATGAAAGTATAAGACAAGGGTATTGACAGTCATCTGGAACTTAGATTAGTCTGAATTACTATAAACTTCTAATAAAATAGGAAATTCTAGGTTAATGTCTTTATTATTGAATCTTCTCTAATTTCTTGTCACCTCTAGTCTTATCGCAACTGACAAATATTTTCGTATTTATTAATGAAATTATTTGTAAAGATTCAAATGTCAAATAATAAGGAAGAAGAAAGAATAGCTCTAACGAACTGAAGTAACCGATTCAAATGAAGAAAAGGAAATACGCACGCCATTGATATTGAACAATTGGTTCCGATTTGTCCTTCTCTTAAAAAAAATAAGGAATAATAACGTTTTTGTACATATTATTTCATTATACCGTACCTGATATGTTGAACTATTTTTTAAGGAAAGAACTTGATGTGTTTAGTAACCACTAAAAATGTTTCAAATATTTGGATTAGAATGAACAATATTTAAAATTACATGTGAAGTGTATATATATATATATATATATATATATATATATATATATATATATATATATATATACAGGGTGGTCGTTTTAACTTGAGACAAGTGAATATCTCGAGAAATATGCATCCTACGAAAAAAGTGTTCGAAATAAGAAGTTAATATTATCGTGGGGGACATCAGTCAGTGCTAAAAGTAGCCACCCCCCGCCCCCCCTTTGGGGGGGTCGGGGGGGTCACTTTCATATCTTAAATGGGAACCCCCATTTTTTATTGCAGATTTAGATTCCTCATAAAAAAAGAAGTAACTTTTATTTGGGACATTTTTTCCAAATTATTGATAGATGGCGCTGTAATCGCAGCAAATGCCATGAGTTACCGATTCTGTTGGAAGATGTACCACTTGCAATACGACAGAACATGTGGTTTCAACATGATGGTTGTCCGGCACATTACGCCGCAATAGCCCGAGAAGTATTAAATCGCGAATTCAGTGGTCGTTGGATCGGTAGAGGGGGTCCAGTAAATTGGCCTCCTAGATCACCAGATCTTACGTCGCCGGATTTTTTTCTGTGGGGTTACCTTAAAGACAAAGTGTATGCAGAAGTACCTACAACTCGACAAAACATGATAGAACGTATCAGAAATGCTTGCTTAAAAATTACACCGGATATGCTTTCGAGTTGTGTAGCTGCATTTGAAGCTCGAATTAATAAATGTATCGAAATGGAAGGCGGACATTTTGAGCATTTGTTGTGAACTACAAAAGAGGCAAGGGGCTTCCCGAAGTTAAGCACCCCAATGGTGAGAGGCAAGGGGACTCACCTTAAACCAGCACCCCGATGGTGAGAGGCAAGGGGACTCACCTAAAACAAGCACCCCGATGGTGAGAGGCAAGGGGACTCACCTAAAACAAGCACCCCGATGGGAACAGTAACTACTACGTCCACGTCGTTGTTCCTGGGTAACGCTAAAAGTAGTTAAGAGCTTTGAATAACATAACAGGTTATTATTTGTTTGTTTTGCAAAAGCGAAATCTAATAATTTCCAATTTTTCGTATTCCAGTCTATTTTTTGTTATTACAACGCCATCTATCAACAATTCGAGAAAATATCCTTAATAAAAGTTACTTCTTTTTTCATGAGGAATACAAGTCTGCATTAAAAAATGGGGGTTCCCATTTAAGATTCCAAAGTTGCCCGCCGCTCCACCCCCAGGGAGTGGAGGTGGGGGGGTCATGTTTTGAGTCATACGATAAGTTTTTGAAAAATATTAAACACATGTTTTGCAGTTTTTCGATCCAATGTGAATTTCGCAAGATATGAGACCGTTTCCTTCATTTTTCTAGGGAATCGGGATAAATAGTTTTTTCCGATTTTAGCGCCATCTATTAATAATTTGGAAAAAATGTCCCAAATTAAAGTTACTTCTTTTTTTATGAGGAATCTAAATCCGCAATAAAAAATGGGGGTTCCCATTTAAGATATGAAAGTGACCCCCCCGACCCCCCCAAAGGGGGGGCGGGGGGTGGCTACTTTTAGCACTGACTGATGTCCCCCACGATAATATTAACTTTTTATCTCGAACACTTTTTTCGTAGGATGCATATTTCTCGAGATATTCACTTGTCTCAAGTTAAAACGACCACCCTGTATATATATATATATATATATATATATATATATATATATATATATATATATATATATTAGTCCTATGGAATAAATAAACGATATGAGACTCTAATGTATCATTCTTGTATCAAAAATGTTCTTGAAAAGATTGGAGAGAAAGAGACCTAGAGGGCTATGAAGGAAATCGATATTTTCGGCAGCCGAAGCAACCATGCACGCATGCCAAAAACGAACATCAAAATGCTTCGATAGTTACAATAAAAATAACGAATTTCTTAAGTTCTCAGTAAACATGAAAAGAAGTGAGTGAAGGACTTCTTATCCTTAAACTGCAATCGGTATACATGCCTCTAATCACTAATCACTAATTTTCTGTCTTCGGGAGACTGCATTGATTATTTCAAACGGTCCTTCAGAGTGACTAGAAAGAAGACGTCGAACTCACATTAACACACCATGGTTTTAAAAGCAACTGCATTGATAAAAATATTAGTTTAAATTTTTATTTCATTACAAAATTAGATTTAATATCGTCGATCTGATGAAACATCCTATGAAAAATGTTGAAAAAAATGTATTGTAATTTACAGTCTTTCACAAACATACACGTAGGTATAATAAAACTATCAAAAAAGGATTTCATTAAAGTTTTTTTCAGAATTATCCTGAAAGAATCCGGAGAATTGTACCAATCGCTTTGTTTTGTTGAGAGGAATTGAATGAAGTACTGTTCCCTTTTGTAGGTGCCGTAAGTAACCAAAAGGCATTTTCGTGGCTGAGAAAACAAATCCCCACGCGTTTTAAAAATAAATTTATTAGAATTTTCTTTGGGATCTGCAAAAAGTCAGTTCCCTATCAAGAGACAGAGACATGTCGACACATCATTTGTCTCGATTGGCTGACCTGAAGTGATATAATCACGAGTTATGGACGGACAGACACATAAGCGAACTGACGGACGCGAGATAATCAATTATCGTATATTCGGAAGCCAACTCTGAACAAAACTTACGCTGCACTCTTCAACCTGTATCCTCTAATAAACCTTAATCGGCGCTCCAAACTGACCTGACCCTGCATATTGAGAAAACCGCATTAAGACCCTCACTAACGTATGCGTGTCCAACTTGAGATGGTGCTGCACAAACAAACCTAAAAGGAATTCAAGTGTTTCAAAATAAAATTCTCCGAACGTCGGATAACGCTCCATGATATATATCTAATAAACAGCTCTACAAAGGATTGATTATTAATACTATCACTCAGCACATTTCAACAATAACAAAAACAATTCTTCACCAACCTAAACCTGGTTCCCGGTGCTAGACTCTACAACCTGGGAAAATCCAATAATGGTCCCACTGTAATCAAATCACGCCTTCCTAAAGATCAATCCAGACCTCCAACCATTATAAACGCGTAATCCAAAGCTCACTCCCCCCATTTCCCACTCCCATCACATCACTGCCTTTAGCATAAACTACAAATAAATGGGATTCTCAGAGGGGATTACCTCTCATATATAAAATTGGACTGGGCGATATTGTTAACAGGATTTCGCATACTTCCTTAGGAGTTTGCAGCTATTAGAAAAAGAACGATGTCCCCAAGAACTCGGACTGTTTTCTTCTCGACAATACGTATAGAACTGATTATATTTGTTAACCATTTAGTGCAAACACTAAACCTGACTCTGATCAGACATCTCCTACATTCACGAACCTCCACTACCTGTTGCAAATGGACCTGCAGAGAATTTAGCTGAGAGGGCAAGTGCTTATCTTTGTATACAATTGCAATACTTCATAAATCCATCAAATATCTCCCTTATTATCTGCCACAAACGGTCCTACATGTAAAAAGGTCCAACAGCAGGAAAAAGACGTCATTCTCATGCCTATCATAAACCCCCTCTACGAGTTGTATTCGGAAGTTACTACTATCTATTGCAAATTGATATGCAGAGATACAGTGTGTTTTATGAGAAAAGTACATCCCTTCATACTCCTATTAAATAAATCCTGTATTCGGATATCGGCTCAACCTATCGCAATTTTCCCCTCAAGGGAAAACGTTTTGGTACGGAGAAAACGTCACCCTTAATGTACGAATCATATTTCATATATCTGACGCAAATTGTCTTGCAGAGAAATTGTGCTGGCAGGGGAAAAAGGTCGCTTTTCACATATCTATTACTCTTCCTACACCTATTACCTAGTTCGTAATCTTATACTCGTAAATCAGAACAGTTGCAAATTGTCCTTCAGACAGATTGTGCTGGAAGAGTGAAAATGTTGTCTTCATATACCTATCACACGTCTTGTAATCATTATATGCTTCATACGTCCTATATTCATAAGTGAGCACTATCTGTCGCCAGTGGACGTGCAGAGGGACTGTGCTGGCAGGGGCAGGCGTCGCACTTGGCAGCAGGCCTGCGCGGCGCGTGAGTGGCGTGGCCCGGAGCCGGCGTGGAGCGGAGCGGAGCGGGAGGAGGGGGAGCGGGGCGGGGGCGGGGCCGGGCGAGGCCAGGTATGCGCAACGTCGCGGGGCCTGCGCTGGGGACCGCGCACTCGCGCTCGTCCGCGCCGTACACACACACACACACACACACACACACACACAGGTGTGCTCACGTACGTGCTCCAGGCTCTCCGGGAGACGAGCGACCTTGCGGGTCGGGATTGTTCTGGGGAAGACCAGGAGCTTCGGCGTACCAGCCAAGGTCGTGGCGTTTGCCGCGCGACAAAAGCTACTGCAGCTGCGATTTCAAGATGACATACGAATCAAAAAAAACAAAGCATTGGTTGACCACAAAAAATACATTCTTATTGCACCTGCATTTTGCTCTATTATACTCATTTCATATTCTATTTATATACTCACTTGTACAATCGTTCACACAAATTTTGCTGGGCCAAATTATACGTAAATGACAACATGGGCATTTTTTATTTTACTTTCCAGCTCTTTAATTCAAAGAAACGTATTTTAATATTATAACTTGATACATTTGAAATGTTTTTAAATCAAAGTGTGCATTTACTTTAGGAAAAACATGATTGAAATTAATAAAATCGTTTGATAGATTGAATAATTTTACAATTATTCTCAAAATATGGGCAAACAACATTACTCATAGGAATTTTGTTGAGTACGGAGAAGAGCACAACGATGAAATCGTATGAAAAAAGATTGTCTTCAGATGAGACCATCAAACAGCGCTCGTGACTAAACGACCAAACAGTAACACAATTGCTAATAGATTTCTTCGGCATTGTTTGGTGCAGTTAAATCCTTGATTACCAACATGAATATTGGAAAATATATTCCATCCAGGAACTTTATTTTTTAGCTACGTATTCAAGAAAACATAACATTGACATTACAAATGGTGTGTAGATATAATTCGTGGATTTTAATTTCGTTTTTTTCATTTGAAAATTAATTTAATATATTTACAAACAACTGCTTTTTGTTTTTATGCTTTATACTTCTGTTTATTTTAGTATGTATCAAAGTAAGTAACTTTTTAATTTATGATTTTGTAGCAATAATACAGGATTATGAAATTTGGAAACACAACACAATTAATTAGTTTGTAGTTCAGCATTGATTTTATCCTTTGAATTTAGTGCATTGTGGAGATGTTCTGGAATTATTTCAATAAGATTAGATTTCAATTGGACGCTCCCATTCGTATAGAGATGTCAGCAAGGTGACCTCTGAGTCAGACTACTACGCGAGTGGGAAGAGAAGATGAAAGGTGACCTCACAACTACGTGCACTGCAGCTCAAATACGTTCGTGACATCTTCGCCGTATTTTGACAACACTACTGACGAATACCCGATGAGGTAAGGAATGATAGTTCAAGTTCAAGGCATGAACATGTTTATTTTATTATGCGGGTAGGATTACGTCATATTTTTGTGGTGTATTATCAAATGGCAAACGACATTTTGAATCAGTTAATTCTATTCTAAATTTAACGCATGCATGAAAATTTATGATCTGAACATTCCTAATCTATTGTCTATACTAATAACTAATAAAAGTGCATTTGCTAGAAAACATAACTACAGTGTGGATTTAAATGCGGTTATTATCGTTGCATAGAACATTTCCTAAGAAAATTTCGGATAAGGTGATTGAGTAATTATTATCCCAGAAAATGTAAAGAATGGTAAATAGAGCCAGTTAAAGCATTGTCTCAACTCGCCAGTACTCACTAGTCTCACCTAGCTCTTCTCTCTGTTATGTAGCAATTATACATTTGTTGGCGAATGAATGTTTTCAATTGAAACATTCACTTTTACTTGATATTCTCACTTGATTTTCAGGCATCGATTTTTTAAATGTTTTTTACACTTACAATAGAATGAAAATTGCTTAATAATACAGTATACGTGTCAAATGCACGGCAATGCACGGCATGGTAGGAAAGAGTAGGGCATGGTCGATTTCGGGCGAAGTGGGACGTGCACATATGCAAAATTACATCCATAATTATTGTAGTATAGAGGTCATAATAAATTGTTATTATTTTTGTGTGTAATAGATAATTGTGACGACAGGGTACCGCCGGGTTCTTAGACTGGCATTTAATTATTTAATATTTGTTTGGAGGCCTGCGCAATGAAGTGTTTAAGTAAACGTAGGTGATTATATGACTCGATTATGGATTTTCAATGATTCGATTTATGCTATTGACAGTTTTATTATTGTAATGAACACTTATGGGACTATGTATTAAATGTCGAACTTTTGGTATGTAAGAAGAAGTGTTGCAGATTTTAATTGTAAACAATGGCGAAAACAAAAGAAGTAAAAAAAGGAAACATCTTATTAATACCAGATTGACTAGTCATGTGTATGAAATACATAGAAAACCCCGTTTGAAAATAAAAAAAGGATTTTCATAAACATTTTGTGAACATTAAATAATTACATTTGTTTGATTCTGTAGTTGTCTATGTGCTGACAATATTGTAACAACTTAATAACGTCTATGTGCTTACATTATTATAACAATATTCTAGCAACATATTTCAGAAAGTAATCGTTTTGACAAACACTTCAATAAGCAGCCGTTATAACTAATTCATTTACTATTTTTATTGAGTTTTATAACTTTATTTAATAACACAAAATGGCTCCTGTTGAGAACGTATTGTGCTACATACTTGAGGGATTAAATAAAACTTTTCTTCTTGGTCAATAGAGGGTATATTCTTTTAACTACGTATTGGTAATTAAAACAGAAGATGAATAAATTTAACACCAAGGTCCACCATTAAATTTGCTTTCATAAGATTATATAAACGAGTCGTACAAATTCCAAATCTTACAAGGACACCAAGTTGTAATAGTCGAGTCATCAGGCCATTATTCAATCTTAACTAATGAAGATCTCTGTGCTGTTTATTTCATTAAAAACTGACAAGCATACATCGTTATCAAATTTTGTACACTTATTAAATTACGAATTCTATTTTCATCATTATTTTGATATTTTTATGGTATATTCTGCACAGAATATTTACTAATTGTACATGGATGTTCCTTCAAACGTTCAACGTTCTTTCAAAAAAAGTTCGTACTGAAGGGTGCGTAGTTTTAAATATTTGGAAAGCAAAACAGGTGTCGATTGAGCCAAACTGTCAATAAAGGACATTTCTTCTGTCGTTTAAAGGTAGCAGGGTCCTTGAATATTTAAAGGGGTCTTTATTGTGACCCCATTACTTTAGAGCTGATGCTATTAACCAAATGTGTTGTGTTATAGTAATTCTCATCTCAAAGTAAAACTACGACCTAGTCTTTCTAAGACTTAGTTTGTCATAAACATTTGAGGACAGTGTTCTACAAGTAAAAATCGCAAATTAAATGTGATTTCCAGTGCAACAGACACATTAAAAACACGCAGGAAGTAAATGTACCAACGTCTTGAAACAACATTTTGATAACCATAAACGTGAGGGAGAGTACGCACGTAAGAGAGGTCACGTGCCCTGTTCCACTGACGAGCATGCCCGCGCATCTTTCCCTTCGTGCAGAAGCCATCCTGCTGGCATCTCGTCGGGCCAACTTCTCACGCTCGCTTCACGGGCGTGGGGCACGCCTCGAACGGAGCTGTACTGCAGGCGCGTCCGCCTCGCAACGCGGAGGCTCATTGCGTGGTCGTCAAGCAATTGCGAGAATTGCACGGCGCAAATGTTACCATCTCATTCAGTAATACTGTGAGGTTTCGGCCATATTAAGTTGAAGAGAAAGTTGAAAACCCACCAAACTACCGTTTCATTAGCAGTAGTTTTGTAATAAAAATTATTAGATTTCAACTGAAGTTCGATACAATAAAAATATGGTCAGAAACTTGTGTGGGGACTAGAAAGAATCATAGAGTGAGGTTGTGAAAACGCCTGCATGTTCACTTGGGGATGTTACATAACCTCACAATCGACCAAATTCCACTAATGATTATGTTAGGAACTAATGTGAACTCATCAACTAAAATATGTTTTGTTCCTGAATCATTTCAGCAATCTGATCAACCATTAATTGGAATATTCATTTACTACGTCATTCCTTTCACAGTTTGCAAGAACGTCCTTCAAGAACTTGAAGTTCGAAAACTGTTCATATGTTTTTCTCACAAAATGACGAACAAAAAAATTGTTTATGAAGGAATAAAAAATGTTATGGAAAACAAAAATGTTGTCTCATATTTTTATTCTACATGAACTAACCAAATGTATTATTTGCTATGAGTAAAAATATTTCACTAATATGTTCATGTGGTAAACATGTAACTGAAAATTTTCAATACAAACAATTAAATGTGAAAGTTATCTTCCCCTTATTATGTGTCAAAGTATTCCAAATAACATTGTTTCACACAATTTGTATTTCATTTAATCATTTTTTTAAAATTTGAATGATCGGTCTCTGTCAGCGACCAAGAGGGGTTCATTAAAGAAGGTCTAAACTGGAAGCTCTTGGAAACCTGCTCCGTGTCGCTCCCATGAGAAAGAAACAGGAATCGACGCTTATCGACGACGGCTCACGTAGGGGCGATACAGTTAGGCGACGTACAGTTAGCGCGACTCGGGGCTCAGCCAGCGCAACGTCAGGACTCCAAAGCACTAGTGTTTACCAGAAAAAAAGCACTGGGCTTGGCAACTCGTCACTGCATAATTTACAGGAAATGCATTCGAAAATAATATAAAAATTTCACGTCTCTGAGCATGTTCCCATTTTAGCACATTCAGTCATTGCGTAAATAATTTGTTTAGAGAAACTGAACATGTCGAACTAATAGAGTTTCTTTCATAATGTTTCTACATTTTTGATTCTCTTAATTGATCTATATTCGGAAATTTCAATGAGTTAATGCCTGTGATCATTTACGTATCCTTTTGGAGGCAAACGTTTAAAATTATGATTATTTATTAAGCTGAAATACAGAATTATTTTGTTTTCAAATAAGTAAACCCATTTTATTAAAAACACATTCGAATTTTCATTATTTGCGTTGCTGTTTTCAAATTCTTTGTCGCTCTGATGGTGCCAAGATGGCTGGATATTTTATTGTGTTATCGTGGTCATTTCTCTAATGATGAAGGGAGAGCATTTGACATTATGAAGTTAATTCTTCATATTTAAATTGCCAACACGTAAACACAAGCGTTTAAACATTATCAGAAATGCATTAGAATTCTCCAATAATTGTCATGTCTATTCTTTGAGAAGACGACTGACCACTCTTAATCTGTTTCTCAAACGCCTAAATATTTTAGAATGGAATTAATGAAGAAATGCAGCATTGGGTGTTCTGTTAATAGTCTTGTACCAATGTGTCTTAATATCATCACTCAATGTGATGTTATTAAGGGGGAATCATCATACGATTGACTAGTTATGTTTTCAGGTATCTACTGTAAATACAGGCTTCCTATTAGTAAAAATGTAATCGGCTGGAAGGAGTTGAAAGGATCGAAAGAAACATAGCCTTAGTAGTTTTGGGTGTAAGATTTAAATTATTTATCCGCTTCTTATGTGAAGTACAATCATAAGAAATTCTTTAAATGCTTATCGAGTATATCAAATTAGTTTCATTAGATGAATAACTTCGATATTTTATAAATGAACAATTTGGCGTATACTGTAATCCACATTTCACACACAAAAACATTGTTGTTTTCGTACAGTCTTCTTGTCTAAATGAGTTGATCCTAATGTCATTCTATTTCGATTGAGTCAAGATATGTAATGGCACTCGTACGTAGATACATATAAAATACAAACTGTACAGCATCATAATTATTTAACAATATTTGGTTGCCCCGACTAGTCTCTGTCTTTCCTCGGCCAATCATTTCCACTGCAACACTTTCGTTATTATCATTTAGATAATAGATTTAAACACGTTTGCAAATGGAACGTCGAAGAACTTTTTGCTAGAATCGAAGGATTGGTTCGAGCTTGCACGCTCCACTGCACAGCATGCACAACTTCCTGAACAGCTGAGGATCGCGCGCGGGCGCCAGTGGCGCTCTGGCGGCGAGGGGGCGTACCTCGGGTCGGGGGGTGGGTGGATCGGTCGCCTACCGGCGCGGGCCGCCCGCCGCCGCCGCGGCCGCCGCCGCCGCTCGCCGGCTCTCGAACACGGCCGCGGGCACCTCGGAGCGCTCCAGCTCGTCGCCGGACAGCTCCAGGTCGTGCATCATCTGCATGATCTCGCGCTCCTTCTTGATGTCCTCCTTGGACGGGTCGCCGGCCGGGCCGGGCCCGGGCCCGCCGCCGTTGGGGATGGGCGTGGAGAACTTGAGGCTGGCCAGCGAGCCGTAGGAGCGCGAGCGGTGCTCTTGTCGGATGGAGTAGGAGAAGGCGCGCTCGTTGAGGTGGCCCTTCTTGCGGTAGATGCCCGTGTTGAAGGGCGACTCCTCCACGTCCCCGCGACCAGGACCTCCCTCCTCCTCCTCGTCCTCCCTGTGGCCGATGCCGTTCAGCATCATGGTGGACGCCGCCTTCCGGTCGTGCTTGGTCAGCTTCTTCCGGTGCTTGCTGTCCATGGTGGCGTACTGCTGCAGCAGGTAGGCCTCGTGCGGGAAGTGACCCGGTTGGAAGGAGGCGACGGGGCTCATGGGCCGCGCGGAGGGCATGTAGATGGGCTCCTCGATGGCCACCGGGTGCACCATGGCGGCGGCGGGCGGCGGCACGGGCCCCACGACCTGCGGCGGCACCACGGCGTGGTGCTTGCTCTTTTTGCCGGTGCCCGTGGGCACGACCGGCACCGGCACCATGATGGGGCCGCCGGGCGGGGGCGGGCCGGGCAGCATGGGCACGAAGGGCGTGGGTGGAGGCGAGAGCAGCACGGCGCCGCCCTTTGCGCTGCCCGGCCGCGAGAAGGTGCCCATCTTTTTGTGGGCTCGGTTGGAGGGCAGCGTGGCGGCCGGGTGCGGCACCAGCAGCACGGGCGGCGGCGGGTGGGCGTGGCCGTGGCCGTGGCCGTGCGCGTGCGGGTGGGCGTGCGGATGCGCGTGCGGGTGCGCGTGCGAGTGCTGCGCCTGGTGCGGGTGGTGGTAACCGTTCATCTGGTGCGCGGACGCGGGCCGCATGAGCGTGCCGCCGCCGTTGGCGTAGTGGTGCTGGCCGCGCATGAGGGTGCCACTCATGGAGCTGGCGGAGCGGCCCGGCGGCGCTTGCGCGTACATGGTGGCCCCGCGCATCAGCGAGCCGTTCATCAGCGGGTACAGCTCCTCGCGGCTGCCGCCCATCATCTTCTTGCGGCGCGCCCGGTCCTTGCTGGCCTTCTGGGCCGCCTTGGCGTTGTTGTCCTTGGAGGGCGGCGGGGGCGGCGGCGCGCCCACCGGCGCCACCACCTGGCGCGGGCGCGCCGACCGCGTCGACTTGAGCGTGTTGGCGCCGCCGTAGATCTCCTCGCCCAGGCTCGCTCCGCGCTCGATGGTGCCCGTGCCGGCCCACACTTTGTGGTTCTCGTCGCCGTTGTAGATGGAGACGTCGTCGCCCGCGGAGAGGTTGGTGGCGTTGGACTTGAGCGTGCCGTTGTTGTTGGCGGCGCTGATGTGCTGGCTGTTGAGCGTGAGCGTGGAGCCTCGCTCGCCGGCGCTGCCCGCCATCCGGCGCCAGCCCTCCACCTTGGCGATGGGGTTGGTGAGCAGCACCCCGCCGCCGCCGCCGCCGTTGGCCTGGCTGCGCAGCGTGCCGTAGATGCTGGCGTTGCCGCCGCCCCCGCCGCCGCCGTCGATGTGCCGCGCGTACGACGAGTCTGCGTACGCGTGGAAGCAGCAGCGCACCAGCGCGTTGGCGGCCATCTCGCGCTTGCAGATGAAGGCGTGGCACTCGAGCACCTTGATGCCCGTGGTGCGGCGCAGGATGGCGGCGAAGAGCGGCGGGTGGCTGGGGTTGGGGCTGCGCGCGAACGGGGAGTCGAGCGGCAGGAAGCGGGGCGTGGCGGGGCCGCCGCCGCCGCTCGCCGAAGCCTTCTCGGGCACCAGCACGTAGCGCACGGCGGCGCAGTAGTGCAGCGTGTCGATCGGGAAGAAGCGCGTCACCTTCTTGTGGTTCTCGTCCACGTTCTCCAGCAGCAGCCCGTTGCTCCACACGCTCAGCCACGAGTCGATGCCGCGGGCCCCCAGCGCGCCCTGCTCCGGGTACAGCTCGCGCAGGGGCTCCTGGATGCCCTGCAGGCCGTCCTTGGTGACGTGCGGCACGGCCGAGCCCAGGTACAGCACCCGGCAGCGGCAGATGGGGGTGGAGGCGGACGGGTCGCCGCGCGGGGACGCCATGGCGGCGGTGGGGTGCGAGTCGAGACGCAGGATGGCGGCGGTCGGGGCGACGCGGAGGCCACTTACACCGCCATCTCTATCTATCTCTCTCCCACACACACGCGGTCCTGTTCGCGGCACTCGCGGTCACTCGGCACTGCGGTCACACTGCGGGTCCCGGTCACTGCCACGGCGCGGCGTGGCACGGCACGGCGCGGTCGCCGGCGGAAACGGCACAACACGTCACTGGGCACGCGCGCGTGCACACGCGGACGAGCACGAACACGAGACGGCACACTGCGGTCCTCACCACGAACCGAACCGGGTCCCCGGCAGGGGACAAACCGAATCACAGATGTTTGCAGGCAGCTGCAGCCTCCTCGGGCGGGGAGAGTTGACGGCGGTGCGCAACGCCGGCCGCCCCTGAGCCACGCAGCCGCTCCACTGGCAGCGCCGCGTCGCCGTCGCCCCCGCCGCCACCGCCGTCGCCGCTCGCAGCGCCGCCTCGCGCCGCCCGCCCGCTCCAGCGCCCCACGCCCCCTCCACCGGCGCGCCGCGCATGCGCCCTGGGCACGCGGTACAGGCGCGTGCGACGCAAATGCAGCACTCGCGGTGACGTAACCCGCGCTCCATTCAGCTCCATTCACGGCGGCGCACCGTGGACCCCGCGCCCGACGCCACCTGCCCTCAAAAGGCGCAGACCTCGCCGCGACACCGGAGGACTCTGTGGGGAATATGGATATTCCCGGGGGTATAATGAAAAATTAAGTATGGAGAATATCACTATATATATATATATATATATATATATATATATATATATATATATATATATATATATAGGTTCTGCTAACTGCAGATCAGAGAAGCCTGGAAGTGTGGTGGTGTCTCGTGCCTGATCATATGGTCGAATATGCGTAACGGCCCAACGTGACGTAACGGACAACCGGGTGAAAAACGCCCTAGAAAAGTGGTTGCAAAACTTTTTTACCACGCCCCATCTGACAGTTTTCTCAAAAACAGCACAATTTTTTAATTACATTTAGTCATTGAATAGGACGCAGGACATTTAAGAGCACGGTGCAGGCCTCATTTGCGTTGACATCCCCAATTTTTCGAAAATTGCAAAAAAAAAAAGTAATAAAAAAAATTAAACTACAAATTTGAAGATAGAAATTTTTGCCTCAAACAAAGTATTTTGTTCAAAATTAGCTCTTTAAAAAAGTCACATATACGTTTTTGAGAAATGAAGTAGTTTGGCTTATTTTGCGCGTGAAATTATCGCAATTTTTTTCTCAAAAACCGCTTCAAATTGTTTCTTTAAATTTTCTGCACTTTTGTAATAAAAGACGGTAAAAATAATATAGTGTTACATTTTCCGCTACAACTCCATTTTTTCGAAAATGCCGAATGAACGTGAACATTTTAAAACTACAAAATTGGAGATAGCGACTTTTGCTTTAAATGAAGTCTGTTGTAAAAAAACAGCTCTATAAAAAAGGGCATGTATTTTGAAAAAATATGCTCATTCCGCTTAATTAGGGTCTGAAAATTATGCAATTTTTTGAAATATTTTATGAAAACCTGCACGAAATATTTTCATTAATGTTTCTCCTCGTATGTAACAGCGTATGATTAATAAACAAATAAAACTAGTGGTGCTATAGTATGGCTCAGACTTAACATCGCAAAGCTAAGTTAATTAGACTCGGAGTAAAAATAACCCTCTCATCGATGTTTCCATCACGTTACCACACCTCGCCGCTCTTCTTCGTTATTTCTCTTTTCTCGCGGTACGCGAAGTGAGGAGGGGGAGGGGATCGCTTGTCTTCGGCTGAGTGTGGATCTGGTTTCTCGAAGCGAATAAGAGCGAGCTGTCTGTTTTGTCTGAGGAGAGGTGTCTGGGATTTCGGAAGATTCGAGACTGTAATAGGAGTGCAAAATCGATGGGCTATGAAATGAGTTATTTCTCGAACGCAATAAATTTCAGTATGTTGAACTCTACGCAATTATTTACTTATAGGTATTTATAAGTAACTCTGGAACTTTTTTGCAGTATAACACTCATTATCGGCAGAAAGAAAACGGAGATATCTACGGAAAATCCAAAACCCTGGATTTCCGAAATAGTATTAGTTGTGTCAAATGCAGGAATTACTAGGGTAATTTATATAATGTGTGAAAAAAAGCATACTGAGGAAGAAAAGGTTTACGTCTATTTTTGTAAATACAGTGAAGAAATTACCTTTAAAATATACTTTTTTGATAAATTAGATTTCATAAATATGTTTCACAGGATATCGGTAAAATTTTTTTTTATCTTTTTCCGTAAAATAAAGTACTCTCTTCAGTTGACACAGAACAATGACACAAAACATACAGTACGCTCGTGTAACATACACCACCCCAAAATAAATTAAAAAATCTCGATCATCTCCGGGATTGCACAATTCGATCTTACTTCTGATGTATTAACAAAAACTCATTTCAAAGCCTCTAATATGACAGTCATCCGGGACACACACTGGAAAAAACACACACAAAAAACTCAACATTAAAGGATTACACAAGGATGTAAACAAAGTCAGTGTACACCATTGACATTAGAAAGTCTTGAAAAAAGTTTATGAAAATGTCCACAAAGTGCATAATTTCTTTTTTATAAATTCTGTACTGAGTTCGGTGGCTCTGGGATCAACTGATGTTACTACAGTGCCTCTCACCGAGAGGCTCTAGGGTTCGAGTCCCAACGGTGATAAGATTTTCGACACTGGTCGAATTTATCCTTTGAGAATTCTAGCGGTCGGCTGTTCTGATCGGTAGTTTTGGTGTCACCGAGGTTTCACTGATCAAATACCAGGTGGATGCTGTAGCAGTAACGTAACAAGCAGGCCACAGACCGTGGGCGATCTTTCCTTCCTCTTCCTTGTCCTATCCTCATCCCTTGCTTACACACTTACCGGCGCTACCTATGCCAGAAGACCAGTCAGCTGAGATCTTGACAAAGATCAAAGATGAGGCGGTGCTCCGCAGAGTACAATACTTGAGTGGAGAAAACCAAGTAATGTTACGCGTAGATTGGCGCCGGGTCTCACCAACCACCCGGGAAAGATAATCGCCCCCTCTTGAGATGCAGTACCGTTATGGAACGAAACGGCCATGGTCATGGAAATAAACGGAAACGAAATGGCCATTGCTCCAATGGGCTCGTCCGCAAACACGAAATAATCAATTAATCATTTAAATCCTGTCATGGAAGTTTAAATCCTGTCACGTTCATCTGCGAGACATCCGTATACCCCTGAAGATAAGCAAACCACGGTTTGAGAACCCATGTTTTAAAGTATTTTGAGGCAAGGTAAGGAATAAAATATACAAAAAAGTAGTATACCATACTATTAGACACATGGCTTAAAAACAGAAATTAATATGAACAACACGGAGCACTTCAGTTTGTTATTTACAGATTAAAATATTCTTAAATAAATTTTACAAATTTGGTTGTACTTAATGTTTTTTCAGCTAAACTCGCGAAGAAAGTACAGTTGTTGGTATTAATGTTAATCATCTTTACGCAAAATTCGGAAAATGCCATAAAGGCCAGATTTCTAATAACTGATTGTACTAAATAAATGCCTGACCAATGTATGATTTCTTAAAGCAAACTCTTATAAAAATGTCATAGACGCTATTTTCAATTATAACTCTGAATTTTCAATAATCGCAAAAATTTTGAAGCTTTTTTTACACCCAGTCACGATTACTACTTTTTACTATTATTGAAGATAGATATTCTTATTCAAATAATTTATTTCTTCACACTTATTTCTTTAATTATTGTGACGTACAGTTTTGAAAATATTAGTGATTTTCTGTTATTTTGTGTGAATTTAAAAATTTCTTTAACTGGAAATGAAAAAACAAAACTCATTGGCTCCAAATTTATTCATTAATATTTCGATAGAGTTAATGCACTGCGTAATATGACATTTACCCCATTGTGATTTAACAGTTCGATTTAAAAATAATACAAGTGTAATTTCTTACAAAAATATCTTTCACAACATTAATACGTACATTATACTTGTTTTATATATCACATTATATTTGTAAATACTCTATTTGTAAAAACTCAAATGCTTTCTGTGAAAATTATATCAGAATTGCTCATTTGCAAAAATACTCAAAAACATTTTCTGCGAAGTAGAGTTATTATTTATGTGTTTCAGAGTCAGAGTCGAAGTAGAGTTATTATTAGTGTATTTTCTGAAATTTCTTTATTGCCGAGTGCGACTAGTTTTAATTCTAAAATAACTTTGCAGTTTTGCTATGGAAGCGAATGGCGTCAAAGACGAACGGACAGGCAGATGGACAGACGCAAATTTCTCGATTACTATTTGAGAAGTGCCTGATTAATTAGTATCAAAGATGGAATAAATGTATATTTTTTGAAAACAATGATTTTAACAACACAACATAACTATAATTCTTTCTTATGGTTTATTTTAGCGCATGAACTCATGACCAATGCTGGGTCGATAAAGGGTAATTTAAAATCAGTTAAATCGTTAAGTTGAAAGGTTTACTGTTAAAAAATAAAATTTTATTTCTAAAATACGGTCTATACTGCTTACAGTATTTTTCATGAATGATTTCAAGGTATTTGTAGTAATTATGAATTTATAGTTGTAGATATAACACAATATTTACGTTGTCATAAATATTACATCCGAAATTAATTGTTACGAAAGGAGTCAATGATTTTTTGTCTACATTAGTTTATACATAATCAAAAATATTTATTTTTTTACAAAAAAATATTATCTTGAATTTGTATTTGTTATCTATTAGAATTAGTGTCCGAAATTGCATTGAAGCAGTTACTTTCTAGATCGTTCCGAAAGGAACGTTTATTAAATGTTGTTGGAAGTAGGTCTTTTACACGTTCCGCCCATTCTTGAAGCTCATTCATAAAAATAAATTAACGTAAAAAATAATAATAACAGTTCCAATTATGCTTATTAATAATTCTTCTAAATCGCTTTTCACAATTTTTAATTTTGAGCTCTTTATTTTGGTTCCAAATGACTTCAGACTGCGAAACGTTTGTAGCGAATCACGTACCGCGAAAGGCCACCGTCGTCCTAGTGTTTATATTCATCACTTCAGTTGTAGGGGAGAAATGAGTGGTGGAAGACGGCATCGGGAACGAGTAGTAGGTGAACGCGTCTTGCTGCCGCATTGCCAGGAAGGTAAGCATCTGTCCCCTTTCATGTACTTAACGATTCGTTTCTGTGTAGGAAAAAGGCGATTATGAATGTCAAAAAATGTATTCATTGTCTAATTATTTGTAAAAATTCGTAGTCATTACATACCTAATTTTTATTAATTATCTTGACAATCTTAGCGTATCTGCGCGGAAAATGTAATGGAAACTTGTCTTGTAAAAATAAGTGGAAAAAGTTTGAAAGTTCTACACGACTGAATGGTATCTTGCCTGCTTTCATATTGCCATGTTTTGTCGTAAAGTAGATAAGGAATAATAGTTGATGAGAAGCTCTTGCCTCTGATAAAAAAAATTGGTTTGTGATTACCTTGTGAGCGTGCAGAATGTGAAATTATACCCCAGCAAGAGTGAAACTTTTTTTGCAGTGATAAAATTTTATATTAGAGTATATTAAGAATTTGAATTTATTAATGGATTTCGCACAACCTAAACATGCGTAAGAGAGAAACCTTACATCCCCCATGCAAATAAAGGTCATTCGAAATCTAATACATGTTGATAGGCGTCGTGTGATGTCCCTGTATAGCTGATGCAACGGTTTTCTCGCTGCGGCAAGCTGCAAGGTCGCGTTCGGTTTGCATGCTTTCGGCCCTCGCGTTCACTATAAACATCCTTGAGTCTATCCACCGCATAATTACCAATTCATATTTATAAGAAAGCACTTTTCAAGAAAGCATCCTAATTCAAACTGCCTACTTAACGCCGTAACGGCGCGAAGTGCCGGTTTAAACGACTTCCTTTGGTTGTATCGTATACTAAATTTCAACCCATGCCTCAAATTTTGGATACCAATTCTAATATTTCGGTATCTTCAGGATTAATTCGGAGGACTGTTTTGTTCTCATCAGGTCTCCGGATCTTCAGTTTTTTTTGCCAAGCGGTTTATATTCCTTGGCTTGTTTTGAAATAGATTCTGGTGTGATACGAAACACATGCTCGTAACATTTTTTCCTTATGGTCAATCGCAATTTCGGTTACATGGCATCTCTATTTCATTTGTTTACGTCATTTCAAGTTGTTTTCTCTGGTGCAGTCTTTGACCGATCTAAGAAATTTCATGCCAAAGGCTTCTAGCATTTACGCTCTTTATTAGAGCGACCAGGATTCCGCTTCATATGGCAAATTGGGGATTACCATAACCTTGTAAAATTTTAACGGTTTCTTCTTTCGAAAGCAGGAGACTTTTATTAAATGATGGTTATAGGGTTTTAGATTGAAAGTGGTTGAAGAAAGCTACACCGGAAAGTGGCAAAGTTTATTCAGACACAATGAACAGAATATTTACAAGAAATGTGCTTGAGATAGCCTGCAGTGTTGTAATGTATTTCAAACTTTCAAACGTCAACGATTTTATTCTCCAATCTCAATTTTGAAAAATTAGATGTAGATAAAGTGAATGATCTAAGTACGCTGCTGTAAAAGCTAAAGATAATGGTACGTTTAAATTACTTACAAAAAGGTTTATATTTTGTTGTTGGGTTAAACATTTAAAGGGGAAACTAAACTCAAAATTACTTTCTTGAATAAATTGATATTGTATTCGTTCCAGGTGAATTTTGCTTGGTGTATGGAATTCCTGAGCAAGTGGAAGGACGTTGCCTCGCCCACGCCTGCAATGTCGCACGTTGCGAGTGCAGTGGAAGCCTTAGGGGGGGGGGAGGGGAACGAATTTCAGAAGGCGAGTAAACGGACCGAAGGAGGGCAAATTTCTCTTCAGCCAGTAATACAGTAGTTTGCGGGAAAGTTGCGGAGGGATTAACCGATTCTTTGGAAGACTAAATGTTCACGTAAAAAGCGAATGGGTCAACGGTTAGTGCGTGGATGATCGCGTAAGTTTGTAAAAGTTTTACTTCGAGAGGACAGTTATTTCCTTGCTTGACTAAGTAAGATCTTAATTTATCGGTTGCTTGGCTATAGTATGTGGGTGGTGTTTATATAGTACTTACACGCATTTTTCATAAGGAATACGGTTGGGAATTTATTCAGTGTTCTTTAGTCGTGATGTGCCAATGAAAACGGCAAAGAATAAGCGTTTGTCTGTATCTTGCACACGCCTAAGAGTATCCAGGCGCAGAGAGGGGTCGAGCCGTGTCGGGGTGAGTGCCCTGGTGACGTACGGCCTTCTCTTCTCTAGTTTGGCGCAAATCACTCCCCCCGTGTGGCCGGCAGGGCGCTAGCGCAGGTGTTAGTGGCTGGTGTTGCCATAACCCGCACCGCAGAGATGGTTACAAGAGGCAGATCTTCGCGTTCGGTAGTCGGAGTGGTTTGCCATATGCCAACTGAGCGCTAGATGCGCTTAGGACCTCTACATATGCGCTCCGTACGCCGGACTGTTCCTTTAGCTATCCCAGTAAAATACCACCTCTTAAATTTGAGGCAAAAATATTCGAAAATGCCGTTGAAACGGACAGTTTCAACTGGTGGTTCTCGTTATTGGCAACAGCGATTATAAACGATACAGGGTATGCTTTTAGGCGCGTGCTATTTACACGACGTACAGACAGACAAGCCGCGAGGAGAAGTGGGCAAATATGTATAACGTCGACTGCAACGACGCTGAACTGCTAACGGACGGCAGGTCGCTAAATTTAAATGACCCTTGGATTGGACTGAATGGAAAGTGATGCGGTTACGTTCTAGGTAGTAATATTTGGTTTGGGTTGAGGGATAGGAGGATGGATAATTTAACCTCAAAACGTTACGAAAATTGACATTTTTATCGGATGAATGCGCGATAGGAAATTTGTAAGTTCTGTAAAGTAATGTAGGACATTGAGATATTTAATTGAATTTGTTCAATATCTTTGGCGTCCAGTAGGATTACTAGTGTTTGAAGTGCGGCGGACTGTTTTGTAAACTATGGTTATCTGGTTAGTTGCTGACCATTTGACAGGCTTTTTTTCAAACGGCAACCAAATTTCATGACAGGCTTTTTAGATGGATATGGGAGGGTGGGTGACCCCAGAAGTTGACCTGACCAAAACGTGCGATTGCACCATAAAGCCCTGCAGTACTTGAACACAGGATAGGCATGGAAAGTAGTGAAAGTAGTTTCACAACAAAACTCTCAATTAGTGCTGTAAAATATCAAATACAGAAGGCATGGTATAAGCAACTGGGATGGAATGGTTTTAGAGTAAATTATAGGCGTGTTCAAGGAAGAAGGGAGGTAAGTGGTCACAAGTAGCAAAACAAAGTATCGAAGAACCTTAAAATCAAGGTGCAAAATGTTGATATATTTTCAGATAATACTGAACACTTAATATCTATTACATATACTAATATTTAACGATGTATAATGTTAAAAGCCCTGTTTTGTCAGCATACTACGTAATTAAATTATTTGTCTCAATCTTGTTTCTGCAGGAGACCTTAGCCCTCAAGGAACCCCACAGGCTTGAAAACAAATGTGTGTACAGGGAGTCACTGGATGGAAGGGTGGAATTTTGTGCGGCATGGCTGGCTGGAAAGGAGGGAAAAATTGTGCAAACTGTAGGTGGACGATGAATAGCTGGGTGGGAAGATGTTTGGTGTAGGGGTATGAATCCATTGAATGAAGGGCAGATTTGATGTGTGGTATGGGTCGTTGGGAGAAAAAAGGATACCCTCCAAGTGATACAGGTCGCTGGAAGGGAGAGGGACAGGGATATGATTAGAATGGAGAGACGCTGGGATTGTGACAATATAATGCGTTATTGTTCGATGGAAGGGAGCATACTTGGGCAGTGTAAGTTATGTGGTTCAACAGGAAGGACGGTTGGTAATGTGTGCTATGATTGATCTGTGGTTAGTTGGGAGAGATTGTATTCTTTTTGTTTTGTGATACATAACTAGATGGGAGGAAAGGTGGGTATTGTGTGCTTATTTTGTGCTATACACTTTGATGGAAGGGAGGTGGGTATTGTGTGATTTGTGAGTTATATGAATCGATGGCAGGGAGGCTGGGTATTGTGTGCTTTTTGTGTAATATGGATCGATGAAATGTACGGTGGATATAAAGTGTGTTATATGGTTTGATAGTAGGAAGGGTGGATATTGTGTGCCATGTGAGTTATGATTTATTGGGAGGGAGGGTGGAAATTTTGTGCCATGTGTGTGATATTTTTTTGATGGGAGGGTGGGTATAGTGTGCTTTGTGTGTGTTGAATTGTTTGATGGGAGAGAGGGTGGCTATAGTGTGCCTTGTGTGTTATATGGTTTGATGGGAGAGAGTTTGAGTATTGTGTGCCATGTGTGATATGATTTGATGCGAGGGAGGATTGGCATTATGTGACTTGTGTGTGTTATATTGGTCTAATGGAAGGGAGTGTGGGCATTGTGTGCTTTGTGTGTGTTGTGCGGTTTGATGGGAGGGAGGGTGGGCATTGTGTGCTTTGTGTGTGTTGTGTGGTTTGATGGGAGGGAGGGAGGGTGGGCATTGTGTGCTTTGTGTGTGTTGTGTGGTTTGTGTGTGTTGTGTGGTTTGATGGGAGGGAGGGTGGGCATTGTGTGCTTTGTGTGTGTTGTGTGTGTTGTGTGGTTTGATGGGAGGGAGGGTGGGCATTGTGTGCTTTGTGTGTGTTGTGTGGTTTGATGGGAGGGAGGGTGGGCATTGTGTGCTTTGTGTGTGTTGTGTGGTTTGATGGGAGGGAGGGTGGGCATTGTGTGCTTTGTGTGTTGTGTGGTTTGATGGGAGGGAGGGTTGGCATTGTGTGCTTTGTGTGTGTTGTGTGGTTTGTGTGTGTTGTGTGGTTTGATGGGAGGGAGGGTGGGCATTGTGTGCTTTGTGTGTGTTGTGTGGTTTGTGTGTGTTGTGTGGTTTGATGGGAGGGAGGGTGGGCATTGTGTGCTTTGTGTGTGTTGTGTGGTTTGATGGGAGGGAGGGTGGGCATTGTGTGCTTTGTGTGTGTTGTGTGTGTTGTGTGGTTTGATGGGAGGGAGGGTGGGCATTGTGTGCTTTGTGTGCTTTGTGTGTGTTGTGTGGTTTGATGGGAGGGAGGGTGGGCATTGTGTGCTTTGTGAGTGTTGCGTGGTTTGATGGGAGGGAGGGTGGGCATTGAGTGCTTTGTGTGTGTTGTGTGGTTTGTGTGTGTTGTGTGGTTTGATGGGAGGGAGGGTGGGCATTGTGTGCTTTGTGTGTTGTGTGGTTTGATGGGAGGGAGGGTTGGCATTGTGTGCTTTGTGTGTGTTGTGTGGTTTGTGTGTGTTGTGTGGTTTGATGGGAGGGAGGGAGGGTGGGCATTGTGTGCTTTGTGTGTGTTGTGTGGTTTGTGTGTGTTGTGTGGTTTGATGGGAGGGAGGGTGGGCATTGTGTGCTTTGTGTGTGTTGTGTGGTTTGATGGGAGGGAGGGTGGGCATTGTGTGCTTTGTGTGTGTTGTGTGGTTTGATGGGAGGGAGGGTGGGCATTGTGTGCTTTGTGTGTGTTGTGTGGTTTGATGGGAGGGAGGGTGGGCATTGAGTGCTTTGTGTGTGTTGTGTGGTTTGATGGGAGGGAGGGTGGGCATTGTGTGCTTTGTGTGCTTTGTGTGTGTTGTGTGGTTTGATGGGAGGGAGGGTGGGCATTGTGTGCTTTGTGAGTGTTGCGTGGTTTGATGGGAGGGAGGGTGGGCATTGAGTGCTTTGTGTGTGTTGTGTGGTTTGTGTGTGTTGTGTGGTTTGATGGGAGGGAGGGTGGCCATTGTGTGCTTTGTGAGTGTTGCGTGGTTTGATGGGAGGGAGGGTGGGCATTGAGTGCTTTGTGTGTGTGTTGTGTGGTTTGTGTGTGTTGTGTGGTTTGATGGGAGGGAGGGTGGGCATTGTGTGCTTTGTGTGTGTTGTGTGTGTTGTGTGGTTTGATGGGAGGGAGGGTGGGCATTGTGTGCTTTGTGTGTGTTGTGTGTGTTGTGTGGTTTGATGGGAGGGAGGGTGGGCATTGTGTGCTTTGTGTGTGTTGTGTGGTTTGATGGGAGGGAGGGTGGGCATTGTGTGCTTTGTGTGCTTTGTGTGTGTTGTGTGGTTTGATGGGAGGGAGGGTGGGCATTGTGTGCTTTGTGAGTGTTGCGTGGTTTGATGGGAGGGAGGGTGGGCATTGAGTGCTTTGTGTGTGTTGTGTGGTTTGATGGGAGGGAGGGTGGCCATTGTGTGCTTTGTGAGTGTTGCGTGGTTTGATGGGAGGGAGGGTGGGCATTGAGTGCTTTGTGTGTGTTGTGTGGTTTGTGTGTGTTGTGTGGTTTGATGGGAGGGAGGGTGGGCATTGTGTGCTTTGTGTGTGTTGTGTGTGTTGTGTGGTTTGATGGGAGGGAGGGTGGGCATTGTGTGCTTTGTGTGTGTTGTGTGTGTTGTGTGGTTTGATGGGAGGGAGGGTGGGCATTGTGTGCTTTGTGTGTGTTGTGTGGTTTGATGGGAGGGAGGGTGGGCATTGTGTGCTTTGTGTGTGTTGTGTGGTTTGATGGGAGGGAGGGTGGGCATTGTGTGCTTTGTGTGTGTTGTGTGGTTTGATGGGAGGGAGGGTGGGCATTGTGTGCTTTGTGTGTGTTATATGGTCTGATGGGAGGGTGGCTATTGTGTGCTTTGTGTGTGTTATATGGTCTAATGGGAGGGAGGGTGGGTAGTGTGCTTTGTTTGTGTGATATGGTGTGATGGGTGGAAGTGGGAGTATTCTGTGCCATGTTTGATGATTTGATGGGAGGGTTGATATTGTGTGCCATGTGTGTGATATATTTTGACGGGAGGGAGGGTGGGTATTGTGTGCCTTGTGTGTGTTATATGGTCTGATGGGAGGGAGGGTGGGCATGTGTGCTGTGTGTTTGTGATGTGGTTTGTTGGGAAGGCGGGTGGATATTGTGTGCTCTGGGATTGTTGTGATTTGACGGGATGGAGGGTGGGTATTGTGATGTGTGTGTGTGTGTGTGTGTGTATGATTTTATTAGAGGGTGGATATTATATGCTTTGTAGTGTATGTGGTTCAATGGCATGGTAGGTGGTTTCTTGAGCTATGTGAATGTTGTGTTCGTTGCGTAATAGTGGTTTTTTGTGTGAATTGAATGTGTTGTATATTGGATTGAATATGTTGTTGACGTGTTAATTGATATAGTGGGAAGAATCTTTGGTGTAGCTAGATTTGATATACAGAGTCTTGTTTGTGCATGTTCAGAGTATTTGTGAACAACTGCTTGGTTGATGTTTTGGTTTTCTTATGTTTAGTCATTTTGTGTGATGGGTATGTAGATTGGTGTAAAGTCGTAGTTTTTTCTGAGGTGTTCCTTTTTTAATATATTGTAAATTATTTACATGGCAATTTTGTGCTTTTTTGTTAATCTTACGTTTTTTTGTTGAAACGAACGTTAAATGCTAAAAGTATTAATTTATAATTTTCTTCAAAGATTATTTTCTAAGTATTTTTTCTTTTTGATATGAAAAACTTTGAATTTATATATATGTATGAAATGTTTATGTGTGTATATATATAATATGTAGGTGTGTGAGTGCGTGTATGTACGATTTTTTTCTGTTTAGATTTATTATTAGATACAATTTTTATTTTAATTGATTCAATAGCTCACCCTTGTGCGCTATTTAGTTCGGTGCTTTGTTCTACGTTAATTACTATATTGATTTAACCGTTCCGTATTTTCTTTACCATTTTCGTTAAAAGTTGGAGCAATTGATGTTGGATGCTATTATTCGCAACGAAATCTATTAAATGTCGGTGACTTTTTCAATTTTATGGAATTTTTTCACGATTTTATAAACTATATTTTATTTTTAATGACAATTTGACTTTACAGTGCACACATCTATATTTAGTGTCCTGCAATATTAGATTTTTCTGTACGTCTTAAGATGCAGTACTTAGTACGTCACACCATTTTTTGTTGCGTAAAATGGAGAATACGGTTTCATTATGTACGTTCTTGTATTGTAATGGATCAATTTTTTATTGCAATTTGAGTGTCGCTTATTATAGGAAGGTTCTTCTAGTAAGTGTTTCTAGTGTTTTTAGTACATCAAATAAATTGCTTTTAAGTACTATATTAGTAGTACATTTATTAGTTGTTTTATTATGTTACAAATAACTATCCGTGTTTTCATGTTTGCGATTCCACCTTTTGAAACGTTCATTCATGAAAGTGTTAATGTAGAAGTTTTTCAAGGACATTTTTAGTATATTAATTCTAGAATGTTTCACAGCATTGATTCTTACTACAACAGTTCTAACATTTTTTCTAGATCACATTTTATGTGAAATTCTTCACGGTAAAATATTTTGGTACAGGTCAATGTAATACATGCAATTCGTGATTTTAATTGTTCTTATTTAGGCTGTATAAATTGATGAAGACTTCTGTGCAGAACAGTTTTTATTATCCTAGTAGAAACTGTGAATTTCTCAATTATCACAGAATTTTTTCAGTGCTACGTGAACACAAGTTTCCATTGCATAAAATGGAACGCATAGGTAAGTCATTGGTTTTTAAATTTTGTCTGCATTAAAGGTACTTCATGTTCAAACAAGTTGATTTTTTTTACTTTCAGGGTCGATTATTCATCAAATTCATGCGCATTATTTGCGAGATTGTGAAGTTGACAATTACTTTATGGTAAACGCAAACGGCTAAAGTTGATAAATTGTTTTATGTTGTATTCAAAGTTTTATTATGTATATTTATTCCAAGCCACTTTTTGTGTACTTATTTTTCTAGTTTTATGTAGCAATGAGTTTCTTGTGACGTTTTACGACACTTCTACGTTTTTCATAGTGTAATTTTAATTTTAAACTTTCTGCGTAGTTTGTGATATTTCTAAGGTCTGTATGATGCCATTTCTTTTTTTCTTCGTGCATGATTGTTTATAACTTTTATCAATACGTAATATAAGGTTGCTTACTTTTAATATTTTTGTTGAAATTTTTTTCTAACATCCTGACGCTTTTTATTTCTTTTATTTTCTTAGAAGTAAATATCAGAGCCATAGGCCTACTGGGGAAGGAGGGCTCTCTAAACATACTCCTAACGAGTGTTTTGCCGAACCGCAAGGTCACTTGGAAGACGGCATATTGAAAGTTCTGAAAAACGAAAATGGAAACGAAATGTTCAGCAGCAACATTCTACAATGTGAAGCTGTTGAGTTCTGCTGTCTGTTGGAGCTAGCTACTCAGTGTTCGTGCAAGCGGTTATGCAATCCCAGGAACAATTATAAAGGTTAGATATATTTAAATTCCAATTATTCAATTATAATTAAAATATTATCTTGCAATCTGTAGTTCATAAATGCTTTTATGAAAACTAATTCCCTTTAATTTAAAAATTTGATTGAATTTATTGTACATTCAGCATCTTTTTAAATGAAACATAACTAATGTTGGCTGATAGTGGGTTCCTCAATACTTACACCAAAGAACTCGCTGCAGGGAAACGTGAGAACAGAAAAGTGCAACATCTCGCTTCACGAATTCTTATCTCAAGGGAATATGAAATCGAATAGATATTCCATCATTATCAGGAGATGGTTCGATCGAGGTAAGCCGCAACAAAGGTGTTTAAATTAGGAAGTTGGTCACAATGTGCTACGTGTTCTCAAACCTTATGGTGAACTCTCGATATGTGGTGGGCATATGAAATGATTAGACTTCTTGCGAGATAATTTCAAGCGGCTAGTGTGTATTCAGTTTGCGATGCAGCAATTTATTTGAACTACATCAGTAATTACGTTCTGGAGACGAAAAAGCCCATTTGAAGCGTCCTTAAAACACAATTTTATTGGTGGTTTTATAATTTCCTTCCAAAACGTAGGGGTTGGAAAAGTAACTCCTTTCACATACTAAAAGAGGGGCAACAGCGATATTTGTGGAGGAATTTGAAACTTTCATTATTGTAGATTAATTTTTATGACCCTCATTGGCACACTAAATCAGTGTTCCACAGTTACTTTAAAGTGTTTGCTTGTGAATAATTGATAGAATCGAAATTAATTATATTCAATCCTTGCCCATAAAAGTGAAAAGCGGAAGATACGAAAGGGCAGCGCCTCCGTTGACTCGTGACCTTCTTAGAGACGGTGAAATGAGGCCAACGTACTTGAAGTAGACTAAACACTGAGGGCGCACTACGTCCTGGGGATGCAATCTCCAACAAATACCAAAACAATGAAGTCTCAATCTGGCAGACAGGCACATGCGTGAGTTAGCATCGGGATACAGAAATCTCAATAAACCAAATGCATTTCATTTTGCCTAATGAATTGAACATGACAAAGCTTTACGCAAGATGCTCTAATTTTTTTTCTAAAATTTGATTACATAACGACGCTGTTACTCGCTATACCCTTATATGGCATATTCTACGACCTCAAACTTTCCCTCAAAATTCTTTCAAGTCACGGGACACACATCTCCTCTGACATTTTTGTTTTAAAACAAAATTTTATCGCTGGCATTGAATTACTCTAGTGTGAATTATTTTACAGGATTAGTAGATCTTCAGTACTTACGGCATTTCTCTTAAAGTATTGTAAATTTTGCGTAAATTATCCTTTGACGCAACGTATCCTGGAAGAGTTTTCTCAATCGATACAATTATATACTACAATAACTCTTATTGGGCTCTGAGGTTGAATGCATTATGTTAAACCTATATACCTCATCTCGCAATTTAATAATTTGTAAGATTGAAGGAGGTAACATAACGTAGTGTAATTTAAATAATGCATTTATTCTCAACACTTAAATAATTTATTTCCAGTAGCGCAGACAAATTTAGGCTGAATCAGAACGAGATCTTTCCTCTCAGTGTTTAACTTCTGTCCTGTACTTAACCACTTCCATGCATATATAATTACCATAACCGTTAATCCAGGCATCATTCAATAAGTGAATGCGCATATAAATAATTTCAGTAATTAAGGGGAAAATGATCGAAATCTGAATCTGATATTAACAAATGTTGGTGCGAAACTTACCGAACTAAGAATTATGACCTGAACAAAAAGTCAGACTATATACATCACCAAGTAAACATTAAATTGCACTACTTTCATTACAATCGAACAGAATGGGTAGAATCGTAAACAAAGGCAGAAGAACTATGTGCCTCAGCTAGGAACCCGAGGGTTAACTGAGTACATAAGCTCACTTTGTCACCTTGCTTCCAAGGCTTCGTTACTCATGGCTCGACAGCCCCCCCCCCCCCCCCCCCTTTCTTGGCGCTTAGACGGGCTGGTCGGCCGAGATCACTTCCACTCGGAAACATTGAGCATGTTTGAATGCATCTTCGTTTCAAATTAATGATCCAGTTTGTTTTTGCGAGGAGGCTACAAGTTTTTCTGCACCAGGATATGTTTTGTAATAAATGGATAAAATTAATTGTGCAATTCTTCTGTTTTTGATTTCTTGATTTGTAGCAAAACACAATTCTTTAAATGTTTTGTTTCTTTAGATAGAAATATAACAGTTTTATGATATTATTGTATTAGTGCTAATTTATGCAGAGGAAAGGATCGAAAATAACAGTAATTTGGGGTATTCACACATTTAGAGTTGAATTTCTTGTAACGTTTTGAATGCTCAGGTCGTACCGCACTGACATATTTTTGAGCAACGGGACAAATGATTTTTCTCAAGTAGAAATTATCATGCATTCAAATTGCTTCAATTCTGCTTAATTATTACCATCATTACAGATATAAACATTGTAAACTATTTCATTTTTATTTAGTAATGGCGCGTTTAATTACTTAATTTAATTTGCAATTAACTTTAGACGTGGTTCATTTTAGATTGTTTTTAAAGGTAATGTTTGCCTGTTGATATATTCTATTTACGGTTTCCCATAACCTCCGCGGTTGCCTTTTTTTTGTCTGTGCAAAATGTGGTGTTCGCATTAATGTGATTTATAGTTTGCATTCATAAGTCGGGTTAAAGACGTGAACTTTTCCTCTTGCTGATGTGGTGAGGAGACGCCGCTTTGGCTCCTCCCGGGCCAAGCTGGAATGATGTCCAGATGTCCACGTCACACCCACTCTTGTATGTGCCGCTAACGTGGGCAACGCTACCCCGCTGCCGTAGGGATGGACTCACCCGGCAGTTTATAAAGACAGAGATTGTCGCTCGTTTCCGCTCTGCGTGAGCGCAGTAGTGATCGCCGGTTCCGCACTCCACGGTTGCCTTCGGGTAGACCGAGGCGGGATTCGACGCAAGGCCGCACCGAGAGACCGCCGCCCCTGCCTGCCACATCTCCCGCTCCCTCCTCGTGGCAACACGACGGAGCACTGGGCTGCGTAGCCTCTGTTAGTATGTCACCGTGTACTTGCCACAAAAGCTCAATATAAACTTATTTTAATAATCAACCCGGAGTTCTTTCTCCCGATTTTACATACTCCCTCCCATCATGTCATTGCGACACTTAACCTTCAGATGGCAAAAACAGCTACTAAGTTATGTGCAGTCTACAAACCATTTTGCAATATTAATAAAAATAAAAATGCATTTCGTTGTACAGCGAGAGTCACGTACCTTCAGCACCTCCAGCAGTTTTTGAACGATTGACGTTATTACAATGCATTTTTCACGAGCGTGCGCGAGGGAATGGGGCTAATTAATTTATGTATTCATTTATATTATATCACTTCTATTTTATGTGATATTGAAGTAACTTTTTCAAATGGAACTGTACTTACTTTTTTAGTCTATCGTGACGAGCGTAAAAAGACAAATCCAACGATATACATTTTGTAATATGTTGTATGAGGAATTGAGTAATTTCGATGCTTTTGCGACTCATGTTTAACAAATATTTTGAATGTAAGTCTGCCACCGAAGGTCACGCGGCGCTCCCCTGCTAACGCGCTAGGGAAAGGAAAGCTGATCGAACTATTTGAAAATACGAAATGTATTCCAAATTTTAGCACAACTGTTAAGTTTTTCCTGAACCCTTCTTTCCATCCTTACTCTTTTCATTTTTTTGTCTTGCTTTATAATGAAGGATTGAAAATAAGAATTATCGCCGTTTTATATTGAAATACATTTTTTTGTTACAGTAACTCAATTAAATGGGGTAACATAACACAAGATTTTAATGATAAAAAATGATCCTACAATTACTTCACCCACTATTCTCATCATGCATTCACTCACCATTGGCGCTGACGCTCTACACGCCGGAGTCCAGTAATGAAAGTTTCTTAAATTGAAGTTGTCACGGTTAAAGAATGTCGATTGCAAGTAAATAATACACGTTCCCAAAACTTGCCATCTTTTATTTGACCCTGAGCAAATCCACAAAGCACCATGCGCCTTTTAAAATCTATACATCCAACATCTAGATGAAAGCAAACGGGATGAGGTGGTTTGTGACGGTGTAGAATGCTAATCACACTGGTAGTTAATTAATCTTTCCGAAAACGCCCGCGAATGTGTAGATGATGGACATTTTGAACATGTGCTCAAATAAATTGAGTGTTAATAGTGTTTATCTGATTTTTTTCCTACATTTTTACCATATTTTTTTTAGTACAGAGTATCTCACTGGATTTGTCTTCCCCTAAGAGATTATTATATGCTCAATAACATTAAAAACTTTTGTTAAAAATGTGCAATATAATTTGTACAATATTATTTTTTCTTAGTGTTTTGTTTCAAGTTTCCATTAATATCTTGTGGTATGATACCTTATTAAATGGAGTTAAAGTAACAAACAATTTAATTTTGATCCTTCAGCTATTAAGTAAGACCAAAAATCTGTCATGAAGGATTGAAAGCAGAGTTCTAGCAAAACTTGTAAGAGTTTTGTGAAAATTCAGAACATGTTTCGTGTTTTCAAATACTTGGATCAGCATCCCATCCCCTAGGGCGTTTGCAGGGCAGCGCGTTTGTAGGGCCACGCTGCGTGACCTTCGGTGGCCGGATGTCATTGCCGCATTCATATCTGATATTTCCTAAAGGCTACCAACTGGAGCACGGGAAATCAGAGTTTGTAGAATTACCAAACTTCCAAACGAATGGCTCCATCGTTCTTGATTAAATTTTGTTGTTGGATACCGTGAAGGATGTTTAAAAGAATGGTGCATGTCACATGTTCGTTAAAAACCCTGATATTTCGAAAATAGCAAGAGTGGAACATTTTCCTGAAGTCTTTCTAAAAAGAAAATATTAAAGATATTTTCCTTTAACGAAATCTGTTCCTTAAATATTTTGAAGTAAGTTTATCTACAGCTTTTCAAAAATATGAGTACTTTTCGCGTAATTTGGCATGAAAATAGGCAGAGAAAGTTCATGCTGTTTTAGCACCACTAGTTTTGTTAGGTCAAGAAAATACAATAAAATTTATACCTAAGTAATATAACAAGTTGAAATTTAAATTAAATGGGCCAAGAAAAATCAGTGAAACAATGAGTTAGCATTTTTTACAAGATTCCCCAACCTTCGTTGAGTATCATAAAGTGTACAAAGTAAATCATTAGCAATGTCAAATTTGCCCCGATACTTTGTTTTAATTACAGCAAGTGCTGCAAACGCTTTCTTGCACAAATTGCACAAAACCACATAGCAAATAACACTGAGGGTGTTCAACGCTATCATTAGGTATGCAAATAAACCTATATTTTATATAATCATTGTTATATTTGCGTTTTTTGCTGAGTTCATTTTGAACGATATTTTATGTCACAAATCACATAATGCAAAAAAGCAACACTGACAATATTCATTTCTTCCTACCGTGTCAAGTCCTCGGGAATGTTCGGGTATTCAACGGCTCGAGCATTCCGCGTCCCCCTTGACCCTCTCTACCCCACCCTTGGGGGCCGCGCCCCCCACTATGAGAATTAATGCCCTAGAAAGAAGAAGAAAGTTTAAGACGCTTGGTCAGTGGAGAAAAAAAATCCTTAAGTGGTTGTTTACTAATGTTTCGTAAAATATATTTCCATCCTCAGGGCTTACAAAGTACTGAAAAAACAACAAAGAATAGGAGCTATCTATTCGTGAAAGTGGAACACACCATGAGATAAGGATCATACGTACAAACACACTACACCGAATCACCATGATTACTAATGCACTATTGAAATGACAAAACGAACCAATGAAATATATTTCTTGAAACGTTGGCAAACAACCATGTAGTCAACATTTTTTTCTCCAGTGACCAAACCCCATAATCTTCATTTCACTATGCAAATTGGATACTGGCGAATCGGTGACTCCAGACGTTTAGTGATCACCGCGCTGAGTTTTCTCATCTGATGCACAAACTCCAGTGACATGACGTAATGTATTTAAAACGATTGGAACAATGCGGACAGAAGAAACCATTTAAAAGGCCACGAAATGTATGTAGGTCTGTTGCATCTTTCGTAGCGGCGAGGGAGTTGTTTTCTCCGAGGGTTCGGTGTACACAGAGCGTGAAGGAGACGCGCGAGATAAGAAGCGAAGACCATTGCGTAGAAAGTGTGTCGCGCGCAGCTGCTGGCTCGTCTGCCGTCTGAATCGTGCGTATGTTTACTTGGCGCTTGACCTATTGACTTACTCAGATGTGCCCGCCCGCAGCACACAGAGGCGATAAAAAGCTTCAACTTAGTTGTTTATAGAGCAGCGCGACATGATGTGGCAATTACGACATTTTACAATGCGAAAACGACCGCTTGGTGACTAATCAAACGACACTAATGTGTACGTCAGTGATGGGTTCACGTACTGAATCGTAAAATTTTTGTCATTTGTGAACACGCTGATGGCAAACATTTACGGCTGGCGTAACCAGTCAAGAGCAAATGTTTATTGCTCAGCACTTGCAAGTTCACTGTCGCCGTTTTATTTGCTCTTGTTGATAGTTGTGATATGCAAGTAGTTAAATCCCAATCACACGCCGTTGCAAGTGTTTGCGCCGCGGCTGTACTTGTTCATGCTGACCGCTCGTGAGGAGCCGCGAGCTCTGCAACGCCTCCGACCAATGGGAGCACTCTTGCCTCGGCTCCTAGCCAATGCACGCAGGCGACTCACCCGCGCTTGGCGAAGACGCTGGGCCGGCTCTCGCCGCCGGCCGCTATATCGAGTGGCAATGACCGCGCCAGCCCTGCTTGTCCTTGCCAAGAGGATTCTCCAGCCTGCCCCCCCCCCTTCCCTCTTCCTCCCCCTATCCCTCCCAGACGCCCTCAGAAGGGGGCGTGTCGAAGGGAGGAGGAGGAGGAACCGTGTGTTGGAAGTCGCCCTGTGCGTGATGACGGCGTTCGGAATTTCCTCTCGCCTTCCAGCAAAACATATTTTTCTTTTGCTAACTTTTTTTGCTATTTCCTATTATTACTTTGACGTCATTTCCTTCCTTCCTTCGTACTTGGTTCCCTCATTTCATTTCAAACTTGTCCAATATATGTCAATATTGCCCACCTCACGAGTTCAAATGAGTATTACCCATTCAACCTAACTACAATCACCCAGAAGCACGTTCAGTTTTCCAAGGCAAACGGTTCAATTGTGCATTGGATACAATAACGATAAAAATGTAGTAAGAAAGATGAAAAGTCACTGATGCAAGGTTAACTTTGGTTATTTATGTACTGAAATAAGAAAAATATTCTTATAACGGTACCCCAGCAAGAATGTTTCGTGGGGAACTTCCCATATAATCATTTGCCGAAGTAATCATTACGGTTGAAACGAGGAACAATATTTATGCCACATTTTGTGGAAATGATATTTATTTCTACATGATAAGTGAAAGATATTATTTACTGATGAAATATTTACTTTCTAAAAGTACAACCAATTCGCCTAACTTACAGCTACGAAAAGACACCTATGAGGTCTCTACAAAATAAAACAAAGTATTTCGGAAAGAGCTCTCTCTTCCTACAATATCAACATATTATAATGTTTTCCAGAAAGAAGGTTATGGAACCGCCTAATTTACAGTGGAAAATCATTTATAATGAGGGCATACTCGTATATCCTTTAAGTTTGGTTGAAATAGGTGTTTGCGAAGTGTGAAAAATCGGTGTTGAAATGAAAGAAAACTAGAATTATTCTGGCCCTTGCAAAACTTTAGACCGTGCTTTTTTAAGTTGCATGCTTATAAATACATGGTATGTAAAACACCAGTGCAATCTTTAATATTCAATGTTCAATATAAAGAGAAGTTTTCCGTAAGCAATAAAACACATGAAGGAGTTCACACTAACAACCTTTATTACTACCAATGAAGCAGGTAGGTAACTTTAGTTATCAAATTTTAATTCAAAAAATCTAGCTAGATGATATTTGAAAATCTATGAAAAGAGATTTCCTTAGCTTACACATTACATAAGTCTCGTAGTTCTCGTAGTTTCCTTAATGTAACAACAGCCTTCTATTGATAAGGCATTCAAAAGGAAATTATTTGAAGCAGGTATACAAATTATTCTATCAATAACATGTGTAACAATGTACTGAAATTGTTTTATTCTTCATTTATTCTTTCTTTTGCTAATTTGAAGATACCATTGATAGGCGTTCCGTAGCGTGCCGTCTTTCACCTTTTTTGTCGTCAAGCATTCCTGAAATCATTGTGTTGTTTTGACGTTCTTCTATATTGAACTTGTAATAAGTAACATTAAATTATAATACAAATTTCTAATATGCACACTATTTTTGTTTCTTCACACGATGCTTTTCTTTTTCCTAATGATTGCCACGTAAGAAGAGTTTATAAAGTAAAGTATAATTAGTCATACAGCCATGAATTCTATTGGAATAAATTTATTCGGTGGAGTATTTTCGGTTTCAATTCAGCTTTTGATATCTCGGATCGGAATGTTATATAGACGAACTTGCAACAGTGCTACGCATGTTCAGGACGGAAAGCTACATTTCTCTATCCCATTCAACCCCTCATTTTTATCCCTTATCTTCCCGCCAATATTTATCAAATTAATTATTATTTAACAAACATGCGTACATTATTTCCAAAATTATCCAAAACGAAGTATGATTGTTGCAGCAAAATAATTTTGAGACATATTTTCACCAAGGAGATAGACAGAATTCAAGAAAATATTGCTTTATAATAAATAATACCAAATAAAACAATATGAACATTGCTTAGAATTGTCTATTTCCTTTCTATACAAATGATTATATTAAAATTTATATTGAGCATAAATGAGGCAAGCAACATTTTTCAAATATCCTTACAAATGTTCTTTACAGTAAGAACAAGTAGAAATATTAATTTTTATTTCAATACTAGTACGTTTCCTCTGAAATTGTTTTCAAATAAATAGTTTTGTCACAATCTTCCAACCTAAAACACTATTGGAATTATTCAGTTTTGTATCTAATACGACTTTCTACCGCTGTTCCTGTTCGAATTATTTATTTCTCTAATCAACTGAAACCGGAATCAAAGGTCGTAAGAATCCATAATCAACATATTTATGTTATTGACACGCTGGTCCCTCAATATTCACACCTGGTTATACAACCTTGCATAAAGCTTATGCTTTCTTAATCTTATTTTAAACGCAATATTTTGAAACGGCCAGAGGACTCGGCCTTGCTTCTGACAACAGACTCCGAACGAACGGTGCCGGTTGTTTTTTAAACCCATTTCGTTTCCCGAGGGGCTCCAGGTCACGTGACTCCCGGACCGACTCGGCCGTCGGGAGCGGTGTCACCTGCGCTTTCGCCTGCCATAAACCTCGCACTTAACGCGCGCGTCCTCGGCCCTGCGCGTCGGCCACGAGGCGGGTCCACGCCGACAGCGGCTGGGCGGCGCCCGCTGCCACGGGTTGCCCCAGGCCGCACTCACTGCTATCGCCCGGGTTTCCAATTTATATTCACGCGTGTTGCAAGCGCTGGGAGGGGATGCGATATCTTATGTGGAAACAGGAATTAAATTGCTGTCTTGTATTGGATTTGCTAAAATTTGCAACAGCTGCGACGAAATATGTAGGAGAAAAATCTTGCGTTTTTGACTTCACCCAGATAAAGTGCAGTAATGATGATGAGTGCCATACTAGCCTGGCTTACAAGCGTAGGCAAGGGAGAAGACTAACATTTTTATGTTTTCCATTATCCGGAGTTGGTGACAACTGTGGCGATTTTGCCTTCACCTTCTGCTGTGGGAAAAGTTGTAGATGTTCATGTTGAGTGAATGATTTTAGATGATTAAGTATTATAGATTGGGTGATGGTTAAGGGCAAAATGCATGTTGATTTGAAAAGCCAATCTTCACCCTTTCAGACGGTGTAACTCAACTTCTGTGAGACTAGGATTTGTAGCATTCGTTGGTACAAACCTGAACACAGTTCCACACCCCTGCGACATCAAGGCACGCATACGACGAGTAGTAGAAATTTTATGAGAATTTACTTCAAGTTGGTGAATTACATGTCGACAATTGAATCCAATTTCCCTACCAATTGATTGATTGAACATAACACAATCAATTAAAACTGTTAATACATACCAACAGTGCAAATAGTGACTATGGTTTTCCAGGCAGATAATTGTGAGACTGTCCCTTCATGGAATAAAAATCAAAAAGGCTCTATTGATCTCGAGCGCGGAGAGAGCGATGCGTGGCAGCGGCAGCGGCAGCGCGTGTGGCTGCGCGTGAAGCGGTGCGTAGCTAGTGCGTGCGGCGCGACGCGGCCCGCGGAATGCGGTGTAACTGTACCGGCGGCGCCGGATTAGGCGCTTCGCTGGCCACGCGCCAACACACCGCCGCGGCCCCACGCCTAACGCAACCACCCGCCCAAGCCCTCGCCCAACCACTCGCCCAACCACTCACCCAACCACTCGCCCAACCACCGCCCAACCCCTCGCCCAACCCCTCGCCCAACCACTTGCCCATCCGCCCTTCCAACCATCTGCCCAACAGCACGCCCGCCCGTCTGCCAAACCACTTGCCTACCCGCTCGCCCCATCGCCAGCATAACCGCCCACCCCATCGCCCGCCCAATCGCCCGCCCAATCGCCCGCCCAATCGCCCGCCCTATCGCCCGACCTATTGAACGCCCCATCGCCCGCCCCATCGCCCGCCCCGTCGCCCGCCCCGTCGCCCGCCCCGTCGCCCGCCCCGTCGCCCGCCCCGTCGCCCGCCCTATCGCCCGCCCAGCCGCCCGCCCAGCGCCCTCTCAATCGCTCGCTCAACCGCCCCTCTACCGCCCGCTCAACCGCCCGCCCAACCGCCCGCCCAACTGCCCACCGAACCTCCCGAACCCACCACCCACCCCTTCGCACACTCTACTGCCCGCCCCACCGCCCGCCCTTCTCGATAAGGACAGTAGAAACGCGAGATACCTTAACTCACATGGTCTGGGAATAGCAGGATGTGGCTGAGAAAGCAGAAAAAGTACTTAGTAATAATAATATGTACGGTGTTAGAGCTAAGCAATCAATGTGGAAAAATACCATCTTTGGGAAAATAAGAAATCTGCCTTTCAGAAAAAGTCTGCATCGTTCTACACTCACGCTACTTCACTTTCAGGACTGTTGAGACCAGCGAGCTCTGACTTGCAGCAGCAACTCATGACATGTAGCCCCGAACTCTGACTTGGCAGCTTCCTCTTGGGCAATGCGTCCTGTACGTCCTAGAAGTACGGGAAGGCTGATCGCGACTTCTGCTCCAGCAGCATCGTGCACCATTCAAATCATTCATGAAGCGGCGTTCAGGGATAAAGAGTCGAAATCACCTGCTTCTTCTCTTGTGATAGTATAACGTTATTTTTTACTGGCTGTCATATGAATTGATTTTCTTCTTCATTTCTTACTAGCGACGGTTAGAAATCTTCACTATCATCAAAATAATTATAAAATGTATTATACTCACTTACAACCGCATTCGTGGGGTTAATATACGGAATAAGTGAAAATATCAATAGAAGCAAATTCTGCGAGGGTCTGTAGCTGTCTCTGAATTATTTCTAGTGTGTAGTAGCTATCCGTAAGGTCCATTAATGTTGAAGGACGACAAGGCTGTGTTTATAAACTCCTCTTTGTCATGCATTTTCCTTGATTCCTATCTTACCTACAGTGAAACAAGATAAAAGAATACCACATTACAACTTCAACAAATTTAATTCAAGAATAAGCATCAGTTCGTCATATCTTTAAAATAACAGGCAATAATAATTTCTACGTTGACTTCTTATTTTCTGAATCTTTGAGGTGAAACCTAGAATGCGTCATAAAGGCACCGTCACATACGTTTATTTACAAATATATATATATATATATATATATATATATATATATATATATATATATATATATTAGACTGGTCCACCAAAAATCAAAAGTTCGAGTTGCGACCTCTTCTTCTGGAATATGTTAGAGCAGACCCAGAATGATAAGAAAAACAAAATATAAGCAAATTTGAACCAAATTTAGAGGTCGCGCAAGTCAATAATGTAAAGAAACTTTTTTAAAATATTTTCTGTTTTTTCAAACCGTTGTAACTTCTACAATTTTCATTCAAAAATGCTTTAGTTTGGTGTTTTAAAAAAGAAATTTAATGCACTTTAAGAATCTTGAGCGTGAACTTCACATTTACGAAAACTAGAGGGCGCCATTGATTAATTTTGTCATAAAAACATCACTTTTTCCTGTTTTTCATAGGTTTAACGAGTTGCTTTTATTACAAATTGATATACTCCACTATTCCGATATCAAATATCGTTTCTTTGGAGACCGCTCTTCAATTTGAAGCAAAAATCATTCAAATCGAGTCATTTTTCACGAAGTTATAGCATTTTTAATAATAAGAGTATTTAAAAAATTAAAAATGTTATATAAAAATGTATAATATCATATAATATATATAAAACACATATAAAACCAAATGTTAACTATAAAATTATCAATTTTATTATCATAAATAAGTGTATTATCAATATCAGAAAGTAAGCAATCACAATGACGTGTATATAAAATACAACAAACTTATAAATTTAATTTGTCAGCAGTGGGATGGGCTCGTCGATGTTCAGCAACAACTTTGAACAAGTATTGTTTTTGTTCTTCATTTCTCGTCAAGGACGAGTTAAATTGTGAGACCAGTGCAACAGCCCTTTCAGCGGTGTCATTGACCACTTTCACAAACGATAAGCAATGTCTTGCTTCCTGATAATAGTTATTCGATTCCCATAACGAAGGATCAGTATTGAGAAAATCTGAATTTATATTGAATCTTGTAAAAAAGCTCATCGTGTGCTGCGAAACAAGTTCATCAATTCCACGTTCTTTCCATAAATTCAATTCCGGTTCTGAGTTGATGTTGATAATTACTCGTTTGTTAGGAGAATTATAGTTAACTCTATTGTGTATCGCAGACACCATTTTCCGTTTAGTTTGAACGGATACGTTTGAATCGAAGAAAGCGAATCCCACTGCTTCATCTGACAAATACCATAGATGATTAACTAATTTAGAAAGAGCTGCAGTAGCATTTAAATTGTCAATCTTTTTGTATTCTATCAGCTCTTGCAGTAAATTAATGTCATTGTTAGGACTTGCAACAGCCAATGGAGCAGTAAACCACGCTTTCACATAAAGCTTGACAATAAAAATGCAGACGTTCCGCAATCCTTTTTTTTCGGTTGTAGTTAACTGGACTTGGTCTCTGAAGAGGAAAATTTTCAAACTATATATAGCTTTAGCCATCCAACGAGCATGGTGTACTGCTCCTGGCTCTCGAAACTGATAATTGTTTGATGGCGCTTCTCCCAAAAATAGCATCGTTAACTCTAATAATTCCTGGTAATCATGCCGTGAGAATTCCCCCTAAAAATGTAACGGATAATTATCATTAAGTACTAGTTTTCGAATAAAATCATAATTTTATCAAAAATGAATTAATAACGTCAACTAAGAAGAACTACCTTCAATTGATCTGAAACGAATTTCAGAATGTCTTGCCTCGTCGTATTGAGAGCCTGTGATACTAGTTCATCTGTTGTGCCAGGTGAAAATTGCGTTGTGTTCAAAGTTTTCCATGTTTTTTGAAATCGCTTAAATAAAGCTACATCTGGGCCTGATGTTTCTATTTTCAAGCTATTTTCAAATACATTACGCAAAAGAATTTCATGTATATGGTGCCTACATGGTAGATAAAGCAAATCCCGGTTCAACTTCTGTTCGAGAAGACGACATGTTCCATTTAGATAACCTAAAACATATTAAAAATTCAGAAATAATGTAAAATCTCAATATATATATATAAGAAAAAAACTTAAACACCATTAAATCTGAAATATAATTCTATACCTGTGTTGACAGAGGTAGTGTCAAATGATAATGCCTTGATTTTAGCTGTTAGATCCCACTCTTCGATTAGTTGGTATATAGCTTCTGCCTGTGCAATACCAGTGCCAGATTTGAGTTTTGGAACACCCAGAATTTCTTCGATGTCTTCTCCAGTTACTAATACTGGCAGTCTGTCCACCTCTTCTTTTCCGCTTAAATCGGGTAACAATTTACCGTCCCAATGCAATGTCATTACATTATTTGAATCGAAATCCTTTTTCATTTCTGATGCAACGTTCTGTCGGACCGTTTTTCGTTTTCTTCGAATCGATTGACGACTAACATTAGTATCTTCAATATCAAAACCCATTGTTTTTAAGACTGCGCCCAGAATGAATGCAGAACTTCTATCGCTGGTATTTGTTCTGTCCAAAGCAAGGACTACATTAGATGAAAGTACATTTAATTTTGGTATTTTAGGCTTCTTACAAGGCTCAAAGTCATCGCTCGATTGGGAACTTATTTGTGAATCTGTTGATAATGTTGATAATTGTGATGCTAATCCTGAGAATAACGTTTCTTCTGATTCTGGTATTGGTTCAGATTCAACCACAACATTTTCAACATCATCGTCTGAAATTATAAAAAAAACATTTTAAACGATTTGATTGATATTAGTATAACTTGACAAATGGTTTTATGTTTAAGGAAATAAATCTAGTTTTTGTATTTAGATAACTTTACATGTTGACTTAAGGATATTACCACATTTATTTTTTAACACACTTGGAATGGATGATAATCCAGAAACTGATGCTATTTCTGATTCAGCTGATACTGTTAATTGTGATGCAAATCCTGATACTGCTGTTGTTACAGATTCTGAAATCGTTTTAGGTTCATTCGTTAAACTTTCAACCTCATCATCTGAAATTATAATAAGTTTTAAATATTTGTATTATTCTTACAATTTAAAGGTATTAACATTAAAAAATAAAGTTTAATTCACGAATTTAAAAATTTGAAAATATTTGCATTGATTTTATTAAACACAAATTCTACTTTAATGAATCAATTCTGAAAGACAGGCCTTTGTTACAAATACGATATAAAGTACGTCTTTTTATGCATGTTTTCACGTCGGAAAATTGTATTAATGTCAGAACTAACCTCTTTTATTTGGTGTCTTGATTCTTAAACCCAACCGCAGGTCTTTTCTTTGAGAAATGAGAAATTGTCTGGTATTGTCATCATTAATCAAATCCAAAACATTTCTGGGAGTTATGTCAAATAATTTTGAAAGTTTGGAGCAATATGTTGTCTTTTTGTTGATAAAAGTTTGGCTTGTACGGGTTTTGCTCTTTTTTAGGTTAATCCATTCGTTATTTAAGGACACTAATTTTTTTATAGCATTTGAGAAACTAATGACTGGTATATTTTCTTGCTTATAAAGTTCCAATACATCGTTGATAACACACTTAGCGGAGTGCAGTATCGTTTTTTGTAACGAGAAATGGTGATAACACAATAAATTTAGAACTTGTCTGTTCGATGGCAGCCTCGTGTTAACAATTTTGTCAATTTCTGTACCAATTAAGAAATGTGAGTTTTTACTAGTCATGTTGAAATTAAATCAACCCAAATCTGTTGCGCAACAGAAACAATTTCGTTAGGTTAGAACGTTTAGGTACATATTATTTCTATGTTACAAACAGAGATGGCGCCATAACGATACCACTATTGTTTGAATCGTGGTTTGAATAAAACTATGGTGGCAATTTCAACTAAATTGGTTGTATAAAACTGAAAATAAGATAATTTTTGATATCCAGAAATCTTAATGTTTGTAATATATATATTTAACGTTAGAAAAGTATTGTCATTATTTTGAATGGTTATAAATTATTGCAAATGTTTTTTATATTTACTTTCTCATAGATATTGATAATACACTTATTTATGATAATAAAATTGATAATTTTATAGTTAACATTTGGTTTTATATGTGTTTTATATATATTATATGATATTATACATTTTTTATATAACATTTTTAATTTTTTAAATACTCTTATTATTAAAAATGCTATAACTTCGTGAAAAATGACTCGATTTGAATGATTTTTGCTTCAAATTGAAGAGCGGTCTCCAAAGAAACGATATTTGATATCGGAATAGTGGAGTATATCAATTTGTAATAAAAGCAACTCGTTAAACCTATGAAAAACAGGAAAAAGTGATGTTTTTATGACAAAATTAATCAATGGCGCCCTCTAGTTTTCGTAAATGTGAAGTTCACGCTCAAGATTCTTAAAGTGCATTAAATTTCTTTTTTAAAACACCAAACTAAAGCATTTTTGAATGAAAATTGTAGAAGTTACAACGGTTTGAAAAAACAGAAAATATTTTAAAAAAGTTTCTTTACATTATTGACTTGCGCGACCTCTAAATTTGGTTCAAATTTGCTTATATTTTGTTTTTCTTATCATTCTGGGTCTGCTCTAACATATTCCAGAAGAAGAGGTCGCAACTCGAACTTTTGATTTTTGGTGGACCAGTCTAATATATATATATATATATATATATATATATATATATATATATATATATATAATTTTTTTCTTATCTTTTTCTCTGCATTCTAGCTGCGTTCTAAAGAAGAGTAAGTAACTAGTGTGGCGTCTTTGCCGGGGCAAATAATTACAGACGTGAACGGCTTGTAAATATTTAGTATTTATTAGAAGAAAGATACTCCGACACCAAAACACTATATACAATATTTACAATTGAAGTTAACCGTTACAAGAAGGAACTTTCCCTGGTTACCACCACCGCTGGCCCGATAATTAATTACCATCCCCGGTGTGATGCACCAGTACCTTACGCGAGCATACATGCGAGTATGCCGCACCTGCTGTCACGACGTAGCACGCCGGCTTCGATTCCCCGCCTCGGTAGCCTATGCATTACCATGCAACGCCGCGCACAACCCTCACGACGCCCTACCGACGCGCTCACCTCTGAAGAATCATAAGAATAGAAGACTGCTTTCAAATCGGTTTCTGCTTATATACCCTCCGGCAAGTTTGACGGAAGCGCGTCACCCGCAGTGTCTGCCAGCGCTCCTCCGCCGGATTTGGGGTTTCCAAACCTGCCTCCACGACCCGCATTCCTATGTGCAGCCCCGCGTCACTTCCGCCAGGGCTGTCCACATGGCTACTATAGTGCGTTTGTACTGGCGACAGATATGACGCCACACTAGTACGAGAAAGTCTGTGCCATTTTGTTTACCACTAGTTTCTTCTTCGAAATGTTTATATACTCGTATATCCAATATTACAGGATTCCGCATTCTAGCTGCGTTCTAAAGAAGAGTAAGTAACTAGTACGAGAAAGTCTGTGCCATTTTGTTTACCACTAGTTTCTTCTTCGAAATGTTTATTTACTCGTATATCCAATATTACAGGATTCCGTTTTCTCCTTTCTTCCAAAGTGTACAAGTTAGTCGAAGTAGATGAACTTCCAAAACTCCCTCGTATATGAAGGGTGTTATAAAATGGTGAAATTATTATTTCTGATTGCCCAGATATTTTTTTCTTTTTGAAGGACTTCGGACTTTAGGAATTTTTAGAATAGTTTTTGAGGCAATCTTTTATTTCGTACGATTCATTTACGAAAGGTGGAGAGTTTCTTCGAGGACCGCCTTGCTCTAAGGGTGGGTGATTCGTTATTTTTAACAGGAGGGAAAATCCTCCTCGCAGAAAACGATGGGACTGAATTGATGAATATCTCTAGCCTGAAGGACGCTCTTTGCTTTATCCACATTTCGTGCTCGTTCATATGGTTTACGCAAAATTAAACAGATTTCAATCTATAAAATTGGCAATCGTGGATGATTAGGTATCCATTTGTCAGCTTCAGTAGCATACATTGCTTTCAGAGATTCAAAGAATCCTCAATCCCATGGCTGAAATTTGTATGACATGGTTTGTTGGCATGGGAGGTAACTAAAACAGTGTAATGCGATCACGTTACGTTTATGTTCTACATTTTCTGCCTTCTCCTTTGCCTTTTTAAAGTCCCTAAGTAAAAATAAGTGCCCTTAGACTTTCGGATATAACGTGAAGCCATTCTAAAATAAAAACTTAATATGTTAAGTTCGCGGCATTAAAGCTTATCATGTGCCCTAATTAAAACGTTTAAAACAGAGTAAATATTAATATACTTAGATTTAATATAAAGTTGTTAAATATGCTCCAAAGGGTAATCACACATTGGGATACTTTACGAACGTACTCTTTGGGGAACTAATAGAACATCAAAAAAAAATTGCACATATGGCAGCGCAAGTCGAACGTGAAATGAACGTTGCAATGAAATCTTATCTTCTATTCTACTCTTTTGTAACACCAATCATTTTGAAGCAGTTCTTATTTATAACTTCGAGTTTAAGCCACATAATGAGAAAATTTCATCAAGCAGATCAAAAATGAATTCTAACTTTTTCCACTTTCTAAACTCACGATATCTGACATCAATTTCTTTACTCCCTAGAATACTGCTTACGTAGTATATAAAGAGTATTGTAATGCTCCCACGGTAAACGGCATAGAGTTTTTCGAGAGACAATTTCATATAGTAAGTAAATACATGTTTTTGTACAACAGCATTATAAACGACTGTTATCGTTCATAATAATCGTTCATAATTGGGTATTTTACGGCACAAATACTGACGTATTAGATTTCACAGCACGAATCATCACACATTCAGCCAATCGTAGCGCGGCAATCTTGGAGAAGTAGATGTGAACGGAAAAGCTGACTACCGTTTCCTTGCACAGAAGTCAAATACCAGAGACATCACAAAGTTGATTCGCAAAATTAAGTTTGATTCTCTTATAAATTTATAATGCTACTAATATAGTATTATATACGATTTGTTGAATTAGTATTAAGTTTTTAACTTCAAGAAGATTTAATTTATGAGCATTGTTAGTATTAATAGAATGAACATAATTTGTATAAAAATGTCGAAATTTGTATTTGTTTCATGTTTTGTGAATGAGTCTTTGTGTTTTGAATAGCTGCAGTCCTTGTCAGTCTTAGGTATTGTTTATTATTATGATCATTATTGTATTTTGGCAACGTAACTGATGCTAACACCTATAAATCTATATTTTGGTTTGAAAATGTATTGAACGTTGCAATGAAAGCTTTGGCTAGAATATACAATTTCTGAATTCTTTGATAATTTTGAAACGAGATATTAATTACGACTCATAGATTAGGTACCAGAATCAGAAAATTACATCTAAAAAGCCAAAATACATATCACCTTTTACACTTTCTAGATGTGTGTTATCTACCAGTAAATCGTGATAGATGCTTACAAAGTCACACAGAACAGGAATATAATGTGTCTAACGAGCGGGGCACTACCCCAGCCGGAACAATTTCTAAGCTCTCCACATGTGTGGTGGTCTAGTGCACGTAAGTGTAAGTCTGTGTAAGTAAGAGGTGAGGTTACGGCAAGGAAGAGGAAGGGGAGATCCCGCTCGGTCCATGCCCCGTTTGTTAGGGTACTGCTCCGACATTCTCTGGTGTTTTTGCGAGAAACCACCAAAAACTACCGTCATAGCAACCGGTCACCAGAATTCTATTTCTAGCAGCGGCTTAATTCGACGTCTATGTAGAAAACGAAAACCCTGAATTTTCATGTCGAAACTATTTATGCATTTTAGTATGCACTACTATTTTAAGTATGGTGGTGGCTGATGTTCTTTCAGAAAATTATTTCAAATATTTGTTAAACAGAAATGTATGCCAGCGAAAGAATGCAAATCGAATATCGAGCGGGTTGCGTCGACAGTCCGTCGGGGGTTAGAGGGGGGCCACACCGAGCGTACGTGTCGGAGTGTGCGACAGGGCACGGCAGGTACGACATGTACCTGGCGGTGACGACGGTGTGAGTGTAGGTGTCGGCGATGCCGGCGGTGTCGGCGATGCCGGCGGTGTCGGCGATGCCGGCGGTGTCGGCGGTGTCGTCGGTGTCGTCGGTGTCGTCGGTGTCGGCGCTGTCGTTGGTGTCGTCGGTGTCGGCGATGTCGGCGCTGTCGTTGCTGTCGTCGGTGTCGTCGGTGTCGGCGCTGTCGTCGGTGTCGTTGGTGTCGTCGGTGTCGGCGATGTCGGCGCTGTCGTTGGTGTCGTCGGTGTCGTCGGTGTCGTCGGTGTCGTCGGTGTCGTCGGTGTCGTCGGTGTCGTCGGTGTCGTCGGTGTCGTCGGTGTCGTCGGTGTCGTCGGTGTCGTCGGTGTCGTCGGTGTCGTCGGTGTCGTCGGTGTCGTCGGTGTCGTCGGTGTCGTCGGTGTCGTCGGTGTCGTCGGTGTCGTCGGTGTCGTCGGTGTCGTCGGTGTCGTCGGTGTCGGCGGTATCGGCGATGTCGGCGCTGTCGTTGGTGTCGGCGATGTCGGCGCTGTCGTTGGTGTCGTTGGTGTCGTCGGTGTCGTCGGTGTCGTCGGTGTCGTCGGTGACGGCGATGTCGGCGCTGTCGTCGGTGTCGTCGGTGTCGTCGGTGTCGTCGGTGTCGGCGCTGTCGTCGGTGTCGTTGGTGTCGTCGGTGTCGGCGATGTCGGCGCTGTCGTTGGTGTCGTCGGTGTCGGCGGTTTCGTCGGTGTCGTCGGTGTCGGCGCTGTCGGCGCTGTCGTCGGTGTCGGCGCTGTCGGCGCTGTCGTCGGTGTCGGCGATGTCGGCGCTGTTGTTGGTGTCGGCGATGTCGGCGCTGTCGTTGGTGTCGTCGGTGTCCGCGGTGTCGTCGGTGTCGGCGGTATCGGCGATGTCGGCGCTGTCGTTGGTGTCGGCGATGTCGGCGCTGTCGTTGGTGTCGTCGGTGTCGGCGGTGTCGTCGGTGTCGTCGGTGTCGGCGATGTCGGCGCTGTCGTCGGTGTCGTCGGTGTCGTCGGTGTCGGCGGTGTCGGCGGTGTCGGCGGTGTCGGCGGTGTCGGCGGTGTCGGCGGTGTCGGCGGTGTCGGCGGTGTCGGCGGTGTCGGCGGTGTCGGCGGTGTCGGCGGTGTCGGCGGTGTCGGCGGTGTCGGCGGTGTCGGCGGTGTCGGCGGTGTCGGCGGTGTCGGCGGTGTCGGCGGTGTCGGCGGTGTCGGCGGTGTCGGCGGTGTCGGCGGTGTCGGCGGTGTCGGCGGTGTCGGCGGTGTCGGCGGTGTCGGCGGTGTCGGCGGTGTCGGCGGTGTCGGCGCTGTCGTCGGTGTCGTCGGTGTCGTCGGTGTCGGCGATGTCGGCGCTGTCGTTGGTGTCGTCGGTGTCGGCGCTGTCGTCGGTGTCGTCGGTGTCGGCGGTGTCGGCGCTGTCATCGGTGTCGTCGGTGTCGTCGGTGTCGGCGATGTCGGCGCTGTCGTTGGTGTCGTCGGTGTCGGCGCTGTCGTCGGTGTCGTTGGTGTCGTCGGTGTCGGCGATGTCGGCGCTGTCGTTGGTGTCGTCGGTGTCGGCAGTGTCGTCGGTGTCGGCGGTGTCGGCGATGTCGGCGCTGTCGGCGCTGTCGTCGGTGTCGTCGGTGTCGTCGGTGTCGTCGGTGTCGTCGGTGTCGTCGGTGTCGTCGGTGTCGTCGGTGTCGTCGGTGTCGTCGGTGTCGTCGGTGTCGTCGGTGTCGTCGGTGTCGTCGGTGTCGTCGGTGTCGTCGGTGTCGTCGGTGTCGTCGGTGTCGTCGGTGTCGTCGGTGTCGGCGGTGTCGTCGGTGTCGGCGGTGTCGTCGGTGTCGGCGGTGTCGGCGGTGTCGGCGGTGTCGGCGGTGTCGGCGGTGTCGGCGGTGTCGGCGGTGTCGGCGGTGTCGGCGGTGTCGGCGGTGTCGGCGGTGTCGGCGGTGTCGGCGGTGTCGGCGGTGTCGGCGGTGTCGGCGGTGTCGGCGGTGTCGGCGGTGTCGGCGGTGTCGGCGGTGTCGGCGGTGTCGGCGGTGTCGGCGGTGTCGGCGGTGTCGGCGGTGTCGTCGGTGTCGTCGGTGTCGTCGGTGTCGTCGGTGTCGGCGGTGTCGGCGGTGTCGTCGGTGTCGTCGGTGTCGTCGGTGTCGTCGGTGTCGGCGCTGTCGTTGGTGTCGTCGGTGTCGGCGATGTCGGCGCTGTCGTTGGTGTCGTCGGTGTCGTCGGTGTCGTCGGTGTCGGCGGTGTCGGCGCTGTCGTCGGTGTCGTCGGTGTCGTCGGTGTCGTCGGTGTCGTCGGTGTCGTCGGTGTCGTCGGTGTCGTCGGTGTCGTCGGTGTCGTCGGTGTCGTCGGTGTCGTCGGTGTCGTCGGTGTCGTCGGTGTCGTCGGTGTCGTCGGTGTCGGCGGTGTCGGCGGTGTCGGCGGTGTCGGCGGTGTCGGCGGTGTCGTCGGTGTCGTCGGTGTCGTCGGTGTCGTCGGTGTCGTCGGTGTCGTCGGTGTCGTCGGTGTCGTCGGTGTCGTCGGTGTCGTCGGTGTCGTCGGTGTCGTCGGTGTCGTCGGTGTCGTCGGTGTCGTCGGTGTCGTCGGTGTCGTCGGTGTCGTCGGTGTCGTCGGTGTCGTCGGTGTCGTCGGTGTCGGCGGTGTCGGCGGTGTCGTCGGTGTCGTCGGTGTCGTCGGTGTCGTCGGTGTCGTCGGTGTCGTCGGTGTCGTCGGTGTCGTCGGTGTCGTCGGTGTCGTCGGTGTCGTCGGTGTCGTCGGTGTCGTCGGTGTCGTCGGTGTCGGCGGTGTCGGCGGTGTCGGCGGTGTCGGCGGTGTCGGCGGTGTCGGCGGTGTCGGCGGTGTCGGCGGTGTCGGCGGTGTCGGCGGTGTCGGCGGTGTCGGCGGTGTCGGCGGTGTCGGCGGTGTCGGCGGTGTCGGCGGTGTCGGCGGTGTCGGCGGTGTCGGCGGTGTCGGCGGTGTCGGCGGTGTCGGCGGTGTCGGCGGTGTCGGCGGTGTCGGCGGTGTCGGCGGTGTCGGCGGTGTCGGCGGTGTCGGCGGTGTCGGCGGTGTCGGCGCTGTCGTCGGTGTCGTCGGTGTCGTCGGTGTCGGCGATGTCGGCGCTGTCGTTGGTGTCGTCGGTGTCGGCGCTGTCGTCGGTGTCGTCGGTGTCGGCGGTGTCGGCGCTGTCATCGGTGTCGTCGGTGTCGTCGGTGTCGGCGATGTCGGCGCTGTCGTTGGTGTCGTCGGTGTCGGCGCTGTCGTCGGTGTCGTTGGTGTCGTCGGTGTCGGCGATGTCGGCGCTGTCGTTGGTGTCGTCGGTGTCGGCAGTGTCGTCGGTGTCGGCGGTGTCGGCGATGTCGGCGCTGTCGGCGCTGTCGTCGGTGTCGTCGGTGTCGTCGGTGTCGTCGGTGTCGTCGGTGTCGTCGGTGTCGTCGGTGTCGTCGGTGTCGTCGGTGTCGTCGGTGTCGTCGGTGTCGTCGGTGTCGTCGGTGTCGTCGGTGTCGTCGGTGTCGTCGGTGTCGTCGGTGTCGTCGGTGTCGTCGGTGTCGTCGGTGTCGTCGGTGTCGGCGGTGTCGTCGGTGTCGGCGATGTCGTCGGTGTCGGCGGTGTCGGCGGTGTCGGCGGTGTCGGCGGTGTCGGCGGTGTCGGCGGTGTCGGCGGTGTCGGCGGTGTCGGCGGTGTCGGCGGTGTCGGCGGTGTCGGCGGTGTCGGCGGTGTCGGCGGTGTCGGCGGTGTCGGCGGTGTCGGCGGTGTCGGCGGTGTCGGCGGTGTCGGCGGTGTCGGCGGTGTCGGCGGTGTCGGCGGTGTCGGCGGTGTCGGCGGTGTCGGCGGTGTCGGCGGTGTCGGCGGTGTCGGCGGTGTCGGCGGTGTCGGCGGTGTCGGCGGTGTCGTCGGTGTCGTCGGTGTCGTCGGTGTCGTCGGTGTCGGCGGTGTCGGCGGTGTCGTCGGTGTCGTCGGTGTCGTCGGTGTCGTCGGTGTCGGCGCTGTCGTTGGTGTCGTCGGTGTCGGCGATGTCGGCGCTGTCGTTGGTGTCGTCGGTGTCGTCGGTGTCGTCGGTGTCGGCGGTGTCGGCGCTGTCGTCGGTGTCGTCGGTGTCGTCGGTGTCGTCGGTGTCGTCGGTGTCGTCGGTGTCGTCGGTGTCGTCGGTGTCGTCGGTGTCGTCGGTGTCGTCGGTGTCGGCGGTGTCGGCGGTGTCGGCGGTGTCGGCGGTGTCGGCGGTGTCGGCGGTGTCGTCGGTGTCGTCGGTGTCGTCGGTGTCGTCGGTGTCGTCGGTGTCGTCGGTGTCGTCGGTGTCGTCGGTGTCGTCGGTGTCGTCGGTGTCGTCGGTGTCGTCGGTGTCGTCGGTGTCGTCGGTGTCGTCGGTGTCGTCGGTGTCGTCGGTGTCGTCGGTGTCGTCGGTGTCGTCGGTGTCGTCGGTGTCGTCGGTGTCGTCGGTGTCGTCGGTGTCGTCGGTGTCGTCGGTGTCGTCGGTGTCGTCGGTGTCGGCGGTGTCGGCGGTGTCGGCGGTGTCGTCGGTGTCGTCGGTGTCGTCGGTGTCGTCGGTGTCGTCGGTGTCGTCGGTGTCGTCGGTGTCGTCGGTGTCGTCGGTGTCGTCGGTGTCGTCGGTGTCGGCGGTGTCGGCGGTGTCGGCGGTGTCGGCGGTGTCGGCGGTGTCGGCGGTGTCGGCGGTGTCGGCGGTGTCGGCGGTGTCGGCGGTGTCGGCGGTGTCGGCGGTGTCGGCGGTGTCGGCGGTGTCGGCGGTGGCGGCGGTGGCGGCGGTGTCGGCGGTGTCGGCGGTGTCGGCGGTGTCGGCGGTGTCGGCGGTGGCGGCGGTGGCGGCGGTGGCGGCGGTGGCGGCGGTGGCGGCGGTGGCGGCGGTGGCGGCGGTGGCGGCGGTGGCGGCGGTGGCGGCGGTGTCGGCGGTGTCGTCGGTGTCGGCGGTGTCGGCGGTGTCGGCGGTGTCGTCGGTGTCGTCGGTGTCGTCGGTGTCGGCGCTGTCGTTGGTGTCGTCGGTGTCGGCGATGTCGGCGCTGTCGTTGGTGTCGTCGGTGTCGTCGGTGTCGTCGGTGTCGGCGATGTCGGCGCTGTCGTCGGTGTCGTCGGTGTCGTCGGTGTCGTCGGTGTCGTCGGTGTCGTCGGTGTCGTCGGTGTCGTCGGTGTCGTCGGTGTCGTCGGTGTCGTCGGTGTCGTCGGTGTCGTCGGTGTCGTCGGTGTCGGCGGTGTCGGCGGTGTCGGCGGTGTCGGCGGTGTCGTCGGTGTCGTCGGTGTCGTCGGTGTCGTCGGTGTCGTCGGTGTCGTCGGTGTCGTCGGTGTCTTCGGTGTCGTCGGTGTCGTCGGTGTCGTCGGTGTCGTCGGTGTCGTCGGTGTCGTCGGTGTCGTCGGTGTCGTCGGTGTCGGCGGTGTCGGCGGTGTCGGCGGTGTCGGCGGTGTCGGCGGTGTCGGCGGTGTCGGCGGTGTCGGCGGTGTCGGCGGTGTCGGCGGTGTCGGCGGTGTCGGCGGTGTCGGCGGTGTCGGCGGTGTCGGCGGTGTCGGCGGTGTCGGCGGTGTCGGCGGTGTCGGCGGTGGCGGCGGTGGCGGCGGTGGCGGCGGTGGCGGCGGTGGCGGCGGTGGCGGCGGTGGCGGCGGTGGCGGCGGTGGCGGCGGTGGCGGCGGTGGCGGCGGTGGCGGCGGTGGCGGCGGTGGCGGCGGTGTCGGCGGTGTCGGCGGTGTCGGCGGTGTCGGCGGTGTCGGCGGTGTCGGCGGTGTCGGCGGTGTCGGCGGTGTCGGCGGTGTCGGCGGTGTCGGCGGTGTCGGCGGTGTCGGCGGTGTCGGCGGTGTCGGCGGTGTCGGCGGTGTCGGCGGTGTCGGCGGTGTCGGCGGTGTCGGCGGTGTCGGCGGTGGCGGCGGTGGCGGCGGTGGCGGCGGTGGCGGCGGTGGCGGCGGTGGCGGCGGTGGCGGCGGTGGCGGCGGTGGCGGCGGTGGCGGCGGTGGCGGCGGTGGCGGCGGTGGCGGCGGTGGCGGCGGTGGCGGCGGTGGCGGCGGTGGCGGCGGTGGCGGCGGTGGCGGCGGTGGCGGCGGTGGCGGCGGTGGCGGCGGTGGCGGCGGTGGCGGCGGTGGCGGCGGTGGCGGCGGTGGCGGCGGTGTCGGCGGTGTCGGCGGTGTCGGCGGTGTCGGCGGTGTCGGCGGTGTCGGCGGTGTCGGCGGTGTCGGCGGTGTCGGCGGTGTCGGCGGTGTCGGCGGTGTCGGCGGTGTCGGCGGTGTCGTCGGTGTCGTCGGTGTCGTCGGTGTCGGCGGTGTCGGCGGTGTCGGCGGTGTCGTCGGTGTCGTCGGTGTCGTCGGTGTCGGCGCTGTCGTTGGTGTCGTCGGTGTCGGCGATGTCGGCGCTGTCGTTGGTGTCGTCGGTGTCGTCGGTGTCGTCGGTGTCGGCGATGTCGGCGCTGTCGTCGGTGTCGTCGGTGTCGTCGGTGTCGTCGGTGTCGTCGGTGTCGTCGGTGTCGTCGGTGTCGTCGGTGTCGTCGGTGTCGTCGGTGTCGTCGGTGTCGTCGGTGTCGTCGGTGTCGTCGGTGTCGTCGGTGTCGGCGGTGTCGGCGGTGTCGGCGGTGTCGGCGGTGTCGTCGGTGTCGTCGGTGTCGTCGGTGTCGTCGGTGTCGTCGGTGTCGTCGGTGTCGTCGGTGTCTTCGGTGTCGTCGGTGTCGTCGGTGTCGTCGGTGTCGTCGGTGTCGTCGGTGTCGTCGGTGTCGTCGGTGTCGTCGGTGTCGTCGGTGTCGGCGGTGTCGGCGGTGTCGGCGGTGTCGGCGGTGTCGGCGGTGTCGGCGGTGTCGGCGGTGTCGGCGGTGTCGGCGGTGTCGGCGGTGTCGGCGGTGTCGGCGGTGTCGGCGGTGTCGGCGGTGTCGGCGGTGTCGGCGGTGTCGGCGGTGGCGGCGGTGGCGGCGGTGGCGGCGGTGGCGGCGGTGGCGGCGGTGGCGGCGGTGGCGGCGGTGGCGGCGGTGGCGGCGGTGGCGGCGGTGGCGGCGGTGGCGGCGGTGGCGGCGGTGGCGGCGGTGGCGGCGGTGTCGTCGGTGTCGTCGGTGTCGTCGGTGTCGGCGGTGTCGGCGGTGTCGGCGGTGTCGGCGGTGTCGGCGGTGTCGGCGGTGTCGGCGGTGTCGGCGGTGTCGGCGGTGTCGGCGGTGTCGGCGGTGTCGGCGGTGTCGTCGGTGTCGTCGGTGTCGTCGGTGTCGTCGGTGTCGTCGGTGTCGTCGGTGTCGTCGGTGTCGTCGGTGTCGTCGGTGTCGTCGGTGTCGTCGGTGTCGTCGGTGTCGTCGGTGTCGTCGGTGTCGTCGGTGTCGTCGGTGTCGTCGGTGTCGTCGGTGTCGTCGGTGTCGTCGGTGTCGTCGGTGTCGTCGGTGTCGGCGGTGTCGTCGGTGTCGGCGGTGTCGGCGGTGTCGGCGGTGTCGGCGGTGTCGGCGGTGTCGGCGGTGTCGGCGGTGGCGGCGGTGGCGGCGGTGGCGGCGGTGGCGGCGGTGGCGGCGGTGGCGGCGGTGGCGGCGGTGGCGGCGGTGGCGGCGGTGGCGGCGGTGGCGGCGGTGGCGGCGGTGGCGGCGGTGGCGGCGGTGGCGGCGGTGGCGGCGGTGGCGGCGGTGGCGGCGGTGGCGGCGGTGGCGGCGGTGGCGGCGGTGGCGGCGGTGGCGGCGGTGGCGGCGGTGGCGGCGGTGGCGGCGGTGGCGGCGGTGGCGGCGGTGTCGGCGGTGTCGGCGGTGTCGGCGGTGTCGGCGGTGTCGGCGGTGTCGGCGGTGTCGGCGGTGTCGGCGGTGTCGGCGGTGTCGGCGGTGTCGGCGGTGTCGGCGGTGTCGGCGGTGTCGGCGGTGTCGGCGGTGTCGGCGGTGTCGGCGGTGTCGGCGGTGTCGTCGGTGTCGTCGGTGTCGTCGGTGTCGGCGGTGTCGGCGGTGTCGGCGGTGTCGTCGGTGTCGTCGGTGTCGTCGGTGTCGGCGCTGTCGTTGGTGTCGTCGGTGTCGGCGATGTCGGCGCTGTCGTTGGTGTCGTCGGTGTCGTCGGTGTCGTCGGTGTCGGCGATGTCGGCGCTGTCGTCGGTGTCGTCGGTGTCGTCGGTGTCGTCGGTGTCGTCGGTGTCGTCGGTGTCGTCGGTGTCGTCGGTGTCGTCGGTGTCGTCGGTGTCGTCGGTGTCGTCGGTGTCGTCGGTGTCGTCGGTGTCGTCGGTGTCGTCGGTGTCGTCGGTGTCGTCGGTGTCGTCGGTGTCGTCGGTGTCGTCGGTGTCGTAGGTGTCGTCGGTGTCGTCGGTGTCGTCGGTGTCGTCGGTGTCGTCGGTGTCGTCGGTGTCGTCGGTGTCGTCGGTGTCGTCGGTGTCGTCGGTGTCGTCGGTGTCGTCGGTGTCGTCGGTGTCGTCGGTGTCGTCGGTGTCGTCGGTGTCGTCGGTGTCGTCGGTGTCGTCGGTGTCGTCGGTGTCGTCGGTGTCGTCGGTGTCGGCGGTGTCGGCGGTGTCGGCGGTGTCGGCGGTGTCGGCGGTGTCGGCGGTGTCGGCGGTGTCGGCGGTGTCGGCGGTGTCGGCGGTGTCGGCGGTGTCGGCGGTGTCGGCGGTGTCGGCGGTGTCGGCGGTGTCGGCGGTGTCGGCGGTGTCGGCGGTGTCGGCGGTGTCGGCGGTGTCGGCGGTGTCGGCGGTGTCGGCGGTGTCGGCGGTGTCGGCGGTGTCGGCGGTGTCGGCGGTGTCGGCGGTGTCGGCGGTGTCGGCGGTGTCGGCGGTGTCGGCGGTGTCGGCGGTGTCGGCGGTGGCGGCGGTGGCGGCGGTGGCGGCGGTGGCGGCGGTGGCGGCGGTGGCGGCGGTGGCGGCGGTGGCGGCGGTGGCGGCGGTGGCGGCGGTGGCGGCGGTGGCGGCGGTGGCGGCGGTGGCGGCGGTGGCGGCGGTGGCGGCGGTGGCGGCGGTGGCGGCGGTGGCGGCGGTGGCGGCGGTGGCGGCGGTGGCGGCGGTGGCGGCGGTGGCGGCGGTGTCGGCGGTGTCGGCGGTGTCGGCGGTGTCGGCGGTGTCGGCGGTGTCGGCGGTGTCGGCGGTGTCGGCGGTGTCGGCGGTGTCGGCGGTGTCGGCGGTGTCGGCGGTGTCGGCGGTGTCGGCGGTGTCGGCGGTGTCGGCGGTGTCGGCGGTGTCGGCGGTGTCGGCGGTGTCGGCGGTGTCGGCGGTGTCGGCGGTGTCGGCGGTGTCGGCGGTGTCGGCGGTGTCGGCGGTGTCGGCGGTGTCGGCGGTGTCGGCGGTGTCGGCGGTGTCGGCGGTGTCGGCGGTGTCGGCGGTGTCGGCGGTGTCGGCGGTGTCGGCGGTGTCGGCGGTGTCGGCGGTGTCGGCGGTGTCGGCGGTGTCGGCGGTGTCGGCGGTGTCGGCGGCGGTGGCGGCGGTGGCGGTGGCGGCGGCGGTAGTGGTGGCTGCGGTGTGAGTCGCGCCGGAATGCGCCGTAACGGCACTGTGGCGGCGGGGCGGCTGCGGGGCGGCGGCGGCGAGGAGGCGGCGCGGAGGAGCCGGGTCGGTATCGAGGACGCACCCGCGGGCGCCGAGGATTTCGGGAAGATCCTGCTGGGCGGCGCCGCGGCTGTTCTTCCGCGGGGACCCACTTCTGCTGGACGCGGCGCTCCGACTGCTCGGCAGGAACAAATCGCCGGCGGTGTGAATGCCGCGGTATCGTGTAGATGAATGGGGTCTAATTTTCTTTTGGGGTGACTGGTTAGGTCATTAGCGCTCATGAAACTATGTAATGGTTGTACGTGATGTTCGTTTCGTGATAGAACATGATCGAGTATAAGGAAACGATTGAGTGACTGCTGTAGAGTTATTATTTAATTCATTTACTTTAGTGTCATTGACAAAAGTATAGTTGCCGATTAGCTACAACTTAGAGTAAAGTTATTTTATTTATACTTTTCATAAAAATAATGTCAAAAAGAGATGCTTCCTTGGAATTACTCTTGAAATTATTTAATTAAATATTTGCCATCAATTGTTTACTATATTTGATATATTAACTTATTCTAATAAATACGAACGTCACATCAATACTGATAAAGTTCTGTGATGTAATGTGAATGTAAAAGCTTCCCTTCTGTGCAGCCTTATACGTTTTCTCCATTGGTCAGATGGTGTCAGACCCTAAGGAGATGATTTGTCAGTATTAATTACAAAGTATAATATAATTTTTTTTCTAGTGAAACTATTTACCGTCAAACTAATATGTAAATGAAGAGCATTTAATTTACAACCTCCGTGACATTATATCTTGCATAAGCTACTCGTATGTAATTATTGCCTTCCTTTTCGAGCCGAACGCCCGTGCTTTGTGGTCGACAGACTGTTATTACGAAGTGCATTAATGGGCGCTCACACTTCTCCCCATCTTCAAAGAGAAGCAGACTTTCACCTTGACGCTAACAGGCGCTCCCGCGGCCGAGACGCGTAATCATCGGCCCCGAAGGGCGCGCCCGCGGGAAGGGACGGGTCAAGAGGAAGCAGATGCTCCTCCGCCGCCCGGCGCCGCCCCCTGGGAGGCCGCTGTCGCAACATCTGCGCTGGATGAAGGCTCTGGCCGAGAGGATACCTCTCCAGGAACCGACGTCCTCAGTAGTTTTTTGCCTTTGGTGATTTCTAATCTCTTGCCATCTGTGATCTCTGAGATATGTAATATAGAATGTATCCCCTGATGGATTGAGTGAACCACTACTTTGGTGTTCATTCATCTTTCTAATCCCTTCTACCTGTGATCAATCGTCATATTCAGCTGTGGATGATGCATTATTCCTCCCGGCGTTTGTGTGATACTCAATCTTCGCATTGATGATGAGCACAGGCTCTTACTCATCAAGTGTTCTTGACGTCTGTGTCTAGTGAAGCCCGCGGGCCCATCTTTTCTAGCCGTGAGTCCACTGGTGGGAACTATTTCACGTCCCGTGGATGGCACTTCTTTGGTTCGTGTATCATTGTAGTATACAGCGTCCCTAACACCAGAGGAGAAGGTGTGTGTTTCGGAGAAATGTCTCTGTCCCAGTGCAGCTCGAACATAACTAAAATTATTCTAAAACATCAAACGTACTGGTCGAGAACGAAGGAATATTGCCGCAAGATTGATGTATATAGGTCGGAAAAGCCCATCACGCCACAAGCCACAAATAGGGGCTTGAATTCGCCACCCGTCGACCCGCCCTAGGTATTGCACTTGTGCCTTACCTCCTTACCTCATCTGTCCGTGGTGACATCATAGTGTACTAGAAATGCGTTTATTTGGATAGGAAAATGTAGAAATTGTTTTTAAAACCAAGGATTGCAAACTTTTTCAGTTAAATCAGTATTTATTGTCAAATCTCGAGCATCAAAAATCCGTCGTATAAATATCTAATCCATATTGATGTCAATAGAACTACTCCATTTTAGATAAGATTTGCATTTGTAATTTTTATGTTAAAAACAATGAATGTATAAATTGCAGAAGCTACATCTAACAGAGAACTGAACTGATTGAGCGCTAACTCTGACTCACTCTCTGCCCTCACTGCTTCTCTGTGTTTAGATCGACTTTCCTGTTGCCTGCACATGCCGACCTGCACGTCGCCTTGCAGGGAATTTCCCTCTCAAGTTATCTCCCCCACGGGAACCGCCGTAGCGGGGAGAAGTTGTAAGCTTCCGACTGTTATGAATTCATGTACAAACAAAGTTGTTCATTCACAGTATTAAATTTAAAGTGCCAGTCTTTAAAAATTTATTATTCTTTTAACTTTTTCAACATCTGAGTTACTTTATGAATGTGGCATTATTAACTACTTCGGTGATACTTTCTCAGATATGTTCTAGCAATGTTTCACAGAATATCTATGCTGAAACTGTTTCGTTGAGAAAGTATCACAGATGGAAAGAGGCGCCGAACACGTGACACCCAAGCCCACATTGAGTGCCGCCTAAAGGTATTTGAAGAGCCAACAACCGATAGTCGTGGGCTTTCTAAATTGGAATGTCAAAGGACTGCTACTGAAGCGTCCGGTTTTAGAAAATTGCCAAGAATTTCAAATGAATAATTCGTAAGTAATATAGCATCAGAATATTCTTTGTGTAAAACAACTAAAATTTAATTTTCAAATGTTGCTCAAATTAAGAAAAAAATTGACCCGTTACATTTCCTCAGTAGCAATTTTTTTTACAAGAATTCTGCAATACTGTGTCACATTGATTTACGAACTACATGATTACGATTGTTTCTAACTGGCTCTTTTGAAACAATTGTGCGTTCATACATGAGTGTTTAACTTGTAAATTATTAGGAACAATGCCTAAAGAATGTGGGTAAGTCATAAAATAGATTTCTCTATTTTATAACCCATCATGAATGAAAGCAGCTTGCATGAAAATTACATACTTGGTTACATTAGCTGCGTGGCATTGCAAAACAGAGAATGCGCGAATAAACAGTCTAGAGAAAGAGATGCAAATATCAAGTAGTGTTATAGGGGCGGGAGACATGACAGCGTGTTGTACAACAAAATGTATTTCAACATGGAAACGAAGAGAAGTGTTAAAATGCATAAAATCAAATTAAGAAATCACAATCGTTAATGAACATAAGTATATATTACAAATTGGTGATGTGTGATTTTAATGAAACTCCGTTTTCTTCATTTCACATTAAAAGGATAACTTTCAGTATATACATTGATTTTATGTTTTGGAAAAAGGAAATGATCTATTTTTATATGACTTTTTTATGATATATTCCGCTGATTTTATCGGTTTTAATGCCATTTTAATGGTACTTGCTTCAAAGAATAATTGTGAGATGCAACAAATATTCTCCATAGAATTCCTGAGTAGTGTATTCGATTTTTTTGCTCAGAAATTGAATTTAATGTAATTGTATGTAACGTAAGTAAAATTTAACGATTGCATGTAATGTAAGTTTCCTGTGACGCCTATAAGTGCCATTGTCGTTTGGACTGTTTTCGTGATATTTAAAGACACAGATTTTCCTGTTAAGAACAGTCCAAACCCAAAGCAAGCTGAGTTCACTTGAACGAAACGAAGAAGCCTCGATTACATCTGTAACATATCCCAGCTTGGGTTGTTCATCTGAACTGGTTTTCATCAAATTTTTACGTCATTCGTCTTTGCTTTTAGGGCATTTTAAAAACATGTCAAGAGCATTTTATTGATAATTTTGGCGATGTTTTAGGTCATCAAAATTTGCCCCCTAATGAAATGTAATTATATTAGATTTTGTGTTTTTTGTAAGAGCAAACTCTGTTAAAGGCGATTATCCTAGACAAATAAGGGAATAGTACGAGAAACACAGTCGGAAGTGTGTTACTAATTTTGTTTAATTTAACAAATACAGGAGTGTATTTTCAAATATGTTAATTATCTCTGTAACTGAGAAGTAAAGTTAAAATAAAATTAAAGCTAAGATTTTAAGATTATAAGACTACAATGTCATGTGAACCAAAACCATGGAATTTACGTAACAACAATATCTTCATTAACTGCAAGCATCAGACTAACATTCCATCTCGTCACACAGTAAAAATGTACAACTAGAATTCACGTAATTGCGCATAATGCTCGTAATACGCGAGAAATTATGTAATATTCTTGGAAAGAAAAACATGGGGCTCCCAACCGACATCCTCTGTTGCGGTTTTATACAATGAAAGGAGGCCTTCCTGTAGACGCGTGAGGAGTACACTTGCCCGCCGAAGAGTCACTGCCACAGCCTCAGTGGCCCCATTAGCCCAAATATTTGGGAGGAGGCCCCTCGGCAGACTCCACGCCGCACCTCAGCCAGGCTTTCCCAGCGCCTGGCCCCATCGGCGGCGGGGAAGGAGGGGGGGCAGGGGCCCAGTCGCGCATTCTTTCGTGAGTACCATGCGCTTACATACCATGGGAGGATAATGAGGGAATAATGAGTTACAGGAAACGTACAGAACTCTCCAATAAAACGAATAATCACTGAAACAATTACATATTCTTGTATGCCGGAAAAATACTGACAAGAATTTTAACTTCCTAGATAGTAACCGGATTTGTAAAGAGCCAGCAGAATTTGGAGGCACAAGGGCTTGAAGCAGTATCCCAGAACCCAGAGCCGATAGTATTCGTACCAGATCAGAAGCTACCGGAGAGGCTGTGTTTTTTTTCCGCCGCGTAGTTGGAGGATGGTTGATTTACCATCCTCTATCGAATCCGTTTTGGATCATCATTATATTGAACATAATTCATTTCTCAATATTGCCTTCATCATTGGGCAGAGAGTAAGATTTAAAGAACGTATTGCTCTCTATCTTAAACTTTACGAGCGTCACTGAATGATCCTTGGGGTAACTCTTTGAAACCGTGAGTCACAAAGCTCACAGTAAAGAGACATATACCTGTAACACTCTTTCTTTTTATTGATTTTTTCTGGCACTTGTTGAGATTATTGATCGTTGACGCCATATTAGATTCCATCGAAAAGAAAGAGAGTAATGTATCTACACAAATAAGTTATGAATACTATCTATTAGAAACTTTAACAACTAATTATTTTAGTTAGTATTGAGTTTATAGTCAGTAGGCTTTCCAAAGGAATTCGGTCGGAAAATATTTTAACATTGTGTTTACTGAATTAAAGAAAGTGTTTGGAAATTCGAAAGTCATAGCGAGCTCGTAGAGTCCCGTATGAAAAGCAAATAAGCAATCAACTTCACATACACACCCGATATTTACCAACACGGAGAAAGATGTCAAATTGAGAAAGATGTTTGAACTCGGCCAAAGAGACCACACCTCTTCACTGACGTACGCTAGCTCATCTCCACGGAATAAGCCGCTGGGAGGATTTTTAAAGCGAATCTCAATTTGCACCCCCACCGTAAAGGTGTATTCTGAAGAATTAGGTCAAAAAACATCGGTCATACTTCTACTTTTTTTAGTTCTTTCAGGCTGAATTGGAACCCGGGCCAGCATTTGCAGTCCTCTCTGTAGCGACTCTGACTGGGGCGTTCTAGGATATGAGTCCGACAATGGCAGGATTTTCGACACTAGATAGATAGCTAGATCGAATTCAACCATTGACTGGAGGGAAATTCTGTCCGCCGGCTCTGCTTGGTTGTTTTCCGTGGTTTCTCTGTTCAACATCAGGCGAATGCCGGAGCACAGAATAGCACAGCAAAACGGGCCACAGATCGCGCGGAATCATTCCTTCCTCTTCCTTGTCCCATCCTTATACACATTTCGCCCCTTATTTGAATATTCTTATTCTTATATCCACTACAGTGCCACTCATCTCCGGGGACGAGTCGAGAGCGCAGAGTGAATCCGCTGGGGGAGATATCTGCAGCGGAAACCCCTCTCAAGCAGAACGTGTAGTTCGGCGCCGGATCTCACCATCCAGCTGCGGAAGACCACCACCTCCCGTTATAAAAGATGCACTATACTTTCGGGACTAATTATCACAGCCGTAGACGGGCCAGGAAGCACAAAATAATCAATCAATTAATCTTTTCTTTAAATGTCCTAATTCAAAATTTTACCGCCTGCATATTTAAATAGTGATTTTCATGTCCTTGCATTTTGCGATTGAAAGAGGTAAATGAATAAAAATGATTAATATTTATTATTATCGCTATTATTGCTTAAAATATATTTAGAGGTACTTACGACCACGGACACTTGAGGAAACGTCTCAAGATTATCACGCATATTTAAGGATTGTGGACAATTATAAGACAGTCCAATATTTATTTAGGTATGAGACAACTTCAAAGAAAAAATATGTATTTCAGCCGACAGAAGTAACTGAATTGGACAATCCTAAATCAGGAATCAACGGCCTGCCACTAATATAGTATACAGAAATAAGAGAACATGTGACTCATAATAAGCGGACGCACGTCAAGAAAATCCCTAGTGCTGAGTACAGAAAATGTGAATCGTACAGTTTCCAATAGGACCCCGACTATTTCGGCTAGTAACACGTACAGACTAATTGAAGCAAAAACCTGGAAATCTGAAACGCACAGCCATCGTAGACGCGTCCATTACGCGAGGAACAGGATCTCGCGTTCCGCGACCGGAAGCGGCGGGGGCAACGTCCTCTTCAGAGGCGGCGGCGGCGGTAGGCGCGGCGTTTTGGCGGCGGCGGCTTTCCAGCCGATTAGCCCCAGGGGAGCGGGGAGCGGGTGGGCGGGGGAGGCGCGGGGGAGGACGCGGCGACCGGTCGGCGGCGCGGCGGGGGGGGGGGGGGCACACACGCACCTGCGCGATCGGGGGCAGCGGGTCGCCGCGGCCACGCCCGCCGCAGCCGCCGCCGCTTCCGTCACAGCCACCGCTCCGAACTCTGCCGCCGTTGCCGCAGCTACCACCGTCTTCGAAGACGCCGCCGCCGCGCCGCCTCGACCACCACCATCTATATCTTTACCACTATCACCATCACCACAGCCATTGCTTCTTTTTATAGCTCATCACCATCCCTACCACAACTATCGGTGGCGCCGCAACAGCCACCTCCACCAACAGATCCCCCTAATCTCCACGATCGTCATCTCCACAACCAATACCCCCGGCCAACCCCCTCTCCGTCATCACCACCACCACCGTCAACAACAGCTCTGGCTCCTTCCACCGCCTCCGCCGATTCAGGTGTCATCGTCACAGAACCGCCGTGTCGTCGCCACCACCGTATCCACCATTGTAGCCACCCCCACAACCACCACCACCGCCACTAACAACACTTACTCCCACCACCGCCCCCGCCGGTGCCGCCGTCTTCGCCACAGCACCGCCGCGTCGCCGTCGCCATCATCGTTACCATGATTATAGCCACCACCACAACCGCCACTTCTGCAGCAGCCAATGTCCCTGCCGCCTTCAGGTGCGATGAGGGGTCGTTGTACAAGGAAGTGCAAGGCAAAACCGAGATGTGGTATGTGGATGAGCATTTGGAGAGAGCACAATAAAGGCCTGCCTCAAGTCATCGCTTTATCCGCATCATTGCTATCTTCCAGTCCAAGTGGAAATATGAAGCAGGCAAATGAGAGAGTAGAGATGCTACATGCCGTGCCACTCGCAGCAGGGAACCAATGAAATGCGGAACTTGGCTAGATCTCACTTGGAAAATGTTAACATCTCTTCTCCGAGATTTTATTCAGCATGAGTGAGTACCTGATGGATTGGGTCTCTCCACTTTCTTGCCACAGACTTTGCCTCCTTCACATTGTTTTGATATATCTTTTTTAAAGCAGTTTTATATTGCATAACAACTTCCAGTTTTTGTGTGAATTATATTAACAAACGATAATTACGTTGAAGTAAAATAATGTCATAGAACAAATTTACATACTTTCTTGCGTTATTTGTAACTTATGTATTGTTCGAAAATTAATTTATTTTAACCTAAATGGCACCCGGGCAATTTTTATAAGCGTTTGCTCCATCCGAGGAAAATATTAAGAAAAATTTGGAGCCGTTTTTAAAATTGCCTAAAAGAATCTCAGAATTACTCAAAAACTACTAAAATTAGATAAGAATGTACTCCTTAATTAAAAAAACTAATTATAGAGACGAAACATTATTTTAAATATCTAATGTATTTGTCCAAATATTTCAAACGTAAGCAATATTCGAAAATGTAGAGTTAACAGTAAATATCAGACCTAATCAATGTATTTCATTTTATTACTTCAATAAATTTCTAAACAATGGTTTCATTTTTGAGAAATGTTTACAAAATATTCCAGAAGTTTCATGTAAATTACGGTACACAAAACTTCAATGAATTATTTTCAAAACCTCGGGGCTTAGATTCTAGTTAGATCGGTCAGGAATATTCATTTAAGAAAGAAATTAAATAGTTTAGACTCTAATGTTCACAGATGGACAGACGCGCAGAGAGGAAAGACAGGGTGACAGATATTTTACAGACCCTCCTCACCCCACCCCAGTCCATGGGTTGATCTACCTCCGAACAACAGTGGTAAAACCGCGCAAATGATTTTCCTTAAAATATACATTAATCGCTCTGGCACTAGTCAGTGCCAAGAAAATTGGGTAAGAGCCTTTTAACTTTGGGGATATTTTACATGAAGCTCCTAGAATATTAACAAAATTTCTCTAAAATGACACCAAAAGTTAACATTTTTTGATCGAATTGAGACAAATTCTTTTATTAATTGATAATATATTTCCGATTTCCACCACTATTCCTGATTTGTCGAACATTAAAAAGTTGATTTTTTTAGAACATCTCATACACTAGCATGGTTGAAGATAAAGATTTCTATTAATTAAATCCATTCGTCTATTTTAATTGCAAAGTATAATTTAGAAGATACTGAATAAACAATATAGTATATGTCAGTACAATAAAATATGTTTTCTAACCTTAGGCAAATTGTTTCCTGTTAATATGTAAGATTGTTATTTTTCATACAAATGCACATAATAGAGAAATGAGAGCGCCATTTTGTACCACAGCTTTCTAAAACAACATTTTTGTTTAATATATTATTCTACTTCTGGAATTCACTACCTAACTATACAATCATATTTTATATCAAGTATGAGTTTAAATAAAAACTCTATGATTCTTCTTTGAAATCACCTCAACATGATCTCGAATATTGGTCATAAAATCCCTGATGCTTTTCATCTGTAACTTCGTAAACTCGTCAAAATTACGGCCTATAAGTGCTGTTTCGAAGATTAAAATTGATGTCAATAGATTGGAGATATTTGTAATTTTCTAGCAGAAAATCGATTTGTTCTCTATGAATGGATGTGTCACGCGTAAATCTATCAGTTTAGAAGCTTTTGAGCTGGCACTTGGGTCAAAAATAAGATATAGTTGTGCTGTCCCTGAGATAATTAAGATATTTGGGGGAGGGGTACTTTACATAAAGTCCAATTTTTGCAAAATGGCTGCAAATGTTTTGTTCTTTTTTGTTCGAATAGAAGAAAGTAGAATTATTAATATCTTATAGTTCCGGTTTTCATTCAAACCTCTGAAATTTTCAAAACTTCCTCTGTTCAAATTTATTGTCGAACCTATCCTACAATTCCAATATTAAAACCACGGACTTCTTTATCAATGGAATTTATCCCTCAATTTTAGATCTTTAAATTATGTCATGCATAATATATAAAAGTTGTTAATGAGTAAATTTGACGGAAACCGTAAACAATTTTTCGAAAATGTCTATGGGCAGTGGTAGGGGCAGTGGCGGTGGCGGTGGTGAGGGTGTTGGCGGTGGCAGTGGTGGTAGCAGTGGCGAGGGAAGTGACGGTGGCGAGAGCGATGGCAGTGATGGTGGTGAGGATGTTGGTGGTGGCAGTGGCAGTTGTGGGGCGGTTGGCGGTGGCAGTGGTAAGGGCAGTGGTGAGGGCAGTGGCGAGGGTGGTGGAAAGAGTGATGGCGGTGGTGGTGGTGAGGGTACTGGCGGTGTCAGTAGTGGTCTCAATGGCGGTGGCGAAGATGTTGGCGATGGCTGTGGCGGCGGCAAGGGCTTTGGCGGTGACGAGGGCGGTAGAGGGGGCTATGGAGAAGATGGGAATGTGTCGGTGAGCGAGGAGGGCGCTAGCGCGGGCGATGGAGGCGGGGCCTGATCCGGCTCCGCGTCGGACGGGACCTCAATGGGGGCGGCGCGATGGCCGGGAGGAATGAGCGCTTATTTGTCGACTCACAGTTCCACTTAATGAGCCTCGTAAAGGCACCGACCGGCGATCGTATCTGGCAAGAGCTCACGAATGCAGCGGGGAGCGCCACGAGCGATACCGAATGTGTTGATTATAAAATGACCCCACGTCACGCCGGGGCCACCGTGATGGTGGTTTTCTCCTTTTAAATTCTTTTGTTTGTTATGAGTGAATAAAAATAATAGAAATTAATTGTTCTGGTTTTATATTTTTGTAACATATATTATTCTCAGTTATTTTTCATTCACTAGAAAATGTATTGAAATTAATTGTAAGAGTTGACCTTTCATATTTCATTGCTTTATTACATTCATTTGGCCTGATAAGTGAATATACTCAAAATTTTTTTAATGCAATTCACAATAATTGACGTAATTATAAGTAGGTTTAAGAAATTTGTTTTGACTAAAAATGTTTTTTATTATTAGAATTATGTTATTATTATTACTATTATTATTATTATTATTATTAATAATAATAATAATATAGAAAAATTAACGATGACTGAGAATCCATTGGTCTTTAATTGCTCTGAAGTTACAAAAAAATATATTTTACCGAGTCAGAAATAATCTGTATTTTATTACATAACTTATAGTTTGAAGTGCTTTCGAGTGTATGTAGAAATCAGTTTGAATACCACGGTAACTATGGAAACTTCACAAACGACTCACCAGAGGAGCCGGTCTCTAGAATTCCCATTCGAGCAGATTGACTTTAACCCGGTTATTTGATTGGTGTTTGACCATAAAATCCACGCACACCCATGGCTTCAATATTGGATCCCTCGTTCTACAAAACTACAGGTGAGAATCTGCTACTACCTACGTTACAGCAACCAGTTAAATAAATGGTGATGTAGGTGAAAGACATAGTATAACAAATTTTGATGCAAAGCTACATATTGTAACTACAGACATACGTATCTGCTGAAGAATATATATTTACAGTTTTTAAATAGAAGGCCTTAAAAATATCGTTCGTTATTCGATGTTCTTTATCATAGCATTTACTCATTCAAATAACGAAAAAATATCAAAATAATCTCTACAATCAATTTATCAGACTTCTATTACAAGTGAAGATTTCGCTCTTATTATTGGTGATATTTTTTCGCAATAGAATGTTCGTACTTCAATATTCTAATACAACATTTTTGCATTTAACTGTTAAAACAGATTTATTGGTTTATAAAAAAGTATACTGAACGTGTTGTATTTTACTGTTTAGAGATTGCTCATAAAAACATGAAGTTATTGCCGAAATATGGCCAGTTGTTGTCAGTGTCATTACCAATTCTTATTTATTGGTATCAAATAACTGTTTGACTAAATTATTACCGTGGTGTTATTTTTTAAATGTTTGATTTTGCGCTCGTCCTTGCTGACTAATGAACGTGCAGCTTCATTGCTCGCGTGTTGCGTGACAGCCTTCGCGACTAATCGGATGTTCACGCGCATTTGCAGGTTTTTCACGCGCTGTCGATCAGCTATCGTCGCGTGAAGATCAAGGGAACCGGATTCTTTCGAGTCTTTCAGAAGTCACAGTAAAGATTTCTCTCCCACAGTTAATTTAGGGAATTTTCGATAGGATCATGCCAACAGATTTCGCGTTTTCGCTTTGCAAAATAAGGGCTGAAAACCTTCCCTGCATCATGTCACACTGTCTGTCATGTAAAATACACTAGAAAGTGTTAGACAAAATTAAATGTTTTAACGTTTCTCACCCTCGTGCCCGCTCCTGTGCACAGAGAACGAAGGCAATGCGCAATTTTATAAAAAAATTTATTTTGGTGTTCCCTTGTGTCGAGATTAGGAAATAACTCTGGAAACGACCAATGTGGTGCCAAATAAGAAATTTCCAGCATTTCAGCTCTTATGTTCCGTCTTCGAGTTGCATGTTTTCATTCCTGGTCGCTAATGCATCACCACAGAGAAAAGATAGTATTTTGTCTGTCATCACTAATCAGGGGATTCTTTCTTCAACTGTTCTTTCAAAATACGGCGCATTCTGGATTCCTTATCTCTTCATTAATATAACATATTTTGGAGAATCCATATGACCGTAAAAATTGTAGAGGCTGGTTCTTGGAGATTGTTCAGTAGAAAGTAAATAGAACTATTTAGTTGTTTGCTAAAATTTCGAAAAATTTATTTCTATTATCAGGGCTAAAATGTTTATAATCAATAGCGTGTTAATTAAATATGTTGGGCTTGAGTATTTGAAACACACTGTGGCACGATTAGGTTTCAGTGTTTAATTAAAACGTTGTTTGTGATCGAATACACTATAGCCCTGTTGTTGAAAACTCATTTTCCGAAACATTAGCAAACAAGTAAATACTTCCTTTACTTTCCACTGACCAAGTCCCATGAACAAACCTTCATTATATCTTTTCAATTCTTCCCGAATAACTTCGTTTCTAATCAGATACTGATTAGAGCAACCTTTATATTCAACGAAAAATCCCCTTTTAATTTTTTATTTTAGAGTTCGGACGAAGGAAATCCTTGCTTGTACAATATCGCCGGGTGGCAGGTCCTAGCCAAGGCGTTGAAGCACAGGTGCGCGCGCGCGACCCAGCGGTCAGGCGCGCGTCTGCGTCCGTGGCCGCCGCTGCCGCCACCACCGCCACCGACGCCGCCACCGCTACCGCCACCTCCTGGGGGTGGGAGTGGGAGAGGGTGCGGTGCCTGCTTCCTGGAGCAGGCGGTGACGGCGGCGGTGGCGACTTGGAAGACGGCGATGGCGGCGGCAAGTGGGTCAGCGGACCAGGCGGGTGGCGGGCGGCGAGCGCTCAGCCACAGGCGTGCGGACGGGCGGGCGGCGCCTCTTGGAAGCGCGGGGAAAGTCGCCCGCCGCCCCCGGCCTACACCGGAGACTGCGACGCTCGAATAGGTCACGAACCCTGGCGCCCCTCCGCCCGCGACGCCGCGGGCCACCCTTCCGAGGGAATCATGACCTGCGCGGAGAGATCGTGCTAGTCTTAGCTCGTTTGCGAACTTCACTTATACTCTGTGCAATACCACGGTGGTTGATTGTCTCTGTGAAGCTGCTACAGGTAATTTGTTTATATTTGTAATTCAGATGGGACAGAGTACTTCATCTTTCTTGAGTAATTTCCTTTCGATTCTTACAAATTTCGTGAGTCTTAAAGTATATGAACGAGAAATGGAGAAATTAAAGACACTGCGGGATGCAGAAACAAGTAGAAAATTACGAATTAACCATGAGGTATTGTTTATACATACCCACGTAAATAGTAAAGACCATTTCAAACTTAAGTGCAAGAAATAAGAAACTCGAAAGGAAGAGATTAAGTGTTAATTACTGGGCAAAATAGAAATAATCGGTGCTCCAGTATTCTCTTTCTCTGATCATGAGTGGCAATAATCTTAATATTTTGATAGCAGCAGCATTTCCTGCCTTAATCATGGCTTCTAATGGTTAACCCATTCGAGGTACTGCGGCTCGACGAAGCACAGATCCTGCTCTGGATTCGATTTCCTGAGCTAGTTCTCATCCCCGAGTCGTGGAGACGTGTGAAGGCTTAAAAAATTCACATTTATTTTCCGAAAATATAAATTTGAGAATGTATTGTATACATTTTTTAGTTCTTATTTAATCATCCTAAGAAGTATTCTTTAACTGTTTTGCTTGTAGCAACTTCTTGTAAATTAATGCTAGTCTTCCATTCTGTTGATGACAGTATGTTTTTTTTGTTGCAACAAGATTTATATTGGTGTGTGTTGTGGAAATAGATGAATCTACTAGAAGACTGTATTATTAAAAATTAGGAATTTGTAAATAAAGTAGATATAACTGAAGTTAATACAAAATGTATTTTGAAGCATTTGAAAATGAAGATTCATTTATCTCTCTGATCTTTATCATGGAGACAAAGACGTCCTATAGAATCGGATTAATTTCGTCAAATATTTTTGTAAATGATGGCACATACTACAGACAGAAACCACACACATTATCTAGAACGAGAGAAAATTTGTGCCAGTCTGCATTTTGTTTAGCAATCAGCTGAACATATTTCAGCTCTTATCATGTGTTAGGGCCTATTTTTACCGCTAGCCTTACAATTGTTATCATTTGTAAATTCACGGTGTTCTCATCTGAAAACATCTGAAATTCGGTCGCGCAATGAAACACGAGTTCTGAAGTGTGCGAATCATCACTCTCTTCGCCACCGAAGGAAGAAAGCGGTGAATCACTGTGTGGCGTCGGGGCGCGCACGTGTCGGCTAGCAGCCGGTGGAGCGGCGGGGGCGTGGCGGGCGGGAGGGGGGGGCGGGGCGAGGCGGAAGACGTGGAGCGTCGCCGTCGAACGAGGGCGTTGATGGCGATCGGCGGCTGTCGGAAGGGGGTTACGCGCAAACAGACGAGCGGCGAGCCGCGCAAACAAGGCGAGACGGCGCTTTCGCGCGTCCAGCGGGCACAGCTGCGGACTCTTGGCATCTCTGGGGCGCCAAGCGGTAGCGTCCTTTGCCAGATCGACTGACAGCTTTGCTGCGCCGCCGGTGCTTTGCTGGCTTCTGTTACAAGGGTGTCTTAAGGCAATGCGTCGGTGAAATTTTGACGAAAAATCGATTTGTTAAATGTATTTATTGATTAATGATTTGAGGCGCGTCAATGGCTAAGGCCAATAATTCCATCGGCGTAGTGAGTGAGTATAATCGTGGGAGGTGGCAGTGATCTCCCCTCACTGGATAGCGTGATCCGACGCCAATCTACCCCACGGTTTGTGAAGTTTTCCCCAACCGAGTATCTCCTTCCAACGGAGTAATGACCTAACCCTGACAAGCGTTTAGTTCCCGACTGGTCTCCCAACATGTGTGGTACTGTGGTGCATGCATGAGAAAGTACGAGCAAGAAGGAGGTGAGGAAAAGACAAGGACGAGGAAGAAATGATCACGCGAGGACCGGGGCTCATTTGTTAGGGTCCTGCTCCGGCATTTACCTGGCATTCATCAAAGAAAATACGGAAAAATACTAATCAGAGCAGCCGACCGCTAGAATTCTCTTCCAGTGGTTTAATTCGACCTGGCTATGAAGCTAGTATCAAAAATCGAAATCGTGACACGTACTCTAGGACCTTCCTGTCAGAAGCACAGCAAAATTCAAAAAAATTCAATTTTTGTTTTGGGAATTTTTCATTATCTTCACCTTGTAATATTTGTTGGAATTAATTCCATATTTAAGGGTAACGCAAACATTTAAAGGTCTGTGTGTAAATGAGTGCGGTCGCGTTAAGATTTGAAACTGTCATTTCCTAAGCTTTTTTGCTATGGTTCTTACGAAGGCTTGTAAATTACCAAGTAGGAATGTCTGAACCTAATTGCCAAATACCCGAAAAAAGATTTAAACTATGTTGTAGCATTATGAATGGCCAAAACGTTTCTCTGAATGGAGATAACACAGCCCAACAGACGAGCTTGAAATTCATTTTTCTCCTAGGTACACTATTCAGGATTTTCATGAATTCAAGATACTTGAAATGCAAAATTCATTCAATCTACCCAATTTTTTTAGGCGAAATATAATATGTAGACTGATAAACTGATAGAATTTTTTTAATAAATATTAATTTCCATATAATTAAATATTTTGTTGGAGCTTCCTTTAATAATCAAGCAATATTTTATCAGTGTTTGAATTTTTTTGCAAACGAACCAATAAGCATTTAAAAATCAATACGATTGTTTATTATGTCTTTTTGAAACAAAAAATGATAGTTAATGGTTCACAGATGTCATTAAGCTGATCAATTTATTAAAAACTGAATTAAATCCTTAATATATCCTGAATGGTGAAAGAGAGGGTTCCAATTTCGCTGTTGAAGTATCACAATTGCATTATTAAATTCTGCAAAAATTTCCAAAACAATAATTTAAGAATTGTTAATTTTAATATTTTCGGTGTTGTATATCCTTAAGACAATTTATAATAAGGGGATGATTTTAATATTTTTTATTGGAGTTTTGAATCTCTACAACTGCCGACGATTAGACCTACAAGTTTTGATATTTCTGAATGAGTAGATGGGTTATTATGGTGATAAGGGAAATATGATGGGGAAAATGGAGAATAGTTGGTTATTAAGAACCTGAAAGAAACCTCCCAAGAGACCACTTTGTCCCCCACAAATTCTACTTAGTTGACGAAATATGCATAGACCATCTCTCTAGCAGTTGATGCGCTGGATATTACGTCAAGACTCCTCTCTGCGATGATTTTAGATTTATTGAACAACTTCTTCATCTACATAACTGTAATTGAAAGTAGATCCCTGCGTTTGAAATATTGGTTTTTAAATTAACACTTTTTATAGATTAAATTAATGTATTAATACATATTTTCAGTATATTTGTATTTTCTTCAAAATATTTTTTAATCTGTACATTTTCAAGGAGGGGTGTATTGCTCTTCTTGCTTTCCCTTGAAATCGTGTTGATCTTTGAAATATTTTAACTAATTAATTATCCGAGGTACTTGTCCTTTCGTTCTGCCTTTATTGTACATTCTCTCTTACAAAAACTTTCAGTTTTCTCTCAAGTGTGCCAAATACTACCTCACTTCTGAACATGGCTCACCTTCGTAATCAATCTCTCTAGTTGTGGCTAATTTAAAACGTATGATTCTCTGATCAAGAAAAAGTGAATTGATCGCAATACCATCCTATTTATTTTATTGATAGAATTACCTTATTAATGAAATTGATTAAAATAACTATTGGCAGTAGCAAGCATAGATCCACTGAGGCATACTAAGAGCTTATTAATTGAAATAATGAAGTGAAAGGAAACGATCATCATATTTTCTTGTGATGATAGCGCGGTCATAACTTGTAGAGGCTTGTTCGTAAAAAATAACTATTCTAATCCATTTAAAAATTACAAAAATAAAAAATAAAATGTGTTCAAAGAATATAAGGAAAGGTGATTGTCATATAAAAAGGCGTATAATCACACTAAGCGCCAACCTCTGCCCACGCCTTGATACTTTCCGGAGTGTGGCATAATGGAATATACTTCCATAGTGCCAAGACTAATGTGAAGCTGGAGAGAGACTGTTGTTCTAGTTGAAAGAGACGAAAGAGATGGCAGTTGATGGGAAAAGCATATCCTCCCAAGCTGTAGGGCTCCTTTAATTTTTTACTTTCTTACTGTTTACGCAGTAGAGAGAAACTTATGTAATGGTGCGTGAAAGAACGGGGAATTTAGGTAGAAAACCTCTTATTAGAGGGCCCTAGTTACGAAAAGATTGATAAATTCAGTTGCTAAATTTATAAAAAAACTTCTAACATGTGGTGTCCGTCTGTCAGCCAATCTGTCTGTGAACAACGCTAGCGGCTAAAACGTTCAGCCGATTTTGTCCTTTGATATTCCCCAATCGGAAGATAAGAGTTTTTTCCCTTAATGAAATCTGTTCCTTAAAGATAGATTTTAAAATGAGGTCCTGTACAATTTTTTGAAAATTTGAGTACTTTAAACGTAATTTTGCGTAAAAAATGCGGGCGAGAATGTTAGTACGAAGTAGGTAAGTGTCAAGACATTGTTTAGAGTGTACTCGAATTTCATCATTAGTTTTTTCGAAACTAACCATTTTCTTTCTAGCTTTATTGATATTCTGAATAATTTCTGAATTCTAATTTCTAAATTTCAGAATAATCTGGATTTTCTCTTGCCAGTTAAGTTTTTAATAATTATATTTGCATTGATTCAACACTTTTTTTACAAAGCTACAAGACACTGCACTGTCGTTTCTGCACATCCCTCAGTAAGATTTCCCTTTTCAATGCTGACAACAATGGAGCATTTAAATTACGTATTTAAAATTGCATTTGCGAAAATTAATAATTTGAGACACAAGTTTCCCTTCATTGTTGGCGCTCAATAAACTGGGTTAAGTACAAAATTTGTAACCAGTTTGGGAAACTACAATCAAATGTTGCTACAATTTAGATTTGAAAAAGGTAACGTGCTTCATAGATTTTTAGTGACCATGTGTACTAACTAATATTGAGCTAATTTTGAGATACCAGGGTAGTGCCTTAAACATCAGGCCACGATCTGGACGCGCATTCTTCCTTCCTCGTATTGTCTTGATTCCCATCTTTAGGACTGGGTGATGTGTTGATTCATTATTATCATATGATCCATCCTTCTCGATCGGTTTTTTTATCAATTCTCGATAAGTCGTCGATTCAACTTGACTCGCTTGGCAAGTTCCTTACTTCAAAGAATTCATGAGATCTCTTCCTGGTAAGTTCAGGGACAAGAGCGCTGTACTAGACTGGAGTGCGCTAAATGAAGTGAGAAAGTACTATCATCAATGCAAGTAAGTTGTAAAACCTTCAATGTCTTGTTCACCTGTTATATAATGAATAGTTGTTATACCACAAGATTTGTTTAAATGAAAACGTACTCTCAGATGTACACGCAAACATTAGAGTTAGAAAGATCCGCTCTCAAGATTACTTCTGTAATAACTATTGTAAGGAAAAGGGCAAAATGGAAAGACTATAATTTGGACAATAAAATTTTTCTGAGACTGTCAAAAAGATAGAATACAAAGGTTAGCGCTCAATATTTTCTTCCTGGAAATAGAACATCAGTCAAATAATTTGAGAAAATGCCTCTTATAGAAAAGTGTCACTTATGAAAAACGCACACTTTTCAATACAGCTAATACTTGTCGATTAATATTGTTTACGTAAATAACGTGTTCAACAAATTTGATTAATTCCAACTGAATTTATTTCCATTCAATAGTCATATTAACTGTAAGTCGCCTATTTTTGAGTTGTGTCACTTTTCTATGTTATGAAATGATATAATGGGGCTATTACTCGTACGAAGTGGCAAACTGCAACCTATATATTATGGGTAACAACTGTTCTTTCTAAATCAATTGAACCTTCACTGTGCGTTTCATTCGACTTTTTTCAGAAGTCTGTATGTGCAATGAATGGAATCCTCTTCATATCGGAAGCCTCTTCAGCATATCGACGTGTTATTATTTACAACGCTCGTTTAATTGCAGCGAGAACAACGCGCATCAGACTATACTTATATGACTGCTACTAGATGGCACTAGTGTAGCGTTGTAGGTAATGCTATCTAACGCGTACTGTGCACAACTTTCACACAAGTATCCGAAAGACTGCCACGAGGTAGCGCTGGCAACGTCTTAGTGCGATATATCACTTCTAGATGGCGCGACTATCTTCATCCCAACAGTCTTTACGAAAACTACAACCTTAGACTGATTCTTGTTAATTTATGACACGCGCATTAATACGCCAAAGAATTAATGAAATATTGTACAATTTAAACAATTATTTTCACAAGTAATAACAAGGATGGAATAAAAAATAACATAAGTACACGTCAATCTAATCCGAATTATCAACAAAAAATTTGGAGGCATCTACGAGAAAATTTCGACAATGTTAATGGGCCGTCCATAAATTACGTAACAAATTGGAATATTTTGATTACTCCCTCTTCATCTGTAACGCACGTTTGACACCCCCTAAACTATGTAACGCTTGCGAACCGCCCCCCAATTAATATACGAAGAAATAAATTATAAAGCTGTAACAATGACTTGTATTATATTTATTTGTGTAATGTATTAAAATTTATGATAATTTCCAATAATTAGGAAGCGGGTTTTAATATACAAATATATTTTTACTATTAGAACATACCATTATTTAATAATTTTCTAGAGTTTGCATAAAACAATTTTAATGTATAATTACATTAATTATAATTACATATTTATACATATTTGCCCTATTTCTACATATGTCTTAGATTTCTTTTACATTTTAATATATTTACTTATCAAAACGGAATATTTCAAAAAGAGTTTGCAATGATAAATAAAGGATGTCTGGTATCAATAATTGTATTAAGCTTATGATTTTCGATCGCATAGCGATCATCCTCACAGCTAAAAGTCGAAATAAATTTTATTATTACATAATACAAATAAGAGTTTGCAAATAAATCTTTGAACCCTCCTTCATTGAAACAAAACCGAGTAACACCGCCCTTCTATGACCTCCAGACGTGAATTGTTAAACTTACCTCCTTGCTTCTCGGGACTTGTGTATTCAGGATCAAGAGACAACTAATATATCAAATCAGAAGTAATCTCAATCGCCACAGTTCATACAGCCCAAGCGTAAGTCGATCGCAACCTGACGAACGTTTCTTACATACCAATTTCATATTGTGCTTCCAGCACCTTGTCGAGAAAAATACTTTTTTCTGGCGAACTATTGCTGTTTTTTGTTGCAACATTATAATAATTTCTCTCTACTACGAACATAGTATCCAAGAACGTTGAAATTGACATTCCAGAGATTAGGTGACGAGGAAATTCCTTGATAATAGTTGCAGAATATTCATGAATTGTTATTCACGATCAGAATTAAGTAATAAACGAAACGCTTCAATAATGTAATTGAAAGAATGCAAGAATTAAAAATATAAAAATAGTTTAATCCTGTATGGAAAAGAACAATTTCTAATGGTTATTTTAATATTAATAAGTAATAGTAATATTATATATCGGTACGAATAGCGTACGTTTAATTCACTTCGCGAAATTTCCAATATTCTATAATTGTGGCTATTCATTCTGCGAAAGTAAGATGGCATTTTCATTGTCGTCAATTTTAGCAAATCATTTACGACGATAGTTTTGTTTCCCTCAATTATTGACGCCCATGATACGACCTTGTTACTGAGCACCCCTGTCGAGATGACCTAGGCTTTGTACAATTTACTGGAAAGTTATAATTTACAAGACGTAATTCTCGGTTAGTAATCAATGATTGTATTTAATTGGCTGTCCGGGTGACGCCACGTTCATGGCAAAAGTGCGGACATTTCGGTCGACTTTCTGCGACCTTCGTTAGGGCGTAATGCATTGCACCTTTGCCACGGATACGACGTGACCCAGACAGCCAATTAAATACTGACTTCGGCCGCGGAAGCTTACGCTCTCACTTAATGAATGATTCATTTTATTATTTGTGCATACCAACATTTTTTATGAAATTTAAATAAAAATGTTTGTATTGAATCATTGGTAAAAATAGTAAATTGATTAATACTATTAAGATATCTATTTGGTTCCTTTTGTATTTTAAACCTTTTTGGGAACATATTTCTCAGTTTATAAATATTTTATGAGTATTCTTAATAGTTTATCGTTTTTATTAGTCTGATTTAAAGAAAAGCTTTTCTTTGAAAACGCGGAAGTGATACTCTTAGGTTAGGCCTTGAGAAGACGTAAGCATAAAAATAGATAGCAGTTAAATGTGAAAGGATCATATCGTAGTGAGTGGTGCAGTCGTCAAATGGAAAGAGAGTGGAGAGTGCTAGCAAGTAGCGGAATTAAATGCATCCTTTCTTTACTCGTTTTAATGTTGCCATGAATATGCAAGTATAATGCGTGGCACGCATAAGCATTGTGTCCATCAAGCTACCGTGATGTTGTATCATTTGACAGGGAAAGCTTCTCAATTTTTTCCTCTAGAAAACTTAATAGAAGCACTGAAAATAATTAAAAAAAACAAAAAACAATAAACTGAAATCATTTTCACATTTGCCGCGTAACCAATGTGTGTGTTCGGATCTGTACATATTATTCTTGCAATGAGATAACGCAGTAACTTAAATGCGCGGGCACGTAAAATACTAACTTTAACTTAATGCTTGGATATGGTCAAAAGAACGTAATTTTTTTACGTTACCAAGGTTGAAGCACGCTTTAATAAAACCATATATTTTTATACAAATGTAATAAATGAAATTGAACAACTCTTTAAATTTAGCAAAGCACTGCTCATTTATACATTTTAACGTTTTTCGGATGTTGTCAGCGTCTACAATGTATTTGAAAGATGTTATAGGCTATTCCATAAAATAATTTGCAAGACGCCTCCATCAGTGAGATGTGTTTTTTGAAATATTTAATGTAATGTAATGTAAATGAATGTAATAACTTTTGTATCAGTAATAAGTGAAACGTCTTCCTTTAGTTTTGAATTCTTGGTTGGACAGTACGTTTGCATGATTTTTATTCTGGACAACACATTTCAGACGGAGATTGTGTTACTGAAAAAAGCTAATCGAATTTCGCCGGTTTAAAGTGGGTCAAAGAATTCCCTGAGCAGCTTTTACTTCTTTTTAAGACTAAGTATGTTCTCTAGATACCAATTTCCAAAACAGAGAACAACAATATATCCTGCGATCCACAAGTCGGTCGGAAGCACTTAGTGTTATCCGCGCACGTTTTATTAAGACCTTATTTCGCTGGATGTGCAAGGAGTGGGGATGTTGCTTATTTCGACGACAGGACTAATACATCAAATCTGTATATATCTGTATATATATGTTCCGTTATAATAAATGATATTTTCTATTACACAGGAGAAAACATTTCAGATTATCAAACTTTGTGAGCAATGCTTGTTGCTATCATTTATTATTAATTCAAAAAATGTTAGTGCAGGTGGGAGGGAGGTATTTCAGAGCTCAAGGAAACGTGCGCGTATAATACCTCAGAACATCTGGATACTACACATGTATGTTGCGAAATGAAAGAAAAGTAAATTATCTATTTTGTTTCATTGATATTAACTGCGTATACTCATGTGTTTTCCGAGTCTGGTTGACATTTTACATCCTGCTATTTTAATTTTAAAACGCCCAATTAGTATTCTGCGTGTGAGTTGGTGATGTCCAGCAGTGGGCGCCACCGAAGAATAAAAAGCGTTTTCCATGGCCGGCGTGTCCTCGTAACACCTCACAGTGCGTGGCATCCGGCCGAAGCGCGTAGCAATGCGACTCACGTTCGTTTTTCGCGGCCCGCGAGACAGTTACGAGCGCCAAGATACGGGGAGGGTCGGCGGTAGTGACGCTCTCCCGTTGAGAGGCACTCTTCCGGAAGTTGGATGGAACCCAAGTGGAACGGTGTTATTCTTTGTTTCTTGTGACTTCACCTATTTGCAGCCACAATAATTTCTAAATTATACGCAGATAAGCACGTGGAAGATTTATTAAAGTGGATGAACGGTATGGAAAGAGAATCTTGCGAAATTAAGATAACATTTTATAGCCATAATTAACAATTCTACTAACAAACTTTGGGAATGTATTCTACTTTCGGTTGGTGAGTGGTCTCTTATTTAAGGTCAGGATTATTATCTGTGTTGCTTTAAGTATTTCATTTTGTTAGTCTAAATTCAGTGAAGGTGAAATTTATTAAAATTATTTTTCGCGAGTATGAAATCAAAGTCGATAACTACGTGATAATATCAATAATTATATTGAAAAACTGAATAATTAGTTACACTTAATTAAAAGTATTAATCTTTTAAAAATGAAATTGAAACCATGGTGCATTAAATCATTTTATTTTTATAGTCCATAATTTTAATACGCGCAACGACAAGAGTTACCCAATAATACCCAATATTTCCTGCAAATCAGTTGGTAAGTACTTCAGTTCTTCATTTGCACACTTTCAGATGTAGGATACATGAATTTTCAGAACGGAGACCCTACTATAAAAATGAGGAGTTTTCAAATCGGTTTGAGCATGACGTTCTGGGTACGATCACTATATATGTTGATAATTATTTATTTAGACAATCACTAGTAAAAGCGGTTATTTCAAGGCGTGCATAGCAAGCTAAAAATTCAATTTTCGGTACTAGTGCTAAAAGTGAGATGATGAAGTATTCAGATAAATCAGTGACTACAATAAAGAAATCAAAATACTTTTGTCAGACCGCATCAGCCACTTCCGGCCTTTATGTTTCATTAAGTGATTTGTATCCTTGTCGGTAAGGCTGTCTAATACAGTGTATGGAACACGTGGTAAAAGTGATTTTATTTTGCTCGTAGGGTTGTGCCATTCCGCCTATTGTCCTCGGGTCGCAACATTTCCACCTCGCAAAATAAAATGACACTTTTATCAGTCGTATCGTAAATAACTATTTTAATAACATAATGTCCCCAAAGATTCCATTAACTGTTTTCAAGAAGAGATGCGTTCCGGAGATAATTTAATAAATACGTATCGAACAAGAAGTTTAGATTGCTTTAAAACAAAGTACTAACGCGTCCCGCATGTTTTGTTGGGTGATGGAACTACTGTAAATGAAAAAAATAACTTTCCTATACATAAATAAAGCAAATCGCAACAAAATATTAGGAAATAAAATTACTTAAAGTCATGAAAAAGTATAATTTTGCTCAACGGTTCGGCTGGCTTTCTCTGGTCTTATTCATGATATAATTAGACATATCACCTATTACACTTAGCAGTAGACAACCTAAAGGCAACAATATAATTGCACTCAATGATTGGTATTAAAATACTTCAAAATAAAACGTACAATTTAATATTTAAGGCGACAAAATACAATAAATTATAAAACGCAACATAGATTGAAATCAACAACAATTTATGTTTTATAATATTATTTCTTAAAATATGATAAAAAACTCTAAAGGTACTCAATTTTTTTGTTAATTTACATTCTTTTCTTTGTGAAAAATTGCACAAATATTACACAAGATACATAAATATTGAGGAAAGTTGCCTAATTTGGATCGATTTTTTATATTTACAATTTTCATGTTTCATTTCTATATTCTCCATAAAGATGCCATTAAAACAAAATATATACCAAAACAATCTACACTCTATGTACTTTTATAACAAAATGTTATATTTTGATTACATTGTTTCCGCTAATAAGGAATGGAAAAACCTCAAAGTGTGCAATCGATCCAAATTAAGACTTAATTACCTAATTTGGTCTCATTATCTCCCAAGTTGCTCCTCTAAAGCAATACAAGAAAGATTATTAAAACCTATTTGAAATACTGGTAGCCTTTAGGGAATATCAGATTGGAAGGCTACAATGACATGACAACAGTGATTCGATGGTTCATTTTTGTAAATTACGTCTTATTTTTTGGATATGATCGTGTGATTCAAGTGATGTAAATACACCGTGCGCGTAGCGTGCTTCATTCGAATCGAGCCACAAGTTCTTAACAAGAGATCTTACACTTCTCTCACTGTACAGGGAGCAATGGAAAGATCCTCAATCCTATAAAAGCTTACTTTTCATATTAACCATTGTTTCAGCAGAGCTTAAATGTGATGGATATATTAAAAATACAAGCTTTTCTGGATAGAAATTAGAATGTAGAAAACGTTTTCAACTTTTGCAACTTTCGAAAAATCACGGTTTTCAACGAAAATGAGACCTGCGCCATTCGCGTAAATGTCCTTCATACTATCGAATAACAAAAATTAATAATAAAACGTTGGAGCTATTTTTTTGTTTTGAAAATATCACAGGGTTTTCATGCAAAGGAAAAGAAATTGCTAAAATTTCAAATAAATAAACATTCATTCTTTTTTATTATTTATTGAGATAAATGTATAACAATGACTAGTATACATAGTATTACATAACTATAACTAAACGGAAAAATACATTTTATATACAAAATAAGCCACATTGTTGAATAATACTTCTCTGTGTCCTTTGAAAATATTTCTTATATGTTAAGCAAGGGGAGAGTCACTTAGCTCACATTATATTTCTGATTTTCTTCTTTTATTCTGACTGTTACTAACTTGACAGTGCTTGTGGAACCATGAAGTTCATTCTATTTCTGATTCATAATAAGAATACCTATATTGATTTGAATCATATTACTCCAATTTTTATGAGAGTTTTCAAAATGTGTGTACAGAAAATGACCATTCCGTGCTCAATGTAGGGTTAAACATTTTAGTTCTATTTTTTTCTTGTGATTGTAGATAGAATCATCTGACGAGGACTCTTCTTTGATATTTGCCCAATGTTTCTTTGCAAAAATAGGTTTGCTTGCTTTATACTCCACCTGCCAGGACATCATTTTATACACAGTATCACGTCCTATTTACTTGCATTCCATTTCGTTGCTTTCGGTTTACATGAAAGAAAATTGTAAAATAATGGCTTCGTCTCTTAAGATGGACCGAACAAATCAAGGCAACCTTCTGTAGTCCATTTTCGAAAGATCAGAAAAAATTTTTTTAAACGAGTATTTTTTGCACTATTCACACATATTGCTTGAAGTTAGTGAAGGTTATAAAAACATCTCAAAAAGACTCTTAATATAATATAATTATAAAGTTTTCTTGGAATTTTCACGAATAGAGCAAAGAGCGCACAAAATAGTTCAGGTCTAATTTTTGCTGAATTCTATACACTTTCAAAACAACAACAGTTTGGAAATGAAAGTATGTGCTATTGTAGTTCCACACGTTTTGTTGTGGTATGCTTATTCTGTTTTGGTCCTTGATCTATAAGGTATATCGGGCATTAATCATGCTTCCTGAAGATATTAATTGTTTTGCTTCACTTTTTTCCCAAGCAGGAAATTCACATTTGGATTTTAATGCATTTTCTATTATAACAATATTGGAAAATTATTCAACTTTTAAAAATTGGTAACTATTAAATATTTTAACTAAAAATCAAATTTGACGATCGCCTTTTATTCTAAATTACTACACATATTGGGCTTAATATGAGTGGTATACTAACTCTGTTGAAGTATCTGTAAGATGTCTCCGAAAGTACCACTTTTTGTTTATGTAGCAATATTCATATTTATTTCTGCGATGTTAGTATTTTTAATAACACTGATTATTCTTGAGATCAGAGTGGACGATTCTGATTATCCTTGACATAAGATTTTTAACTAAACACAATATACTCATATTTGGTGAGTATTCTGACATTTGTTTTTAGAAACTTTTCAAAGTGAATAGAATTGGAACTGAAATATATTTTACTAATAACACCTCATTGCACGAGCGAACAATGCAATAATAAATAATTATAAAACCTAATTAATGTTGCTTTCGTTGTGTTTTTTATATATTAAGCATTTCCTCTTAAACATAGAGTATGCTGTTCTAACAATTGTCACTTCTACATTGTTTCTTATCGGCAGTGTACACAGTTCTGAATAATATTAAAAGAATGTCCAAGATTTGTTGGAAATGGAGATCTTTATAAACGACGTGTTCATGGTATTATCAGTTGTTGTGTTTATAGGATTTGTAACCACACTGCTTGTGATCAATAACCACTCACAACTAATATTCTTTGAAGACTTGGACTTTTTTGAGTCCGAATATATGTCCTGGTGAACTTTGTTGTATTACTGTAAGTTTAAATATTACTTTTTTATTATTTCGTATTACTTAATGAATGATATTTACAAGTAATGTCTATTATACTCTTTTGAAAACACATGTAATACGTAAACACATAATTAGGATACAAAATAATATATTTGTGTTGTAACGTGATACTTGCAGCTAAGTCATATCATTGGACTCACAGGTATCACAAAGTGATTTTAACTGCTTATAGGACTTCGAATAACATGCGATTTTGAAAGAGACTAGCACATTTTAAGCTATTGAACATACAATTAAAATTATTAATGTAGTGATTGTTTAGTTACACTTTATATTATGTATTGCAAAAACATTTGTTTAAAAAAGGTACACTGTCATATACTACCAGAAATTTAGTAAATATACTTGTACATATTCATATTATAATAAGAAAAGAAATTGCTGTAACGTTTTGGGATTAAAACTATATGATGACAAACTTTACAAATGCATTCTTGTGAATGTATTTCAGCGGAAACACTTGTTATTCTACGAGGGTAAATGAATAAGTATTTGCACTTTCATACTAATTGTATTTAGGTTGAATGTGTAGCTATATGCACTACCAGACTAACGGTTTGTGAGGTTCCAAATTGAGTGGCCGTTTGGATGTGCAGTTTGGATTTGTTTGTGAAAATATTGAGCTTGGACTAGAAAAAGCAGTCTCCGTACAACTGTGATTATTGGGTTTAAGTAGGATATCAGAAAGGGGGTTCGATGCCGATGATAATGACTTCGAATGGTTCTCTTTTGATAGATGAGTTTTAGGATAATTGTAGGAATAGAGGGGGGGTTAAATTATGGGTTGAGGCTGTGGTTCAATGAAGGGTATTGAGAATAGCACGGGTTAGCAAAGATATGGCTTTGTTTATTGCATTTTGAAAGGCTAAGGTTTGTATTGAGGAAAGCAATAGTGTTAGGAGGGATTGCAAATGGTGCCAGTTGATTCTGTTTAGGTTGAAGGGGAAGAGGGTTTTAATTGCAGAAGTTGAAAGTCCTAGTACGAATATGGTTGGGCGATGATCGGAGGATATTGCAATGTGGGTTTCTATTGCTATGGATGACTGGAGGTATAACAATAATCCGAAATCAATCATGTCCGGTGTTTGGTTTGGTAAAGAAGGGTAGCGAGTTGGAGAGAAGGAGGCGTGGATATGTAAGCCTAGGTTATTAATGCCATTGAGATGTCTGATGCCTGCAGGAGTAATGAGGTTGCTCCCCCAAGCTGTGTACTTGGCATTAAAGTCACCAACAACGAGTGTAGGTTGACTTTGAGAGAAGGCATTAATTGCGCCGGGTAAGTAGGGTACGTTTAGTGGAGTGGATGTGTTGTTAATAAGTGCGTCTGATGATGTGGTCGTGATTCGAACATTTTCGAAAAGACGGTAAAGAAGGAATTTGGTAATGTGATGTATTTTGCTTAATAAATACGGCAACATCTCCGCTGGCTCGTTTGTGTGGTCTGTCTGCGCAGTAGGTGATGTATCCTAGGATGTAGATTCAGTTGGATGAGATTGGTTGCGTTTTTAAAATACAAGTTATAGAAATGTGGTTGGCGTGGATTAATAGACTAAGGAGAAGTATATTTGGTCGTATTACATTGAAATTTCAAGATAGAACACTAAGTAGTGATTTTGGATGAATGTTTAATGTGGTGATTGGAGAAATGATATGGATTGAACTATGATGTTGATGATTGTAGGAACAAGATTTTTCAGGATGGCTATGAGTGATTCTTTGACTAATTGGGAAACTAATTGATTTCTGGAGGTACGAAGGATCACTGTGCTGAGGAGACGTTTGCGAGTTGGAAATAGGTTTGGAGAGGGAATGGGGAAAAGGTGTGGAAGGAATGAGGTTGTGAGGAGTGTTGGTGCAATCTAAATGGCATACTTTTTCTATGAAGAATATTCTGGTACAAGGTACACCCACGACTACTGGCTGCATGCGGTTTTTCACCGTTTACACACTGTACATTGTCTTCGGTGCAGTCTTTAGTGGCATGGTGTTTGGAGCAGCGACCACACTTTGCAGGCAGACCACAGTTTTTCTTGGGATGGCCGAAGTCTTGACATCCTCAACACTGAACAGGTCCGGAGCGGCGGCTTCCTTCTTCTACTGTGATAATGGCTTGAAATAGTTCAGTCTGGTTATAAATGTTGAGAGCATTATTGTTCTTTTCCAGGGTGATTGCACATAGAGGCCACGGTTTTTTTGTCAAAGCCAGAGAGTCTTATTACTTTTAGGATCGGTAGGTTTCTTTTGACGAGTTCCTCTTCAATTTCTTTCTTACTGTAATCTACTGGTACATTTCATAAGACTACGGGCATTGTTTGTTTGCCTGTATCTTGGTAGGTATGATAGTTCAGGTTGTTTTCTAACAGATTCTGTCTTAAGGTTAAGTAATCTTCTATGCTTTTAACAATTACTTGGAAGTATTTTGCTTGATTGCAGGTTTGGAACTGGCTATGATTTAGTATGTGATGGGTTGTTTTGATGAGGTTGGGATGATATTGGGCATCGTCGATGTATATAGGGGAATTTTGATTTTTGTTGGGTCTGAAGAGGCGGGATTTGCAGGTGTATCTTGGGTGCTTAGGGTTTCGAAACGGTTTTTACCGGGATATTGTACATTGTGAGTGAATGGAGGGTAAGATTTGGAGGGTGTAAGAAATGATTCAGACGAGAACGTTTCTTGGGTTCTTGCTCTTGCGTACATACCAGTTCGGGGTTGTTGAGTTCATAATTAGAATTGAAATGTTCATTAGGTTCGACATACGGCTGCTGATGATCCTCATGCAGTAGATATGTGGGAGGATTTTAATGAAATTGACAAAGGTCTCTGAGCGCACCAGACACTGCTTTCGTCACTGATTAATCTAAAATGTCTGAGGATTCTGCCACGGCGCAGTTCAGACTACGAATATGGAGTTCGCACTTTGTCTAACGCCAAGTTCGGCCATGAATTTGACACCAACTTTAAACACTGACACAACACTCGAGTATATTTGCCGCAATGCGGCGGTAGCGGCCGTGAGCCGCGCCTGGCAACCGGTTGTCGTTCGTCCGCTGGGGTGTGGCGCTGATAACCCGGCTGCTTGCGATAACGACAAGCGAAGCACGAGAGAATCTTCTCCTACTGAAGCTAGGCACAAAAATGAAGAGCCTTTTGTCATCCAGTGTTTGTGATATAAATGCGTACCGAATGTTGAAATTATTAGAAGACTTTCAGCTCAATGTGGGTGCAATGTTTTACTTAGCGAAGAGTTTGCCAATGAATTAAACCTATCAAAAACATACAAGCATGCAGGATAAGAAAATAGCAAGAAGATCAGTGTTATTCTCAACAAAAAATTCATTACCATTATTCAGCAAATTTGTGACATGCTTTGAAAACTCAAATAGTGTAACTATTGATAAGTAACTATTGATGAAGAGACAAATCATATGCAACTTGGTCAGGTCCTGCGTAGGATGAGGCAGAGTTGGAATACCGAAGACATTCTTTTTTTTCATCAGACATCTATTTTCTTATTCTCAAACCCCTTTAAAATCTGTATTTTGATGTCAGAGCGCGTAGGACCGGATACATTTCCGATCTTACAACGTCTAATTACCATCTGATTGGTTCATTTAAATTTGCTTTCAGAGGTCGAACATTTGCCTCGACCTACAAAGCAGGAAGTGGATACATGACTTGCTGCTTAATCGAAAGTCCTCTTTTGTAAGAGAATTGGAAAGATGGTGCCACGGTGAATGTTGAAACATGGTCTCGTTCAAAATTTTTACTGCTGTAATTTATTCATTGAGTGTAGATGCTTATTGACTTACCCTCATTTTAAATATTTTGTAGAATGTTTTGGGAAACGTTAATCCAATATTCTCGATTTTTTATAATATATAATCTTGTTGCTTCCTCCATATTTCTATAATTGTATTGGAGCAGTAACAAGATAAGGCTCATTTTCATCAAAACCGAGATATTAACATGTACGAATACCGGGAAGCTGGTTTGGTTAAGAGAAATTCATATCTTAAATTTTAAAAATGTACAATCGCAATCGCAATGTAGTAAAAAAGTAAAAAATGTTTTACAAACACACATTTAGTGCGTAAATTGAGCAATTGCACTGTGTGGGAAATGTTTAGGTTAAATAAAGTTATTACGAAAACGAAAGGCAATACATATTCTGGAATGTTTTTACTTTCTCGTATACACACGTATATACGACGTATAGAGAGAGTTAAGTAACGCTGCGGAAAATATATTTCGAGATTTTAATGGAAATACACGTTTTGGGGTCCCCTGATACCGAAAATGTGTTTTTTTCAAAACGTCCGTCCATCAGCGCGTAAACCATACATAGGATTCTTTCCAAAACGAATATTGCCCTGTCGATCTGGCACCACTCGAAGGGCTGCGATTTTCAAAAACTTTTCCTAAAATTGAAGGTCCTGGGGCATTTTCAAAATTTTCTCAAAAATGGCTAAAATTAAAAAAAACTTAAAAATTAAAAATACAGTAGAATAACTTTATTGGATGGTATAGATCCGTTTTTTACTGTTAACTAAGAAATTTTGGAAATTTTAAATTTTTTAAATATTTTCAGTTTATTCCTATTACAAAATTAAACATATACTTTTTTATTTCAAATGAAATTCGGTCTCCATAATTAGTTGTTTCATTAAGGTCAGGTTCGTTTCTTGAAAATATGAGTCGTTTTCGTTCAATATTGAGTGCAAAATGTGCAATTTTTAAAAAAATATGAAAAATCAAATTTTTATGTGCTTCATGTTCAAATGATCACGGTGCTTTCATGTGCTTGATTTCTTGAACTAATTGATTAATTGTAGGGAACGTTTCTTGAGTTTAGGTTAGTAATAAATATCATTTAAAGTGCCAACGCTTCGGCTTTTGTTCAGCCTTTATCAGGTCTATAACGATAGTGATGAGACAACTGATGTGCCTAGATGGCGTGTTATGTGAAAGTAAGGTATGGGAATAAAGGACAGGAATTGCAGGAAGGAAAATGTGGGAAAGAAATGCCGTTAGAATGTGAATTTAAATTCCGAGAGATGCGGAGTAAACTGGTGAGTCTATAAGTATTCAAATTTGTGATATAGACCATTATTAGATGAGAGTTAAATAAGTTAGTGAATAGCTTGGTAAATATGTTTGGGAAACAGTATATAGTGAATAAGGAAAATACCTCTGTTATGGACCTAATGAAGGCTGAATAAATGTCGAAAAGTTGGCGCTTTAAATTGACGTTTACTATTGACCTAAACTCAAAAAGATTCCCTTAGAATTAATTGGCTTTATATTGTAAATGACCGATTGTTTGAATGATTAAAGGTTTTTTTGCTCACGGCATATCAAAATAACAAGGAAAATACAAAAGAAATTTACATAAACTCTCACATAACATTAAATATCAAAAATAATGTATATTTTTTAAGAAATAAGTAACGTAAGACATATTATTACAATGCGAGAGTGGAGAAGTATCAAACGAGCCCATTAAGGTGGAGATTGATAACTAATCGAGTATTTAAATGTGATGTAACGATTCGAATATTGTAAGTTTTAGTCACTTTTGAACATGTCAGAGCACTTACTTGTTTAAATTTTACCAACCATCCAACGAAAGGTGACCGAATTTTGTTAATGGTAGTTAATAAATGTCTATAGGTTATTAGAAAACAAAACGTATTTCAAAACATTTTTTTTACAATGCTCACTCTCATTATGAAACTGCTCTTTTTTTGACAATTGATATGATATTTAAAAAAATAAGTCAACATATTAAAATATCATAGATGATAATTAAAATGTAAAAAATTTAAAAAATATCATAAATGATAAAAAAATGCGCAGAAACATCGGTCGCAACCTAAATTTGACGTTTCAGCAATCAGCCGAATCTGCCAAAAGAGAAGTTTGCGCGTGCTAGAAATTCTAGGCTGCAGGGCACTCGCCTCGGGTGGCAGATTCCAATGCACGAACGCACGGGGAGCCCAGCAGCACGGCTCCCGACGGCGGCGGCGGCGGCGGCGGCGGCGGCGGCGGCTGACTCAGCGCCCGCGGCGGAGATCGTCCCGATTCGCAATCGGAGCAGCGTTCGTCGGCAACCACCTGCGATTACGTGCTTGCTTACGTCAGCCGGTCAGCCGCAACGTACCGGCGCTGGTGAAGGTGCCGATGCTACACCTCGAGACTCAGAAATCGCTGTACGCAGCAACCCTGTACGGCAATCACGCTGTTACATATCTCAATGAATAATACTGAAAATAATGTGACTCACAGCACTGTTCATTCATTTTCTAGAACACGACAACGAGAGTTTGTTGCTTGACTTCAATTAATTCTAATAAATCACATTTTTATAAATAAGTTATCAAAGCAATCTAATCGGCATTTAAAATTCCATATTGCAAAATTAATAGATACTGGAAGATCTGAAGTCAGAACGAATTTGAATTAGTAATAATGTAAATGTGATCCCACATATTTAACTCGAAAAAACTCCACAAAAGTCGACTAAAAAAAATACTTGAATTAACTAATATTACTCAAAAAATGTATTACAAATTACCTACGTATCGATAAAACTTATTTCAATTAACTTGTTCCAAACAAATATAGCCTTTTTACAAGAAATATTGATTTTCCCCAAATATGAGCAAGGATTTCATTGTTTTCGGTACAATCTCACTATATTAGGAACGCCAATATCTTAATGAATAATAATGCTAATGACCTTTACACAAGTTATGCTGGGCTGGTGTAAATAGGTGGACCATGAATATTCAAATTACAAGTTTGTGTCCTTCTAGGCAGTCTCCAGTTAGTGGAAAGGGTAAGAAATGAAGCTAAACGCATTCATAAATCTGTGTACCCACATATATTAGCTGTAAAAGACGTGTGCATGTAATGTGAATTGATAACGAAATGGTAAAAATACCAAACAAATGTGATTTTTCGACAATTATACTATCAAAATAAGTTTTTAATAATAAAATCAGTAATGTTTTTCAACCAGAATATTGAATTATAAAATTCATTCCACAAAAAAATAATAGGAGATCCATCAAATCTAGTAGCTGTTGCGTAAGTGTCACTAATCTAAAGTTTCAGACTCCGTTATTTCTTTAGATAACCAAACGGGTGTCCCTAGGGCTAGAAACATTATCGTCAGGCGATTGACAAATGAGCAGACGGAAGAAAAACATGTTACATTAGCGACGTGTCGTTGGCATCCCGTTGGTCACGTGAGAGCTCGATTGCAGAAATCTCCGAAGGCTCCGGACGCCGTCTCTTTCGCCATCCCCTCGTATCACCTGCTTTCGCCCCTTCCCATCGCCCCCGCGACCCCCGCTACCCCGCAGCCCCCGCCTTCCTCACTCGTCACCCCGCCGCCCCCACCGCCCCCGCTGTCCCCGCCTCTCCGGACTCCCCCGCCTCCCCCCCACCCCCGCCCCCACACTACCCAGTCGCTCTCGCCTCCCTCCGGCCCCGTGCCCCCCTCGCCGGCCCGCCGTTTCCGCCGCTCCGCGACCCCTGCCACACCGCGGTCCCCGCCACCCCGCTTCCCCGCCTCCCCGCCTCCCCGCCGCACCCGCCGCCTCTACAGTTGCCTTGCGGCATTGGATGCTGAAAGGTCTCTTGATCGCAGCCGCTTCTCGAAGTAGCCTTCTTACGTTTGACACCTCTGGCCAGCGAGCGACTCTCGTAAATCTGCTGGGTCGGGGACACGGCTGCGGCGGAGGAGGCAGAGGAGGTGGCAACGCAAAGGAGTCGAGGCCATTCGATCGCAGTGGTGGGGCTGCAATTATCAACGTGAGCGACGTGAGCGAGTTCAGATCGTTTATTTCGAATTTTCGGGCGCGTCAACGGCTATGGCCGTTATTCCCGTAAGGGTAGTGAATGTTTTTACCACCGCAGCTGGGAGTGTTCTGCTCCATTGCATGGTGATATCCAGCGTCGACCTTCTTTCTCGGCTAAAGTCGTAGGTTTCCGCGGCCAGCCTTGCTGTTGTGCTGTTGACTACTCGGGAGATCCGCTTAGAAGTCTGTGATGCCGACGATTCCACAATCTTGTCGTGGTCTTCTTCAGAGCTGCCAGAATTATCGTCTGTTTTAAAAGTATACGCTTTGATTGTTTTGTGAACTAGCTTATTAGATTCATGAAGACCTAATGAACTCCGCACGATCTACAAAGCATTTTCATGTTTTTTAATAACGAAGAACGTCGATTACATTACCAGAATATATACACAGGCTCTCATCCGTATTTTTGTGTGTTTAGTTAACCAACAATTTACAATCTGAATTGTTGGAACGAAATGTTCATTGTAATGCTCCATAGTTACCTTCACTAACTGGTCGTTATCACCCGCGAACTAAAGGTCAGTGTGGCCATTAGCCGAACTGTTTTTCCGACGTCTTTATTGCGCAATGTTAACGAGTTTGACTTACTCGTAATTAGAAACAAGATTTATGTAGGAAATTTGAAACAATTGTTAAAAACGGAACTACGGCAATTATTGGGATAATTCTCTTCCATAATAATTAAATGTAATTCTAAAAGAAAATTTCAGTGTAATACAATTTACGATCTCATTTTTTGGGATCATTTTTTCTAATGTCGGGTTATATTAACTCTGCTCAATCCCTTTCAACTAATAGTCACCTAGAGTGATGTCCGTTTTATTTCTTTTGGCGGATGTCATAGTAAATTAGAAGGTACATTGTATTTTTTAAAGTTTTCTATCACTTGATTTCTTATGCATGTGCTTTCGTTAATACATTCTGTTATATTCGGGAAACGTATACTAAATAGCAACAAATTAAAAATAACCATAAATGACTTTTAAATTTCACAGGTGGCGATACCGTTTTCTGACCGTTATTCAGTTTGTATCACGTCTGTGGACAAATCTTAAATGCATGTTGAAAACTATATAATAGACATATATTATTCATTATGCTTCCAACTGTGAATATTCTCTCAATTTGTATTCATTCTCGTTTATACATTCTCAACACTTTGCCAGGTAGCGTTTCCTGCCAGAAGGCCAGCCTGTGTTTGTGCGGAGGCTTTGAACAGCGCGCCGGGAAGAAGGGAGAGTTCACGAGTGATCGAGGACCGTAAGCTCCAAGCGGTCTCTGCACGCGCAGTTCGTTATTTGTGAATTTACCTTCCCCGCTTTTACTGACGATGACAGGTGGCGCTCTATTAGAGCAGCTGAGGTCCTGGGAACCGCGAACCTAGCAGGAAGGAGACACAGGAGAAGAAGAGAGACAAGGTACCTTAAGTTCACATTGTCCATGGTCTCACGTTAAATTTGCTATTTGATTGCACAAATTGTATGTCACTTTTTGCTCACACTCAGTTGCTCACAGAGTTTTTATTTTTTTTTTACTTTTTTAAGGTCTCATGTAAACTACTAAAGTCGTAGAGACCACAGTATGCAACATTGGGGGTAACTGTAACGGTATACCGATACGCACAAACATCCAGGCCCGGGCGGTATACCGATACGCACAAACATCCAGGGGGATTAGAACCCGCGATCCTTCAAGCTCGAGGCAGCTACGGATTTCCAGCTTTAGTGACCTCGGCAACGTATTTTATTTATTATAAAAATTAATTTTTTTATTCAAATGGTTTGACTAAGTCTTTTCGTCAAAATTAGTATATTTTTGGAATACAATCATTTCATATATCCGTTTCTAACTTAGAGGTAGTATGACATTGTTTTGAAGAACATGACATATTCCTTATTGCGTAGTGTTATTATATTTTTAAAATACTATCTCTCACATTTTCAAAATAAATTACTAATAAAATGCCTTGCAAAGATTTGCTAAATTTTTTTTTCTAACTACGTGGTGTTTTTTATTACGAGTTTAATAGAAGTGCATTTTTATTGTGGACACATACATAAATTCCTCATGTTTCATATATGTGCACAGAATTTAATGTGAGTGGTACCCTTTCTTTCACACTTTATACAGAGATGGTTGCAGTTTGAAAAGCATTGTGAAATAGAGCTAATCATCGACACATTCAGTCAGCATTTAAAAGTACAGATATGTTACATTCCAGGGAATGGTACGCCAAGATTACACTTCTGGGAGAAAAAAATGACTTTTCTCTATCTTGAAAACCATTGGCAGTTTTTTTCATACGTTTCCCCGAGGATGAACGGATAAAACTTTCATAACAAAGGCAAGTTAATAATTTAATTTGCGCTCATAGGATATTCCAAGATAGATGACTAAATCATTTCAAGTAAGCGATTTTTACTTTGAAAATAGAGGTAAACAAAGATGTATAACATTGTAAACAACAGTTCATTTCCTGGAAAATGTTGCAGCAATTAAATCACCTTCGTGGACTATCAAGTGTGTCATGAAGTATTTTTTTAATATTCTACTGATTTCAAACTTTGTGTTTGAGACAATGGCGAAAGATCAAGTATATCGCTAAGACAATGCAGGATGTGAAATATGTTTTGTCATACGTGTTAAATTATTGTCCTATGCAACAATCTAGCGTAAATAAATTATAACTATATCGTAGAATGATAGTGGAACTAATTGTTTGTACACTTCTAACGGTGGCGAGTTGTTACGGTCAGGAGATTTGTGAGCAGTTCACTCAAGGTGACGTAGTCTGCCGACGGCATATCGCATCGTGCCTTCCCCTCTTCCCCTCCCAACGTCGTATTAATTTTCTGCCCAGCGAAGTAGCCTTGTCGTACAGGCCGCATTGGATCGCGACTTCTCGGGTTTCCCCGGAGCACGAGTATCAGCTGCCACCGCGCGGGAGCCGGGACGCAACTCGACCGGCCGGGGGCTCAGTTCATTGACGCGCCCCGCCCCGCCCTGCCCCGCCCTGCCCCGCCCCGCGTGCGCTCTGTGGAAGGCCACGCGCCTCCGGCCGGGATCGATAGGTCGATCGCAGGTGCGTGCGATGCGTCACGCGTGCGCTGGCGCAATCGCACCGCACGCGCTCGAGAAAGAGGTCGAGAGTCGAGCCCCGCACAAGAATCCGATCAAGGTGGACGGCGCGGCGCGGCGCGCGGTCTGCCGAGCGGCGTGGGCGCGCCTTCCATTGCTCCGCAGCAGGATGTGGAATTGACGGAGAAACGCGACAGCTGTCATGCAGGTAACGCTCGACTGTTATAAATTACGGGGAAATATTAGTTGAAATACGTTGCGTAAATTCGGTGTTATGGTTCAGAAGCGAGGTTCAGTACCATATGTCTCCTTTACAGGGTTTATGACACATTTACGACTGGTTCTACTATCTTGGAATGGTAATGAAATTTCAGAATGCTTCTGAATTGCAATCAAAATAAGCTCTTACAATATAAGAGATATATAAACGCCACATATTTACATTTAGGCATTTTTTTCGACCATGAGAATGTTGCTTTCCCAGACTCATTTTTTATATTGAAAAGAAAGAGGCTAAACGCCAAAACAAAATTTCTGAGATAACACACTGCCCTTTCGTATATTTTTTCTAAGTTTGAGTTCTAGAATACCTTCTAACTCTGTTTGGAACATACCTGTTAAGTTTAAATTATGCACAAATTAGTCACTAACTAATAAAAGTAAAAAGTTAAAAAGAAGGAAAGGTCAAGCGCTAAAGGCTTTATTTTACAAACGTCTTATGAGAAAATTCGTATTTTCTATACATTTACAAAATAACTCATATTACAAAGAATATGATTAGTTCTACTCAACAAAGAGCTAAATAATTTTCTTATAACAATCTGGATTTGACAACGAATGTGTCTCCTACGTAATCGATTGATTATTTTGTTTCCGGTGCATCAACTATTATGGTCATTAGTTTCGTTAGTGTAGTGGATTTTACATAACGGGAAGTGTTCCTCTCCCACTGGGACGTGAGATCTACAAGTTGTCTTCAGGGGTTTCCCGCCTCTAGGTAACTCCGCCAAAGGGGCACCTCCCCAGCAGGTACAACCGCAAAGCTACCGACTGGTCTCTCGACATAAGTGGTAGTGTAGTTCATGTAATTGTGTAAAGGGAGAGAGCAGTGGGAAAGAATGAGGAAGGAATGTTCGCGCCCGTCTTTGGCCCGATTGTTAAGGCCATCCGGCATTCACTTGATATTAGGCGGATAAATCACGGAAATCAACTGATCAGTGATAAACGCCTGTTAGAATTCTCCTCCAGTTATCAACCGATTGTCAAAAATCTGTTACCGTCCGGACTCAAAACTTAGGACCTTGTGGTTAGAGTCACTTCTACGTATACAGTTTTTCCTGTACGTCACCTAATTCGGTGTCTCCTATGTGAATGATCACACTTTTACAGTTTTTCTTGTCATAAAATCTGAATCCATGGACAAAAAGTTCAAACTGTTAATATGCTGTAAAATTATAACTATGTCCCTTCAGCAACATACATTAAAAGGAATCACAGGAAACAGAAGGAGAAGATATTAGAGGGAACTTAACTTGTGCTACTTAACCCCTTTGTAGGGTAATGCCTGTCTGACACAAAACTAAGATAACTTTCGACACACCTAGCGACTAATATAGACGGAATTATAAATGGCTCATTGGTGTGGTAATGTCCGAAATCCTGTAGAATCAATAGATGGTAAAATATGTTTTCCGGAAAAATTGTGCTTAACCCCTTTGTAAGATAAGCTCTTCAAATCACGTAGGAGCGACTAAGCTGACTCACGGCATCAACAGACGCCACTGCAGTGCCTCTGACCGAGAGATTCTAGGATTTGAGTCCAGACACTATGGCAAGATTATCGGGACGAGCAAGATAGCGAAGTCGAGTTCTGTTGCTGTGTGGAAGAAAATTCTAGCGACTGGCTACTCTTATCAGTAGTTTTCCGTGGTTTCTCCCATTAACACCAGGCGGATGCCGGAGCAGTACCTTGACAAAAGGGTCACGACTGCGCGTGATCTATCCTTCCTCTTCCTTGACCTATCCTCACCCCTTACTTACACAGACTTACTCTTAAATGCTCTTCATTACCACACATTAGGGAGCTTAGATTTTGTGCCGACTTCGGTGGTCCCCTGGGGATTGGAAAATAACGCGTACAATAAAACCGGGCGGATTTTTACCTTTACATCGAATTTTCAGTTTTTGAGAAAAGAAGCAATATGGAATTTTGTATGAAAGAACTTTTGTATGGTTTTGTATGGTTGGCCTTTCCTTTTCCCTACATTTTGGGCTTTGCTCTTTATTTCCTTTGTTTGGTGTGAATTGAAACTTGGAGTTCATATGCGCGATGAGAAAGTGGCAGAAGCGCAGTTGTAAAATGAGCCAATTATATTCACACTTTCTAGAGTTGCAAATAACCTGACCTACTACACATAGAGTACTACAGGAAAAGAACAAGCTTATAGCTAGCTCTTTTTCTTAATATTATTTTTTTTGTTTGAAGTATTGTTTGTTTGAGATTTGTCTGATATTGCCTCTTATCAATATGAAACAAATAGAACAAATGCACAAATAATTGCATATTCTAATATGAAATTTTGAAGCATAATTTGCGTTGAAATTTATAGGTTTCAATCTAAAAAAGTGGGATTTTTTCGAAGAAATCTGTTGGTTTCAAATGCTGTTTTATTTTCAAAGTCACATTAAATATTTTGACGTATGTGAGATCTCTCAGTGCTACACAATTAGAACTTACAATTTTAATTCATAATTTATATTTGTTTAATATATAATTTAAATATAATAATACATATGTTACGAGAGTGAGATATTTTGACGTTGGCCAGAAGCACTAATGGAGAATGTTTGTTTAAGATGAAAAAAGTTTTCTGTGAATTGCATGCAAAATATTTTAACAAAGAAGCTTTTAAAATTTCCTTCAGATATTTCCTGCGTAGTTTGTTCAATACAATTGCCCAGGAGAGATACTCATACCATAAACACTTCCTTGAGAAGCAAGGTGATTCAGCAATACGCTGAGCGTAAGGATTTATCTTTCTCTTCGGGAACGGGATTCTTCGCCTCTTTGTGGGCGTTTCCCTTCAACATCAAACAGTGGTCGTAAAAATGATTCTACGTATACGCAGACACAACAGAGAAAGTTCAAAAGGAATGCTACCCATTTCCTTTAATTTCCATCCCATAAAAGCTGTAGGGTGATCTTAAGCAGTGAATTATTATTTTGTATTAATAATTGGGAATGGGGTGCGATAGAAAACTATTTAAAGCAATCATGTCATAATCTCAAGGTGAAACAACCACGGTTTATGTGGTATTAGAACCTTCAGCTTTTTAAACTTGTACGCCGCTCCCAACTCCTTCACCAACTCGGCAGGCACATGTTAATAATATGCTTAGAAATAGTTATAATGTTTAGTGATAAAAGTAGAACTACCTTTTGGACAAAATAAGTTCTGATGTTATTTTTGTTTTGATAAAAATATAATATCTATATTTCAAAAATAGGTACATTTATTTCACCAATAATATTTAATTATTTAAATTTACATATTGCATTTCTGAGCCCTTTAGTTTCACAAGTAGTGCAGAATCTGAAGAAAGACGTTACAAAACAATATAATGTGAACAGTAACTTTCAGTGATAATTAAGTTTAAAATAAAAACTCGTACATGGCCATATATAATGAAATTTAGTTACTATAACCCCGTTCTAACCAGAAGAAAGTGCACCACAGAAGAATGCCCAAACGTTTTCATTAAATCTTGAGATCATATTAATGGCAACTGTACATCGACTCTAGGAAATTAGCAACTTCCCCGAAGCGCTCCAAATGAATAATGCCAGTCTTGTTGAATTAATGCGACACATTGTCTAGAAAATTCGTCCTCCCGCAAAATACCGACATCGATATTTTAACATTCAAACTTAGTTATTTATACTACTCCAGAGCCTGAATGGATATTTTTCTCGGTGCATCATAACAACAAATTAAGGTTTGAACAATCGCTTGCAAACTGTTTCAGTCCAATAAACTGTGACTTTGGCACTGAATTCGTGATGGCTACAAAGGCCAATCTCGGCCCTGCATCCGCGTGATGCGGTATTTGTGTGCATTGTGCGTCGGCGTCGGCAACTACACACCTGAGAGCGCGCCTCACACATCCATCCACTCCCTTCTCTGCGCCGCGAGGAATCCCGGAGCCTTCGGCGGTGGCGGCACCTGCGGCCTGCAACGGGACTGGAGAAAGCGCAGGTCTCTCCGCCGCCTCCGCCGCCTCCGTCGCCTCCGCCGCCGCCGCGCCCTCTACTGCCGCCTCCACCTTCGCCACGCCATCCCCGCCCTTCACGCCCCCTACACCACCCACGCCCCCTACATCCCCACGTCCACAGGCCCACGCCCCCCCACGCCCCGCCCGCCCCCTTCACCCCCCCCACGCCACTTACATCCCCACGCCCCCAAAGACCCCACACTACCCACGGTGTCGCCACCACCGCCGCCTCCGCCGCCACATCCATCACCCACTACCATCGTCTCCGCCGCCGCCACCTTCGACTTCGCCTCTGCCGCCACCTCCGTCGCTTCCTTCGCCGCCACCCTCGCCACCGCCAAGACGCGCCCACACACACCGCCGCGCCGCGCCGCCCCGCCCCGACCCTCGCCGGCCCGTTTGCTCGCGCCGCTCGTCTCCGTCGATCTCCACGCAGCGATGCGTTTGGCGATTGGGAGAACCAGTCTTCTCGATGCGGCGGGGCCCTTGTTTACGAAGGATGCGAGACCTGAAACGAATGTTAATGTGGGATTATGAGCTGTGCAGGTGGAGAATATCTATGAAGGTTCTCGCACGGTAGAGTTACACGGAGTGTGTTTCCAGATTTGAGAGCGTTGAGTGGGATTTTTTGTAACATAATTTGCGAAATTCAGCCATGCGATGCCGTACGCGGATCTTTTGTGGAATGTGTACTGAGAAATGTTTAAAAGTAATGTGCATATTGAGAAGACGCGATGATAATTAGGTTATTCCAAAAGCCATCGTTTATTTTATTTCAGAGCACATACAATGTCTAAATATTTTGCTAATGCTTGTACTTTCCAAGAGATTTATCAACGTTTATAAATAACCATACACCAGTTATGTTGTTGGAAGGAGAATGGTTCTAGAAATATTTATAAATCGATGAAAATTGCAAGATTTATGGAAATCGACACAAAAATAAGTTTCATCTATCCCCTCTACATATTGCGCTAAGATGAGGTGACAGAATTTTCCATTTCTAAGAAACCATAAACACAAAACGCCGTAAGCGTAACTGCTTTGTAGGGAATTACTACCCTCCCTCAGGGTACGTAAGGTATTATTTAGGGAATGTGCGGAGGTGCATGAAGAAGATTATGCATGTGGGAGGTGCATGTAGTGAACATGTGACAGATTGTGTCTGAAACATGCGAGGGAACATATGAAAATGCAAGAGAAAATGTGACCATATTTCATACTTATTCTTAAATGATATTTACACAAAACACTTATGGACTAGCTTACAAACTAGATACTTACGAACTAATCTAAAACTACTTTGTGTATCTAAGTTTATAAGTCTACTAAATCTATTCGAACATATGATGAACAAGAAAGAGGAGATGTGGTGTACGTGAGAGTGAATTTGTGGAGCACATTCGAGGAGAATATACCGAGAAGTGTGTAGAAAAAATGTGGGGATCAGATAGATCGGAGAATTAAGTGAATATTTTGCTGTACTGGAACCTCTGTTCCGCAGGAAGATGGATAAACGAGAAAACTTCTGGGGATCGCTCTATCGCTTTCAAAGGTATCAAAAATTGCTTTATCATTAAATTGCGTTTAAAGGTAGCCGAATGTAAAGTCGGCTTTGAGTATTCTCCAATTCGGTAATCTGATATATGAAAAACATACTACGTGTAATTATGAACTCAGAAATAGTTTTAGGAAATATACAGCTTTAGCATACGGAGCTTCATTATAACTAGATTGAGCAGAATGCTTAGAGAGAACACAAACATGTGATACAGAGGGTGGACTAATTTACGATCACATACTCATAAAATGGGACGGCGGTTCATGTTCACCCAAGTTCACGTCCGTCAGGTTTCACCCATTAATTACCATGATTAGTATTTAAAACTACACACCAGTACTAGAAATGCCTTCTTGATTCTTTATTCTCTGAGTTTGAAGAATCACTTGATGGACCGCGTCAACACTGTCGTCTGCAACGCGGCTGAACTAATCGAAATGCGTCCCCCACGTACTAACTAAAATATTTTTGAAACGTGATATACATCTTTTCTGCATTACTCCTTCTTTATATATTTTCTTTAACGGAATTTTGATTCTTCCCGACAGAATACACTTTTCCACTTTTTCCCTTCTTTTTAGATTTTGTAGATGCAGTCAATCATAGATTTTATGTTTGTATTTGTCGATCATATCAAGAATATTTAAATACCTATGCTGATGTTTCACTCAAAAGTCCATAAACAAGAATATCATGTATACAAGTTTAGAGAATTCGTTGGGTACATCTCAAAATAACGTGAGGAAACAAATTATCGGCGTTATCAGCGATTCTAGAACATGAATCTTGAAACACGAAACATTTAGAGAAAAGTAAAAACAATTTACGGCCGCTTTATAATTTGTGATATAGGAGATATAACAATCAGTCTTTATATTTGAAATTTACATGTCGCGCGCGTCGTAAATAATTGTTCTAATGTTGTCTATCGTTTTCAAGAAACACAGTGCATCAGGCGCGCCAGATCTCTTTGTCAGCCTCGCTATGTCCAATCGCGAACGCTGTTGTTTGCGTACTACTCTGCACATTTATAACCTCCTTCCCATCCAGCGAGAGCTCTCGGCTACCACAAGTGTCCCTGACCCTGTGATCCATTAAGCAAAGCGCTCGCGACCCGCTTTGCGCGGCGACGAACCGCCCAGTCACCGTGAAATAGATTATATCATTCAATCGCCGCCGTCGTCGTAGCCAGAGCAGCAGCCGAGTGTTCCGCTCGCATAACGACCAACAGCTCTTCTGAATCGCGGAATTCTGCGGCCACGCCCCCCTGGCGGAGCCGGTGACTCAACGAATTTTGCGAGCCGGCGCCGCGCCGCGTCGCGCCGCGGCCGGCTGCTCGCTCGCCGCCCGTGACACTCACTTTCTAAGGTCTCCCCAGCTACGGTCGGCGGCACGTAAAAGTGAATAGCTGCGGGGGTGAGATGTGGTTTTATTAGTACACTACGTGTGTATTTTTTTCGGAGGCTTTTTACAGCTTCTAGAGATGTTGATTTGGACTATCCGCGCCAGGTAGCCACTGTGTCCCTCGCGTATTAACCTTTATAGTAGACACATTTGCGGGTTTCTCGATTTGACATGAAATACAAGGGGAAATAACCGTGCCCTCAGCGGGACCCCAACCCGCGACCATTCGGACCGAGGCGCTGAGTCGCCACACGCTCTGGCCACCTCGGCCATCCACGTCGGCAGTACAGTGCGTGTGTACTAATGTGTACAATTGTATGTAGATGCGAGTCCGTTTCTGAAGGTCATAGTGTGTGGGGGCCCTACGTTGAATCCCGATATGGCGAATTTATCGACATTAGCTAAGAAGGTAGTCTGGTCGGATGGCGCCCCTGCCTGAATGATAATTATTATCATTAGTTATAATTGTATAGTTGTTTCCTATGTTCAACACCAGGGAACAGTTGGATACGTAACAAAGAGTCACATACCACATGCGTTCTTTTTTCCGATCGTGCTTTCCCCCTACCTATTCTCTATCACCTTTGAGCCGCCCCTTAATCATCACATCGCACATTCCAATAATCAAGAAAAGACCCACTCAGAACTGTAAGAACGTAACTCAAACTGTAATCAGGCAAAGCTGGAAGATTCTAGTCACAAAGAAGAAGCAATAATTAATGCGAAATAATAAAGTTGTTAACTTGATGATGTTAAATTTAAACTAGTATCATTTAATGTTGGAGGAAATTTTCGTTTTCTACACTGTTAAAGTAACTATCTTGATATTTTGATGTTCCACGTTACAGTGCAGGGACTGTACGCTGAGCCACTGCGGAATTCCACTAGGCGCGTAAAGTCGTGACATTGCGCTCAAAATTGAAGTAGTTTATGTTTGAAAGGAGCAGGTCACTCCTTGGCGTTATTTCATTTATAATCAGTGATATTTGGAAAGTGTCCGGTAAAAGTTCGTAACGGTTTACTTTAGTGTGAAACGCAACCCCAATTGGTAACTCTTGTACTCGTGTTCATTCATTCGCCATGCAACGTGTTTCTAAAGAACGTGGTTCAAATGGTAGGGAACTTCTTACATATTCAGTGAAATTTACAAGAACTAAAAAAAATATGGTATTGATGTACAATCTTAGCTTTTCAATATGACGTTATCACACAGTTTGAAATTGTTGGAAGGGTAAATTTCGGACAGTCATGATTATTTTCAATAGTGTGACATTTTTTTGGTAAACTAAGTGTAACACTTCCCTCATTTCTTTTTTCATTTTCAAGGTTTAAGACAGAAACAAAACAGAATTATAAATTATGATATATGAAAGAAATAGCAAAAATGCCGTTAAAATAAAGAAAAAATATGGAATCAATCAAGGAAAAATTTTGAATATCAGGAATAGTGATTTGATTTTTCGCAGTTTCTATCAATTTTCCACAGAGTATTTTGATTTTCTAATGTTCATAACATTTACTAATAATTCGTTTTTTGAAAATAATACTAATATATGAATATATGCATTCGTATTTGAATATTATATATTTGATTAGAATTCATTAATGTGTATATTAAGTGAAGTTTTAAATACACACAAATAAGTTTAAAATAAAGTTTTATTCGGACCTTCCTGCCAGTTTCAATTCCAATTGCAACTTTTGTTTCCTGTTCGTCGCCGCGCCCCAGCCATCTCGTACGAGTCACCTCCCCATTGTGCTCTCGCGGCATTGCAATGACGCATCGTCGCCGGCAGCGGCTCGCGCGGCTTCACCGCCACCCCCCAACCGCGGCGCCCGCTTCACTCCGCCGGCCGCTCCCGCTTTCCTGCGACTCACGGTGGGCGGGCGGTCGCAGTCCTGTCGCGCCCGTGTCCGCCGACCCGCTGCCCTGGTTCCCAGGGGACTCCCCTCTCGCTCTCTCGCCCGCCCGCCCACCCGCGCGCAAGCGCGTGCCCGCCCGGAGAAAGGGGCGTTTACCGAAAATCCCCAGTCGAGGGGAGTAGAGTGGTTCTCGACGCGAGACGCCGCGCTGCCATGCGACACTAGAGCCCCTAGACCGTGAAGTCTGTAAGGAGACGCAACTCTGATGTTGGAGGCATTGTGGGTGAAGTTTCATTGTTTTCTTGTGATCTTAAAAAATTGAGAATCTCATATTTCATATTAATACATTTAATCATTAAAGATTATAGTAATTGTTTGTTTATATTCATAAGGTGATTAACATTTTATAAATATTGACCGTTATCACCTAACTTTGCTCTTATTAACTTTTACCTTATCCAGATCATAAAAACACGCTCGTCACACGATCTGATAGAGCTGCCACTAAAAAAAAAACATTTTATTAGTTAACATGGTAGAAAATATAAAACACTGTTGTACTAAAATAAATATTTGGATGTAATGCATCATTGTAATGAGACAAAGTAAATATTGCAACGTAGGGTTCCATTGTACTGGAACAATCAGTACAGTGGGGTATGTACGCAAAATGTGGGCAGACAATCGGGTTTACTTGGCATCGGCGACATCAATAAAGGATCTTATCTCGACTTTTTTCGGGCAGAAATAGCGCGTTATTATAACTTATAAAAATTGGTAACACACAAGACGCACACAAATGACTAAATTAATAACATTATTTAGAAACGTGAATTTTTTTAACGATAAAGAATGATATTTCCTTTATTTATAATTGTACTTAATCTCTTTTTGCTTGAAATTGCCCAGAATTAGTTGAATTGAATATTATTCAGTACATCAGTTGATTATGTACATGAATAATGCCGTTACATCCGTTGAACGAGATTAATATAACATCGAAATTACATTTGCTTGATGCAATAATTTCCGAACAAATTGCCAAAAATATGAAAATGAACAAGCAGTGATCTCGAGATAATTTTGTACAACTTTAATTGTTATCGTTTCTCTTCATTGCCTGAATGCTGTCTGACAGGGTTATCGGGGGAGTGGATACGAAATGGCGTCGGCCGCCCTACTCTCTCTGTGTGGGGACGTCATGCGACACAGGGTGCCGGCTTCTTCACGTGGCTTTCGCGGCGCTTTTCTGTGCGCCGTTGTTCCTGAGAAACGGAGGCGGCTTCGCTGCGACCCAGAGAGACCTCAGGGGAGATCGCAAGATAATTTGATATCTCTATAATCCAGGGTTGTATTACAGCCGCCCTCTTAAGATACCGGAGATGATTTTAGTGACTGTAGGAATAGAAATAAAATAGAGAGTGCAGCGTTATGAGAAAAAAGTATTACTCTTATGAACATCAGATCTGAGTAACGTCTTAATTCGTCATTTGGATTCTATTTGATTTTATTTTACTGACAGTATATTTACCACATCAAGAATAGACGACAATTCTATTTTCAAACTAGGTATTGATTCTCAAAGAGAGAATACTACATTTAATGAGTGTTACACGTACATTTTTGATAGATAAGATACGCGTGCTAAAAACGAACAGAAATCTCTAAGGCCCTGAAAAGTGTTAAAAATGAAGTTCACTGTGATACTTGTCAAGATTGATGCAAAGCAGATGAAACAAAATTTTCCTCATATTCTTCAAGGTTTTTGAAATTGTTTATTTTCTTTGATATAAGAAAATAAATTCGAGGATTGTGAAAAAGCTAGAAGTATATCTACATAATCGTTTGTGGTAGTAATGTGTTTTGCTTTAATTGGATTCAACAGTGATGTAGTGATTCAATTGTGATCCTTTCCTTAACAGTTTGTAAATTAGCAGTTCTAGTTTCAAATGTTTATTGAAATTGGAGATTCGATTTTCGTTTTTGTTGCATGTTTTTCTAGCATGACTCATCTTCAGGCTCTATCGATATAATTGTGCTAAAACTCATGAATGATTGGAAACTACTAGTCATTTTATGGCTGGAAAGATTTCTTTTTTAACTAACACATCGTCATGTGTGAATGAAAACACTTGTCAGTGTGAATAAATTTTATTTGTTTTTCTTCAACAATTTTGAACGAAACAAATACAATTAAAGATGAAAATATGTGGATTCTTAAGGTGAGTAAACATTTTGGCATCACTACATTTTTACTTCAAGATCTTTCTTTGACGTTGTAATGTCAAGAGTTTACCTCTGCTGAGAGACATTCCTGGTACCTCTTATTCTTGGAAGGCGGTGGCACAACATCTGTCAACAGATATTCTTTGTCTAGAAGAAAGAATTCCTCTGTGACGGGAAAGGGACCGGTGAAGTGAAGATGACATTTATTGTTGTAACATACGCACAGACTGAAGGGAATGCTAAAGAAGGCACCATACTGCAGTAAATGATGGGACAGAAGCGATCATAACTAACAGAAAATGCTTTGTTTTCAGAATTTGTGAGTGTACAGGTAAAAAATAAAAAAGTCACATGTGAAAGCAAATAATATAAGGAGGTGTAGGCGTGGAAATAAAAAAGAAATATCTGAGAGTAAAACTATGGATTATAAGAGAATTTCACGTGAGAAAAGTTTGCATAAACTTCGAAACAATCTATTTTTGTATTGAGGTCGATGATTCCAATAAACATGAAATTTTGAATTCTATTGCATCGTATTTGAAGATCAACAGAGAAATAAGACGAGATAAAAATTGAAATGGAATTAAACTTAATGATGATGGATGCATATGGAGTATATCGAGCTTTATGAAGGAGACTTACATCAATATACATTTCCCTTACTTGGCCCGATTGTAATAATGGTGGTTTGACTTTGACTTTCCACTGAATGTAACAATGTATAGACTTAAAACTAATATCAAGATGCATCTAATATACAAACAATGTAAAAGTACAAGGCAATGTAAATGGTACAATCAATTACAGAGCAATATTAATTGATCTTAAGGATTCATTTTAAGGTTAATAATTTTAATTTTATGATATACGCACGATATCGAAATTTCAGCGTCCGCTCCATCGTAGGTGTTGAATCGCCACAATACTTAGCTGTTTACTTATTCTCCGTAACACCGCAATATTAATATCCGCCTCGGAACGTGACGAGGCTATCGTAAGCGACAAGCCGCAATTAAAAGCGCTTGCGGAGATAACCGTGCTCCGTGCGTACAGAACGAAACATACTGCTAGACAGCGCTCATGTAACGGTCGTGTTATGAATTTTCCCGCTCCGCTGGCGCCCACGCGGAACCCGCAGCGGCGCGTGCTTCCGCGTCGGAACGCTCTCCGCCACACCCCCGCGCCACACCGCGCCACACCGCGCCGCGGGCCGCGGTTTGCAATACGCGCCACGGAAGGAAGAAGCCCCAAGAGGTAGGATGTCGTGGCCGGAGCCAGTGGGGCTTCGCTGTGCGATTGAACGAACTGCTAAGTTCGTTTGTCCCATGAGGGTAGTGAAAGTTTTTTTTGTCGCGGACGGTGGCGGTGATCTTTTGCCCGCTCGGCGGCGAGATCTAGCGCCGACCTACCCGTCGACTTGCGGAGTTCTCCCTGACCAGTTATATCCCAGCAGTGGGGTACCACCTCAAAAGGTGGTTGCATTATATTAGCCACAGTTGGGTAGCAAAATGGCAAGTGCCAAAGAGTCGATGTCAATGCTTTACGACCCCTTGTTATCCGGGAACAGTGCATTGCATAGACCCAACTATTCCCCGGCTGATATTGCTCAGTGACATCCATCATCCTCTGTTGCTGCAACGGCGCTGATCTGGAGATCCTAGGGTTAAAGTCACAACTACAGAGTTTGGACGCTAGCATATGAGCTATGTCGAATTCAGCCACTGTCTAGCAATCGGGTGCTCAGGTCAGTTTTCTGTATTTTTTTCCCGATCAATAACAGACGAATGGCGGAGCAATACCCTAACAAACGGGCCATGAACCACGAGTGGTCTTTCCTTTCTCTACTTTGTCATCTTCTCCCCTTTCTCTCTCTTCCTCTCTCTCTTCCTCTCTCTCTTTTCCTCTCTGTCTGTCTGTCTGTTTGTCTCTCTCTCTCTCTCTCTCTCTCTCTCTCTCTCTCTCTCTCTCGTGCACACACAAAGTTACATACACTGAACCACATCACATGCTGGGAGGTTTGTCTCCCCTTAGGCGGGGCCTCACTGTGGAGACCTCTGAAAAAAAAACCCGCAAGTCGGCGTATATGTCGTTTTCGGACCTCGCATTTAAAGGGCGGAGTACGTAGGTACCTCCCGGATATACCATGCACTTTATTTGTGAAGCTATTGATCAAAGCAGTTGAAACACCCGGAAACGAGAAATAACCACTTACTCATTCACGAACCATACCTAGAACGTGGCGTCTCCCGGGCAGCCAAGAAGTCTCCAGGAAGAATGTTGCCCCCGCCCCCACCGCTACCTCGACAGGTCGGGCGCGCGGGGCGACCCGGAGAAAGTTTTATTGGGATCTTTGTCTCTACAAGCCGGAAGCTTCCGCGGGCAGTGCGCAGAGCCATCACACGCGCTGCCGCCTCCACATTTACGTTGCAGCAGCCTCGCTGTCAGTGCTCCCAAGTTTTTTTGAACGAGAATGAACGCGAAATCAGCACATCGAAACATTTTGAAAATGTTTTGCTTACCTGAATGTGCAAGAAAACTTTGTAACTACCTAAGCTTCAGTTTAGGTTAGCGTGCTTTGATAAACTCAATGGCCTCTATAGCAGAGATCGTTAAGGCTGAAGAGACGAAGCGCCCTCGTGCCTGAAGTGGTCGCGGGTTAGAATCCCGCCCGGGGCATGGATGTTTGTGTGTGTCCGTGTACCGTTACTGTTATCCCCAATGTTATTTACAGTGGTCGCTATATGACCATAGCAGTTGAAAAGCGACCTTAAATATGAAAAAATCTCAATAGTGTGGACATATGGAAATGTCACCATGAACCATATATACATTTTTTAATGCATAAATCGAATCTGTTTTTTGAAATAATTAATAATAGCTTTGTATAATTTCAGAAATTTGTGGGTTTTTGATACTGAAAAATCTATTGCCGACAAAATGTGTGTGTGTCTGTCTGTCTGTCTGTCCGTTCATCTGTCTGTGACCAACGCTAGCGCCTAAACAGTGCAAACGATTTTCTTGGAAAATCTCCAATCAGACTAAACAAATTCGATATTCTGCGAGTCTAAAAACAGATATTTTGATTTTTTGGGCAAAAAGCTTCCATAAAATATCCTATTAAAATCAGGCATCATCTTTCGTAAAAAAGTCATCGTGTAAACATGTTCATTTCCGTGATCATCAGTGAAAGAGCGAGTACGGGCGCTCAGTCAGATAGATGAATTGAATCGGTTATTAATGCTCTACTACCATAAGTGAATTCCTTTAAACATAAGAAACTGAATGAAACGAAATGAGATGTTGTGAAAAACGAAGCTGTTCCTAACAAAATACTCGATAACCAGAACGGTATATTAGATGAAGACGAAACCTTTGAAAACAATTTTTTTTTTGTTTCAGAGTAAATTTATTACTACAATGAAATTCTGCTAGCACTTACTTGTCCCCACCCCGGCGACGGCAGTGACAACCATATACGCCACGCCCCCTCCCCACCCACCGCTGCCCCTACCGGCCCCGCCGTCCCCACCGCCTCCGCCGCCCCTGCCACCTTCGCCACCCCCGCCGCCTCCACCTCCCCTATCTCTTGTCACCTCGCTCCCACGGCCTCCGCTGACGCGTGAACCCCGCCGTTCCCGCCCCGTCAGCCCTGTCACTCCCTCTGCCTCTGTCAGCCATGTTTCCCTCGCCTAACCGTCTCCCCTCCGCCCCCGCCCTCGCCCCCTTCACACCACCTCCACAACTCAGCCGCCCCCGCCGCTACCCTCGTCGTTGGGTGCGTAAAACTGCTGCAACGCCGAGCTTCCTGGTTCCTGTAGCGGCGCTGTCTGCCTGTTGTATCTGCATTTTATGTAGTGCGTTCCACGCGCGGCTCTTCGCCCGTTGCGCAACCGCCAAGACGCGCGCGTCTCAGTCACTGCTTCTGCGCCCAACGCGCCCTGCTTCCCGGTTCCGTGAGAATACATTTGACGCCAGCGAGGAGGATCGATTTCCTGTGGGAAGATTCATTTCGGAAGCTTTCCTCCGGCGAGAGAACAGCAGGATGTGAATTTTTAAAATGATGAATTTCAGAAGTTTGATTTCTCTGTCGGTTTATGACTCTTACGTAGTACACTTACTGCTCTCTTCCTACAGCTTACAGATTACGGACGAGTTTTTTTCTGGATGGAAAATAAATTGTTTTGCTCTTAAATATTCTTTTAAGTTGAGAAATTAAAAATTGTGCTTTCGTGGAATGTAGAAGTACGACTGATTTCAACTAGTAACGTTTCTATTATTGAGTGAGGTAAAACCAATATTAAGAAGGTCATGCGCTATTTTATAAGCTCTAAATAGTGAGATTATGTGGGTTTACTACAGGAAGTCAAGTTTCTAGAGCTTGTGCACTCAGTCTTAAATTAATGATGATGTCTCGTTTCTTTCGAAATTTTATTACAATTTCTAGATTCATGAGGGGTGCTATTATTCGAAACTCCACCATAATCACATTAATATTGGTTATTATTTTAATTCTTATTAACCGTTATTATTTTAGAACTATAAAAGATTTATTATTTGGTTAATTACACCACTTACAATTCTCAATTTCACATTTTATAAACCAGCATTTTAAACAGATTAATAATACTTCTGTAATTAGACCATTACTTACCGTTATTTATTTTCTGCCCTTAATACTACTCTTGAACCGTTACAATACAATACCTCCAGATTCACAGCGGAAAATGTTGAAATCTGGGGAAACATTTGTAATCTATCTTCTCACATCACTATATTTTTTCTTTTTAACAGTATTGCTAACAAGGGCGTTCCCTGTACTGTTTCGTATTGTTACTGACATTTACTGATATTGACTTTAGAAGTAATTTTGAGGGTACTCTCCCTAGAAGAAACATTTTGTGTGAAGGTCATAGCTACCGTACATTGGCCGTATTTTACGTACTTGTGTTGGGATGGTTTGCTTAATTTTATTGACTCTTAATTTTTTTTTAAATGTTGTGAATATTAATATGTCTCGATTGGTTATTAAACTGATTTTTGACCTTTATTAATTCTGAGGGGCGGCAAGAAAAGAGAGTTAAAAGGGACGTAAGTACTTGACATTGACTTTTCAGAAGATTGATATGAAGTTAGACGTTGTTAGGTCCATTATTAATGAAAATTACAAACGTTTAATTTAAAAGGTTTTTACCTTTTTTAATTATTTTTAACCATCTTCCAAGGAAATATTATTAATATCTATTTTATTTATTTATCTGGTTATTGTTTTATGATTACATGTTTTCTATTTTTATAGTTAACACGAGTATTGATGACAAAAGGCTAAAAACAACTATAATAAATAACTAGCATGGGCGTTCTGGAAATCTATTTGGTTACATCTACTTTTATTCCCACTCAGAAAACATTTTCAGGAAGATAAGGAATGGCTTTTTGTTGTAATATTGTATTATGGATTCGATTACACAACAGTGTACATACTGTTACATACATTCATTTTCTTGTCTTTTTTAAATATCATCGAACGTTTTTCGAAACGGAAAGAGCAGGAAATGTGAAAATATTATCGTTTTATTGAGAAAATTGATTATTTACATCTACGATATGTTTCTTTAAAGCCTTTATTTACTTAAAACTGTTGCAGCTGCGTCACAATACTTGTCCTTGTGGCACGCCGCAAAGGCACGGCGTGTGTGTCTGCTCACCTCTGGAGCGGATCTCCTCGTCCCGCGCTGTAAGTGGGGTGCGCCATCCAGTGGCGATCGCTTGCCAGTCGCCGTCGTCGTCTATCTCGCGACTTCTTCTTAGCGAAACCTGTCGCGGGCTGTTTCCGCTCGCATTCTCGGAACGCGACGGCGGCGGCGAAGGCGGCGGTGGAGGCGGAGCGCATGCGCCGTGCCGACCGTGCGCTAATCCAGCCCGACAGCTCGCCACCGCGGCGCTGCGCCGCCTCCGCCTCACAGTAGCTTCAAATTCATGTTCAGGCGCACGCGTGAACGAAATTGATTCATTGCGTTGGGACTTTGTGACTTGCTTTAAAGGAAAACGTTGTAAGACTGACATTTTATTTTTGGAAAACGCTGTGGTACGATTTCAATGCAGTTATAGTAAAAAAAATAGAATTATGTTGAAGTGTTATCTTTTATGTTTATGTGTGTGTATTTTTGAGAACAATAAGAATATTGATGAGGGACAGTAAATAAATATTTTTTTTCAGTCTCATGCATTCCAAAAGTAATGTTTATGTAACAAATGAAAATATGAGTACAGAGAAACAGAACATCTCAGTTTATTTTATACTAAGACATACTAATTTTAAATGCATGTCTTCGACAATGAATCTACATTCAAATTATTATTTAAATTGTTGTGTTGATGTATGATATCATTATTGTTTATGGTTTAACGTAAGATTTACATTAAAAAAAACTAATTCATAGTAAGAAATCTTATTTTTGTCAGCGGAATACAAAACCAAAAGAAGGATGAAATATCCTGAAAGAAATAAGAATAGGAATGCTTTTACATGAGATAATAGGAGTCATAAATATCTGTTTAGTTAAATAGTAAATCAATTTTTACTCCTGCGCAACTCTTGTGCAAATACGGGCGTGATATCACATAAATTTCTACCTATTTTCTTCTGCTACCAATCAGAATTTTTAACTGAAGATATTTAACATTGTGCCCGCGTGCGTTTCCGAATTGGCCCACTGTTCACCCAACCAGGCGACGCGACACGTCTTTGCGACGACCGCGACGGAGGCACTCGGCAGTCCACTGCACGCGATCGCCGAGGGTCGCCGCTCGAGCGCTGCCTCCAATCACCTAGCCTGTTTCGAACCGTTTCTTGATTCATTATTTCATGTTACTGGCCGCATCAACTGCTATGGTATCGGCTTAGATAACTCAGGGTATCATTTGATGTCACTGCAATGCCTCTGATCGGTAGGTCCTAGGATTTGAGTCTTGATGGTACCAAGGTTTTCGACACTGGCTGCGTTTATAAAGCACATTTATAAAGTACATCCCCGCTTCTTCACGGCTACTGTAGGGAGGAAAATTATCAACGTTATTATCATTTATGATCTTAAATGATATATTCTTTTTGTTCAAAACTAGTCTACAACTTTATAATTTGTCCATTTTTACTCTCTAATATATATTGGTTCATCTCTACTTAAACTCATAGACATATTCATTCTACACATTATACACCTAATAGTTTGACGAACAGATGCTTGAATGCTCTTTTATGGTGAATCTGTTGGAATATAAATTCTATAAATGTATGTATTGCGATACATAATACTCTCTGATATTGATCTTTACACAACTCCTGTAACCTCTTTTGTAAAATAAATCTACTGATGTTATTTAACGATGTAATTTTGGGTGACTGCCCGTGAATAAATGAGTCACATCTAAAACTGAGTGAAGGGCGATGGGGACGCGGCAGCGGCTGACCCCGCCGAGTGGCCAGGGTCGCGGCTCGGAAGCGAAGCGGCGGAAAGAGCACGGCGCTCCCGCAGCCTCAGAGCAAGGAGGCGCGGGCGCTGGCGCTCTCACGCACCGGGCTAATTGGGCGCCGAGACGACCGAAATAGCCCCCAAGAGCCTCCTTCCACGTGCGGATCTCCCGTCGCAGATTGTTGGTTCCCAGAGTGGGGCGATACCAGCTGATGCGTTTAGCTCAGAACCGCCATTGCCGATGTCTGTGTAGCGATTCTGATCGGGAGGTCGTAGGGTTCGACTCTCGAAGATAGAGGTGCTTCGGATCTAGCTACATTGCTAGATCGAATTCAACCGCTGTCTGGAAGATAATTCTAGCGGACGGATACTTTAATCGTTAGTGTAAGTCGATTCTTCGATCAAAATCTGGCGAATGCCGGTGAAGTATTCTAACAAACGGGCAATGGATCGGACTCGCTATTTCTTTCCTCTTCCCAGATCTATCGTCTCTCTGTGCAATACTCTATCACACTAGTTGGGAGACCAGTTGCAGGCTTAGAACTTGTCCCAACTTGTGCGGTGTCCCACAGGAAAGAGAGATCTGGAGGGGGAAATTTGATATCATCAGCTCGTGGGGAGAAACACCGCCAGCTCCCTGAATAAAGTATTCACTACTCTAACCGGACTAATGAGAGTAGCCATTGATGTGTCCACAAACATCAGTGAATCATTGAATTGTTTTTTTGTACAACAAAAAATATATCATTCAAAAATATAGGAATAAAAAAATATGTCGGTCAAAAATATTTCGCCAACTATACTTAATATTCAAACGATATTAATTATTTTAAAAATAATATGAAAGACAGAGTGCACGTCTTAAAGATGCAAGAAATATACAATCTTAGCTAGAGGGATTTCGTTTGTCATGTACCAACGAGTACAGCACACTATTAATAAAACATTGTTCAGAATAAACATTTAATCTCTTCAATAGTTTTAGTTGGAAGTCAACAATATTGTAGGACGTGAAATGTGGTATATAATGTGATAAATGAAATAAATATTAAAATATTGTTAGGATAGAGTAAATGTTGTTGAATCACGTTAAATTCAATATAATTACTTGAGTTTAAATTGTTAAGGAACTAAATGAGACACCATATTAACTTGCATGTGAAGGTAATAAATAGTAACCTGTCATATTAAGGAGAACAATATTGAAATGGTTGATTTATATGAATATACATACAATATCATGGTAAGATCAAGTTCTATTTTTCCATCTGGCCTCCTCTCTTGTCTCGTAACTTCGAATCTTTCTTTCGAACTTTTATCCTCCCTGCAATTTGAGTATTAACTTATTTCAGAAACATAAATTTAACACAAAACGATTTCTCTTTTGAAGGATAATTTTTTCGTTTCTGTGCCTGGCAAGGTAAGATTTTCCTCCAATTTTCTTCAACTAGTCGTTTCCGGTTCGATGCTCGGGGGCCAAAGGTGAAGCGCCAGGAAGCGGCGGCGGAGGCGGCGGTTGGGGAGGAGGCGGAGTCGGTGGAGGTGGCGGCGGAGGCTGCGGCGGTGGCGGCCGGGGCGATGGCGACGGCGGAGGTGGCGGCGGTGGCGGCGGCGCGAAAGCGGGAAGACGCGGCGGCGGTCGTGCCCCGCGCGTGCGTTCGGGGGCCAATTTCAACCCGCGGAGGCTCATAGTGCACCGGGGGCAGCCTGGAATTAGAAGGGAACAGCGAAAGTAAACGAGGAGGAAATGGTCACGCGGCCGTGCGGCGCTTCTTCGAGGATGCGGTGGAGATTTCGACGCTGGTATGAGCGAGGAGCGCGGCTGGGAGAGGGTGATGCTGTCGCTTTCGAAGTGATGTTGGGGTGGATCAAGATGAAATCAGAGAGAGCAGTTGCCTGGTGATATTCTGACTACTGAGCTGGTAAAATGACTGTGATCCTCAGCCCAGATATATGCAATGAAGCCAATGGATTTCCATATTTTAATAGTATTTTGCGGTCTGTATTTAATTTATCTATGTATACATTAATAGTATTACCCTTAAGTATCCGAGCATTGGTATTTCTTTGTACATGAATGTACATTTTCATATTTACAGACAATTTTAGAGATAAATAGGTCCTTGATCTTTGTTTTCAACTCCTCAGGTCAAAACACTAAATACATTATATTTAACTACTCTAAATGAATTTTGTACCTCCATTTTGTTAGCAGCTGAAAGTGAGAAAAACTGAACAATTGTCACTCTCATGTGCTAAGAAAATTTACAACTCTCGGCAAATTAATGACTCGTTTTCCTTGAGATGTTCGAGAAAAATAATAACATGTTTCTTTCTGAGGGCATACGAATTTCTAAGGGCATACGAATTTCACGAACTGTTTTGTTTTTGATACCATTCTTTCAGAAGTCCTCTCAAGGGAGGTGCTCAACTTTCTTGTGAAAAATTTCCTTTTTATGGTACCACATACGAAACATTTTGCGAAACGGCAATTCATCTGGTTACTAATCTAAGGATTCTCTCATGGAGACAAGCTCACAATTCACGATGTTGATAGAAAATCGTCAAAAAATATTTCAAAAATCAAGATTATTTAATGCTCTTGATTTGCGTCGGAATCTATGTCAAAGAAATAAAATAGAAGGGGTAGTTACAAGAATAAAGAAGATACGAATAATTTTAATAATAAGTAAAATTCATAAATCATTATTAATAGTTTCATTGAATAATAAAAAGTTTGTTTTCACAAGTTCTAAACCGTAAATATGTAATTGCGGTGATCCGTAAACTATATAATTTAGTAATGAATTATGAATGTGAGAAAACCATAGCATTAACAAGACTGCAAAATGACTCAATTAATTTCTTATTAACAAAAGATCTCAGGGGAAACAAGAAATGAAATATTTACTTTCATAACTAAGCAATATAATCAGCCAACGGTTCACTTATGTTCCACTTCATAAAGCTATTTCTCTTTCAATCGTTATTCCATGAATAAATACTTCGTAAGCTAGAAGGGTAGTACAGAGAAATTGGGTAGTTAAAACAGTATTGTTTCAAACTGTAAAATTTAATCGCATATGCAACTGATCTAGCAGAGAAAATTATTAAAATTCAATACTAATAATTAATACAATATATTACATAAACACCAAATCCCGTAGCTTTCAACGTTACCTGTGATACTTATTGTACTGTGTGTTTCAGTATTATGACTCGGACTGTAACTTATATACGAGTAGTAAGCAGTAATGAGGACAAATATTGAACATTATTTCTGTTACCGATTGCACTGAGTAATTCAATGATGTTTCTCAATCATGGAACTCTAATCAGCATTTGCTGCTTCAGGAAAATATTCAAAAAATCCCTCCAGCAAAGATTTTGTGTCGGCGCGCGGTCCTTTGATGTGATCGCTTGTCGCTTAATGCGTTCGCATTGCACGCAGCTGCGCATGAATAATTGCTGGATAATGTTTGCTCGTGCTTCCCATTGAGTATTGGACACGCACTGCTGCTCCTAAGTGGTGGCGTTGGATGGGGCATACTAATGTCGCTGTCTAGAGCAGCAATGCTCTAGTAAATGTAGCAACAAGGCAATTTAGACCGGTAAACGCATTGAGTATTTTCACATATTTGAGGAATTTTGAAGTGTTGGTATTATAATATATTTAGCGGTATGAGATTTGGATTTTAAGAAGGATTCGAAATTTGCTTGTTTGTTATATTTTTGTTGAAATAGAAATAATTTATAAAATGCTATATTTAAAACGTATTTAATTTTTGCAATAATTTTCTATTTAACCAAAAATAATTTCGTAATTTGCGCAATTTAATAACTAAAAATATTTGCGTAAGGATTTTGAAATTCAATTAACAGATGTTAAAGATAATAATATGATTACGTAATGTTAACTCCCAGTCTGAACCTCAAATTTCATTTTCATTCTTTGTTGAAAAGACAACTTTGTTGAAAACAAAACTGATGATAATCATTCCACATGAACCAGCGTCTTCCCTGTTCCCGGATATGAGAAACGCACACATGGCACGTTACGTGTTCCATTATCGCTGATTGAAGGTGCCGCTCTCTCTTCTTTCCCGAAAGGCCAATCCCGGACGCGACTTTCCGGGGTTCTTGAGCGCCGCGGAGATCGAAGCTCGCGGGTGCGCGTGGTGTGATGTGGAAGGGGTGCAGCGCGGCAAGGAGGGGGCTGGGGAGGAGAGAGTGATCCGTCCATCGCTTGGAGGGCGCGGCGCGCAAACAGAAGCGCAGCGAAGACGCGCCCCACGCGCAAATAGAGAGCCGTCGCCAACCTCTCCGCAGGCGGTGCTGGTGTTGACGATGGCGGTGGCGACAGAGGCACCGGCTGAGGTCGCTCAGGCCATCAACTGACGTGGCTGCAGTACCTCTGTGCGGGCCGTTTTGGGGTTCGAGTTCGACAGTGGGAGGATTTTCAACACTAGATGGCCGGGTCGTATTCAGCCGCTGACTAGAGAATTCTCGCAGCCGGCTGCTCTGATCGATAGTTTTCCGTTGTTTCTTCTATCAATACCAGGCGAATGGCAGAGAAGTACCCTAATAAACGGGCCACGGAACGTCCGCGATCTTTCCTTACTCTTGTTTGTCCTATTCTCATCTGTTACTTTTAAATTTACACGCACTACACCATCACAGGTGCGCGTGGGGCGCGTCTTCGCTGCGTCGCTGCGTTTCTGTTTGCGCGCTGCACCCTCAGGAGCCCGGTAGGCAGCTTAGAGCTTGTCCTGGTTGGGGCGGTGCCTCGCAGGTAGGAGATATCTCTACAGCCAAAAAACCACAAATCGACGTGTAGGTAGGCTCCGGATTCTCTACCATCAAGCGGGGAATGATCACAGCTAGTTCCCATGAAAAAATCGTTTTACACTTACGGCGCTTACGGGACAGTAGCAATTGACGCGCCCCGAAACAAAAAATAATCAATCATGCGTCAGCCTCGTTGGTGATTATGTGCATGCGATTGTCTTATGGTATTTTGCATTGTATTTGTGTCTAGTTTCAGCATTTATCATTGTGCCGTTTAGAACAAACACCTTCAGGAACTTACATAAATAGAACCTTAGTGGTCGCGCGTTCTAAGATTCAGACCTCGCGGGTGCGAACTTATCAAGGCGCTGGCAACTTTCTTGATACATTCAACATAGATAAGTTGGTTACGCCTGCTCAAATAGAATTTCGCAGAGTAACGTATAAATAAATAGATTAATTAAAAGAAAAGAAAGAAAGAAGTAACTATATAGCGGGGCAATGCCCCAGCGTTGCTGACACTGCCCTACATTTTGATTCTTGGATTCTGAAGTTAGAATATCAGTCCCACCATTTGTGCAAAGCCCAAAACCACTCTGTGCCAAAAGAATATATGTTGGATAAAGCGAATTCACAGTTGGTTTTCTGCTGCTTCAACTATTTCCCCTGCCGCTCGTTCAACAAAGATCTATTATCATTCATACGACTCTCATTTATACATATCTTTATTGATTTATTTACAATACCTGATAACGACACACAGCTTGAAATACTTGGTCAAACTGTCGTGTTTCTAACTTTAATTGCAAATGATGTAACGACAAAGGTCGAAGGAGCTTATACACTCAGTACAAATGGATTTAAAAGGCAATCATTATGACAGGTATCAGTAACTCGAATAGAACTTACATATAATTTGAAAATTTATTTTTTCATGATATTTTTGAGAATACAAGTGTTTGTTAACAGGATAACAAAAATGATTCTATTAACTAATTCAATTGTGCTTTATATATTAGATAATGGGTATAAGAGTCTTTTATATACGTCGAAAATCCAAGCAAGAATTATTATATGGGGAATGTTGCTAAAAAATTAAACCAAGAAAAAAGAATTAGATAAAAAACGAAACGTGATATCATAAATGCAATTATAAAAAATAGACTTAGGAAAAATAAAAAATGATACAGTGCAGATGAAAGTGAAATAATCAATAGATTGGCAAAGAGAAGCACCCATTTATTAATTTCGAAAAATTATTTTTTTTAATCCTATCCAATGAATACTGAGTGACATAACAGCTCTTTAGAATAATTTTCCACTTCGAAAATTCTTTTTCACTTTGGCACTTTCGTTTCATACCAAAGAAAAGATAAATTTACAAATGACAAGGAATATAACACGCTTCCTGCTTCGACTAACTGTTCTTCGTTACGAACTTGAAATATAATTCACCTGTAGAAGCATTTATGACATTTCCGATTCCTATCCCAATTTGCATCACGACACACCTCTAACATTTCTACGTTCTCTTTCTCCGTCCATCCCATTTCTCTCCCGCATCACCTTTTTTTCCTCCTCTGAAAATTTCATCCAAGCTTCGGACTGCCGTTGGCCCGCGTATCTGCGTCCAGAATCTTCGTAGCTTCATTTACATGCTTAATAATATACATCGCCGGCCAGGGCCCGCTGCATTTCCTGAATCGGGAGCGAGAGTGCTCGGGCGCGGGCGCGGCCGCGTGGGCGAACGGGCGGCCGGCGAATAGGCGATGGGCGACGCGACGCGCGACTCGGGAACCGGCTAGCGGGCCTCGCTGCGGTGGCTCTGCGGCCTCTGCAGCTTCGTTGCTCGGAAGGACCAAGGGTTAAACCTCGAAGGTATATCCTAGCGGTCGACTGCTCCGTTACCGACCGCGGTCGACCGCTCTGATTGTAATTCTCCGTGGTTTCTACAATTAAAACGCAGGGAATGAGGATAGAATTATAAGACATAGTATATTACTAAACCCTAGAAATCCCCAGTGATGTGTCTTGAAATTGTTCACCTATGGGTTTCCATTTCCCAATCCATTGACTTTAAAATCCCAACTGAGATTCAATTACATTTAGATACTTTTCCACTTGTCGCGATTAAAAGCATGGAAATTGAATCAACTCTATCTTCTCTCAGCCTTTGCTTAAAAAATGTTTACGTAATCCTAGGCCGCTGAAATAACTACGCTCCCCAGTATTCACCTAAAAAATCAATTTTGTAAAGTAAAATTAAGAGTACGTATTCCATTCTTTGATCGGATACCTTGATGGTCTTGGCTCATAGACACGTAGTCGAACGTCATCAGTTGGTTCAATCGTATTTGGATTGGTTTTTATTGGCATTCATTGGCTGAGGATGATGTAAAAGTATGAATAACGGTGAATAATTAATGCAAGTTAATCAATGAGTTACAGCGAGTGGTGAAGTGAGTAGTAATGAAAGCTCATCCACGACAGAATTTTCATAATATACTAATGACATCAAGAAACATCGTAATTATTAAATGAAATTACGTCGAAGGGGGAAACCGCGCAAGCTGACGTCTAGGACGGCACCGGAGGTCACGTTCCAGCGAGTGAGAAACACCGCCATCATCCCGCTTATACATGCACTACCCTCACGGGACTATTGACCTTAGTATTCGTAGGCTTCCCCGACCGGAGTCATGTGAATGATCTTGGCTGTCCGGGTGACACTGCGTCAGAGGCTGTGCTACCTAGTTGTGGCTGTGTTAGGCAACCCAGCCTTCGACGCGCCGTCACCCGGACAGCCAAGATCATTCATATCGTCCTTAGTGGTTGACGCTCCTGGAATCAGTATTCCCTCACTCACTCGAGCGGCGAATGGGCGATGAGCGACGCGACGCGCCACACGGAAACCGGCTCTCCGGCGGGAAGTCCGGGCTTCGCAACTCGATCTGGTCCCGCTGGTGGAGGAATCTCGGAAGACGCTGATCTGCACGTAGATCAGGTGTGAATGACGCTGTTGATGGATAATGATTGCTGTGTGATCTAGATGTACTAATAATGTCTGGAGCCTTGGATAATGTTTTTTAGGTATTTGTGAGTTTTCTGGTGTTGGGCCATGTAAGCTACAAACAGGAATTTTAAAAATTGTCACGTTTCTATTGTATTATGTTGTCAGACAAATTTTAAAATGAAATTATTAACTTGACAAGTGTAAAGATAAACAATATTCATCCTCGTATTTCAAGAAAATTAAGGCAAAAGTACTGTAAAGATAATGCAGTAATATCATATCTCGCATTTTTATGACAGTTATAAATTATTTCATTTATGGGTTAATAAAGTTGAATTATGTTCGTGTGAAATTAGAGTTAAAGTTCTAGAATAACTTAAAAATTAATGTCACAGAAAGATAGAACCTTATAGAACATCAGTAGTATATTGGATTATCTGCTGTTTTTCCTTGAATGAAATTAAGTTGTGAAAATAATCTTACTATAAGGAAAGTCCGTATGGAAATGAATCTTCATCTTCAACGTCGGGCGCTTCGTGAAGTAAAGGGTTAACTGAGTACAGAGATGCAACTCATCCCGTTGGAATTCGTAGATCGCCATTGAAAGTAAGTTTTATGATTTTGCGCGATGCTCTAGATGCTTATGGTTATATTTCGTTTGATAATAATGATATATGGTATTCACCGAATGATATTTCGATAAAATTGTGGATAACCATTCATTACAGCTCATTTTACCATTCAATCTAACTCATTCATTAACTCACACGTTATTCGCCAACAATAATACATTTTTATCATCCAAAGGTTCGCCTCAAATATTCGACCCACCCCCAACTAATTGCGTTTATACAACTGAAATAAGTTGATGACCTGCCAGGGGTCTGTGAGCAATGGCCACTATGTCGATTATTCGATTGATTGATTAATTAGTGATTACGGGACGCGTCAACTGATAGGGTCATTAGTCCTGTAAGTGTGGGGAATGCTTTTATCATGGAAAGGGGCGGAGATCTTCTCCCACTGGTTGGAGAGTTTCATCGCCGACCCACGTCGGCTAGCGGGGATTTTCCCCAACCAGGATCTGCCATCAGCGTGGCACCACCCCAGCCGGAACAAGCTCTAAGCTGAGAGCGTAGGCTTACGCGGCCGGAGTCAGTATTTACTTGGCTGTCCGGGTGACTCCGCGTCCATGGCGAAGGCGCCGACGTTTCGGTCGCCATTACACCCTGCGAAAGATCGCAGAATGGCGACCGAAACGTCGGCACCTTCGCCATGGACGCAGCGTCACCCGGACAGCCAAGTAAATACAAGCTCTAAGCTTCCGACTATCCGGATATTCGGGTATCCGGACATGTGCGGTAGATTTAAATTGAATAAAAAAATTGACTATGAGAAAAATGCTTACTCGCAGCCATCATCATACTCATGTACTCGACATAAATGGGGTTAGTGAAAAATTGCTCGAACAGATGGGCAGCTTGATCTACGAAGAGGGATGTTTATTACTAGGTTTATTTTAAGGTGCGACACCTTTTCAAAAATATACATTTTTCAAATATATTAAATATATATTAAAATATTTTTTACGTAAACCACCAGTAATTTATATCCCAGCAACAATGGTCAATATGCAACTATAAAGTCAAAATAAAATTTCAATTGTGTCGCTGCAACAGTTTAGCCCTTTCCCGCTGGATTTAAAGTGCTACCCATGTAGGAAAATTAGCACATTTAAATGGTTGTTCAGAAATCCACTAGTCTGTGACCCGAGGAAAATGTTTACCCTTGCCATCGTGTCGCCGTCTAATCAAAACGGCACTGGCAGCGCTTGTGAATTTGAAGAGGAAAAATGAGGGAAATAAGGGGAAGTTGCTTGGGCCTGCCTGATAGAGCACCGAGGCTCCCACACGGACAATTGCTCGTACGGACGCAGTTTGATGTACCTGCGTCACACATTCTACTACGCGATCCGAGGGAAAGATAAGTTCAGCAATTGCTGTCAATTATTTAACAGTTTTCTATCTAATACAGTGTTGGATAAAAGACTATAAATCACTTTCATGAACTCTATAAAGAGGAAAAATTTGTACAAAATGATAGAGTATATTCTAGAAACTGCGTTCATGTAAGTGGTTTAAACCTTAGACAGTTGTTTGTCTGTATTTTCAGAACCGTTTCTCCCAGTCTACGATCATAATTTGCACATCAAAATCCTTTCTTTATTTATTACATATCAGCGACCACCGCTCAAAAATCAGTTCAATCTAATATTTCCCCTTTATCTTACAAACACGTTCTCTACCTCTATTCTATCCTTGTTGTGGGTTTTACTTTTTTTTACAAAGCATTTACCCGTGTATGTGTGTAGGAGTCCAGGCGCTCGCAATGTCGCGTTGACCACGCTTTACCTCCGCGACAGGAGAGCAGGTGCATCGCGCGGTGCGGTTGGCCGCCCTGCGTGGGCGCGTGGGCGGTCGCGTGGAGGACGCGTCGCGTCGCAGGGGTGGGGCGGGGGCGGGGGCGGGGAGAGGACGGCGCGCGGAATCCGGACCTGCCCGATCGCTCTCCGAGTTGAAGGCCTTGACTTCCGAAACGAGCTTCTCGCCTTCCCCTGCTCTGCCCGCGCGCCTGCCTGGCATTTCTTAATTTTTACAGCTTCCCACGCAACGAGTTTTCTTCTTCCAGCTGTACCGCAACGAGAGTGCTGCCTTACAGCGTCGAGATGTTCTTGTGGTGATTTCTGGAATGTGTATGAAAGAGGACGGTTCATGAAAAGAAAGTCATTCGTTGGGTATTTAAATGCTTTCTTACGTGCGCGAGATATTGTCAAGTTTCAAGATAAATGGTTTTTGCGTGAAGGAATATGAAACCTAAATCACAGAATCCAAAACATTGTTTTAGATAAGCATTTGAATATGATGTTTTAGATATTTTAAATCCTCGTTTCGTAGATGTGCATTTTTTGTTCTCAAAGAATTTTATGCTGTCCGTTTGATGTATATGAATGCTGAATGCTGTGTAGATGTTTTAAATATATATGTATAACTGTTATGTATCTCATCTTAGAAGACTGCAATATGTACTCTTAATTTTACTTTCAAAAATTAATTTTTTAAAGTAACTACTGGAGTGTATATGTTTCAGTTCTCTACAATTAAGTGAATACGTTTTTAAGAAAACACATTTGCTCGGTGAGAATAAAATTGATTCAGTTTCCAATGTTTTAATCACGTCGTGACAAGTAAAGAGGTATCTGAGTTGAATTTTATCTCAGTAGGGATTTTGAAGTCAAGTGATTCGGAAATGAAAATTCATAGGCCAACGATTTTTAGACGCATCACAGATTGGGGCCTTCTAGTGTTTAGTAATGTAATAATCTTTATGATATATACCATACAAATTATTTTGAAAACTTTCATAAATTGTTCTTTCTCGTTTTAAATTAACAAGAACATCACAATATGAACACCTACCACAATAATCGTAATCAAGTATATAGGAATATTTAAAAAATATAAAATAAAAAACGAACTAGTTTTTACCGCGTGGAATTCATCTGTGTCGTTTTTTTAAAAACTTTAAAGTACGGACGATATACATCACCTTCTTTTCGCACCGTGTTGTCACACTAACGGGCTCGTATTTTCGCTTTCGGCAGCGAGCACCAGCCGCGGTGAGCCTCACAGTGGTTCTCAGTGGCATCAAAATCAGTAATAAGACACTCCTATATTTTGTAAAATAAACAAGCTTTTCGCTCCCCCTCTCGTAAAAAAATTACCGCATAGCAATTAAAATTTCATTTTAATCTTTTGGTATAAATGGCTTCAAACATTGTTCTAAAGGTTGTTTTTAAAAATAAGTCGATTGCACATAACTTGTAGAATAACTTCGACCTCTTCAAGGCTCTATCGTATGATTGTAGACGAGTCTAAAATCAACTCTGTCTTTCCGTGTATCTGTCTGTAATGGCACAACAATTCCGGACGGGGCCATGGCCTACCGGCGGCGCCCTGGCCTTGCAGCCACGGGTTTAAGGGGTACGTGTGGTAAGCACATAGACATCCCTACGCCGTATTCTGGTCTTCTCAACCTTAGAAGTGAGTTCTTACATCGTCATACAGCGTCTAAACTCCACTACCACAGTATAAATATATTGTCCAAGATCCAAACCGTAGATACAGGAGTAAGCATCCAGAATATAAAACAAATGGAATGAATATGTCAGAAGAATGTCATCTCGAGGTTGGTAGTATGTATTGGCCGAGATGGCATATCAGGAAACAGGTCAGAAAAACCACAAGAAGAATAAATGATGAGGAAGGGGAGGGGGGCTCTTAAGCCATATAACAGGCTATAAACTTACAAGTAAAGAGAAACAGGGCAAGAAGAAGAAGAAGAATGATGAAAAGAAGAAGAAGAATGATGAAAAGAAAAAGAAGGAGGAGGAGGAGAAAAAGAAGAAGAAAATAAATAGAAAAATAAACGATGAGGATGAGAAAGAAAAGAACGAAAGGAGAAGAATAAAAAATAAGAGGATAGAAAAGATGAAAAAGAGAAGGCAAAAAGAGAAGATGAAGGAAGAGAAGCAAAAACGGGGAAGATGAAAGGGGCTGCTTACCCTTCAAGCTCCGAACATTCAACACCAAGACCGGCTCCGCTCTTTTGTTGTCAGTCTGTTTGTGTGATGTTGGCTGTTAGGGAGCAGTGTGCCTCTGGGCGCCTGGGGGCGTGTGGGCGCGGGAGGGCGTGCGTCATCGCGGCGGCGCCGGCGGACGCCCGGAAGCGGCGAGGCGCGCCGCGGGGGACGCACGGCCGGGGCGGCGGCGGCGGGGGGCCAGGTGTGCGATTGTCCCCCGCGGCCGCGATCTGCTATGCAAATGCGCGCCCCTCCGCCTCCGCCGCCAGTGAACGTCCTCGCGTCGCGGAAGGACGCGGTCGCGGCCGCCGCCGCCGCCGCCGCCGCCGCCGCCGCCACCGCCCACGGCAGCAGGTTCAACGACTGCCCGGCCGCCCCGCGTCACGCCACGCCACGCCGCGCCACGCCACGCCACAGCGGCCTCAGGGCGGACGCGGCGGCACCCTCTGGAGCGCGAGACCGCACCCCCCTCCTCCCCGCCCAAGGACGATTGCAAGGGAGTCGAGCGCTCGTCCACTGGCGATTTAAATGAGACTACCTTGATGAAATACAGTGTTCTGAATCGTTTGGTAAAATGCTAGGCGGAGAAAAATGAGAGGCAATGGTTAATATAGATGCTAGAGTGTAATATATTCGCCATGCCACGTTTAGCCGCGCCAAGCTACCCCACGTCGCGCCATGCCAGCCTCGGCGATGGTGCGCTGGCTCCCTCCGGAGCATGAAGCCTCCCCTCTCCTCTCCCAAAGGACAAACTGCAAGGGAGTCGAGAGCGCGTGCACTGCCTATTTAAATGAGACTACTACGAGCTTTGGTGATATATGCTGGTGAGATACCTGGTAGGGAAAATCCCTACAAACCGACGTTTAGGTCGGCGCCAGATCTCACCATCCAATGGGGAAAGATCATCTCCCGCTATAAAAACACCCACTAAACTTACGAGATTGATGACCTTAGCAGTCGATGCGCTCCGAATCATCGATCAATGAATTAATCAAAACGCCACGCTGGCCTCGGGGTGAATTAATCAAAACGCCGCGCCGGCCCCCTCTGGAGCGCGAGACCGCCCCCCTCCGCGAAAATAATAGTTGCAAGGGAGTCGAACGCTCGTGCACTGGCTATTTGAATGAGGTTACTTTGATTAAATACAGTGTTTTGAATGATTTGGTAAAATGCTAGGCAGAGAAAGATGGGAAGCAACGATTAATAGAGATGCTGGGGTGTAATGTATTCGCCACGCCACGCTTCGCCGCGCCACATCGGTCCCCAAGGCAGGATCGTGGGCCCCCTCTGGAGAAGGAGCTTGCCTGTCAAGGAGCGATTTCTTTAATTTTTATTTTATTGAAATAGACTGTCTTGTCTAAATAGAGCAAGTAGAACATTCTTAGATAACATTTTCATCAAGGAAAGCTGGAATAGTAAAATGTAACTTACTCACCACGCTGCGCCACATCGGTTCTCGAAGAAGAGAAGCCGACAAACTGCGGCACGCAACCGTCCCCCAAGGATGATAGGACGACAGCCACTCTAGCTCGGAATCTCGTATATTAAATGTATTTAAATACTGCATATTGTTAGACATTGGTGATTGGCCTGAATTATTTACTAAAAAACCTGAGCGAGGGAAGATCTGATTTTGCCAAAGATTTTATCTATTTTTACAGTGTCGACTTTCTTTTGACAAATAATCACAAAACAAAAATATGCACACATACGAATTGTATGGAAGTCATATTTGAGGTTCATTACTTAAATGCACATCTGTAAAAACAAACTTTGGTAACACTCTAGTGAAACGCGTTGTAGTGTGAAAACTAATTAAAACAAAGTTAATATAATAAAGATCAATATATTGTAGTATACAGTAATATGTAGTAATATAATGTTGTCACGTTTTGGTAGATCAAATTAGAAAGAAAATTTATTTTCTTGAAAAATAAAGCAAAATATTCACACGATACAAGTAAATCATCAGTTTCTTAGCTTTGTAGTATGTTTTGTTCTCTATTGCACGAAGATTAGCTGTCAAAATTGACATTTGATCCGGATATAAATTTCTTAGAGAACTTCAATGATCTCATATTCTGGTATTCCATGACTTTTGACACTTGTTCAAACATTGCACAATCAATATGAACTATCAAAATCATTTAACTCTACGACTCAAGTTCATGAGACATATTGAAATATCTGGGAGATTGATTTACGCAAATTTTGCTCAAACATCGTCTTAATTTACATTGTTTTCTGATAATAAGGATTACTTAATGTGGACTTTTTACTTAATGACGACTATTTTTTTCATTCATTTAACGATATGTAAAGTAGGATATGTGAACTGATTCTGCAATGACTTGTTACTCGTCAATCGTTTTTATTTTCTTCCATAAAATATGGATACGTCAGTGGAAGTTTTGGTGGACGGAAGTATAGACTATCTCCTTTCACGAAGATGGATGAGTTTCTTAAGTGTAATGAAATTTCATTTTTCAGTTTTTCCAAGTGTAGGTTTTAAAGAAATTTCTCTTACTACGTAAGAAGTGGGTTTGAGTAAACCACCAGAAATGTGCTGTTTCACGAGGAATACTCATAGACTTCCAACACAGCTTTTACTTCCCCAGTTCGTGTTATTTTTCACCAGATGTCGAAGTAGGTGCCACATCTGAATACACGGCGCTCGTTCGGTGCCACTAGACAAACGTTTATCCAACACCTCTCTGATGTCCGTTCCTTTACCTAATTTCACTCGGGTTCTCGGATTGTGTACACATGTAAACGTCGGATCCAGCTTTCTCGGAGCCTCCTACTCTGTCGTTCTATTCACGCAACAGCCCCGCCCACCGCTTCCGGGTTCCTTGGACTGCGCATTGCGAGGAGTGCCGCACAAACAGAATTAACAAATGCTGAAGTAACGCATGACCCAATATTCTCCGCACGCGTAACGTTCTTTCGCGATCTCAAGAATGCCTCAAGTTATAAACAAAATGTACAGAAGGGAACCCAAGGGGAAAGCCAAGAAGGTCCTAATAACAAAAATAAATAATTCGTGCATGAAAAGTAACCTTACATCGAAAAAATATGAAAAATAAAAAACAATTTATATTTAATATTTATATTCGAATTTGACGCCTAGAAAATATCACAAAATGTTTTTCGGATAGTATAAATAATTTTCATGTTTTCATATTTTCATATCAGATGAAATGAAGATTGAGGAAAAAATAAATACTACTTTTTGTCTCCTGAGGGGCGGTGGAGGTGGGAGGGGAGGTAAGAAACCTTTCGAAATTCTTACTTTTATCTTTGAGCCATAATGTAATGACCCAGATGTCATTTAGTTTTAGGAAACGTTTTACTAGCTTGTCTGGGGCTACCCTTTGTCCAGACACGCATATACATCGAAGTCGGTCCTGAGGATGTTCTTCGATTAATACACAAAAAGTATAACACCGTAACATTTCTTGCTTTTGAGGTTGGCAACGTACAGGTCACTTCCCAGCGCCAGCGCTAGATGCAGCTTGGCTCCCTTCCTCTTATACTTACCAAGCGTGATGGGCTCACGAGCTGCGTTAATTCAAAAGTATGGACAATGCGACGTCGGAGTGATGCATAGGGAGACCGATATCTACTATGGTGGCTGCACCTGGAGTAATAAGTTTCAGCCGGGGCAGAGGAAAGTAGGTACAGTAAGATGTAAAGGCGTAAAACAGGAATACATTCAAGCACACCCACCTGCTTCATTTAACTGACTTATTAAGCCACCACCTTCAACCAACAATATAAAGAAATTTTCATAGAACGGCCATTAAAAATTCGACGCGTCTCTCAACAAAGAAGCGTTCTAACACCCCGTTGCGCCAGGCAGCTCGCCTCCGCGGCGCCCCAGGGGAGTTTCGAGGCGCTGTAGGGCGTCGCGACGCCAGGCGGCGGCGGCGGCCGCGGCGGCGGCGGCGCGTGAAAGTCGCCACGCAGCGACGCCCCAGGCGCGCCCGCCGCCGCTGCCGCCGTCGCGTCGGCCCTAGACGCTGCGATCGCAAACAGAGGCGCCGCCGATGCAAATACTGAGCCGCGCCACCTTTCGAAACTTCGGCTGCGCATCGAAGAGAGCTGACGCGCGAGAAATCGCGAAGCGACGGATGTGCCGGCGGAGGTATTTGGAGAAGGGAATGCACTCACGGCGCTCTCGATGCATCGGAGTGGGCGATTTTACGCAGAAGGGTTCCCGTGTTTGATTTGCTCCCGTGCCATTTGCGTTATTTATATAAGTACAGACATATTATTTAGTGATTTTGAGGATTTCTCAAATAAATAATCTTCTTGTGCTCTCCCCCAAACGGGACGTTGTTAACCGATTGTTAAGAACTAATACATGTCTTTCATGGACAATTATGACATAATGACTTAGGTGGTCTGTGAGTGCACGAAATGGTCTTTTGCATTTTCTTTCAGCGCAGAAAACATGAGATGCAAATGTCAACTCCTTAGGTGGAATTTCACCCACTAAATTGGAGTAGTAGTAGCATCATCAGTCGCCCTCGTAATTTAGGTCGTCTAATAAAACTATACGAAGTGAAATATTATATTCTGATGATCTTTCTAGCGTACCTTAATCACTGTGTACATAACGTCGAATGACACATAATATTTCTAAAACTTCCAATATGAGTTCTTATTTCTAATTTAAGCTTCATTTTTCATCAATTTGTATTATTTGAAAAACACAACTCATACTTAGCGCTAAAAAATTACGCTTATTTATTGGTCGAAATTAGTAAATAACGTCTATTCTTTAAACATTTTAAAATGGTGATGTTTACTATTTCATTTTAAATAAACTAATATGCGCATTTTTTGTCTGTTACATATGACATGCGAGATAAGGGTATTTACGTAACAGATAAGACGAGAATGGAGCCAGGCCTAAGGACGAGTACTATACAATTAAGAACACCTCATTAAATACACTGTGATTTCTCCCCGAATTAGGAGACGGACATTTAGATAGCAGATGATGTAGTTCTCCAGCGATTGGCTGGCGATATCGACTTATATGAGCGCCATATAAGTACGACAGGTTAATTAAACCTTGGTTAACTTTAATGTGATTAAAAAGGGAAAGTGCTTCGGAGTGAACGCTGTCCACAGGCTTGTCTACTCGTAGGCTCGAGGATACCAGCGCTTTGAAAGCGACTCGTGACCAAGCTGCAGGGGTTCGTAGCTCTGCTAAGGCACATTTCTCAGAGGAGAGCGTCCGCGAAGCTCCCCATCCGGATGGGGCTGGGTTCGAGCGTGGCAGTGAAAGTCTTTTCCGAGGGCAGATGCGGTCACTGTATACGAGAACCACTCCCATGTCATGTATTAGGAGGCGGAAACGTGTACATCCTGTATCTTGGCTTGTACTTCCAGAGTACATGTAATGCATTTTACAGTCGCTAACATTGACAAGTAATTACTCTAGAGGTAATAAAAATAATTCAAACTTTATGGCTGCCTGTTAGTTTCAGTGAGGTGACTTATGTAAACTACAGTGTCTAAATTTCAAAGAAAAAAGCCATTTACATTACGAGTATTGTAGATGTATATTATGGTATAGTAGCAGTGGCTTAGTGAATTATACAACTGTTTTCGTAATATCTCTAGAACAGTTTTGTCATTCAGTGGTGGAATACTGTAGTAGTCTGATGATCTTTGCATTTTTTCAAGGTCATTATCGGCATCATACTGGTAATTTCTAAAGTTTAGAGCATCACATTCAATCAACGCAAATTGTGCTTGATTTTGTGAACAATAGAAAGAGATACAGGAAACTTTTCTTAAATCGATAGACCTACCGGATATCGGAATAAAATTAACATTAACCATAAAGTGCATACCTAAATATTCTACCGTGTAATTACAATTCGATTAATTGCCTTATTAAGAGGTGCACAAGTGAACGAGAAAGGGGAAAAAAGAAGACCAACTTAAATTTAATTTATTATAACAACAAAACCAATAATAATAACAATAATAACAATCATAATAATGTTAATAATAATATAAATGATATATGGTCCGATCGAATATGCCCCATCCCTAAAATCCCGAACACTTTAATTTTCAATGCCATTCTTAAACATTCTCTCAGACAGTAATTACCGGGGACGAAATCCCAAACCCAAATATTCTGCTTTAGTAACATTAACCTTGCGTGCCTCACAGGGCTACTTCTTCCAACATTTATACCGACATCAACCTAGTCATCTCCAACCTTACGGACGAAACTAGAATGGCTATCAGCGGCATAACCTCACGTTTAACCATCATCACTACAGCTCCTTTCATCAAAGAGTTCATTACCGAGACATCCGTTATTTTCATCGCAGCTGTTTCTACAATCATAACAATCTTTCTTTCCACCACAAACACTGTCATTGATTCTCATACGAGTACATGTCGCTTTAGCTGACGTTTCTTCAACAATTCCTAGAACGATCATCACCCTCGCTCCCTCCCCAACGTCACCGTCACCGTTCCTCCCGCGTGTCACCGGCCGAGCAGCCCGCCTGTTCCGACACCTAAGCAGCTCCTGCCGCCACCGCCAGCGCTGTATCTCCCGGTGATTCGCCGTGACGTGGACAAACGCCGCGACTGCGGGCTGTCAAGCCGGCGGCAGCAGCAGCGGCAGCAGCAGCATCACCGGCCCTTCTGCTTCCCCAACAAGGAAGCGGAGCGGAGCGTGTGTGCGATTGCACACGCCGCCGCCGCCGCCGCCACCGCCCCCGCCCCCGCCGCCCCCGCCGCCGCCACCGACGCCACCACCGCCGCCACCGCCGCCACCGCCGCCACCGCCGCCACCGCCGCCATCGCCGCCACCACCGCCACCACCGCCGCTACCGCCGCCACCGCCGCCACCTCCGCCGCCACCGCCGCCGCCGGCAGTCCTTCCACACGCGGCCGACGAGCGCCCTGTCCGCCCACGGACGCCGCGCCGCCTAGCGGTCCTCGCCAGACCCGACTCTTGCGCTTTGCGATGGGGATCTCTTGGCTCGCGCTTTTGCCTTCGGAATGGCGTCGTTTTGTCTTCTAGCTACCTAGTCGGATTATTTCATGTTTTATTTGTTTTTTTATTGCGTAAACTCGGTGTTTATTTCACCGGATTGGGTGCTTTGGAGCATCAATTGAACTCACTCCTGTGTCTCTGACCGGGAAGTCTTGGGGAGGAAGGGTTTGAGTTCCGATGTCAATAACATTTCTGACGCTAGCTACAAACCTACGGGGAATTCAGCCACTGTTTGGCTGAAAAATCTTCCGACCGACTACGCTGATAGGTAATTTTTCGTGGATTCTCCGATCAACATCAGGCGAATGCTGAAGAAGTACCCTAACAAACGGGCCAAGAACAACGCGCGATTTTTCCTTCCTCTTCTTTGTCCTTTCCCCACCCCATACTTATACACACATTTACATGTACTACACTACCAAACACGCCTGGAGATCAGCCGGGAGCCTTCAGCTTGTCCCGGCTGAGGTAGTGCCCCGCTGGTGGGAGATACATGGATGGGCAAACCCGCAAGGCGACAGGTAGGTCGGCGCCGGATGTGCGAGGGAAGATCACCGTCGCCTCCCACGATAAAAAGCATGTACTTTACTTACAGGGATAATGGCCATTCCAGTTGACGCAGCAATAATCATTGAAACAATCTGTGTTTATTGCGAAGATAAACTCAGATATCAGATGTTAAAGAACAGCGAACGCTCTCGGCCGATCGGTTCGCAGACGGAAGCCTTCTTCATTGAAAGCGGTTGCTTTTTTTCGATTCTACCGGATTTTGTGAGTTTCGCCCCTCCCACATAACTTTTGAACCGATCGACGGGTTTGATGATCGAAGAACCAGACGGTCTATTTTTAACGTAGTAGTAATCTTTTACCTAAAAAATGAATGAATGCCTGCAAGTCCTGCAAACACGTTCCGACCAATTATCCGATTTTTATGATTTTTTTCTACTGATTAATATTAACTTGCAATAGTTATTGATAGTTTACTTTTGAAATTCCTTCAATACTATTTAATTGTTTAGAAATATGGCATAATGTAAGGCGAAATGCACCTAGGAATCGTGGATCAGCTATGCGTGTGAAGCGGGTCCAAAGGGGATTGGAACGAGGCTGGCGGGGTGATGTGGGGTTCGGCGAGATGATGTGTGGTGGCGTGGAGGGCCGGCCCGGGCGAAGCAAGGTGAGGCGGAACGGGAAAGGACAATGTGGCGAGGTGCAGAAATGGGGAGCACGGTGAATGCCAACAAGGCGTAGCGTGCGGGGAGGTTGGCATGTGGCGGGGAGGAAGACAGCCTGTTGGAGAGGCTGGAACACGGCACGAAGAGCGAAATTGGGAGGATGCGGGCAGGGAGCGTGCGGGGAGGATGGAGCATTGGGGGAGGTCGGAGCGTGGCGGAGATTAAAGCTGACGCATCTGTGATGGTAAATGACGAGAAGTAAATGTCTAGTAACGATTTTTCATGTAGAAAAATGTCTAGCAGTCGACTTCTGAGTTTATCATTTGCTTATATCTGGTATATCTTTCCTTCGTGTTACTTTCTACACATTTATTGGGTATTTATTTTGTTAACTGGACATTTTTTAAGGGGAGATACTTAGAGACCAGGCGTAACAATCAAGTCAATTACTTTCTCTCTTTTTATCTGACATTTTTCAGTTCGTCTGAACTCACCAGAATGGTTCGGAAAGAAACATCAAAATGATAAAAGTATTTCTACTGTACGTGTAATCAAATTTACATCTCGACTATCATTTACATCCTTACGGCCTTTTAAAAAATTTCTGTCGCACTTATTTGTGCTCATCGTCGCTTTATCTTTCATCTCGTCTTTTAGTAGTATCTCGAATACTATCTCCATTTTTTACATTTATTATTCGCTACCTGTTCTTAAGTTGTTTTACATACTGCTTCCCACGCCTAAGAAACGAGTTTCAACACTCTTTTTATAGAAGAACAAGGTTAAACAATTTTGCAGCATTTCTTAGTGATGACGTGTGGGACAGACCGTGAACACGTCTGCAGCTGGTTCACCGTCTGCTAAGACAGGCGGAGTTGAGACAGTCATACGACAGTTGGGATGGGGAAGTCATTGAAGAGGAGAGTTTGGATGGAGAGGTGAAGAAGATGAGAAGCAAATAAAAGGATTTAGAGACGGAGTAAAATAGAATCGGCTGGAGTTGATTGTAGATAGTTAAGATCAGGAACATATGGAGGTGGGTTGAGACTAAATTGGAACGCACCGTGTGGCTCGCAGGTGAATTGAATGGGTGTGAGCAACTGAGAAAAAGAAGTTGCTGAAACAAAGCAAGGAGAAATGGGACTGGAAGGAGAGGGGCTAGGTTCAGAAAATGGCTAGGCTAAGAAAAACTGAAAATACAGTGCGAGACCTTGAGTCTTTTTGACAATCAACTGACGAAAAGGGATTAATGAAACACGTGTGTGTTGCTTCCTGTTATCAACATTTATTCAAAAAGTTGTATGTTCAGGAATTTAGGTTAGTTTAGCTATACAAAACAATAGCCAAATTCAAACGGCCAACTTAAATTCTTTGTCTAAGTCGACAGCAAGGTCCTAGTCTTCAGTTACCGCAATTAACATAAAACACCTTTGAGTCCATCAGGATATCGTTAAACCCTTGTTACACGAAAATAGAGGTATAGGTGCCACGTCCTGCGCGTAATCACTACTAAAGTATTTCTGTTTAATTAATTATGTGCATTTCACACGTGTTGGTGGAGGGGGACACACGGAGAAAAGAGAGCAGGGCGGAAAGCAATATTAGCTCGAAGAATGGGAAAATAAATATAACAAGGTAATGGAAGGCATGGGCGGAGCAGGGTAGTGTAGAGAAGAGAGATTATGGGCGGATAGGAGCAAAGAAGGTTAAGAAAGGATCGTATAAGTACAGAAAGGAGAAAAACAGAGAATCTTCAAGAGTGAGAGAGAGAGAGAGAGAGAGAGAGAGAGAGAGAGAGAGAGAGAGAGAGAGAGAGAGAGAGAGAGAGAATGGAAAGGCACATATTGAGATAGTGAGTTGGATTCATTGATTAGTGTTTCCGGGAGTGTCATATGCTAAGGTCATGAGTCCCGTAGGTGTAGTGCATGTTTTATCACGGGAGGTGGCGATGATTCTCCCCTGCTCTATGGCGAGATTCGACGCCAAAGTATGGGACAACTTACGAGTTTTTCCCAATCCGGTATCTCACATCAGCGGGGCCCCGCTCTAACCAGGACAAGCTCTCAGCTCCCAACTGATCTCTCGACATGTGTGGTTGTATAGTGCATGCACATATAAATGTGAGTAAGAAAGCGGTGAAGGAAAAACAAAGAAGAGGAGGGAAAAATCGCGCACGGACTGTGGCTCATTTGATAGGATATTGATCCGTCATTCGCCTGGTGTTGATAGGAGAAACCACGGAAACTACCGATCAGAGCAGCTAGCTTGCTTGGATTCTTCTCCAGTCTGCGACTGAGGTATCTAGCTACTGTTCCAAATTATTTCACCGACAGAACTCGAACCCTAGCACCTCCCGTTTAGAGTTGAAAGAAGCGGAGAAGAGAGAAAACAATATTTTGAAAGGACTTAATAAGGGTGAGCGGTGGGATAGAAAACGAGGAATCACTAAGTTAGCCAGAGAGGGCGAGAGAGAAAATAATAGAGCGGGGACAGGGCGCGGTAGCACGGGGGCGGGTAGCCTCAACAGGATAAGGTTGGCGATTGAGGACGAGGCGGCGTTTGTGGAATGGGACGGGACTTGCCCCGCGAGAGAGACGGCCGGGCGGGAGGGGGGTGGCAGTAGGAGAGTGACGAGTTCTGAGGGCGTGGCGTGGTGTCGCGGCTGCGTTGCGCTGCCAGCGGTCGGATTCCTGCGCCGCTTCCTGCACCCTCCCAGCGCAGCCGCCCCGCCCTCCAGCGCCGGCTTCTCGCCGCGTCCCCGCCGAGCCGCGCCGGGCGGGCGTGAGTCATCGCTCCCAACCTGTCCGCGGCCTCACATGTGAGGACGCCAACTTTTATTTTAGAAATAAGGCGGCGTCGACGAGGTGCATCCAGAAAGTAAGTTTCCGTAGGCTGTCAACAAAAAGATAACACGATTTCATTGTAAAATTCTAGTATGGTACATACAGCACGTGCTGCACAATTTTTGCGCATAATCGCAACCAGAATTGAAACATTTTTCATATATCAACTTCCTTGTTTCATAGAAGACTGACACCGGGGATGTGCCCCTTTGGTTGGCAGACACCTGCAACTCTGCGTCACTGGTACGTGTAATTCTGGCCGGACAAGAATTTATTTAGGTGTAAAAAGAGGTGGGAATCGTTGGGGTACGAGATCTGAATTGGACGGTGGATAGACATATCCCAGTGGAAGTGCTGCAGAAGATCTGTTGTGAGCCTAGCTGTGTGTGGAAGAACGTATGACCATCCACTCTGTACACTATTATCTCGCCGTCAGCAAAATACGTTTGTAAACTTGTACCTAAGAAATTCCTGTATTACAGTGTCGCAGAAATGCATATGGCAGTCAAACACTGGTACTTGTCCCACGCGACAGATTTCTAATAATGTTGGGATACTGATGTTTATCCTGTGGTATGAGATGTTTCAGTACTGATGGTGATTATGTAAAAAAAGGTGCAGCAAGTACTGTATCTGCCGCAATAAAATGTTTCCATGAAATTGTGGTATCTTTTTTAGCCAATCTAGGAAAACTCCCTTTGGATGTCCCTCGTATGTTATCCACTTCTAAAATTATAAAGACACTGATCGCTGGTGCAACTTAATATTCGGGTGATCACCCATATGACTTAAATATCTGAAAACGAATGAGTATTAATAGGGTTCGGAAGTTAAGCAATGCCTTCTTGTATTATTGTTACAATTTTTATACGTTCAATAGGAATTACTCAACTACTTCTGTAATTGATTTAGATGGTTTCAATTTTGCGTTATTGCCCATATACTGTAGGATGATTTGAATTATTTAAGAACCTTCTTTTGAATATTTGCTTATTTTTCATTATTTTTCTTTTTCTGCTGCCACGCGCCTTAGTGAAGCTAATAACCTAGGACTGAAAAAGTTGTATTTTTCAGGCCTTCTCGTAAACCTACTTTTGGCAAAAGAAATGCGGTTTTAATGCCCATTTTATTCAAAATTAAAGACTAAAAGTGTTGCATCTATTTATAACTGTCATCACAACAATATTTACAGTCGGGTTTTTATTTTATTCGAAGTGATTTTTTGCATTGTCAATGAAGGGAAACAATTCTTTAATGCATTTTTATTATATGGTCATTAGAAATTTTGGCATAAAAGTATTCGGTAATAATTTACGTTTACATTTATTAGTTTCTTGACATTATTTCTGTAATTACTTGTAAATAACATAGTTAATTTGAATATTAACCGACTTATAACTCATTGACTATTAAGGCGTAAGATTAATTTTATGTACGATCACAAAACTTTTGAGGGATTTCTGCTTTATGTTCCTCCTTTACTGATTATTAATCTCCTGACACAGTCTACTTACAAAACAGACTTAAAATTGACACTGGTTTATTGTGTATAAAATGGCATTACAATCCTTCTTCTTGCCTGTAAATCTAGGGTACAGGTATTATTTTAAACAGTTTAGTCGGAGAAATGGTTGATTGACTTGAGGGATCACAATTAACTTTTTCAGTAATCTAGATTCATCTTATTCGTTTCCCGTGTCTTTGCTTAAATAGTGCGGCATTTTCTTGTATTGGAGAGAAAGACTCATAGAAAAAAACTTGATTCAGTTTGGTGGAATTGAAACCTCAAGAAATCTGTTGTTTTAAAGTATGGCATACCAACAAATGTATGTAAGATTTCAAGTGCGAAAAGGGAACTACAGTATCTGTGGCTTTTGGCAAGAAAATCGCAGGTGTACTTTAACAGTACATTTGCATATCAATAAGCATTAAAGCAAATATGCCCGTGAGGCACAGCTTTGTGGCTACGTCAGAAGAGATAGTATTTAGGTAATTCAAAAAGAGATACTCTGTATTTCTGTCAATTAATCTACTTATATTATATTATACTACTTATAGTATGCATCATGATATGAATATTAAGATAGTAGTAGATGTAATTAAGAACGATGCGCTGACACATCCGTAACGTCTACAAAGTCACAAGACCCATAAAGCATCAAAACTAATAAGGCTTTAGCAGGAAAAATAATAAGATTAAAAATATAAACACCAACTGATCTTGCGGTAATGTATTTTCTTTTCTGTAACGCTCGTGATGTTTGACATCGGTCAAATATAATATGTAATGTCTTTAGAATTTTATGATGTTTAATCATACATCTGTAACATTTATAGTAGTTGTGTTAAGAATAAATGAAACGTTATTGTTACTGCAGATTAATTTCTCAAACGTGCAGGATTATGTATAGGATGGAAATGCCATTTAGGGTATGCCAAAGAAAGAAATATTAGATGCTCATTAATATAGTAATATTCGAACAGAAATAAAAGTCATAGACAGCGTTCATGATATGTTATGAACACATGAATTATATATAGCTAAGTTCCTCCACTATCAACAATAAGAAATTTTACGAAATTCGATGGCCACTGTCTGTATATGGAATGACCTTACAAGAATTCTCGTAAAACTTCTCTTGCCATGTTGCGTTATTACAAATTCATTGTACAGATTTTGAGAACTATTGTAAATAAATTACAAGAGGTTTACTAAATTTATGAGATATCAAACTGGAGTTGCGTTGCATATTTTCTCACTTAACCTTTTCAACATGATAAATGTTAAATTACGTGAAGGTATATTCCACTGATACAAATTATTTTGTTTAGTTTCTTTTGTACTTAGTTCCACTGTACGTCATCTGTCACTTCTGAAGTTCAGAGGTGCTGATTTCGAACACGTGCCGCCGCTAAAGTGATGTCACGCAGCGATTTGAGCACGCCTCTCACATCACGCCATACTATGATAAATGCGAATCCAGTCGCGATTTTCGGACCGGTCTCCGAGTCGTTCGGCAGTCTGCAGATTTTCTCCTTCATTTTTCACTTCTCGACTAGTTTTAGAAGCACCGGACTCAACGCGATGGGCTTACAAGTATGTCGAGAGATCCACTCTCACTTCAAGACTTCTATCTCACTTTGCAACGGCAATTTTCGGCATTAGTTTTAACTTAATTTTAATTTCGGGAACTACATTCAGACATAATATATTAATTTTTTCAGTGAAACCTTTATATTGGTGATATTAGTAATTTGCTAGTGAAATTTAATATTTACAATTATTATACATAATATTCAATACATAATATTAATATATTTCGTGATAACACATTTCACAAGTACGATTTTCTACTCTGTGACTTTGAGAATTCTATGCATATTCGTATCTCTATAAAATGTGTACTTACAGATAATCTGTACTTCTCAGGTTACTACTGAAGTAGCATAGTCAGCAGTAAATTCATCGTAGATTGAGCTACAGATAGAAATGTCAATTTTATATCGTTTGATTCATTTCGCCGTAAGTCTCCCTTTGCACAAATTGAACTGAAAGAAATGATGGATATTCGTATCTGATCTAATCAACTCTAGCTACAGTGTTATTTAGTATTTTACAGCTAGAATTGTTTCTTTTGCATTTTGCAGCTAGAATTGCACTTTTTTATTGATATAAGCAAGATCTATTTATGGTGGTATTGTGAAGTTATCACGAACTAGCTAAAATTAATGATAGCAATAAAACCAAGATAATTGTTGAAAAAAATTATGTTACGCTTTTACAAATTATCTGTTGCCAGGACATTGACCCTATGAGTTGTTATTTCTGCTTTGAACTTTTGAAAATATATTTATTACAAGATGATTTCCCAAATATCACTGCACAATTGTTACTCTTCTTTAATGTTACTGTCAAGTATCAGATAATTTAGGTAAAATTTAATTTTATCTTACCAATTCTGTACAAGTGTGTTCAGAGCTGGAAGTGTACACACCAACTCATACATTTCGAGATTTGCACTGACTGTTTGACCTCTGAGTTTCAACAACCTCTGAGTTCCAACTCTGTGTTTTTCCGCACAATTCAATTAAGAGTAAACAAATTAGTGAAGTAAAATGTACAAAATATTGTGTCTTTCATGTTAAAACGTAACCAAAATGAAATTACTGAGGTTTCGAAGAATCTTTCGTACGAAGCAAATAAGCTTAACATTTTTGGATATAAGACTTGAAAAACATTATATGGTTTTCGTGTATTGATTTCAATATTGGATGAAACGTATTATTGACCGACTGCCCACTTAGAGTTTTAGTTGTCATCCCCAGTTTTCGAGCCCCCCCCCCCCACCTGTTAATTTCTTTTTCTCCATATTCTCAATGAATAAACATGGCGAGCGTTGCTCTTCCCTGGCCCCGGTGACACACTCGCCGCGCTCCGCGCACCCTCGCTTCCCACGGGCGGTCGCGGGCCCGTTCCCAGAGCGCCCCCTCTCCCCCCGCGCCATACTCCGCACCACGGGCCATTCCTTCCCACCACCACCCGCTTCTCCGCCCTCCAACCCTCGCCACCTAACTCTATCCAAACCACAGCAGCACTCGCCTCATCCATCATCCCCACGGCCCATGGCGTGCGCTCAGCCCATGCCTGCTGTGCCGCCATCATCGCACTGGAGCCCCCGCTGGGCACGCTGCCCCCGCCATCCACACCGCCCTCAGCGTCCTCACCGTCCCCTCAGCTTCAAAAGCTCAAGGCGCTCAATCCAACCATGCCAACCTGTCTCCACCCCCCGCCCACTCAGTCCACACCAGCGTCAAACCCGTGCCGCCGCCACCACCACCCCACCCCACCCCACCGCCTACACTGCCCCTGCCGACCCCGCTATCCCCTTCACTCCGTCGCCCCCACCGTCCACGGCATGTCCACCCTCCTTGCCGCCCCGCCGCCCCCTGTACTCCCAGCCACCCCCACCCCCCGTCACTACCTTCCAGCCCCCGAACGCACCCTTCCCTACTGCTCCCATCGCCTCCACCGTACCTACCGGCTCCACCGCCTTTGCATTTGCAGCTACTTTGCAGATATTGCTCTGCCCCCTTGCCCCCCCCCCGGCGCCTCCGTCTTCGCCGTCGCCGCCATCACCACCACCACCTCCGCCACCGCCGCCACCGCCGCCACCGCCATCACCGCCGTAACTGCCCCGTGTAGAGAAAACGCGTCGCGTCCTGACGGTAGTTCACCAAGAAAGGAGGTTTATGCGCGAGGAAAACTTCCTGGAACAATACTCTCCGCGGCGGTGAAAAAGCCTGCGTTCATTCAGTAAGTGGCTCGAACGACCGACGCGACGCCGAGCTATTAGTGAAGCGTTAATGAAGCGTTTTCTCAGATTGTAGGCGTTGTGCCCAAAGCGTAGTCGGGAGAAAATGCCATTAGAATTTCTCTTTGCGAAGAAAATTTTTCTGCACGGCTAAAGTCTGTTCATTGAAAGTTCAATGATTACTTTTCTTTTTACGTCCGTCTTTTGGATACTCACTAAAAACTAATTTTCAATAACTTCGTAAATTTGAAACGGACTGTATGATTCGCTTAATCCGAGTAGGACCTTCAAAACTTTCTTTGTACTCTATATCAAATAATGATTATGATAATAATAATAACAACAATATTAATATTAATAATGATAATAATAGTAATAATATTAATAACGACCGTAATTATCAACAAATTTGCAAATAGTTTCACCAATGTGAGTTACTACAACCTGCTAGATTGATTACACTCTGTTGATGCATTTAATTCGTATGACAATACATAATAAAATATTAGAGCTATTGTATGTTACAGACTTAGTACTCCTGCTACGTATGTAGTGTACCTTTTTTGAGTCTTGTTTAGTTGTTGTTTTGCCTTGCCTTAAGCGTGTTTAGCTGTACGGTTTTTAGACATTTTTTGTGTGCTAAAATTCGTTTGAGTGTCTGAATTTAATAGCTTTGAGAATTTTCTAAAGAGTTATTAACGCCAGTAGTTTAATTTTTATGCGATTTGAATGCTTTAGTTTATGCTACTAGAAAACTTGCAATTTCCAAAAATTTGGGGGAAACTATGGAAAACGAACATGTGCTGTTTTATAAATTTATTTTACTTTATTCATTCAACATAGTTATTAAAAATTGTACTTGTTTGAGAGAATTGTGTACCTTTAGGGCTTCACGTAAAGTACCCCCAAAATTATAAGACGCGTTTTAAATTCACAGAGTGACAGTTCGGATCAAAAGAGTCGGGCAAGATTAATTTTTTAAAACATCTTATGAAGTATTTACAAGCTAGTGTGTTCGAAGATGAACGGATGGGCGGATAGAGGGTCAGACTGAAGTTTTGTCGAAAACTAATTTTTCGATAACAAATTCATACAAATCCTCGATTATGACTACTATGTGTAAGTAATGTACTACGTACTGGAGCAATACAAATTCACTTGCATCAGATACCTACTAAACAAGTTTTTTCGAATTTTCCTAAAATGGCACTTTTTGCTGCAGTATTCTTGTCTATATTACGTTTATTACTCCCATTGTAGGTCCGTATGCGAGAAAGTAAGAAGTTTATGATTATAATGTTCCGTAAGAAAATGAAAGCAAAAATTGCAAAATATCGAAATAGATTTGTCGTTTGAAGTTGTTATTCATATATGTTTAGACCTATTGAATAATATGCGAAATTGTTTTGAATTTAATTTACTTAAAAAATTACTAAGTTCTCTAATTTTGATGGATAATCAGTCCCTTTCATATTGAATGCATAATTCTGCAGAAAGTTTCTAAAGAATAGTAGGCGTTATTTTGGTTCACACATTAGTAGAATTATTTTACATTCACTGCATATAACAATACATCGTTCACTTCTAATGAGGAGAAAATATGTACATAAAACCGTTGAATTTGAACCACTTTCTTCCCTTGTTCTAAATTGTTTTTTTTAATTGACTCATTATTCCTTATACATAATTGCGTAACTTCAGACAATTCTACTCGTATTTTTCTAATAATGTAACATTTTCCTCTGTATTGCATATATAATTATATTCTTCTTTGAGACGTGATTATTATAAAGCAAAACAAGGATACAAGCTTGCTTTTAAAAAGGCAGTTGTTGACATTACCAAGAAGTCATAACGAAGGAAAGAAAACGGCAAACGCTATACATAGCCATCATAAGGATGTCGTTTATTATAACGTTCATTTTTAATTTTTGTTATTGCATTTATAATTATTTATTTAACGGCGAAAAGTGTATGTGACAATGTTAAAATGTGTGCATGTGTTCATGAGATCCGGTATTCCTACCTTCTCATTTGTACTATACATTTGACAACAGTTATTTTAAGAAAAACGAATGCGTATGTGGAAAACGGGTAACAACAAATATTCATTCTTGTTCATTTTCTTTTTGCGCCGACCTGGGCAATTATACAATCTAATGTGCCAATTATCTATCACAGCGTATTTACGTGATTTAAATCAAAAGTCTCGACAAGGAAAGCAATACATACATCTACAATAAATTAGACGATTGAAACAAGCAATTCGAGAATTAAATATACACTTTGGAAAACTTACTTTCGTCTTTCATTGACAAAATGACCCCCATAAATTGAAAAATATCTCAAATTGTTACATTGAACCGTGACAAACCTCAACTATACCCCCTAACCAAAAATATAAATTCGCCGCTAAAAGTAAGTTGATTTTAGCAAATCCCCAAAATGAGGATATGACTGACGTGCCTCGGAGGAGGCAGCCCATGACGTCACTGGGCGAGGACGGATCGCAGGGAACCGGTCGCCGCGCCGGCGCGTCCTCGAATGGGCAGGGCCGGAAGCTCTCTTCTCGTTAATGAAGAAAGTCTCGGCTTATTATTATTAATTGGCGCGCGACCATCATTCAGATGTGGGACAGTCGCGCAGGCCGCCTTTAATATTCGAGAGCAGATTCGCTGTTTTCTTGATCGACCTCAATGTTCGACCAATCGAATTCGCTCTCTGAGCAATTACGCTATAATCATTTCTATTTGATGCTTCATTTTATTTTCACTTCTTTCCAGCCTACATTCATTCAGAAGATAACTTCTCAAATTGTGTCATGATTGATTGACAAACTGAACCCAAAAAACATGAATGATTCTATTCAAATTAAACTTTCACATAAATTTGGTATTAAAGAATTTTTATTCGAACATAAAAAACGTTTAATTTCCGTGAAAGGAATTAAAAATATGATGACACATTTCTGTTTTGCATCCAACGATAATAAAAAATGAGAACGTTGCAGATGGCATTGATGGCTCTTCTTCTTGACCTGGGGGTCCGTTGTTGAAGAGTCCGAGTGCATTCTCGACCCTTGGTAGGTCCTTGGCTGGAAAACCTGGCCTCTCTAGTTGAAATTGTGTTAGACAAAGACCTACCTACTGATCTTCCCCGTGTTACCTACTGATCTTCCCCGTGTTCTCCCTTCTCTCTCCCCCATTTCACCGTTATTCCATCACCTTTTATATCACAGTAATTTCATTATCAGCTATATTTTAACTAATTTCTTCCATCATTTCTTTCATCAAAAGTAATCGTGAAATATCAAATTATAATTTAAGCGATCCATCATCCATTCACCCTCCTGGAAAAGTCCGAACAGACTCAGGAAGCGCAGTAACAATCACAATAAAGTTCTTTCTGGTGAGCATTACATTGCCAGCACGAAGTCATAGCTTCGAATTTATTTAGCCTCCGCCAACCCTACGGTACTGTATGTCGAGTGATGTGCGGGGGGGGGGGGCAGGGCCAGTGGATCGGTGCCAAGGCGAGGGGGCCTGCGGCAAGCCTACCGCGACGAGGATGGAGTAGGCCGCTGGAGAGGCTATTGAACTCTTCGGTGAAGCGATCTGACAAACTGGAGCAACTGCTTTTACTCGTAGCGTCACAAGACTCGCGGCAAGGCGGAAAGCTATCGCAGAAATCTGTGGCGTGTGGTTTACCAACCATGCGTTTGAGGAAACATTGAAATTGCGTTTTCTTGGAATTCCTGACACACTTGTGTTGTCTGTAAGCGGATCAATGGTCAACGCAGTGGTGATTGGTATTTTCGTTCTTGAATGTAGAAAAGTGTACTAGGACAAGATATAAGAGAAGCGAGGACAAAACATATGGTGTAAATCGTTTCCAATATTTATTTCTATTATTAAATTCCTTTGTACTAAAAAATTCTGCAGTTAATTTATCACGAATGAGTTCTTCAATTTCTAGATGAAGTTTATACAACAGGAACTTTCGGTTTGATTTGATTCGATTTAAACGTCCAATAGAGATGATATGCAAAGTTCGCAATCGTCACATACAATTGTTCCTTTCGCATGTCACCTCAATCCGAGCGTTGACTTGTCACCCGTGTTCTTGTAGTTTTTCTGAGGCATCTTTTCACGTCATGGAGAACACACAGTATGGCCATAACGAATCTGTTCATCTCTAAAGAAACGAGAAGATATCGGGGAAGAAAGAATTGCTGCAGGTCCATAGGTATCTCTGAAATTCCCCTGAAGCTGATACGAGCAAATCACAAAAACAATCAATCAATACCGTCTGCCTTTAGAGTTATTTTTCATTTAGTGAAATTGCCTGATAGTTACCCAGCTGATTTCGAAAATTATCAATCGTGGAAACTTGGACATGACGATCTACTGAGTTTCAATCGTGGTCGTAAAACTTCAAGCTATGCTGTACTTTCATTCATTGTTTCCTAAAAATTACCGTTGGAGCAAAAACTAACTTAAATGCAGATACTCGTGACTCGTGGCGAAGAGCATTTGGCGCTTGTTATCCCTGGCTTCATATGGCGCCTTCCCGTTGCCCAGCCGCCGTTCGGGGCCTTTCGTGGGCGAAGGAGCCGTTGGGCCCGGCGCCACTCGGACCAACAGCGTGGGCGAAGGCGCTCCCGGTTGCTTAACATCAAGTGCAACTTCCTGTTGATGTGGAGGGCACAAATATGGTAAGCATACTTTTTAGGTGAAATATGAGTTTCGTTTTTATATGGAGGAAGATTTCCGCATGTATTTATAAGCAGAGTTTTAGAGAAAAATATTTCTATCAATTATTGTCAGCTTCTAATCACCAATTTAAACAGTTCAGTTTCAAAATTATTAATGTTTTCATGGCCTGCTGAACCACTCATAAAATGTATCAGTATAGTTCAAACATTTCCTTCAATACATGCGTGAACGTTAAGCTTTTACTTTTATCGTAGGTAGTAGGGAGTGCTTTGGAAATTGTCGATAAATTCCCGACTCACGAAGGAAGGACAACTTCAGAATTTCCATAGCACGAGTGGTATTTAATAGGACTATTCCACGAGTGCCATTATGTCCAACAGAGTTCCAAAATGTGCCAAATATAGAAAATGTTATAGAAAAGAAGCTATCTTAAAATCAAAGATGTTCATACGCTGTTTATTGGACATCGACATAGCGGTCGATGTATATCGACTCCTACGATAGATCAGTCACAGTTTACGATTGCACAGTAAGGAGAAGCGATAAGAAAAATCAGATACATAAAGCGATAAATGTTTTGAGATACAGCGCCCTGATAGAGGCATTTTGTACTTAAACTGAAAACTATTGGTTTTAATTTCATGAGTGGAATTGCCTCAGTAACTCTTTGACAAACTTGACGTCTCAGTAACAATTTGATAAACTTTAAAATCATATTATCTTTGTGTTTCTTTGGATAGTGGTCATCTGGGTAGTGTGATATCAATATTATTGTTCTTATGAGAAATTGTTTGCTTAGTTCTGATATCTGAAATGCTTTTCAAAGAAAAAACTAAAGTTTACTATTTTAAATTTGTACTGAGCAAGGAGAAAATAATGGGAAACACTACTATGAGAAACATGAATATGTTTCTGAATCACATGAACAGTTGCCTACTTTCGATTGACATATTCTATATAAGCTGAGGGTCGTAGGCAATGCAGTGAGTCAACGCAGACTGTGAGAGCTGATTTAGCAAGGCAGTCGGCTAACGGCATTTTCTCACAAATGGAATTTCATGTGCTAGAAACACTGCCTATTGGTTTAGAAGTTGTCTTTTAAGGTGAAGGATAAAAGTATTGTAACTGCTTTTGGCGCTTATACATTCGTTCTTTTAGTAATAATTATAGGTGTCAATACAGTCCTAATTGATTGCACAACAAATAAATACGTTTTTTAACGTTATCAACATTAAATAATACGTTGCACTTTTACCTGGTCGATGAACTGTAGGCTGCGTCATAACAGGAGATCATAATGATCGATCCTTTTGATTGGAAAAGCAATTACTCCTAGAACGCCCCAGAGACCTGAAAATGAAGTCGTCTTGTAGATGCTGTGCAAATGAAGTGCGAACCAAATTTATTCATCATACAATGCAATGATGACCAGATAAATGCAATCTTGAAGAAGAAAAGAAATAATGAAAAGAAGAAATACTTAAGAAACAAAGGAATAAATTAAATTAACATACGTATGAAAATGTTTCAGGAAAGCTATTTTGAATTAAATGATTATTAAAGTCTATGATTACTGGTACATAAACCTTCTGCTAAACTGCTCATTGACTTTGAACCAATATTGCAAAAGTGATTCATTGAGACATTGAAAGTCATTCAATATATTGCGGCGGGAGTACATAAAATTTCGAAGTTACTATTCAGTCACAGCTTCGTGCACCTCGCATTACGTAGCAATTGAGTCGCCTCCCCGCTAATCCCAGCGCTTTCTATCGGGGCAATTTCCCGCAGCGCAAATGCGCGCGTCGCTGTTGCCCTTGGCCGCTGGCACGGGCGGCGTGGCGAACGGGAGCTGCGGAGCCCGCGGCGGAGGCTAACGAGGAGCCTGGGGCGCTCACGGGTGCGAACCTTCCCATCCCCCCTCTCCCCTCCCCATCTCCACCCGTGTCTTCATCCCACCCCACTTCCGCCGCCCCCCCGCGGCCGAGCGCTGCCGTCCCCGGCGTTATTCCCCTTCTCGCTCTACCCCGCATCGCCTTTCTACCCCTGCCCCACACAGCCCGCCACGCTCCACCCTGCCCCTTTCTGCACCACGTCTTCACGTCCCTTCGTCCCACCCTGCCTTCACCGTCTCTCCTCGCCATCCACGCCGTTCCTCCCCGCCCCCCGCCGTCCCCCAACCTCTGCTGCCGTCCCTCCCCGCGATTCCCGTCCTCTCTCTTCCCCGCCCCACCCCTCTCCGTGGTGAGGTGAGATAGCCAGCGGGAGCGCGAGCGAGTGACAATGCGTCGTTAGCGCGCGTGGGAGGCCGCTACGGCTCACCAGGCGCCGCGGCCGCGCTTTTCCCGGCCCCTCCCCCACCCCCGCGGCCGCGCGCGCACGCCTTGCTGCCCTGGGGAGCTTTTCCCCGGCGGGGCGTCCCTGCGGTTGGCTTCCAGTCGCGGCTTTGAGTGCCTTCTTTCTCCAGGGAGGTGGGTTGCCTCAATGCAAAGTCGCCCGCGAGTCATCTTTTTATATTTAAACCCAGGCGGGAACTTGAAAACACCCGTCCGGTTGCTCACTTTCTCGTTGGTCACAGTGAGCAGACGCCTTCTCCTACTCCCAAATTACTTGGTTCCGATGACCACCAGTTGGATTTCGGTTTCGCTCTCGCACCTTCCACATTCGTGGCAAATTGAAGAGGGGGCTAAACTTGCCCAAACGCGTGGTGTATGACTCTGTTGTCATCTTGGAAAGGCGATAAGCTTTAAGGTGGAGAGGTGGCTCTTTTGGACTAAATGGGTAAATGTAAAGAGCGTGGCAGTCTGGGGCATAAGATGCGCATATGTGGATGCGTCTTTGCGTCCGTCTTGGGGAGATTAAGCACAAAAGTTACATGCGCATCCCGAGGGCTGAAAATCTCTGGTTCATTCAGTGCAACACAGTAAACTGCAGGTTACTGCCATTGCGAAGTAACGCAACGAAAGACCATGGAACAACAGAACCAAGAAGCACTGATGTATTTGACCATTAGTGCATGGTATGCTATTACACACTACGCACGTGTTAGTCATTACCTGGAAAATGCCAGAAATAATTTATTAAATTCAATATTTAATACAATACTGTCAATGTCGATCCGGTGGCCGAGATCACTAAGGCAGTAGTGCCGTAGCGATCTCAGACCGACGGATTGAGGTTTCGAGTCCCACCTCAAGCATGGTTGTATTGTGTTCGTCCTTTCACCTCCTATCATCATCATATCGTGTCATCCTCACAGTTACCATACCGTTACAGGCAATAGTGGTCACTAATGACCTAGAAGTTGATGCAACCTTATATAACAAAATAAAAATACTGTCAATATATTCACGAATGAGAGGTTGTCCCAAACAAAGTAGTTTCTCATCATATGCATTTGGTAGCTTGCCCATGAGAAATACCACGGTTCATCAAACACCGCGACCGTCCTACCCCACTGCCACCCGCAACTCCAGCCACTCACTCGCGCCCCCACCACAGACTTCACCTCTACCCCTGCCACGTCGTCTTGTTTCTGCGCGCGCTCGTCGCTGTTCTGAAGCGCATTTCTCGGGCCTTCCTTTGCTTGTACCTGCTTTCGACGGTTGAGTCAGAGATCTTTCTGTTCAAAACATAATTTAGACATAGGTGAACGGGAGACTGAGAGCGAGTAAATGAGTGCCTACTGATCGGGATAAACTACTATTCCAGATTTCTGTATTAAGATAGCCATTAGTAAGAAATAACCGTTCAAAACATCAAAAATATATAATTACTTACAGTAAGTGCATATATGCAACGAATTTCTGTAATAAGTTGAGAATTGAATCTAAAACACGTCATATTCATTAAAACTATCATTCATACATATTAGATCTTTTTAAATCACATTCACGCATACATTCAACTAGGTATTATAGACGCAAAATTGTATGTCATTATGGATAATTCGTAAAATAATATTTTAAATATTACCTTTATACTTATGATAAATATTTATCAAAATAATTCGCTTTAGTAGTAATCAAAGGCAAATTAGAATACATCGTAGCATAAAAAGAGAGGTCGATTAAAATACTTTGAGAAACAAGATAAACAGCAATTTTTATTTATGTATTTTGGAATCATAACGTACGAATTTCCAGAAAGTCTCTGGTAGAAAATGTGTAGCACAATCAGCTCAAAGAAGGAACAACATTTACAGCGAACACATCTCGTTGCAGGAAATGAAAAAATTCCTTCCCAATAACAATGCCACACCCAAACTATTCAACCCTTGTCACCTCTTGCCCTTGATTCTCCGCACGACTTACTCCATTCTTCATTTGATCTTCCGGCCGCCTCGTACATCACGATTTCCATCAAATCTGCGGCCCAATAGAGCCCGGTGCTTCCGGAAGTGGCCGTAGAGGGGGGGGCGTTGGGGGCCGCGCCCGCGGCGGTGCGTGGCGGCCGGCCACCGCCTACTCCGCCGCCGCTATCGCCGCCGCCGGTCCCGTACGCGCCCCCGAGCGGAACCCGCGCCCGCACGCGCGGGCGACGGCGCGCGCCCGCCCCGCCCCCTCCCCACTCTTCCCCGCCACGCCCCACCCCACCCCGCCCCGCCCCGCCCCGCCCAGCCTCACCCCCCACCTCACCGCACCGCCTCCTCTGAGCGGCACACTGGTGCTCCAAAAGGTGTGTTGGTCGTTTGTTGGGGGCAAAAGCCGAGGGAATTGCATGCGTCAGTCGTTTAGACTTCGCATCGCTGGACTTCGCTTCGCATGCTTCTCCAGAGGCGTTGGAGTCCCGATGGTGGTGGATTTTAGACACTAGCTACAGAGAACGAAATTCTCCATGCTCAGGAGAAGAATTCTCGCGATTCGCTGTTCTGATCGTTATTTTCTGTGGTTTCTCCGGACACTAGGTCGATACGACGCAAATGTCGGAGCGGTATCTTAAGAAACGGACCACGGACCGCCCGCGGTCTTTCCTTCGCCAGCCTCGTCTTCTCCTCTCCCCTTATCCCCCCTCCACACACATATACTTGGAGTATACTACTACACACAGCGGCGCACCACTCAGGAGCTGAGAGTTTTTCCTGCCTGGGTTTGTGCCCCGACTGGCAAGAAACGTATAGGATGAAACCTATCACGCAGACGTGTAGGACGCCGCCGGATATAACGTTACAGTGGAGGAGGAACATTGCTACCTCTCGAGATGTAACATGCTCTACACTTATGGGATTAATTACGAAAATGCATCCAAAGGCACTAAATAACTATGCAACTAACGGGGTGAGGGGTTCCTCTCAAGAATAGAGATTTGTCTATAACATAAAGTCCGAATAAAATCAGCCGGTTACCGGTTGAATGTGGAAGGGTTCGATTATTTTATTGCTGCATACTACACACTTTACTACTGTTAATATCCGAGTAATCATTACCACAGTATTATCTGTGCACGCTTCTTAATATTATCGCTCCTACAACGCACTCCTCTTGCCATGACGCCCTGGGGATTAAAACGGGGTTCTATTGTCTGTGTAATTCGATTAATTTTCTTTATAACTCGAGGTGGCAACACTTAACACTTCTTCTGAAACTTCTGATTCACTGTTGCTTAGATTACGACCGTAGCGTTACCTCATGATCTCGTCCGGTCGACCAACTCTGCTTTTATTCGTAGTAAAGGTATGTATGCTGAACTACCCTATACCTCACATTCCGCTTGCTCAAAAGTTTTCGGAACTATTATAACATCAGCCGGGCCATCAAGAGCTGCATCAATTTAAAGCGTAGAGTGGAGCACAGAGTGTAGTGCATAGCTTGGGGTGATTCTATAAATTTTTGAAATTTGCCGAGCAATATCTGTCGGTTCTGAGTTGCATTGTGAAATAAAGTAGGATGATAATGTTTTAAAACTTTTATGGTGAAGTATTGCACATTTTAGAGGACACATTTTTCTGGTACTATTCTCAAATTATAAAAATATATATGATCAATGAGAATTGTAACTTGGCTCGCGAACGTTGAATGGTATCTTTTGAACAGTCGCCACTCTCTGCAATAACAATGGCACGAATCCTGTTGGGCAGAATTGCATCATAATACGACTTCTTTTCACATCCGTTCTCATTGTGGTTGTGCACTGACTTCGAAGGTTACCTCAAGTACGAACAACTCTTGTCTATTCGACGTTATATCCGCTCTGTGTATATCAAGCGTGACCCTCTTTACTGTTTTGATTTTACACACTTTTCCCGACAAGTTTAGACGGGAGTAGAACAATAAATTCCAATATTAGATAGTTGTATCAAAATTATTATTTCTAAGTGATCTTGCAAGGCAAACATCTATGATAAAGTCCTAAGAAAATCTCGAAGGGAATTACGGAAAAGAAATGAAATATTTTGGATGAAATATGAAAATGTTGTTATGTGACATTTAAACGTCTCTATTCAGAAAAGTAAACACTAAAAATGTATTACAAAAGTTTAATAGTAAATCGCAGGGCGCAGTTATCTTATGGTCTTGTTATTTTCGTTAAAATTGGGGCAACATAATAAGTACATTAATTATGAATTGGTGATAGCTTTTCGGCGGTCATCACATATTTTAATAAGTAATTCTAAGCATTGAGTAAACTCTAAAGGTAATTCAACTCAAACGTTGGCAGAAATGAAGATAATTGCCCATACGAAAGAGTTATGTATAAAATTATTTTCATAAAGACGGAGAACCCACATCGAAATGTAACACATTTTCAAAAGTAATTTTCCACCTTCCTAATTTGCTTGGTTGAGAAATAATGCGTTGGTCTCGTTCCGACCCACTGTGCACAGGCCTCGCCCACGGCCAGTCGTCCCGCCGCCGCCGGGCAACGCCTCGGGCGGTGGTTATGGGCTACTTCCTGCGGCCAGAGGCCTCTGTTCTTCCCGCCCTCTGCCCCTCCCGTTGCGCCCGCCGCCGACGGCCGCGTGCACTGCCCGGACCCAACCTGCGTAGCGCGGCACCTGCTCTGACCCTTCCTTCCTCTCTTCCTACGTAAGATGCATTTTACGAACGAGAACAAAATTCGCAAGGAGTTCGGTATGTCTCTGGCTCTGCAAGTTCACAGTTCTGGTGTGTGTAGACTCAACCTGCGTAGCACGGCACCTGCTCTGACCTTTCATTTCTCTCTTTCTGTTAGGTGCATTTTACGAACGAGGATAAAAATTTGCAAAGAGTGCGATATGTCTCTTCCTCTGCAAGTTTATAGTTTTGTTGTTTGTAGGCTCAACCTGCGTACCATGCCACCTTTGCTGACCCATCGTTTCTCTCTTTCTACGTTAGGTGCATTTTACGAACGACAATAAATTTGTAAGGAGTGCGATAATGTCTCTTCCTTTTCATTTTCCTCTTGTCTTCTTCAAGTTCAGAGTTGTGTTATGTATATGCGTATGTAGCAACCTGCGTATATAGTTCCTTATATTTCTTTTTTACAAATTGTTTCAAAAATAGTCTTGCGTAGCATGACGTTCAAGTCAACCTGTGTTCAAATCAACGACGTCTTCTCTTCTCAAGTCAAGTGAATTTTACAAACGAGAATAAAATTCAAAAGGAATGCATCAGGACCCTCTTCAGGTTTGGAATTGGGTCGACCAATCTACTTAGTAGGACACGTGTTCTGACTAGCCACTTCCTCTCTACTCATGCCAAGTACGTCAAATTTTACGAACGTGTAATAAATTTGCAAGAAGCGCATCATTCACATTTTGAGCTGTGCATTGTGTGCACACAACATTGTATAAAGGTGTTCATTTTTCTACATTCTATAAAGGTTTCATTAGTTTCTACATTCAATTAAAAAACAGCCGAATGGGGCGTATAGCTTGCTGGACAGGAATAGCAAAGGTTGGGGAACGCTCCATCCCATCGTACCCATTCACACCCATTCTAAATTGCAAGCTTGATTTAATACATTTTTATGTCATTATATTCCCAACCTACGTAGCGCAGCACTTGTTCAGATCTACAACTTCCTATCATCCTATATTAGTCCATTTTTCGAGTCAAAATAAAATTCGCAAGAGGCGTTACTTGTACTTCCTCACGTTCAGAGACATTTACTGTGTAGTGCCAACCTACGTTGCACGTCACGTGTTTAGGCTCACATCTTCATGTTTGCCATATCAAGCGCATTTTATGAACGAGAATGACATTGCAAAAAGCACGACCTGTGCTCTTTCTTTTAGATATGTTCCATGTTTAAGTTTTAACCGCAATAAAGGTGTAATGTGATATTTTGTTTATTTTCACAGTTGTTACTCGTAATGAAATCATTATTCTTTATAATCAATAAATTACTTAATATACATATATAAAACTTTTATGTAAAAAAATAACTAATCGCATATTTTAAATCAAAGACTGATTATCTAATAACTACCTATTCCTTCTCCTGATGGAGATGAGTTCACATGAACGATCAGGAGAAATCTAATGCGATGATTATTTAGACGACTACACATTGAAATTTTGGAATCTTTTGAAGTGCTTATGGTTTAAACTTCCGTGTTTTTTAATAGGATGATACTACGTTAATGGAAATATTAGAACATTATCACATTAATTAGACTTGGTGAACGGATGTGCGAGAATATAATTTGCTTACATTACATGGAAATTATCGCTGTCTTACCATTAGTTCAAATATCTCAGCACTAAATTCTTCTTTATTGCTTCGACACTGTATTTCCGTAATGAAAGTGATTAAATACTATTCCAAGATACGAGAAAGAAAATTATGAATATTAATTCATGTGTTGTAATTTGGCTTGTGAGCTGTTCAGTAAACCTGTTTGCAATTTTCTCTGACAGAGATAAGTTCAACATTTCCTAAAACAATGGTTTATACTCAGTAGAACAATGTTATCGGAATACTCTAATTGGTGTTAATTTTTTTGAAAATCCGAATATGACGATTTCGGAACATGATGGCAAGAGGAACTATTGTTGTCGGTCAAAGACTCGAACCTTTGTCCATTTTGCGTATTATATTCGACAAGCTGAAGGACCTTATGATCCCTCATTCTTATTCAATTCTAAAGAGGCAGTCAACTGTATTTATTGCTAATTTATGTGATGAATATTTCTCTCGACGTACTGCCTCTGATAACTCTTTTGTCACGATGTCTTAAGACCTTGCTATTTATTCATTCACATATAATTATGTAATTATGGACAAAATAGGTTTGCAAATGTAGAAAAAGATATTAACAAGTAATTCAAAATTCAAGAAAATGATCTAGTTCCGCCAATTATCTTGAAATTATATTGTAATACGATAATTGTTGGGCAACACTTCCGAATCAGTGTAATACACAAATATCAATAAGCTGCGATGCAATTAAATGACTTGGAAGTTCTCATTAGCATGTATTTTTGTAGAGGATTTTGTACTGAAGTTTTTTCAAAAGCAAGAATGTATGTAGAAGTCTATGAAAGTAGGAAACATGCTTATAAGAACATTTCCGAAATTCATTTGAAGCTTTATTAAAACGCTTCAAGGAGACCACGGCCATGGAGACCCAGATATGTTTCCATGTATTTCTGCTTGGCCCGAAGGCCCTCAGCAGCCAAGTTGAGGGGGTACATTGAATTATATAAGCATCGTTTAGAAAACATTCACAGATGTATACTTTCAGCACACGCGGCCTGAATGAGACTCAGACAGCGGCTCTCATGAGAATAATCTTGATACAATTTTTACTAACAAACTATACTATTTTAGAAACATATATGTTCACTTAACTAAATAATGGTGAATTTTTCTATATGACAGTATTCTTGTGACCCAAGGATACACAGATTGATGTTTCCAGGCACAACAATTGCTATGGTTATTAGCACCATTAGTGTAGTGAACGCTTTTTTCGGGATGTGGCGGTGTTCTTTCCCAGTTGGGCGGTGAGCTCCAGCGCCAACCTATACGCCGATTTGGGGGAAGGTTCCTCCAGGTTTCTACGTGGGAATTCCCTCTTCCCAGCGGGGCACCGACCCCGCCTACACAAGGTCTAAGCTGCCGACCGGTCTCTCAACATGTGTAGTAATGTTATGCATGGAAGAGGAATCCATAGCCCGTTCGTTAGGATAGTACTTCGGTATTCGCCTGGGGTTAATCGGAGAAACCATGATAATCTATTGATCAAAGATCTTCTAGGTCATTTAGAATTCTCCTCCACGATATGGATGAATAGGTCCTACTTCAGTACTGATGTCGAAAATATGCCAACGTCGGATCTCAAACACCAAGTCCTCCAGATCAGTCACGGCTGAGACACCAGTAACACTAGATTTGTGCTAAACTCAGCGGATTCAAAGTTATATTATTTCTTAAACCCACATAACATGCTATTTGAATAGGTGAAAACCAGAACGGTATAAGTGACGTTTTATGAATACTGAAAAATTTGTTTAATTAAGTCAATATTACAGTAAAGTTATGGTGCTTTATTTCATCATTAAAAGCACGGCATTTCAATTGTTCATTAAAACCACGAAAATACATTGCTACTGAAATATAGCCTAAAATAAACGTTAACGTAATTCTCGGAATTTTTAAAATGTCACTTATATGTCTGGTTTTCACCCATTAATTCATATCAGCATTGTCTCGTTAGCGCTAGAGCAGGAAACATTGGACATAGTGTGTGGGGGAAGGGAGAGTGGAGGGAGGAGGGGAGGGGGAGGCGCGTCGGTGAGGCGCGCGGATCGCTGCCCTGCGCGCAGGCGGCCCGGGGCGTTGTGGCGCGTCGCCACGCAGGTGCGGCCAAGGAGCGTGTATAAATCGCTTTACGACGGCCGCGAGCGGAGGCGCTCTTCCGTGTGGCCACACGCTGCCCCCTCCAATCCCTTCCCCTCCCCTACCTTCGATCGCCCCTTCAGTCAGGCCAGCCACACGGATATCGCACTGCACGCTGTGCAGCACTCGATTGTTCCGAGACCATTACTTGCTGATCTTTTCGTGGAGGTCATAACTGATCACGTCACGAAATTAACATGTTTTTTTTCATGCTAAGGAAAGGCGACCATTTGTGCTATTTCTAATAAAATGTAGACACAAATACCTGTAAACGAGCTTCTGCTGGATAAGGAATACCTACCAAGTCCACAAAATGTTTTTAATACTTCTATTGGTCTTATAATTCATTTTAATAATTTTTCTGTAATCAATATTTCTAATTTTCCATGCGTGCAGAAATGGAATTATTCTTCGACGAGCGCATGATAATAGCTATTATTCACGAGTTGATGTTAACTATATGAGCGACGTAGGAGCGAGTGTTGTAATTTCTGCGAGTGAATAATAGCCATTATGCGCATGAAGAAGACTATACTCTCTCTACGACCTTAAAATATTCAGAATGGGTTTTGAACACATTTGGTTTTATTTGTAACTCAAATATAAGTATTACCTATATCAAACTGTGTTGTAATATGAGAAACATAATAAGTCTGAATTATTTTCTAACAAAATTACTGGTGAAATTACAGCAGTTAAAAATTCTTATCACTGATTGTGTTGACTTATCATCAAAATTGACATCAGTACCAGTGTACGATGATGTTGGTAAGGTATTTTTCCAGTTTTGTTCTGCTCTAATAATTGAAGTATTTTGTTGGCAGTGTTCATTTTATTTGCCATAGAATCATCTATATAGCCTTCAGCTACCGACGTCCTTTCCCAGCCTCATGTCGTTTGAAAGTCGTAATATCTCTACCTGCATCAACTAACAAGGTGGCAGAAGATCTACGGAAACTATGACCGGTGTGAAGTTTTGTATTCATTTTCTGTTGAATGATCTGTGCGAAATATAACGAAAAAATTGAGTACAACAATGTCTCGATTACGTAAATGAAACTGCCATTATCACTTGTCTACCACGGTTCAAAAGAAGCACGAGTTGCCCAGAGAATGCCATTCTGCTCATGGATTCGGAACATTATACGAATGTGATTGGTCGATATACCGTGGATTCCAAACTGGAATATTCGGGGTGTGTAATCGATGTCATTCGTCGATTAAATATATTACGTATGTTATTAAATGGTCGTAGTGAAAGAAAATTATGCAGCCTGCGGCCTTTTTAGAGGTGTCTATTGTATCGTTACGTAGTCAGGAACTTGGAAAAATACAAAAATATCTTTAGTACTAATTTCCAGTGTTCGCAGAAATTGAAAACAATCTATGCAAAATTCGATCAATAATTGCCAATGGTTTCGTTAAAAAACCAGGTTTTTGGGAAAACCCCAAAACAAACAGTTACGAATTAGTATTAAATTGGCTGTACAGGTGACGCTGCGTCTATGGCGAAGGTGCCGACGTTTCGGTCGCCATTCTGCGACCTTCCTCAGGGCGTAATACTGACTCCGGACGCAGAAGCCTACGCTCTCAGTTACGATTTAGTCTGAAAAATGCAAATTTTTGCTTGTCACCTATTATCGTGTCGGCTGAATTATCACACTTAATACATCACTGCTTACGACACAGCTGACTTCATGTAATAGCAATGCTCCAAGGAAGAGGCAGCCTGGAACTAAATATTTGCTATTCATGTATTGCATTACGGAACAGCAACCTTCTAATATTCTTGCTAAGGAAAAACTGCTGTACTGTCTATCCGTAAAACTGTATAGTAATCCGTAAAACTGTATAGTAATCCGTAAAACAGCTAGAAATTTATGTGCACTCCCTGCCCTTCATCCAGAGTTAACATGCGTACCACATTGCACCCCGTTGTGCCTGTCCTATTTGTGACAGCGTTTGCAGCCGACGTGTGTGGCAGTTCGGTGGAGCGGAACGGGCCGCGGCTGGCACCTGCTCCTTCCTTCGTTAGGCGCATCGCGTAGCGAATTCCGCCAGATTCGTTCTCACGCGCAGAGGAGCGCGTTTGCCGAAGAAAAGCGAGCTCCTTCGACTCAAGTGAAGATACGGGACCGGCTTTCGCACGTTCAGCGCGCGCGTAGGACGAGCACAGTTAAGCCATTTCGGCCGGGATAATGTGTGAGAGGAGAGCTTTGTCTTCCATTGCAACGTAAAGACTCTCATTTCCGGCGAGGAGCCGGGTATCCGTTGCCTTTTTCGTGTGTTTGCTAAGGAACTAACGGGGGTGCTGAAATAATTTGCGATACGTATCTAAGATTTTCTGTTTTGAAAAAATACGAAATTCGTGCTGGCTGGTTCTGATTTTAAGGGAATATTGTGGTATTCATTTTTGTTGGAAGTACGTGAATAAATGGTTTCATAAAAACATTATAAATTGCTCAAATAATGCAAATCTTTTGGATTTACATTCGACTTCATCAGTAAAAATCTGACTGTTTACGTAAAAATTAAATGCATGTTTTCAGTATTCAGAATTTCATATCTGTCATTCTTATTGGAATTATTTCAACAATTTTCGGATTTTCGGTCGTAAAACAGGTGTATAAGATTCGTTTGAGTTGTAATTTCGTAGACTAGTCAGGATTAAGGTCTTTTCGTGCGGTCTACAAATGTTTAAGATTGGGATAGGGGATACACTGAATTTTGTAGGGAACCAGATGGGGAGGGTATACACTGAATTTTGTATCCGTGAGTCGAGTTGTCTGTATAATTGGACGAGTGTAAGCGTGCTTCACTCACAACTCTCTAGGATTAGAAGATTTTGTGCTGAAATTTGGTAAACACGCCAGGAGAAAGGGCAATTTGAGCAGTTCCGGAGAACATTATTTATAGAGATATATTTTAATTTTGGAAGTACTTTACATGAAGCTCCTGTGACACTTTCAAAATATTCGGAAATACGGTTTCTCATTTTTACAATATTTTTTGATCGAATAGAGGAAATTGCATTTACAAGAATGTAACAGTTTTGGTTTTGGTTAAAACCTCTTACATTTAGAACCAACCATTCCGCTTTTCCTCTGACATCGGGTCTCCAACGATCAAGAAGATCAAACTGCGGCGCTGACTACAATTCGCTCCGCTGCCCTGGATCAGAAACCATGCCCCGTTTCCGCGACGAATCTCGTCGTGGGCGCCGCGCCGTAGCGGTATAGGCCCCGGCCGCAGGGGCCTGAATGCAGTGGTGACTGCATCGTCCCGTGCGGCCGACATTCGCGGCGCGTAACTTCAAATGGTCGCATCGCACGAGTCCGCCCACGCCCCTGGCCCCTCGCCGCAACGCCCCGCCCCCGCGCCCGCCCCGCGCCCGCCCCGTGGCTACGGGACCCCCGGCCCACGGGCTAACGGGAGGGCCCCGTGAGGGACGACGACGGCCCCGCTGCCCACGGGCCGTCGCGCCATAAAGCATCATTTTTATGAGTTATTCAGACCCGCCTTCCGCGGTTTTTGTGTTTGCCTTGCTTTTTCTTTAGAGTCAACCTATTCGGCACGAAATCGTAATTAGTTATGATGCAAAGGTAATGGAAAATTCAAAATACCTTTTGTCCACTAAATCCATTACCTTTCACTAATGTTCACTCACCACTAGAGTTTCGGCAAAGTCTTTTTTTTTACTTTTTGTTTGAATATCTTAATAAAATGCCACAAAGCAATTTTGGAGCACAAAAGAACCAACAACAAAATTTGGAAAAGGTTAACTCGTGCCAATAAACTATTGAATTCTTAATTACTAATACATTTCCTTATTGAATGCTTGAACTTTTCATGCCACTTTAATTTTGGTATTCCTTAACAATAGCAATAAATTACCGACAGTAGTTGTGGCGTATTTTGCTTATATATTGTGTGAAAACTGTCGTTGGCGCAGGTTGCATTGGGGAGGGAGGCCACGCTGGCGCCGTGATTCAACACCAAGCGGCGGCTGATCCGACAGATAAACTAGTAATTCAACTGATATAATGACTGATTTTAACTATCAATAAGTCGGTTTTGATTATATGTTACTATTTTCCAAATGTCAAATACATAAGTATTCTCATTTTGAAGTTAAAACGATAGAAAACAGAATTACATCGTAAGGTCTCCAAACACGGAAAAATCCCATGCGATTGCCAAGATATTGGAAATCCCATGAATATTTACAGATAATATATATTGGCATTCTATCAACATTCGATTCACTTGGTCAGTTAAGAATCAGAATTTATACATAAACAATATTCACCGAAAAATAAATTGACTGTATAAACCATAAAAATGCGTTAATAGTTGGTACTTATGTATATAATATAAGAAATATAAGCGAGCGATCTTACACAGAAAGGAAAATGAGATTGTTCAGAGATAAACGTCATTTGAGATTTTCTATTAGATATTTGAAAATAATACCACTCTGGGAATTTAAAAGTATGTACGACTAGAAAATAAAATCTTATTATAGCGAAATTCCACGGGACTTAACGAATCATGTTTGTGATGAATGGACTGAATGTTTCCTAAACTGATGTAAAAAAAAACAATGAACTACGTTTAATATACTTTAAAAAATATTGTTCGATAATTCATGTTTCAATGCATAAAATTCACTAGCAAAATAGTGTATTTTCCGACCTAACATTTTGTTGGTTTTTGAATAAGTATCACCAGCATAATCAGTTAGCAGTAAGTGCCGTATGCAACAAAATCATTTATTTATGCACATAATATTATTTTTTCTATTACTTTCATTAGCACGATTGATTTTGATAACTTTGTTCTTAGAAACACTTTCCTTATAATTAAGAGAAGTGAGTTCTAACTTCCCAATGAAATGTTTGAAGCATTAATCCTCTTCGAAATTAAAAGCAACCTGGTTTAAAATCTTTGCTATCAAACTAAGAAAGAGAGTTATATCTCGCTATGTTTCTTGTGATACCAAATTAATCACATAAAACGCGAATGCGGAACCTGACAGACGGAAGAATATATAAAAATTATGGCTGACTACTTTAACTCTAATATTATCCAAGTATGCCCCCTCGCACGTGTTCAGGAGAACTAACGATGACAAGGTAACAGAACGTTTCAAGAAGTTAGGACTAGTTTTTAAACTCGGAACAAAAAGTTGCGAATTGAAAAGTTCGCACTCCAACACTGTTTATCACCGACATTTTCCCGCTAATGCTTTATAAATTATATTTTTTTTGTTTCAAATAACCATCGAGTTTCAGGCAATGAGTTACGTTGTTGCGATAATCTCCCGTGCGGTTAATGAACGTAACCGCTCAAATATCGAAAAACGTCTCCGCGCAGTGTCGCACGGTGTGACCAAAAGACTAAATCGCGGTCAAAATCTCAACAACCGTCCTATTCATTTACTAAGTACTACTTGTCATTGTCGTCGTGAGGTTTTCGAGCCCGCGAGTTCCAACCATCTATAAAAAGTACACAAAACAACATGGTAGATCCATAATGGCATCACAAAATTTGAAAGTATTTTGGGATGTGGCGTTAATGTAACCATCACATCAGACTGAAATAAACTAGACGACTTTGTTTGCGCTTGTAATTAATTGGAAAATATTTCTTTTGGCCTCTTTGTTGCAATTTTTGGCGCCTGTTTAAATGTAATAAGAATAATTAATCAATAATTGGAAAGTATTAAGCTAAAGTGCAAGTATAAAAGTTTTCTAACACGAATTCTCTTATGAATATTCGATACGACAGTCTATTGTCTTCTCAGACGTCATATGGCGTACGTCATATCATTTATATGTAAGTATTAAACTTACAGCTGCCTAGTACAAATGTACAAAGTGAGTGATTATTTTATGTTTTCTGTTACGTTCTCTGGTATAATCATTATCCCCTTTCGTGTAATGCATTTGGTAGGGGGTGGTGTTCGTCCTGCGCTTGAACATGAAATCCGGCGCCAACCTACTTCCTTGTCTTGTTACTTGCTTCCTCCTTGCGACGGGATATTCTCTCCAGGTATGTACGTTAACGGGGCTCTCCCAAGCAGGGAAAATTCTACGTTTACGGCTGGTCTCCCGATTTGGTTAGTAGTTTAGTGCATGATAGTGTAAGAACGTGCGCAAGCGGAGAGGAGGATTCAAGGATTTGGGTAGACGTGACAAACGGGAAGATGGCGTGCGGTCCGTAGCCCGTTTATTCGAGTACTACTTCGGCATTTCGGATCGATGAAACCACGAAAATCTATCAAATAGAAAAGGTGGTTGATAGAATTCTCTCCTGCAGAATTCTCTCTGTGGTTGAATTCGATCTAGCTATGTAGCTAGTATCGGAAATCCGCAGGCCAACTCTAGGATCCCCGGTCTGTAGCGATGCACCAGCAACGGATCGTGTCCCTGAGCCATTACACTCTACGGGAAATGGTCGGACGTGTCTAAAGCAAAATTTTATTCTTAGGTGTTTTGTCCGCGCGTTGGTCATTTGGTCGCACAGTGCATTGGCCGGACGTCATTGATGAATGTGCGCAATTTGTATCGAAGAGGAGCGGAGGGAGTGGGGGAGGTCCTTGGGCGGAGCACGCCGGCGGGTCGGGGTCCTTCGGAGCACGTTCATGCTGCCCACATCCGGATGCGATAAAATACTGTACGGGCGGGAGATACCCAACGCGCGTTAGGGCAGCGGACGCGACCTCGAGGAACCTTGATGGCTTCTGGGCAGCTGCGAACAAAGCGATGGGCATCGGGCTATTCCTTTACCATACCGGTGTCTAAGCCTCAGACTATACCTGGAAATTGGTGGATAACTTTGATGGGTGGGTGGTTATGAAGAAATGATTCGAATGATGAATCAGTGTGATGTCCATATGTTGCATCAACAATAGAATGAGAGGCAGAGGAAACGGGAGAATCCTGAGAAAGCCTCTAGCGAACCCGCTTTGTTCAGCACAAACTTCATACGGATCGACCTGGATTTGAACCCCGGTCACCGATGGAAGGCGAGCAGTCTGACCGTTACACACCGCGCCGCCTACATGGGATTCTCTTCCTTCTTTGTTACGAGGACTACGGTCGTGAATTTTAGGATTTCCGACTTTGGTTCATCGCCTTACAAACGAAGACGCTCGCAAAGAAAATTATATAAATTGTAATTTTGTTTTCATTTCCTTGTTTTTTAAGTAAATATGAGGTTATTGCCCTCATAATAGTTTGGTTTAGAATTTTAGTTTTACCTTAGACTTTTCGCAAGGGAAACATCAAAATTGTTTGAAAACAGAAAGATGGATGTTTAGGATTTTAAATAGATTAGGGCTTTGCTTTGATTGACAGTTACAGGGTAGCAAAGTATTCAAATCTTTTTTCCTCATATAAATGAATATTTCAATACTATGTTAGAATGAAATGAGTTGAATTGATTTTCTCCCAGAGCAAACTACGCTGAAGTGGTTAACAATGCTTGCCAAAGCGTAAGCAGCTTATTCAAATAAACATTTAAATTAAATAATATTTACTTTTGTCCTCAAAATATTTCTGAGACAAAAGGTCAAATCAATAGTTCAGACAAATTACTGCATCCCATGCAAATACATCGCAAACGTGTTGATCACAAAAACAGCTCGTGAAGTACCAAGTAGTCTGTCTCATTAGGTGCTTACTGGATATTGGCATTTTGATTACAGCTTGTGAGATGTTCTAAACATGACATTCCATAGTTCCTTTTTGACGACAGGTAGCTGATGCTGCGATGGTAAAGTTTGTTTTGAATTTTTGGAGGCGTATTTTTTAATGTGACTTTAATAGCACAGTATATTTTATACATCGAATTTTGTTCGCGATTCTTCACTTACCTTACCACGTTTTACGTTAAGTTTCTACTAAAAGCTAAATTCAACTAAAATATAGAAACTGGCCCAGACAACGTGAAAATTACTTGTTCTTTGGATGTAATATGGAATCGTGATTGTTCTATTTACTTTACTCTAGAGATCGAAATGGAGGAGAACCGTCGACGGGCAATAGATACGGGCAATAGATACGGGCAATAGATACGACGCTCGATAGTCTTATTAAACAATTTGTTTTCAAGGAACGCGATGTCAGATTCTTTCCTTATAAATAGCAGTTTGGCGCATTTCTTGACAATGTTGTTCAAATGCTCCCCCGACGAGCTTAATTGCTACTACTACCCCGACGAGAACAATTGCTTCTGAGGATAGTCCCCGCATGACGTCAGAATTTTGTGTTCCTCCAAAAAGTTTGCGAGATTTTAAAAATAATATTAAAATCCTTATTAATGTATTTGCGTAATTCTACATTCAATTATTTTGGGGCATTTAAAACTAGTGTTGTAATTAGTAGAAATCAGTAAAATCATAGAATTTAGATTTTCAAAATTTCGAATTCCTTCATTATTTGTCTCGGAAAATCTAGTTTCGATACGCTGAGATGCACTTTCGCATACCATCTAAGAAATCCCAAAGCATTGAGTTAGAATTCGAATCCCGTCGGTGGTGGATTTTTGGCTCTAGTGAAATATCTAGTTCGAATTCAGCTTCTGGCAGGAGAGTTCTAGTGGCTGATTAATTTGTGCTGACTTGTGCCATCATTTTCACTTTCACATACTTAGAACATGCACTTCAGTACCTCGCTTGTTGGGAGACTAGTCGATACCTTAGAACTTGTCGGGGCGGTGGACCATTGGTGGAGATATCTTGAGGGGAAAACTCTTGAAGCCTCGTATAGGTAAGCGCCAGTTTCCACCTTGCAGAGTGAGAGAAACATCCCCGCGACCAGAGTTATAACTTGCACTACACATGAGGTACTAATTTCCGTGGCAGTTGACAGTCCGGGTACACAGAATAATCAATCTATCACTTTCACAAGAACTTCCTTTGAACGTACAAAATAAGTATGTACCGACTTACTTTGTTACATTGTATTTATCGTGCGATAAATATGCGATATGAATCAAGAGGGTCGACCGAATGTAAGGTTAAGGTTATTGAAAGCCGGACTTGCAGAGCGCAAACCCCGCGGTGCGGCCAAGAGCAGCGGCGCCGCGTCCCGGATGCTCAGAAGGATGCGAGGGCGTGGCCCGCGGACGCTTCCAGAGCACTTTTGTCTTGACCACGATGCCTCTTCTCTTTGCACTGGTTGCTCTTTTTTCGTTTTTGTACTCTCGGTGAGGTCTGAATGCTGCCTGCAATGTTGTTCTGAAGTCCAAACATTTCATTGATATTTAGAAAAAAAAAAAAAATAAGTGCTCGGCTCTTGATAGTCCTATGCCACATCTAGTTCGGACGGAGAAATAAAAAGATAAAGCTATCCACTACCTTTCGTCACAGGGTAAAGAACGAATATTTTCGTAGTATAGCGTCAGTTATTACAACAGCATCATTCTACTTACACAAAATGTAATATTCGATAAGGCGAGTATGTTAGACATTTATCTTAATTGTGACCGTATTGTTAACTTAGAATTCTCTACAGCCAAGCCCTAAAATTGTTGTTTGCCTTGTTTTCAGATATTTCTTTGTGGATATTTGTACCTTTTTATAACCTTCTGAGTTACTTGTAGTTTTATATTTTTGATGATTTTCACAACTGTATAAGGTTCACATATTTACTATTCAATTGCTTTCTTTTCTAAGTTGCATTGTTTCGTCTGTAATCTAAATCGATATTTCATTATTAAATTCAGGCTTAATTTATAATGATGTTTTCTCTGGGTTTCGTTTTCGATGATATTTTTTATAATTTTATTCCATCTTCTTATTTGTTCATAAGTCATCATTTTTTAAAGACAAATAACACATGCCCCGAAACTTTTTTCGAGAAAAAGGTTGTTGAAGGAGGAGGATGGCGAGTTTTATGCCAGAAATGCCCATTTTGACTGGTACTGACGCACTTTTATAATATTTTTCTAAGCTTAGGTACTATGGTTATTTTCAAACTCACTCACTCGCCCAGACACACATATTCTCTCTCTTCTCTCTCATCCATTCTCTCGCTCTCTTCTGGCTTTCCCTTATACACGAACTCTTTGCCTTCTCACTCATATACACTCTCACTTTCTCGTAGTATCTTCGCTCTGTCTCTCTCTCTCTCTCTCTCTCTCTCTCTCTCTCTCTTTCTCTCTCTCTCTCTTTGCACAACCGAAGAAGGGCCATAACCATTACCATATACAATATCGCAATATTGTTGGAGTCTCTTTAAATAATGAGGAACAGATCAGACGCGAACGGAAAACCCTACCAACTGCCTTACCCTCTGGGTGGTCAAAGAGATGAGGAACTACGCAATCGTCTGCATGTAGTGATCCTTTGTTGAAGGTCCGACTAGAATTTATCACTGGTAACCACGGAAACGACCGATCAGACCAGCCGACTACTATACACAAAAAAGCTTCCGACACGGTAAAGTAAAAGACAGTTCCTGAGTTCGAACATTATTGTGACATACCCAGCTATTTCTTGGTCCCTTGACTCCCTCTCGCAATATCCTGCTCCCTTCATGCACTTGCTTTCCTGCTGCTGCTCAGCCGAGCGTCTCGCGGCGTCCGTGCCTCGTGCCCCTTCCCCGTGCCCCGTGGACAGACGTGGCCGCCCGCCCGCCCGCCCACGCACGCCCGTTCCGGCCCGCGTGCGCACCGGTCACTTTCCTACTCGTAATTCCACTCCGGTGGCGGAGACAGTGATGGCGGCGGCAGTGGCAAGAGTAGTGGAGTTCGTAGTGGCGGCGGTCGCGATGGTGGTGGCGGCGGCTGTGGCGGCGTGGGCGGCGGTGGCAGCAGTGGCGGCGGTGGCGGCGGTGGCGGCGGGGCGGCGGGGGCGGCGGGGGCGGCGGGGGCGGCGGGGGCAGCGATGGAAGCGATGGCAGTGGTGACGGTGGTGGCGGCGGCGGCGGCGGCGCCGGCAGTAACGGTGGCGATGGTTGCAGTTGCAAGGGTGATGGCGGGCAGTTGCAGGGATGGCATTGGTTGTGGCGTTCGCGGAGAAGGCGGCGGAGACGATGGCGATGGCGATGGCGGTTGCGATGGAGGTGGCAGTGGCGCTGGCTCTGGCGGTAGCAATGGAGGCATCGGCGGCAGGGACGGAAAAGGCGTTGGTGGCAGCGCCAGCGGCAGGGATGGCGGTGCCGGTGGTGCCAGGGTTGGCGGTGGCGGTGGCGGTGGTGGTGGTGGTAGCGGCGATGGGGGTGGTGACGGGTGGCAGCCACTCGCGCGCCGTACGAGACAGCCGCCGCTGACAGGTGACTCCTCCCACGCTTCCGCGTTCTCGGACCGGAGTTTATCCGCGCGCAGCTCTGACGGGATGGGCGCTGCTCGTGAGGTTGATGCATTGGCCCTCCGTTCTGGGCACTGCCTCTGAGGCACGGAATCCGAATGTGGTATAGCCTGCTGCGCCGAGTAACGAATTTCCTCTTACGAGGATTATAGACGCAGTATTACAAAGTTTTACAAAAAAATCATTCTCAGAATTTAAGTTTTAGCTTGAAATATTGTATTTTGGACACAAAGCTTACTACGCATTGGATTTTAAAAGCCTACGATTTTATATTTCGGGATTATATATTAGGGATAACGATTATATAGTTCCTAAAATTAATTATTTATTTTTTCTCATAAATTATGATCACTCACCTTATAGTTTATCCGCGCACTCTTGTGAGGGATCTGGTCAGCGGAAAGGGCGTCTCTTTGGAAGTCTCCGTTCTGAGCAGTGCTTGTGATCCAAATGTAGTAATCCCTTTTTCGCTGAGTACAGATTTTTCTCCTACGTTAAAACAGTGTTATGTTTTAATGTTGTTAAAAACAATATCATTTTCTAAGTTTCGATTTGGTGTATTCGAGATAGAAAGTTTACTTTGCGTAGTTTGTAATTGAATTATAAAAGTCACCACAATTATGGAATAATTCATATTGATTGTTTTTACATTGTTCCTCAATTTTGCACAGCATTCTCACGCTGCCTTGTTGGTATGAGCGAGGCCGACTGATTAGTTTTCCTACAAGACCTTTACATGATACGTATGGTGCCCCCTAGTCATTTTGGCCACCTTCCTTGAGTTATGCTTTTCTCACTAGATTGTACACTGCAATATTAACATATTGTTATGTCTCATCACCAAAAATTCCCAGTATTTGGTTCACATCACAGAAAATGTTTAGTGCCTATTTAGAATAGAAAGTTTCCTTTAAAGTTAGCAATTGGAAACTAAAACAGAAGCCAGAGGGAAGAAAAGCAATATAATTAGTATTAATGTTATTACCGCCTCTTTTCCGAATTCAAAGTGCCGGTGTCTGAATTTGATTTGCAGCTCATACGCGCTTCTTCTGCTGCTTGCTGCACTGTACCTCGCACTTCACCGAATTTGTCTCGCTTGGTAGTTCGGTTCAATCTGCAGTCTGACTTTACGAGCCATGTACTTGTATGACTAGGTATTAACTCTACAAAAGTCGACAGCTACACGCGCTTAATCGCGTGAATGGCAAGAGCCATATGTCAAGATAGAGTACGAGCTTGAGATAGTACTTGACGTTTGTCGCTTGCCGTTACTGGGTGAGGTTAATTTTCATAAGAAATATCTAGGCAGACAATTCAAGTGAATAGGCAAAGTGTTTCTATGAGAAAAGCAATATTCCCGTAACTGCTGAAAAGGGTAAAAAACATTGCTTACATTACCAGTGCATTTGTTTTATTGGACAATAATCTGAAGGTATTAATTCTTCGTGTTATTTTTCTCCACCCCCAAACTACTTCATTTGTTTCTTAGTATTCTATTTGTCGTGCATCTCTAGTATTATTATCTTTATTAACTCTCCTTCTGAGGTTTCTCTGTTCATTCATCGTCATCCCCGTGAGAAACCCAAGTGTGTCCCGACCTTCTTTTCCTATCGTCTCACCCTTCCACCTAATCGCCAGAGTCCGTTTCGGACACACCCAGCTTATTCGCGCACCTGCCGCCCGCCTGCTGCTGACCCTCTCCGCCCATTCAGTTTTCTGGGGCTCTCCTCGCCCCGTCAACCGTAACTCCCGGCCGCCACGCCCACTCATCTCGAGGACGCACATGCCTTCGCCAGAACTCCCTTGAACCGGGTGAGCCGTCGAAATGAAGAGCGGGAGGGAGGTCGGAAAGGAAGGAGAGTGGGCAGAAGGACGAACAGGACCGTAAAGTGTGGGATGAAGGATGAATGAGTAGCCCGGAGAACGGAGGAGGCAGGGAGTGGGCAGCCAGTGAGTAGGTATGCGAGTGAATGATGGGTAGACGAGGACCGGGCTCGTGAATGAGCGGGTGGGCGAGCAGGTGGGTGAACGAGAGGGTGAGCGTGAAAGTGGGCAGGTGAACGAGTGGGTTGGTGAGCGCATGAGTAGGCGGGGCGGGAAAGTGTGCGGGCGACTATGTGGGCGAGTGACTAAGTGGGCGGGCGAGTAATTGGGTGGGCGAATTAGTGGGTGGACGAGTAAGTGGGCGGGTGAGCGAGTGGGCGGGTGAGCGAGTGAGCGGACGAGCGAATGGGCGGGTGAGTGAGAAGGTGGGTGAGTTAGAAGGTGGGCGAGTGGGCGGGCGAGTGAGCGGGCGAGTGGGCGGGCGAGTGGGCGGGCGAGTGGGCGGGCGAGTGGGCGGGCGAGTGGGCGGGCGAGTGGGCGGGCGAGTGGGGCGGGCGAGTGGGCGGGCGAGTGGGCGGGCGAGTGGGCGGGCGAGTGGGCGGGCGAGTGGGCGGGCGAGTGGGCGGGCGAGTGGGCGGGCGAGTGAGTGAGTGAACGAGTGGGGGGGGCGAGCAAGTGGGCAGACGTGCGGAAGTGCTATTGTGAGCTAGTGAGATAGTGAATTAATGGGCGAATGGATGACGAAGCGAGAAAGTGAGAGATAGAAAATAAGTAAGCTATTGAATGAGTGGGAATTTAGTGAGGGGGTGGTTGAGTAACTGGGAAAGCAGGCGAGCGAATTCGCGGGGTGTTGGAACAGAATAGCGAACGGATGTGTGGTTGAGCAGGTGAGCGGGCGGGACAGGCGGACGCGCGAGTGAGCGGGCGGGCGAGAGAACAGGTGAGGGAACGGGCGAGCGGTAACCGCGACGTTTTCGCTTCTTTGACTTACGGCGTGCACCTGTTCCCAGCGGCTGTGGCTGCGGCGGCGCGGAGTCTGGGCTGAGCTGAGCTGAGCTGCGCGCGGCCCGCCCCTCGCATGTTCGAGCGGCCCGCCATTCATCACGGGCCACCCGGATGCGCGCCCGCCCGCTCTCCCACCTCCCCGCAACCCCTCCCCCCAAACTCCCCCACCCCGGTGGGCGGCCGGCGGGCAGCGCAGATCGCATCTCTGGTTCGTGCAGTTACGCGTTTTGTTCGGCGCGCGCGGGGCGGCTGCGGGCGCGCGCGCAAGGGGCCGCGGCCGCCTCTATTGTCGGCGCCTTTGCCGCCTTCGCCTGGCCAGTTGGGATTTATTTTCTCTCGCCGTATGGTCACTTCGCTACGCAACTAATTTTGCTAGGTTTTGATTTGCTTTCGGTAATTTCTTGTCTTAATTTTGCTATAGTTATTGCATTCTCGTTTTATTATTTTTCTATTATAGTTTTCCAAATTATTTTTATACTTATTTTAATCACGACATTGAGCTCTTTGCCTTCTTTCTTTCTTCGTTTATTTCTTTCTGTCTTTCTTCTTCTTTGTTTTTGTTTCTGCTTTTTCTCATCAAAATATTATGTATTATCAATTACATTTTAATTATAATATGCCTGCTAAACCTGAATGGTGTGACGTTTGGCGAAAACAAACCTTGGCAGTTTTGTTATAGACATTCTCTGTCATACTTCTTGGTTGAATGTCCCCTTAAACTTTGAGGTAACTACATAATCAGTTTAATTCAGAAACATTTGACTTCATCATATATTTCTTGATTTTCTCTTTAGCTGTTCTACTTACCTGATATGACACTCATTCATCCAGCCTTCCAGTCGGTTTTCACATGGAGTTGCTGTGCTTTTTATTTTGCCAATTCATATTAATACCAGTTCTTTCTTCTATTATTTCAATTACATGGTTCATATTTTATTAATTAAATAACAAAATTGTATTTTAATCACATATTATTTTTTGTATTTTAAAATATACATTATAATAATATAAAAAAGTCTGTATCGCATCTTTCGTCTTAGAACTAGCATTACATAATTACCTCTCTTTATATTGAAAGGATTCGTTCTGTTATAGAATCAAAATTACGTCGCGGAGAACATAACGTCATGGATTGCACGCTTTTCATTGTATAATGAGTGAAAAGTTGCTCTCTGAAAATGTCAAGTGAAATAAATGCATGAGAGACCTGTATTTATGATAATAGCATGTTAATACTATTAACTTCCGTCGCAGAAAGTATAACACGTAAAATTACGTCGAAAGTATAACAAGGATTGGGACGACCTTAGAAAAGGGCTTCATGCTCATTTGTACGCTCTCGCTTTTAATGTAGGGGGAATGTAGGTGGCCATCGCAAATAGTACGGTAAATACTCCTCCACAACGAATTCTTACTTTGAGAACAGTTTTTTCCTCAGCAATTTCATTCTGTTTTCGGCCCCTTTCCACGCTAATTTATTTTTATGTTATGTTTAACTTTAATATCTCTGTTAGGTTTCATAATATGAGAGAACCGCGATTGTAACTCAATTCCAAAATGAGGGGGGAAAAGAAGAAACGTATATAATTACGAAGAGATGTATAGAATTTGTTATATTCCTTCCTCATTCAATCCATATAAATAAAATTGGAGTGTCAATTTGTTATTTAAAAAAACTATCTTTTAATAATCCCTAATGCTTATTTAAAAATTATAAAACCATTTAAAATTGTTTTACGATTTTTGTCTGTTGGTCTGGGGGTGATTTCTAAAACGACTCGATTTTGATGAGGTTTTCTCTGAATAAATGTTTTGTCGCATTTAATAGAAACTATTGTTTTCAAATTATTAATTTCTCTTACGTAATAAAGAATGGTTGATTTTTTTCATCTACAGTTTTATTCCAATTTCAATGATATTTTGTACACGTGACCTTCAAAACTACAAAGCTACTGTCTTTGTGGGATTTTATAACGATGACTCCAATCCTCCTTTCCTATCCTTAGATCGAAATTCAAGAGTATATTGTAGATGAATTCATTCTTTTTCCTGTGTAATGTATGATTTTGTTGAACAAATACCACCGGGAAAAGTAGGATAATTTAGTATGACTGCATTTCTATAAGAAACTTGTTAAGTTTTAAAATGTGACCATTTCATGTTTAGGAGAGGGTTCATTCATTGGACGTGTTCTGCTATGCATAATTAAATTGAAGCGTTTGAGTGTGTCTTCACAACGAGGTGTTCTATCATTGTTAAAAAATGGAATTAGTGTCACTTCTTATTGAGACATCCAGAGAATCAAGAATTACACTGAAGAAAAAGTGCAAATAATTCGAAAGCAATTTAATACTTATTTTAAGTAGTTATCATCGTTAATGATATTAATTTATACTGAATATCAGAAGCATTTGATATCTGTAGGATCCGGATTCCGGAAAGTTTAAAGTTAGTCCTACCTTCAATTACACAACTACTAGAAAGAAGAAGGACAATCGTTTTGAAAATAGAGTTTACAAATTTCATTCTTCCCTATAACGTTGAAACCAATGAAACTATTTCTCTTATCAAAGATGCAACCTCTTTTCAGCATAGAAGTCAAAATAGTTGTATAAGACACTAATAATACATACGACTGAAAGTATTCAAGGCTACTACGCCAATAGATTAAATTTAACCAACGGCGTTACCTGTCTAACAATAGGAAAACGAATGTTACAAAATCAATCAAAGCGCACGTTCTTAACTCAAATGTGTAAATGCATCCTCACGCATACAATAATTTCATATCAGCGCGTAGTCATAAACAAACGCCTTCTGAAGCAGTCAATTTTGTTTTGTTTCTTAATTGGACAATAACCATGTAAAACCAATGGAGGGAAACTTGACGAGACCAATTCTCGAGGCTATTTAATCATCAGGCCCCGGAGTCTGCGGTCGCCGACGCACTTGCGTTAGAAAGTGCGAGCGGGCGAGGGGCGGCGGCGGCGGCGGCGGCGGCGGCGGCGGCGGCGGCGGCGGCGGCGGGGCGGCGTCGCGGAGAAACCGCCGCACCGAATAAATATCTCTGCGATGTGCGCGCGCAGCTGGGCTGGCGGGCGATGAGCGTCGCGAATTAGCGAGAAAGTTGCGCATGCGCAGCTGCGAGCAGAAGATGGAGTTGCCCAAGGTCGCACCCTACGGTTTAAGCTACGAGGACGAAAAGTAGCTTAATTGAGCGGAGACACGCTAAGGTGGAGGTAATAAATAGCTAATACCCGATTTTCTTTCGTCAATTGGGCTGGGAGTCGTATTTATAAGGGAGAAAGTGGTAATATATGTTCTGTTAGTTTTAAATTGTTAGTTCTGTTTCGTCTTATTTTTGTGTACATTTTGAACTCAGAAGGGTATAAAATATTAATTGCATCCTGCTATTTATTTCTTAATTATCTCTTAAATGTATAGACTCAGATTCAATTTTTTGTGATATGCAAAGCATGACTTCTTCAGCACTGGGTTAATCGACTGCTTGAGGATCAGTTCAAAACACATATCAAAGTTCAAGCGTTGTACAACAGTGGATTGATCATTTCACAATATGGAGATTACTTCACAAATACTACGAGGATGAGTAACATTTGGTGAAGTATACAGGACAGTCAAGCGAAAACGTATGGAATATGTAAATAGGAAGGAAACTTTTGAACTTGGGGAGTCGTTACTTAATATGCACGTTTTGAGGGCAAGGAAATTAGCAGTGTTATTAATTTCGAATTCGCCCAGAAATTCGAAATACTATGCAACCTCTGATCATGAGAAATGTTGCATTACATAACCAGGAACTAGGAAAATACAAAAACGGCAATTTTACTGTGTTCGAAAGCTCACAGATATTGAAAGAAATCTCAGCAGACTCCAGCCATATGTTAGGTATATATGGTTTCGTTAGATACCCAAGAGAGTACAAAAAACTCAAAATAATTAAATAGTTTCGAGTTTGTCTGAAAAAAGCAATAATTATTTACGTTATTTTGTCTATTCTCATTCTGCGCGTTCCAACTGAATTCTCATACTTAGTGCGTCATTTTTTACGACACAGCTGATGACATGTGATATCAAGGCTCCAAGGGAGACCTGAGCCATTGTGTACTGTGTACTGTGTTTCCTTATATGCTATACCATAATATTTTATTGCAAAATTCCTGAAGACTTTTTTTGTTAAAATATTTAATTTATTGCAGTGTTATATGAGAGCTTTTTGTTGATTTTGAACTGCACATGTGCTCCTTTTTGGGGAAACGACTTATCTAGGCAGTTTCACAGACAGTTTTCCATCTGGAGATCACTAGTAGAAACCAAACTTTAAATATATAATGTACGGTGTGAAAGATGGCCATTTGAAAGGTACAAATTAGAATGTATTTTATTCTAAAAACATTCTCTTTTATGATTTTTCATTGTCCCTTCACAGATTGGCGTACTGGGAATAATTGTACATATCTTAGAACTGATTTTACCAATGTCATTACGCAACAATAAAACAAAGAACGTACGCGGTTGAAGCTAATTTTATACTAGCGGTACAACTGTCGCTATACTAGCAAATCCGTCATTTGCCATGTTGATCATATGTTGTTCAGTACGTTTGTTATACCTTTTTTCATATGAATATTTTGTATATCTACTTACAAGTCATCAGCAGATACAAATTATAAACCGACATTATATAAAAATGTTTTTACTATTAGAATGTTGTTTCGACATCATTCGTCATAACATTCTATGTAATGTCCACGGCTTCATTCTTTCCAGAATCGAGCTTGCAAGAGGTAAATGAAGTGCTGGACGTATATTAAATGCTTTATGTAGCAATTCGTATGTGATTTCTGTTTTCTTGACATCGACCCCATTGGCTATATATGTACACACTCATATAAATCTTCACATTTTAGCCGTCTTTCACACGTAGGTGACGTTACTTCACGTGCGCATGCTTAGCATTAATTCACACTGATTACGTTGTGTGTCTTTATCCTCTTCGCCTTTGCGTCGTCAGGTATCTCATGACCAGCACGTGATGTCGCCAACCCGTATGGTTGCACATCGGGAGTTTGACGTTTCTTTGACGGTTTGCTTTTTCAAAAAAATGTGTAAACATACACTAAGAATCCAGTATATTAAAATAAATTTTACAATAAGAATGTATTGTTAGGATGATTTTTTCTCTTTTCACTTTACACTCAATAATAGTATGTAACATATATTAGATGTTCCTTTATTGAGAAGGAAATTATTCTTCAGGTTTAAAAAAAAATTTAATACGCATCGTAGTGTATTAGAGATTCGTGATTCATAATGTTGTGTAAACTAGATGATGTGAATTCACTCGAGTGCTACTAGAAATTATGATACATTCGTAATGGTTCAAATTATGTGTGAGGAAATATACTATTTAATTCCCTGACTCTAACATAGTAAAATGCAAAATCTGAGAATATGTCCAGCTTCATCCTTAATTGGATTTTGTGCAAAAAGCAGAAATTAAGTGTGCCTATTTACTTTCATAATTTCACAAAGATTCAGTGAGTTTCTGAGTAAATACTGACTCTGAGCATGTGAGTAAATACGTTATAAAGAAAGCAAATTTTTTTTAATCGAAAGGAACATCTGCTAAGATTTTATATCAGTTTAGAAGATATGGAATCTAACAAAATAAGGTAGAACAAATATTTAACACATGTGAAATGTAAAGAATGACGTAATATTTTTTGGAATATAAAAACAAATTGTGTACGTTTGCGTGATTTATACAAGACTAATGCATAAACAAACACAAATGGGAGCACCTTTTACCTTGCCTTATTCCGTTCAGAGGAGAAAGTCCTTAAACAATTTGCTGCACTGTCCACAGCCTCCTTCTAAGATCCTGCACCTGTCGTCGTATCTGCGCGGCGCTCGCTGCCATCTGGGCAGGCTGCCGTCCTTGCTTCTGTTTGCTAGCCGTCGGGTCAGAGTTCTCGACCACCTAGGTGCCTTTCTTGCCACATTCTTGACCTGCTTTCATTTCAGCAGCCGCGGACCTCCGAAGTTAATGGAATACGACTATCAACACACGTAACCCAAACTTTGAAAATTGTTCAAATTTTTAACGAGTAAATGTGTACATTTTTAATAGATTATATTTTGATACACATTCTGATTCTGATACACATAATTTATTAGTTTAGATGTTTCTTCAATCAATATACGGTACAGATCAATGGCAAACATATATTTAATATATTTCACTGCATTCAGTGGTATGATAGTGATACTACCTATGCAATGCTAAACCATAAAAATTTAACGAAAAGCAAAATTATTGACATAAAATACACCATAAACATACAAATGTCATTAATCAAAAACAACTATATTATTACAATTAATGCAGCTACAGGAATGGATATTCAGTACATGCTGAATTATGATGAAATGCCAAGGTAGCAGTACCAAATTGGTTGCTGATGGAGATGTCAGTTGAAAGATGAGTTAATAGAAATAAATATTTTATTAAAATCAAAAGGAAGTAAAGTACATTGCTTACACCTAATGCAGTTAAAATTCATACCCCAAGCTATCCGTCCATCTTTGTTGACATTGAGGGAGATTTTGAGTAAATTTTTAATGTGCAACTCTTCTATGCCCCGCGTTTTCTTATACCTCCACAACATGGTTGTAGTTTCCTGATCTAATCTCAATCCCTTAAAATGTTTAAAAATAAAGTTCGTCATAAAACCACAAATTCGCCGCGATATTGACATTTAATTGCTGACATCATTCATAATACTATTTAACCTAAACTTCCTTCTCGGTCTTCCTTCAGTCCTAAATGTAAACCATATCACTAGGAAAAACGTCACTACGTTTTACAAGAATTAAGAAACCACATACTCATGATATCATGTAATAGTAATAATTTCTCTCCCATGTAACTCATTCTATCATCGTCCACCAAAAGATGCATAAAATAAATAACTAAAAGCATTTTTTTTATTTCTTCTTCAGCTTTTTCCCTTTAAGGGGTCGCTGTTTTTCTGGTTTTGGCGAAAGTTTTACGGCCGGATGCCCTTCCTGACGCCAACCCACGTGGGGATGATATGATATATGATGATGATAGGAGGTGAAAGGACGAACACAATACAACCATGCCCGAGGCGGGACTCGAACCCGCGACCCTTCGGTCCGAGATCGCTACGGCACTACTGCCTTAGCGATCTCGGCCACCCGGACCGGCAAATAACTAAAAGCATTACAGGAACCTAATTTGGTTAGCGTCATGTTAAATTCGCGGAATAAATGTTGTAATTCTTTTTTTTAATTCTGAAACCAACACATGTAAATTCTTATGGTTGACCAGAGAATAAAAACATATTTAAAAATAGAAAGAATTTCTTGTATGTGTACCCTCTCACATTCACTGCACGGCAGTGAAAGTGAGATGGCAGCTGTCGCGAGTGCCCCATCTTGAAAGCCTGCATCCAATCAGTAACATTTCGCTAAGGGAACGCACTCAACCTATGCTTTTCATAGCTACGCATGACACTGGCGAGCATTTTTATCACGAACGGCTGCAAATTTCATACATTATTGCTATTGCACTTACACGTGTTTTGGAATACGGCCTCTAGCCTACTAATTTTTGCGTCAATTGCCAACTGTTCTCCAAGGCACGGAGACAGACTCAGCAGTGCAATTTCGTGTCATGTCAGACAGGATTGCCAACGAACATACTGAACTAACTACATTTATTACTTTGGAAGGTATAGTACAATTGCAATTACTTATGGAAGAATCCTCTAATATTCACATAACAATTTAAAATGTTAAACAAAGTATAGTCTTAATCTCTTACGAAACAGTCGTAATATTTTAAAATTTGCATAACTTCTCTGATAATTGTAATTTCTTTTCAGTGATGAATATCAATATGTTTCGACGAAATGTAATCAAATAACGAAAAAACTGGAAATAATATACTGTACTTCAGTTGCAGTACTGCCTCCTACAAAAATAAAAATATATCTTCATTATCAAAGTGATATGGACTCACTGTTCAGTTGTAGGTATGAAATATCGTCCTTGCCTTCTTGTACCTTACATAATAGAGTGTTAACTACGCACATTTCTTTGAGAGATGTTTTAAGACTACTTGCGATCTTACATCTCTGTAACTCGCCGTTAGGAAATCCATTGGAGAGATAATGATAGTACGAAAAAAAATGTTGGGGAAAATCCCGCAGTTATACCACCCCAGCAATATTTATGTTACTGGTTACTTTTGAAAGGTATTATCATTTTCAATCTTTAAATTAACGAACGTAATAATTTAACGCGCTCATTTCGTAATTATGATTGGGAAATACTCCTCATTTATTTTTCTATAACACCCACGATTCTCTTGATTGAGCTACGAGACAGTCAAATTTGAAATGTATAATGACCGAACCAGTTCTGCTAACATCTACCCTCAAGAATGTCATTGATACTTATAATTTATTTCCAGTATTTATTTAATATTTGCTCGAGGTATTGTGTACTCTGTACAATTCTTCTTGTACCATTTTTCCATTGTTTATTTTTTCAATTATTAGCGGAAGCCAAAAAGAAATGTTTCTCTAAAACTTAATTAAAACTTCTAATGAACACCATTGGTTTAACTTTAGAAGAAAGTTTGTTGAATACCTCGTTATTGAAACTTGAGGTGTCTTCAATTGCAATATATAGGCAATATTAAATATAACTATTGGACTGAGCCCCACCAACGCTATATTTTTTTAGAGATTTTCATGAGAAGATGGTTAATAATTAGATTAACTTAGGTAGTGACTTTCTGAACTTTTTTGTTCTCTCATCAGGGCTCGCTATTTCATTACCAAATCACATATGGTCATATGTTACCTTTTAATTTTTCTACGCAGAACTTCATATATCTTCTTCAAGAAGATTTCAAGACTGTCTTGATTAGAGAATAATGAACTGCATAAACTTCGGCGAGATAAGAAAATCTATTCAATGATAAAGTCTTAATGAAACATTCCAAAAGAATAAATTACTTGGTAGTCTTGAATTTAAGAAGATATAAACATTGTTGAATAAAAATTGTGACTCCATATTTGTCGATCAAGGATAAAAGGAGGGGAAAGCGTAACTGAGAAAGACGGGTGTGATTAATTCAAATATAGAAGGGTAAGGAGTCCCTGATAGAATATGTTGATGAAAATTTCCAAATAATGTCAAGTTCAAAATGTTTAAATTAAAAATGGAAAGTACAGCCATTTGTTTGAAAAAAACAAAAACAATACCGAATATGGAAAATCCACGATACATCATTGCCATCCCTAGGTAGGAGACTCGTACATCGGATCGCAGAGACCCGTACACAGCCCCGGGCGATGCGTCTTTGCATATGGATGCTGCGTGGGGCGCGAGGGCGCGTTGCAGCGAGCCGTGACTCGGTTGCGCAACACGTGACGTGTGGCGCGTGACGCCGAACGTGCGCGCAAGCCCTGCAACCCGATATGCCCGTTCCCTCCTCCCCTCCTCTTCACCCTGCAGTCGCCCTCTAGGCGCAGCATCGACTTCGCCTCAATGTGAAACGCGCGTACGTGGAAATTATTTTGCGATTTGGTCAATAAAAGAATTCTTTATATCGCCAACGTTTTGGCTGTTATTAAGCACTCGTCGGGTCAATTTCTTGAATACGTTTTTTTAAATGAAATGGCTGTGATTAAGGATTAATAAAATCAGAAACGTTGTAGATTTAAATAATAGTTTTTGAACCTTATATCACAATCATTTGTAATAGAATATCAGAAACGAGGTCAAGAAGGATAACAAACCGACATTGTTACCTCTGTTTATCTTTCTGTTGATACTAACAGCTGAGATGCTGTATTGTTTTCCTAATGTATTTAAGGAAATATCATCTGATTATCTCCTTTTTGAACGCCTTGATCTGACTCTGACGTGACAGAGTGTTTCTTTCTTTTTTCTAGTACTACAAATGCCCTTCCATTCTAACGTTCTTTAAAAAAGTTTATTTCATTGATTTTTCCCTTCCTTAATAAATTGAAGACGATATAAATTTTTGCTCAGAATCTGCCTCAATTAAACTTTTTTAAGAAGGATGTTTGTTATTAATTGTGTGTAACCTGTTACTGTAGTACTTATGTTTTTCGTGTGATATTGTTGAAAATTATTGATGGTATTTTCCGATATAGGTTTTTGCGAATGCTTAAAGAAGAAAGGTCACTTTTCACACCGTACAGCAAAGCGTCACAAGTTACATTTTGCCAATGTCTGTCTTAATTTTAATTTCAAGTTGTCATAGCAGAGAACAGATTGCATTGTTCTTACGAAATCGCATGTTGGCTGTATTAAGCATTTTCTTTATATTCTACATGCGTTCAAATTATATTTTTGTAGTCAAAATTTCTTGATAATTTTGCTACAATTGTGTATACAACATAGCACAAAAGTTTATAAATGATTAATTAAAAATAATATATCAGACGGAAGGGAAAAATAACCAGAGAAAATTAATAGAAAGTAATTGAATTATCTAACAAATGGTAGAAACAGAAAAATAATGATCATTCTTTAATATTATTAAACTATTTTTAAATTTACTTCTATTTTGCATTGGTGTTCAAAAGATATTTGATGAAAGTCGAATATAGAAAGATTTAAAATCGCAATATTAAATAAAAATTGGACATATGATTGTTGAGATAGGTTTTGAAACTGAAGTCTCTGGTAGCTTGCCATACCCGTTTACTGCATATTCGTGAGAAGTAAACAACCACAAAATACAGCTAGCAACACATATATATGGTTACGCTAATGTGCCCCATCTCACTAAATCCTCAATCTCAACAAAGAACCCGCCAACACAAAACCAGACAAAAACGTGAAAACGCGCGAAGAAAACGAACAAACCAACCAGAAAAGCGAAGCAGAAGAATGAGAAGAAATAGCTGCATTGAGCAGTGGCAGGCAACATTTCGCCTGTGCCGTTATTTCCCGCGGAATCCTTTCTTTCGCGGCACTATTTCAACGCGCGCGCGCGCGCGGCTCGCTCGCTCGCGCTAAAGGCAACCAGCGCGGCGGTGCCGCAGCGCGCGCTGCATGGCAAAGGCCTCGGTCGCGGCGCGGCGCGGCGCGGCTCGGTGCGGCTCGGCGCGCTGCGGCGTCCCGCGCGGTTGCTCGTTCGTTCGCTGCGGGGCATTGAAGTCTCCGGCGCGGCCGCCCTTGCATTTGCATGAGTTCTGTGTACCTGGCGGCTCGTAAGTTCGTGTCTTGTCCTGTCGTTCAAGTGTCTCGCCGCGCATTTTACCGCGCGCTGCGTACCGTGTCCGCCGCCGCCGTCGCCGTCGCCGACGCTGCGGTCGTCGGTCGCGAGCGCGCGCGCGCGTCGCCGCTCGGGTCGCCACCGCCGCCGTCGCCTCCGTCGTGGACGCAGCGTGTTGCGACGGCGCGCGTTCATTCGTTGGAGGTACTCGACCGCGGTAAGGAGACCAACCGGCTGGCTGGCTGGCTGGCTGGCGCGGGTCTCGTGTTGGCCAGCCAACGTCCATTACAATCACTACCTCCACACGCATTCAATATTCATGAGTGACATCACTTGTTGGAAATGACCCGACTGAGCGAAGTGTGAAGGGTTGTGTTCTACTGGGAACTTTGTCCAACTCCCATACTGAAAATACGTATTTTTTCAAACTTGTTTCGAGACTCAGCTGTACACAAAATATACTTTCGTGGGTGCTCCAATTTTAAGACCATCTAGAAATACACAATACGTTAACTTCACAGAGGGCCATGGAAGTGGTTAGTAACAGAGGGAGGCTAAAATGAAAGGATTTCTAACAGCCTCTGAACCCAAAGGAGGTTAAATGCAGCAGTATTTACATTAGAAGAATAAAAAATGTTTTCAGCGTGAAAGTAACGTAGATTGTGTAAGGTAACTTAAAAATCAGCGTGGTGGATATTAAAAAGGTAACGTTCACAGAGCTTCAACAACACGATTAAACTGTCATAAACTGAATGTGTAGTAACGATATTGCATTTTTGAACAATTTTTTTTTGCTGGAGAAATATTGTTGTAAATCAACTATCAAAGTGCATGTTTCACAAAAAATGTATAAAAGCAGGCAAAAAGATACGTTAATTAAAATTGGAGCACCCGCGAAAATAAAGTTTGTATACGACCGAGTCTGGAAACAAGTTGGAAAAATACGTATCTCCTCTGAGCAAAAAATTGCTAAGAAGTGGTCTGCTGGAAGAAAAGTATGAGGAAGGAGCGTCTGTTGCGGAACATTAACCTAGCACTTTTCTGGTTCACGAGACTTGACAGTCCGGTAGTTCCGAGGAAGTCGAGAGAAAGAGCCAATTCCAAAGGATCTGAAGTGATATTATCTGTTATACCTTGTTTTAAATATAACTCATTTATATCATATAAATAGCAATATTTTTTTTTCATATCGATCCCTAAATTCCACGAAGATGCTTATCTAAGGGCAACTATTTAGAATGTCTTAAGAATTCATATATCGGGAGGATTTTTATATCAATCATATGCGAGTTCTGAGGTAGTGTATCCTTAGAGCACACAGACAAAGAACACACAAACGTAAAACGTGAAGGCTGAACTGGTGCGCAATCTTTCCAGGCTGGATTGGGTTAGCGCTCCCGTCTTAGCGATTTCTGCTGCCATCATAACCATCATATTTAGTTTTGCTATCTTTTATAATATATATAGTTTGCATAATATATAGTTTTGCTATTATTTTATGTAATATTTTTTTAAATTTCTTTGATAAAGTTGGTTTTTGTTATTTTAGTTGTCTGCTTGATCTGTTATTATTGGGCGTTACAACCGTCTATCCTTTTTGTGAAGTTGCGGCGTTAGTATCGTATACTTTTTGTGATGTTTTTTGCTAGCGTTCCAAAGTGATTCTTTTCAGACTGAAATCTCAAGGATGACGTGGTTGTTTCAACGTGTATTTTTATATTCTACGATATCGTTTATGGCATACATAGTTATGCATTATATTTTAGCCATTGATATTGTGAAAAGGGTTTCTAGCATGAGTGGATGCCATGTATACACTTATTTTTTACATCTTTTTTTATTTTTTGCTCTATTTCCTCATTGAGCGTTCAAGTAACAGTTTTTTGCACTGCAAGTAAATCTTTTTTATTTACAAAACATTATTTTATTGCTTAAACCGGTGCCATAAAGTCACTCACATTGGCCAAGAACCACCTGTTCCTGCCTTCGCGCAAACATAACACCTTTGTAGCCGTATCAACGCAGCCTATCTAGTGAAATCCTGTTTGACCTGTTGTTAAACTGTAGGGTACTGTGAATTAAATAGTTTTGAAATAATAGGTTCGCACATTGAAGCGACAGACATGTTCACAAAGGCATGTGTGGTTTTTCTTTTAGCATCGCTTCGTCTGTTAAAACATCTAACTTGTGACATTCCTAAGCTGCAATATTCATGGTATATTTTCTGTGAAAAGAGCAACTTTACATTTGCAGTCAACTATCTCAGTGAAATTCAAATGAAAAGAAAACCACAACGCTTTAAAAGACTAAGCATAAAAAACATAATTTGTATTGTCTCTTGCCGACGGAAAACTTTAATAAAGTTCACAAAAGACGTATCATATAATAAAGTATATTAATAAAATGGCTTTTTAGGTCGACGTGTAATGACACATAAGCTAAACAAAGCATTCAATTCTTTTAGGCAGCATATTTCAAAGATAAAATACCAAGAGCACGAGTGCGTATTAGTGATTCTTTTATTTTCTGTTTTTTTATTGAGATTCATTCTGTGGATCTTACAAAAATATTACTCTCAATCAATTAACGAGTAGCTTGTGTTGATGATAATGAGTCGAAGGAGAACTACAACAAAGAAATCAATCCCGAGCCGTACTAGTAGCGGAATTTACGACCTTCAAATTTCTTATGGAGTGAGTATTCGCGTATGGAGTGAGTATTCGCTAACCCACTGGCAGCTATACAATAGGTCATCTTTCCCCTATCATTCACGTGATAATGACTTGAAACTTGGGGATGAAATAAATCGATAACTTTGAAAACTTTTTAAGATATGAGGCAGTAAAAATGGGTTGACTCGAGGAACCGTACTGCAAACAGGTTTACTTCAACCGCAATTTTCATACGGAATGGATATTAGTTGCCCAGAAACGTTAGGTAGAAGAGTAACAGTCTGATCTCTACCGACACACAACAGATGTAAAACTGAGGCTAATGTAAAATATCTGGATATTAGACGGAATTACTTGAGCTTTTGCTTACGTCAATTAAATTTCTACCAAGATATAACAATGCCCTCATCTTTTACCCTTGAAAGAACATAAGAATCGGCCCCATCTTACCACGAGAGTATGGCTTCTGCCGCACCGCACTATGCTAAAATAACCGCCAGTCTTTTTGAAAATGATACACCAAATTTTAAATCATTGAATTTTGAGTAGAAAAGCTGAAAATTTCCATGGAAATAGGCAATGAAACTACTATGTACATAACAATTTCTGTAGGTAATGAGAACTCATTTTCGAAGTGCCAATACATTAAGACCATTACGACCTGAGAACAGTTTTTCGGTTGCAATGCGGAGGATTACAGATGATCTGTTAGCGACATTGCTAATGTAGGGGAGTTCCACAGGCAGTGTAAGGTTTGAGCGTGGAAACGAGAAAAGCAGCTTATTTATCCAAGATATACGAAGGCCAGTTTTAGAAGGCCCGGCGCACTGAAATGGTTTGTCTCGTTGCTTGGGCTCATGCCTACGCTGTAAGGACATCAGTAAGAAGTTGTGCTACGATGGAGAAACAACGCCACGTCGTCCATTCATTTGTCAAACCACGGCGCATTGATACCAGATGGTTCCGTAGACTGTCGCACATTTTTTGGAGAAAATCAAGGGCCGTCTTTTGAGATATTACACAGGCTGAATTTAGATCAGATCCAGCCCTATAGCTGTATCTGCATTAACTGTGACCCGTTCCCAGTTTTGAGTGGCGACGGTGGCGGATTTTTGACTCTCCCTAGAAACCCTCATTTGCTCTCTGCCGATTCTAGCGGTCGGATGCATTGATCGTCTTCCATGGTTTCTTTGATCGATACTAGGCGAATTACGGAGCAGTTCCCTAACAAACGAGCCATGGACCGCACGCGATATTTCTCTTCTCTTCCTTGTCTTACCCCCTCGCCTTAATTTCCATTTACTTGCACTACACTACTACACACGTCGGGAGACAAGTAGGGAGCCTTCAGTTTGTCCCGGCTGGTCTGTATGGGGCCGTGCCCTGCAAGGGGAGATGCTGGGGAGAGAAAATCCTTGCCAACATGTAGGTCGGCACCGGGACTTATCTTCTAGCAGGACATGAACACCACCAATATTTATCTACTGCACTAGTGGGACAAATGACTATAGCAGCTGACGTGCTCGGAAACGCCAATCAATGAATGAAGATGTTACACAGAGGTATAACATTGATATCATGGATAATATTCCACTGCATACTCTTCATCAAACTTCATACAGATTAAAAACACTCGTAACCTCAGATGTTGAAAGTGCAACGAGTGGGAAATGCTCTTACCACGACACAAGGATCGTCTTGTGTGTTTCAGAGGGACTGATATAAAATAACTTCCCATGCCTGTTGACCGAATCTCCTTTGGCGGCGTCACCGCGCTGAGACTTCCGTGAACATTGACAGAGTAGTATCTGCGCCGTGAGTCTACGTCGTTGAGACTTCCGCTGCGTCGCCATGTGTGCAACGGCGCCGTGGTCAGTGCGGTGGAATCATTAGCGGACGCCGAGCGTCTGCGCTGGGCTTCCAGAACGCCCCCGTACATGGCAGCGTGCGACTTCCCAGAAGTACGGAGAAGGAGTGTCCCTGCGGAACCAGCAGGATTCCGCTGCCCCTGTCTGTGCGTCGCCGCGGCGCCCTCTCGCAGCCACGTTGACGCTGCGCTTCATAACAGTTTGGAATCGTGGATAGCTTTTAGGGCCTGTAATGCTTTCATTCCCTCTCTTCCTCTCCAAACCCTTCCTTCCTTCCTTACTCCTCTCCGCCCCTTTCTCATATGCACCCATATTAACACATGCATAGGTTACGTAGATACAGAGACTCATCCAGGGTTTTGTTGTATGTTTCTGTTTCTGGGGGGAGAGGGCTATAAGTATAGTGTCCAGGAAACATGATGTTTCCTTGTACAGAGTTTTTCAATTGTTGTAAATATTAAATGTATGTATATTTATTGACTTAGATGTTAATATTTACAAAGTTAATACTTGATATATTTAATGACATCTGTTACTATAGAAAACTAGAAGAAGCTATGATTTTAAATATCTATTATTGCATTACCGAGATTCAGAAGGCCCGGTTTCAATTCCCAGGCCGGTCATTCTGAACGTGGTTTTCGTGGTTTCTCTAGGTCATCCAGGCAAATGTTGATATGGTTCTTCTGAAAGACCACGGCCTCTGAAACCGGAGTTGCTATTCGAATTCGTTAACAATGTAGTCACAAAGAAAAAGCGAATTATAGACATTGCGGGTTTCCAGGCTGGGACCGACTAGGAACCTCGGGAGCAAACGGTGTCAATGCTAATTGCTCGTATAATAGCTAATTACAAATCATTGGATTCAAGAGGATGCTTAAGCCCCGTAAGCATCCTTTCAGAGCATGTTAATGAATATGTACTTACATGCATTCATACATACAATCGTAGTTATTATGTATTGTACATATATTTTGTGTTATGAATTATATTATGTATTCCATTATTTTATGAATAGACATTATTATTATACGTATGTATAGTATGTATATATAGTATGTATGTATGTATAGTATGCATACATATGTATTACGTGCTTATCTATACATAAGTGTTTTATATTATGTAATATTCACTGCTCTGGATTAAGTGAATGACAGATATCGTTTTATTTTTAGTTTTCACAAAGAATCAATGGTGAGGAGTTCTGACTCTTTATCATTTTAAGCAATTTATTATTTTATACTTTCACAAACACACTTAGCAGAAAAGAACATTCCAATTGAGGATAAAGTCAACAAAAAATGTACACAAATTTGCAAAATATTTTCTGACTTTATTCACTCCGGATGGGTCCGGAACATTCACTTCGGATAATTGGAAATTTGTATGGAAATGCAAGAAAAAAAGAGTTAACTTAAATAATAATTAACAACTCAATATTATTCACAGCAACAGGTTTGCAGGCTAGTGGAGAACGACTTCCTTGGATGGAGTGAGAAGGTATTTCAGTGCAGAGGAATCCAAGAAAAGCTTTATTAAAAAATCTTTCATTTTTTGATAAACGTTTGGTAGTCAAACTGAATGTACATATTTTTCATTCGTCAAGATATTCAAAGAAATAGTAATTGCGTCTCACAACAGTAGAAGCATCATCGGTTGATTCCTCCACGTGTCCACGTGATTTCAAAAATTACTGTTTAAACTCCTGTATCATGTTTTTCAGTGAATACCCTTAACTGAACAGACTTTTTGTTTTATATGTGTGCTCAGAAATCTCCTCTGTAATTTTAATTTCTTTATTGAAGTATTAAACCTTCATTAGGTACTTCTAAAATTTTATGTTTGACAACGTAATTGAAATAGTAAAGAACTATTTACTCATCATGTATCATCTAACCCATTCGTTATGTGTGAAATATTGACGCCATTTACACTGCTTTTCAGTTATTAAATAGTTTGAGGAAGTATCGGTTGGCTTACTACAAACAAGATTAGTTCCCTGTTTTATAGAGCAGAGATGCGTCACGCATCATTAACAGTCCAATATATTGCTGCATCATGAAGTTTTCTTACCGACCATAAAAGGTACATCAGTTACGTCTACGGACAACTCATGTGTGGATATATTGGGAACTAATTTATGTTTTCTATTCTGCGACAGTGGAATTAAAAAGTTGGCAAGGAAACTCTTTGCAATACAGTATTTAACGGAAACTTGAATTCCTAAAAAACATATCTTGCTTCTTGAATAAATTGTTGATAAGTTGAAAAGGTACGCCTCATTTGAAATCTTGCTGCACACCATTTGTGCATCTGTACAACGGCTACGTTATTCCAGTAGAAATTTATTATGACTCAGGTTTTATCGTTACGTTTTTTTCAACCTGAAGCTTGATGAGAAATTTACGAGCAGCATGTCAAATTTAATGTGAAGGTACGTGGTATAATCCCGACTGTAATAACATAGATGCATGATGCGTTGTGCAGATTGAAAATTTCATGTTGGGATAATTCTGGGAAGGTTTCATGTTACCTCTTAGAATAATTATTACTGGTTTTCTGTTGATTGACCGGACTTACGCGTTATTCAAACTACTAGGCAATTTGCACATGCCCATGGTTACTACTTGAGAATCATCTCCAAGTATACGCGTTTACAAGCTCACAGAACAGAATATTGCTTGTTTTTACTCTATTTAACATAGAAACTAATGTTGGGAAGTCTATATTCATGCTTGTTGCAGCTGAAACAATCTTTTGTGCCTATACAAATAATAGATGGCAGCGGTAAATGGGCAGTGCTAAAAGATGGGTACAACTATAGTTATATTTTTTACATTTCTTCTAAACTCTTTATTACCTCTTTATAAAAATACAAATTCCGAGCTTGAGGAATCATAAGAAAAAATTAGCTCTCAGAGTTACCACACTAATTGATTTTAGGAAGTGTTGAGCAAAGACGGAAATGCTCAGAGCTCCATGAATATTGTGCATGATATTGTGTATGTTCAACAACGGTTAAATACGTCCTACAGTTAAGGAATGAATATTATTCAAATGTTGATAGACTTTATTCCGAAAGCCTTAGCGAAAGAATCGATTTTTACTGAGTGTTTTAGCGAATGCTAGTATATTGTTACATTGTACAATTTCAATGCCTATGAGAATTTTAGACAACATCAACTGTGATTGATCATTTTCATGACTTTCTCCGAATAGTTCAAAGCATATGGTGCACCAGAACCATGTTCAATGGGCCGCGGTCGCTCTCGACCTGTACTTTTTTTCATCATCCCATTCTAACTTTAGAACTGCACAATAGACTGATCTCTCAATCTCATAAAGCTCAGATTGCTTTTCGTGAAAATGCATGGGCGAATAATCGGATGTTGGACCAATATTTGAATTGGATTATAAACAAAATAATTTTTGTCTCAAAACTCGTTATCGCTACTATACAAATGAAAATGCTCAGCTTCAAGATTTATGAACATTTAAGATGGTGTGTTCGTGCGTGTTGTTAGTCAAACACTCCACCATTTATTGCACCTACAGATTAACAATGACTGACTGGGAGAGATGGCTCAGGGTATACACTAATATCACTGTAGTCCCTCTGACCGGGAGGTCCTATGTTCGAGTCCCGATGGTGGCAGGCAGGATTATCGTCTCTAGCTTGTCAACTAGGTCGAATTCAGTCGCAGTCTGTAGGAGAATTCTTGTAGTCGGCTGCTCCGATTGGTGGTTTCCGTGGTTTCTACGATCAACACCAGGAGCTCTGCCGGACCAGTATCCTAATAAGCGGGACCCGGGGCGCACGAGATCTATCCTACCTCTTCATTGTCCTATCCTCGACCCTTATACTCACACACTAACACGCACTACACTACTACACGTGCTGGGACACTGATCGGAAGCTGAACTTGTCCCGGCTGGAGCGGTGCCTCGCTGGTGGGAGGTACCTGGTTATGGAAAACCCCGCGATCTCGCCATACAACGGGGGAAGATCACCGGCACATCCCGAGCAAAAGTATGCACTAAACTTACGGGACTAATTACCCTAGTAGTTGACGTGCTCGCAATCACTAACTATCAATCAACAATAACTGCTCGCAATTCTCGGAAGCAGATTCTCTCGTGCGTTTCCTCTTCAGGAAAATCACCTGGTGATGCATTTTAATGGGGTTTTCAGGTCACTCTGACAATTCTTGTTCCTATTCCCGTTCCCAGAGGATAGAAGTACAGATTTACAGTTTAATAATTAAGTAAAGTTGGTTTATGGAAGACAAATATGATATAAGACAATATATTGAGATATGTCCGATAGGACATAAATCCGATTCCTAAGCAAATGAACATTCTTGGACTGAATAAAGATGATAAATAATGTTCGTATGATACAAATCATGGAGCAATAGAGACATTGGACTGAACGGAACGAAAATCCGGTCAAAATCTGCCACGAAAAATTTATCATGATTCGACCATGATTTGAACGGAAAAGAGTGGATTTGAATGGAAAGAAAGCACACCATTCCACTTCAACCTTTTCTGAAGGATACGAAGATGAAGACGATGCAACCATCAATTCGATAGTTTACGGAGTCTACCAGGCTGGAGTCTATCGAGAGTGGTGGCCAGAGAGACTGACCAGCTGAACAGTGTGGTGGTTTGCAATTGCTTTCCACTACATGAAGAATGAATTTGTGGTATGAAGGGTGAATGAACAAGCTGGTACGTGAATAGGTAAGTTGAATAAACCACCAGTTTCAACAAGCATGTCTAACGTGAGACTCTAAGCCGTGTACTTGAAACGAAGCTCCAAGCCGGTTCGCCACCAAGGCAGGTCTTGTGGGATATGTTTAAAAATAAAAGTGCTCAGCTTGAAGCTCTGCCAGCATAAAAACGAATACCGCCATCTTCGCCATCCCGGGCAGTACAATTTTCCGGCGCGGTTCCCGCAACGGAAGGAGAGCGGGAGACTGCGCTGGTTTACAGAGCGCCCTCCGTGCGCGTCGGGCGCCGCGCCGCCGCCGCCGCCGTGGTGTTTTGCGCTGCCTGGGCGGCGGGGAACGACCTGCGGCGGGCGGGCGGGCGCATTCCAGCGGCGGCGCCGGCGACGGCCATGGGGCGTTTACGGCCTGGGCGCCGCGCTGCCCGTCGCAATAAACGCCAGCGACCCCGCGCCGCCCGCCTGGCGCCCCACCGGCACGACGCCGCGCCGAGCGCTGTCCTCGCCGGCCACGACGCCCGTGCGCCGGCCCGGCCGTCCACTTGTTCGCTCGCTTGCCCACTCGGCCGCCCATGCACTTGCCCGCTTGCCTACCCGCCCGCTCGCTTGCATGCCCTTCCACCCGCTTGGATTCCCACTTGGCCATCCTCTTGCACGTCCGATTGTGCACACGCCCGCCCGTTTGCCCGCCCACTCATTGGCCCGCTCGCTTGCTCGCTTGCTTGTCCGTCCGCTTGTACGGCATTTTACCCGCTAGCCCTGTTGTCCACCCGCACGCCCAATTGCATGCCCTTTCCCTTTCCCATTTACTCACCAGCCCATCTTAATGCCCACGCGTCCCCCCAATTTTCCATCCGTCCGCTTGGCCGCCCGTCCGCCCGCCTAACCACCCACCCACGCGCACGCTCGCTTGCCCACCCGCCCGCTTGTCCTCTCACCTGCTTGACCGTGCCCGCCCATTCTCTTGCCCGCCCTCCCGCTTGCCCCCCCACCTGCTTGCCCACCTGCCTGCTTGCCCGCCCGCTTTTCCACTCATTTATCCGCCCGCCAGCCCGTCAGCGAGCCTGCCCGCCAGCCCGCCCACCAGCCCGCCCACCAGCCCACCCACCAGCCCGCCCGCCAGCCCGCCGTCCGTTTGCCTATCCACTTGCTTACCCGTTTGCCTGTCCACTTGCCCGTGCACTTGCTCATCCACTTGCCGACCGACTGCCTGCCTACTTGCCCGCCTGCTCGCTTGTTCGCTTATTTGTCCTCCTGCTTGACCGTCCACTTGCCGCCTTCCCTCTCACCTATCCACCTCTTGCCAAGAGAGAGGAGGTTTTCAAATTTAAAGTTTACAGGTTAGATATCACAATGCTTCCAAACACTAGAGATATTTTTGTAGGGAATCCTCTTCGTTATTTCTACTCCGTTTACTAACAAACAGTGCTCACATATAAACTTTTCTGGTGTACTTCACAGGCTTAAAAATTTATACAGAATAGTTTCACTACAACTTCGAAGAGAGAAGAGATTTGGTCATTAGAAATAAACGGAATGAGATAAATCATTCCCTTTATTTTCGGTAATAGACAATTGTTCAATTATGATGAAAATAGGACAGAATGTTTTATAGCAATAATGCATTTGTTGGCTCCCCACGGATTCCAGACAGGTCTGGTTTATCTTTATAACTTTGCATGATGCATATATTACATAATTAGTTCGAGAATGAAAACGAATGAGAATGCTTCTCTACCTAGAGTGTATGAATTACCTACTACGCGCGTCAATTCATCTCGTCGGTTTAATTTCTACTTTGTTCAGACAAAAATCCGTAGCGGAGAGAGATGAAAAAATACTGTTTGCAGCTTAATCGGTGCATAAGTGGGAACGTAATTGCAAATTAATGTTCAATGGCATTGACTGCACTTGATATTTGTCAACTTTCAAAGTTATTACTAGTTACTAACAGTTTGATTACACTGTGATAACAACAATCTCGAATCTAAGGGCAAATTTGAAAGTATGCGGTTCTAAAATAATATGTTGTTTGTTGTATTTTTTGCTTGGATTAACGAATAAAATCAAAATTTAATTAATTGTTCAAATATTGTAGGTGACGAGTGTAGACTTTACAGAGCCATTTTCAAAGCTACTTTATTTAATGTGATAAGTGTTTTAATACAATGTAAATTAATCTTGTTTGCTTGAAAGCTTTATATTCAAATCTGAGTACTTGTTCCGGTATGTAGTTCCAAAGCGCATGAGACTTCAAAACATTCTCTTTTCAGTATATCATTCCGTCCTATTTTGTTTCTTGAGATTCATATTTTAAGGAACCTACATTTGACAGAAATATTTTGTTATTAGTTTTAAAATCTATTTAGAGAGAAAGAAGCGAAAAACTAATTGAGACCTGAGTAGACTCCCACCTTAGTATTGCCCCATATCGATAGCCGACCAATAAATGATACGGAAAGATCGTAATTTCGGTCTTGATCTACAACTATGTCCCAAAAAATCATTAAAGTAAGGTACATTGTGTGGCAAGAGTTAGCGTTCTAAAATCGGTACTTTAAATTTTTAGCAAATAATATTTCATGATTCAGTCTTTGTTATATTAATCACAACTAAATTGTTACATTAGTCACAACTTATTGCATTCGCCACGTGATTGATGGGGTGTCTGGCAATATCTGATGTAGGAACCTATCGTATCTGAATAGTTCACAGGTGGGCCAGCAGCCTCCCCCCTGTGAAGAAGAGAGACAGCGGCGGGGTGCATAGAACGGTGCGTCTTATGACGCAGGGCAAAGATGGTAGGTCAGCTCTCCCGCTACGCGGAAATAATTCAAAGCGCCAGAGAAGAGGCGCAAGGCAGAGCACTTCTGATTCTGCGTGCATGTAACTTGTAATTTGTATTTGATCCCTTGTGTCGGGTATTTGATTTCTCTCCTGGATTATGGTTCAACTTCCAATGTTTTTTGGATTTGATTATTGATTAAAAGTTTGGATTGATTAAAAGTTGGCTGTCTTATCTGAACGGAGGTCCCCAGCCGCTTCAGAATTGCACTGAAGACGGCCGCAATGCGACCGAAAGGGCTTTCCGCGAAAATAAAAACGTACGAAAAAACAACGCTTCAAATATATTATTATGATGCAAATGTCTTCAATTCCACGCCACTTCCTACCAGTAGATAAAAAGTACGCTTTTTTTAAAACTGGCATTGCGCACGGAATTGGAATAAACGTATAATTAACCTGGTTTTATGATCACTTATTTCAACAACCTTTCTTCCAAGACGTTCACCAAGGCGTCTCTCGACTGCCGGAACGCTCTCCGCGGCCACGCAATCACCATCACCGTCACCAGCGACGCCGTCACCGTCAGCCCGGCCCGGAAGAGGAGCACGCGTCGTCGCCGCGAGCGCCCGTCGACGCCGACGCCGTAAACATGTAGGGAAGGCGGCGGGCTACGAACCCGGGTCGGCGGCGGCGCGCACGCCATCCCCTGCCGCAACGAGCTTCTCTGCAGAGACACTTCAACGAACACTCATCATGCAAGGAATTGGAAACCTTCGACAACATTGCCATTTCACTATGTTAGTGGTTGCTTGTACATGGTCCCAGTGAATCCTCTCAAGTGTAACTAATAAATATTGTCCTCTTTGTTTGTTTTAGGCTTATTTTTATACTTTCATTGGGAAAATAAATTATTAAATAAAATTGTGTAAAGCTCAAAATTCGAAAACAAAATGTATTCCCATTTTTGTGGCAACTAGTATTATTTTTACTTTCTCACCCCACGAATTTCTTCGTAAGAAGAGAAAGTTATGTAATCGGTGCAAGAAAACGGCAAATTTTCGTCATAAAAACTCTTACTGTGAACACGAAAGTGGTTAAATATTTAATATGTTTGTTTTCAAGTTAAATATAAAACTCATAGATATGGACGATTTATAGTTTAAAATATATATCTGTAAATTATATACTTAAATCAATGTTATACGAAAAACGCACGCGTTTTTTGCACATGGGTCATGTGCTCACGCAAACCGTTTGGTAGATGGTATAATTATGAATGACATCTATAAATAATTTTCTTGCGTAAAATCATGTATATTATTTTAAGAAAATAGATTCAAGTGTTCACAGTAAGAAATTGAAATACAACAAAGTAAAAATATACTGGTATTCGTTTTCTGACTGAATATTCATGTAATATAATTATAGAATATTTTATGTTTTTTTAATCATCTTCACTGTGAACTTTCTTGTAACAGTCTTATTGTGATCAGCATAAAACTGATGAAACAAAACAACGTGAGGGAAACGACGGAAACAGTTAAGAGTACGCTTCACTTCTTCAACCCGAATCATCCTCTCCGAACCCTTAATAGACCGTGGAATTGATAGTGAATGAGTAAGCAAAAAACCTTTCTGACAGAAGGCACATATGTTGCAGGTACCATTTGTTGACATGAAATGCGAAAAATTTGTGTGGTCAGGAGCAATGACCTGAACAAAACTTCTACTCTTTCTCTCTCTCTCTCTCTCTCGCTCTTTCTCCCTCTCCCTCTCCCTCTCCCTCTCTCTCGCTCTCTCTTTCCCTCTCTCTCTCTAACACACACTTTCTTCTTTGGTTCTTGCTTTTCTCTCTCACTTTCTTCTCTGATGTTTCTCTTTCTCTTTCTCCAATAAATTTCGTATTAAGGAAATTGAAAATCCAGTAATTAAATATATTGATAATTAATTGATTACCTTTTTTTGAAAACCCGTTTTTCTTTTTGCTGTTTTCCGTCATTTCAGTCGAAATCTGTACAATTCATTTCAACCCCTTTTATCTTGCATATTCATTTTGCATTTATTTTCATATAATTTCAAAATGTCGTCAAGTGAATATCTAGACTTTAAAGCTTCACTAACGGGTTTGGCGGGCATAGATACATAAAACTACACTGTGTGAAAAAATACTTTAAAATTATCCTTTCACTAATAAATATTTAATGTAAATTTAAGTACGAAAGATAGGTTTGTAGCTTAATGTAGTCAGCAAATCAGTTTATGCATTTGATTTTTTGTAATTTTTGCCTGTTAGATTTATTTTCCATTTCAGCGCATTACAGTAGCAATCGCCATCTGCTACGAATTGGGAAAAGATGACTATCGCCTTCCGAGGGCAACGGACCCGCCTCACTCGCTTCCTGGTCTCGCCCGTCCCTCGTCCCGCTCTGCTCTCGGCCGAAGCGAACGGCGCGAAAGTGGATGAGACTTTACGAGGCGTAAATGGAAGCGACACGACCATGCGACGGCGTAACTCCTGCACATCGCCCGTTCATCGCCCTTTCATCGCCCACTCTTTGCTTCCCTCCTACTCATCTCTCGCCGGCCCACCACCCAACATTCGCCTGCCCATCTCCCGTCCATCATTCATTCGCCCATTGCCCAGCCCGCCCATTCCGTGTCCTCCACTTAACCATGTTCGCCCATCACACGTCTATCTCTTGCGCATCCCCTGCCCATTTCACGTCTTTCCCATACCATCCCATGCCCATTCTATGCCCATGCCATGCCCATCCCATACCTATCCCATGCCCATTCCATGCCCACCCCATGTTCACCACATCCCCAACTCATGTTCCCATGCCTAGGGGGCTCTTCCCATGCCTATCCCATACCCATCCCATGTTCAACCCATGTCCGTTCCATCCCAACTCATGCACATTCAATACTCATCCTATGCACATTCAGTGCCAATTCCATACTTATTCCAAGCCCATCCACTGCCTTCCCACCACCATCCCCTTTCCGCCGTCAATACATCGCTCGCCTAACACCCGTTCAGCGCACACCCATCACCTGCCATTCGTCTGACAATCGCCTGCCCCTCACTTTCCCATTAACCTCCCAGGATCCATCACCCCTTTATGGTTTGTACACTAACTTACCAACCCGTCAATTCTGCCACCCTCTCTCCCACCCAACCTCCCATTCAAGTCCGCTTCCCGTCCCTGTCCTTCGTGGCCCGCCCGCTCGCCTTCATCGCCTGCCCGCCCGCTCGGCGTTAAAGGCGCCCGCGTCTTCATTAGGCCGCTGCAGATTTACGGGGCTTTTGCCGCGCGCTGGCGCCGCCGCCGCTCTGGGTTAACGCTTGGAGGAGGCGCCAACACGCGCCGACCGGGCAGCGGCATTGGCACTAATTGGGTCGTGTTTTAACGGAATGACCCAAAGTGTCTCATTACTCCATGTTGCATTTTCTTAATTCGCGGATGATTTTTTACACTTGTAGAGGAAGATATGATCGCAAACACTTTCAATGGCATCGTTAAACTAAATTCTAAAATTACGTTAATTTATTCTAACTCATTTTTACACCGTTAAACGATACAAAACAGATTTTCTTTGAAATATTTTATCGTGTTATAGAATGCTTATAAGCACATTTTAAATTATTGATATTATAGTTTAAACGTCATTGTTAGGGTAGTTTTCAAATATTTACATACTTTGAACTTTTTGAGGTTAAGGAAAAAAATGTACTTCACTGTGAAAAAAAAGTGTACTGGACTTCTCAATCAATAGTTACTATTACATATCATACACACATTTTAGAGGCGTTAATGAATAGAAATCACGTTAAGAGTATCCTATGTTATTCTAAAGCAAGAATGCTTATCTAAAAAACAACATTAATAATAATAATAATAATAATAATTATTATTATTATTATTATTATTATTATTATTATTATTAAATAATCAAATTTATTTTATGAAATTTAAAATACGAGGCATACTCAAAGCGAAGTCCCTTCCTCCTGTATCTCTGCACACCTATTTCGGCGGGCTCGTGATTAGCCTTCCTGAGGAGTGAGTGTGGCCGCTCGGCCAACACCTGCACTCCCACGCGGGAAACTCCCAATACAGCTTGATTAGAATGTACTTAGAATATTTATAATTTATTTGTAATTTTTGTTCTTTAAGTCCTTCTTGAGGTTAGCCGCTTATTCATGGCAAGCCAAAGATTTCTAAACACTACTTAGTATGCCTGCGTGCATGTTGGTCCGTGTGTTAATATCCTTATGGACAAATGAAGTAGAATAAAGAAAGAATAAACCTCACAAAAAGGCAACGACAAATTTGTCTTTCTGCGAGCGTTACACTCTATATTTTATTGATGCAAGTTTCTCCAACTATTAACCATCCATATCCCTCCCCGGGACGATCTAACTCCACTGACTCGTATTCTGGTTGCGTAGGCTTCCGCGGCCGGTGTTAATGTTGGCTGGGCTATCCGGGACGAGCCGCGTCAAAGTCATGGTGGCTGACGTTTCGGCGAAGTGGCATTCGGCATGGTGGTTGACGCTTCAGTCGAAGTCAATGAAAAGAAGCGAAACGGGAAGCGGATTCCGCGTCGCCTGTTTCGTCACCCCTCGTTCCGAGGCGCCGCGATGGGCTCGTTCGCAGGCTGCGGCGCACACCGGAAGGCGCAAATGTCCCCTTTCGACACAGCTCGTCTTCTTTATTTGTTTACGCACCGCAGGTGAAGGCACTTGCTGACGACGAGCCCATTGGCATTCCTGCGAGTAATCCTGGATTTTTTGCTACACGTCGGTAGCGACTTCACAAGAATGTGGGGTGGAATTGACAAAATAATTTATATCCATGAAAATATTTTAGGTGTATTTATTTCGTGGTTCAGAAGATTTTATTGCTACATAATTAAAAAATAAATTTCAAGTATTGTTTGTGAGGAAGGAAGTTTTGAAGAACTGATACCGTCAGGGAAATCTGACGGTGAATGAGTTTTAATGAAGAGTTTCCGAATACGAAGGAAAATACACGAAAAGGCATTTTACAAGGATTTACATTTTATATTCTATAACATAATTTGTTCACTAAAATCTCTTAGATGGGGGTTACTGCAACTGCCATGTGCAAGGGCTGAGGATTCAAATCCAATTACTTCATTTTACCTTGCGACTACAGAATGATACGAAAACCTAAAACCTCTTGTTTTCCCCCTGTACTTCGTTGAAAACACACTGAATTACGCAGAGTTGAGACTAACATTCACTTTAAAAATTACATCATTTATAACCCCGTATGGCCTTTATTCTCCATTTTCCAGGTTATCATAACTTGGCAATGATTCCATAACTCACATTAAGCTGTGATGTTATCAATGAATTTCCCAAAAATTGCGAGACCTTCTTTATTAAATCAATTTAATAAATTATAAATTCAATTAGTAAACAAAAATGTGCATAGTGAGCAGAAGCCTGCTGTTTATATAGGCATAAATAAATAAATATACTTTATCCCGTTACGGTAAGCATTGAAAGATTAATAACATGATTATTTGCCGATTTCTCTCTTCTGTTCATAGCAACTATCTCGGCGAAGAGCTCATCGGGGTCATAGGAGCGTCTGTCAAGAAACTGAACGTCTCCTACGCTCCTGAAACCGCCGCTACGCAATACGCCCACCGCCGTATACAATCCTGCGTCACCCACATGCGACTTCGCCTTGCGCAAGCACTCGTTTATCACTAGTGCTAAGCGGCGAAACCCGAGGCAGAATGAGGCGCGAAGGTCGCGCGACCCGCGCGACACCTGTGCGACGCGACAACGCGGACCGGCGGGGCGCTGGCGTCGCACCCGCACCCGCCGGCCTCGACAGTCCGCCTCTGATCGACGACCTGTGGACCGCGTGAGTCACCCGCCGCAAATAGCGTTAGCTGCTTCGCAGGGGAGCTACGGACAGGCCTTCGCTTAGCGATAATCTTATTTTATTTGTTCTTATTCTTCCTACTCTTCATCATCTACTTTTCATCTTTTTCACCATCATCAACACCATATTCTTCCTGTTATTCGTCATCATCTTCTTCTTCTTCTTTTTCCTACTAAACATCATCTTTTTCTTTGATGACACTATAGTCACTAACGCACCAGACACTGTTTGTATTTCGGGGTAGAGTCCCTACACATACTATAGTAGACCACCGATAGAAATACCACAGTGGTAACATACATTCCTCTGTAGTGTCGCTGAAAGGGAGATCCTAGGGACTGAGTGTCAACTGGGATGGAGTTTCCCATAGATGGATCGAGGTCAGCCGATGTTTGGAGAGTTCTAGCGGGAAGCTGCTCTGAGCGGTGTTCTGAGTTTTTTCCGATCAACTCCGGGCTAATGTCAGAGCAGTACCAATCAAACGGGCCCCTGATCGTGCGCGATCTTTTATTTCTCTTCCTTGATCTCTTCCCACCCTTTACACATTTAAATGCTCTACAACACATGTCGGGAGATGTACGATTCATTTGCGAGTATATTCAGTTTAAAAAATTATAAAGAAGTGACTGTAGCATGTGAGTTGAAACAATATGTATTAGTGAATATATAAGTACTGATGATTAAACAATGACTCTCCGATTTTTGTGATCTATTTATCATTATATATATATATATATATATGTATATATATATATATATATATATATATATATATATGTACGTATATGTATATGTATAATAAAAATAAATTATTATATTCATTGTAGCTTTCGTTAATAAACTATGACGTAAGATTAAAAAATAAAAATAATTTCAAAGGCTCGTTAATGATTATTAAGGAGAGAAGTCAATTTTGATATTATGTTCACAAATGTCTGCAACTCCCAGCGCGATCACTCGTTTATCACTCTCTCCCAGTGCTGTGCAAGTGTTGTATAGCTGTACGAGTCACTTTGGATTAAAACTATTAAAATAATTGATTAAAAAACCTATGCTTTAACAATGCAAAATGGTTATGGAAAAAGCTAAAGAGTGGAGGATATGGAAAATTATTTTTAAATTATTTCCAATTATATTATTTTACTCTATTGTTTCCTGGGAAAATCATTAACAAGATAAGTTTTTTCGTGTATGATAAAATTTTAAATGAAATATGCTGAAATACAATTTGCCTGACAAGAGATGAATGAGAAAATAGTTATTATATAATAAAAGACCAAAAATTAAGAATGAAATTAATTTATTAAAAAGTTACAAATGAAACTACAGAAAGAAATTTATCCAAATATTATTTATTTATTCTAGGCCATCTTTAAGAGAAAATCCAAACAGTAAGTTTTCAACTCGAAACAAGCACACAGCAGGTTGATGGTGCCGATAACCTACAATTGTAACCTGTATTATTAATTTGCAATGCGTCTAGAAATCGATAGTAAACTACGTAGTCTATAGCAATGAGAAATGTGTCTTAAGTTTCCCTGGAATTCGAATAAACTCCAAAACCATGAAACGGTTTCGATTTTGAATAAAAAATGCAATATTTTGATTGCGTTATTCCGTCTATATTTGAACTACTCGTACCGATTAAATGCGTATTTAGTGTATCACTGATTAAGGCACAGGTAACGTGCTACAGCAAGGCTCCTGGAAAGAGCCACCCACCGCTTTATAGCATACCGCTATTCACGTGTTACGTTACAGAAAATAAACTTTTTTTACATTCGTGATAAGAAAAAATCTCTTGTACTAGGCTATACTCTTATTACAGTATTTACGTAGACTATTTTTGATAATATATTTATAAAAATGATGCAGTGTTATAAGACAGTATTTAATTTGTTTATATTGAGCAGTGTCTCTGCTTCCTTTTGGAACGCGTTTTTATTCAGCACATTTTTTGCTGTTTCAAGCCAGATATTCCACACAATTTATCGCGGCCGCGAGATCTTCTCCTGCAGCGCCAGGCGCTGCTGACCCTGCCGCGTAGCCCCCCCCCCCTCCCCCACCCGCTCGGCGGCGCGCGGGCGAGCATGCAAATGCGGCGGCGCGGCGCCACGCGGACCCGCTCCGCTCCGCGTGAATTGAGAAACGCGCGGCGCGCGCCGTTAGTCCCCGCGCGTGGGCAGCCCGAACCTCTTCCGCGGGGGAAGGCGCGCCGCCACCGGACTCGGCGCGCGGACGCCGGCAGCCGCTGAAGCTAGTAGAATCTTGACTACTTGTTGGCTGTATCAGTGTAATAAAGTATCTGATCCCATTAGATATTAAGACGGTTATTTCTCCAAATTATTTTTTTTAGTTTCACTTGCTTTGATACATACAACGTTTCGACATTTTTCGTCTTTTTCAAGTACCACATTATTTTATAAAACCATTTATAAATAGGTGGAAAATAATACGTAGGAAGTGTAACGTATTATATTCAACCTATTTATAAATGTTTGCATAAAAACATTTTGTAGAACTTGAAAAAGCTAAAAATGTCGTCAAAACGTTTTACGCATTAAATGAAATAAAAATAAAAAAATTGAAAAATAACCGTCTTAAAATCAAATAGAATTATTTTAACAGTAAAGTAGAATCTTGGCTCTCCGGGAGACTACGACGGCTCCACAAGGATGCGTAGGAACCATGGCCCTCCGTAGAAAATCACTAGGATTAACATCTTACATAATGTATAAATAATTTTATTTTAAAATTGGTAATAAATTAAAATGAACAAATTGAAAGACATGTATAAATTCAACAGTTGTTACCGTAAATTTAAAAAATAAAAGCTGTTTTTTTTAATTCTCTCTCTATAAATATTTCCTGAAGGCGCCCTTGTCAGCTAAAATGATCTGGACATGTTTTCAAAGTTTTGGTCGTCATTTAGCAACCTTAGGGTTAAAATAACCAGTCTATAGCTCTAAGGATGATGTTAGAGTGATGACCTACGACAGTCTAGCCTAGATCGCGCTGCGGCGTCTCCAGAGAATCCAAGATTCCACTGACACCGCCAGCGAAACCAACAGCATTTGCCCCTGCTCGATTGTACGAACTTCACTGTTATCAGCTAACACGATATAACCAATAGGTTTGTTTTGCTCCCATCTGGAGAGCATGAAGGTGTTTTTAAAAACATAATATTTTTAATGAGAAACATGTAAGTTTCGGTACCTTTTTGATTATTAAAAAAACAAATATTTTCGGCATGGATGGTGAAGGTTGTTAGATTCCTTTCTGAATCAATGTCTCCATTAAAAAGGTAGTTCCTCACCAGAAGATAATGGATATAAGTCCTAGATAATGCCACTAGTAAATTCCCGACTCGCGAAGCGAGGAGGGGATTTATTTGGGAATTTTCAAAGCGCGAGTGGTATATAATATGACTATTCAATGGGTGAAATTATGTCCACCAGAGTTATAAAATGCGCCAAATATGGAAAATAACTCAAATCGTATGTTAAAGACAGAGATTATGTTACAGTACATACGCTGTTTATTGAGCATCGACATAACGATCGATGTATAACGCCTCCTAAAATAGATGAGTCACAGTTTATGATTGGACAGTAGAGAGAAGCGGTAAGAAAAATCGGATAGAAAAAGCGATACACTTTTTGAGATGCACCGCCCTGATTGGGGAATCTTTTTTTGTATAATTAAACACTATTGTTTTAATTTCACGAGTGGAATACTGTATGTAGCCATGATGAGCATCTCTTGTGGTAATGGTCAGACTGGTTGAGTGCTGGGGCGCGGGTTCAAAACCCAGTCTCTATGTGGAATTTGTAGTGGAAAAAAGGGGGTCGGTAAGACGTTTTCTCTAGATTGTCTCGATTCACCTGACACTCATTCCACTGTTGTTTCCCATCATTCATATCCTAATTTTATAATCACCGTTCCATGAAATTAGTCATACATTCCAGACTTAAACATAAGACTTAGACACCGGCATCGCAATACAGAATACGTCGTCATGATTCTTTCTCAAACATTTATTCCGACAGCACTCGCAGAATTCACTTCTAGCTGGAAGAGCATAACTGTATTTACAAAGTATTTACAGCCTTCCCTGGAGATGCTGCAGGTCATGTGTTTCATGGCGGGGTCTCCACCCATTCCCTTCTTCTTTGCCGTCTCCGCTGCCACCTCCATCGCCGTCGCTGGTGCCCGAGCTGCTTCCTCAGACTACTTACGCGCGGTTCCGCGAAGAGGCCACTCTCACCTTTAATATTTCCTTGGCATATTACTCTCCGAAGACTTTCACGAATCTGATTTCCTTTCTCATCTGCTCGTTTCCTAGAGAAACCTGCGGTGCGTTGTTTAAATGCCGAAGATTATACTCCACTTAATGTGCACTATTGATGAGATTGCTGATGTTGATTTGGTGGTTGTTATGTAGCAGTTACGTGATGAAATGGAGCTACAACTATTTTATACACTGTAAAATAAAATAGTAAGCTTAGAAAGCTAAATTCCATTTTATTTTTATTTAAAAGGTACAGCATATTATGTTTTCGATGATACGAAAGATTAATTATTTTCATTGATAGGAATTTTATAAATATTTTTGAAACAGAACTATTTATAGTACGGTACGTTTCCACTTATAATAAAGAGCAAATTATTTATTGATTTTTAAAAATTCAAAACATGAATGACAAACTGTGAATACATGAATACTTTTTAAACATGAAAATATTTAGTGAGAATGCTTTTAAAACTTTGCGTATCATTGCTTTTATGTCAATACCAAAATCATCTAAATTCTATTTAAATTTTATATTATATTATTATTTCATTTTATAAACAAAAAACAATACATTCTTTAAACTCATATATTTCATCTTCAAATGTAAAGAAAATAATTGATGACTTCTTTTCCAATTTTTTGTGGCTAATTGGTTAGAATGCTTTTTGGATTTCAAAGTAAATCTCAGACGACTTCCTAGAGTTGGTATCATACGAGACGACAACTCTATTTCTTTGTCTTAACCGTGCTGTACTGCTCGGTGTCACCTGCATATGTTTTGCTCTCACAGGCATCCTTGACGACTGGCATTCATGTACTTCATAATTTTTTATGTATATAAATATTTTTAGACGTATGTAAAATTTTGGTCTATTTGTTATAGTTTTTCTAAAAATAATAATTGTTACATATGTACATACTTTTTGAGTTTAAATGACCCGATTGTGAAAAATCAACAAGTAAGAAAGGTATCAGAACTAGAACTATGAAGTAGAACTTTGTTTTGATAATATACGAGAATATAATACACAGACAAGCTCATGACTGAAAGATGTAAGAATAATAATCAGCGAATAACTGTTCATTATGGTCTCGCACATACTTCGTACAAATAACAACATACGATTATTTCTGTACGTCATCAAATTTGGAACAATTCTAAAAAGTTTAAAAATATATAATTTTATATAGAAAAGACAAAATCAAGCAAGAATTAGCACATCAAATTAAGAATAGAAAAGTTCAATATACCTCCATTTTCAATTTATTCTTGGTTGAAAACTATTTTTCAAGGATGGTAAGACGTAGAACTTTAGCGTGGTTTCTCGACACAAAACAATTTCGTAACCCTATCCCACAAAAAATAGAAATTATTTTATACTTCAAAAAAAATGGAAGGAGCTACTGGGAATCCAAATCATCTGACAAGAGCTTTCATTTGCAAGTAAAATAAATTATGAACCATTCAAACTGTGTCACAACATAATCGGCATTTGCTTATGTGTTATAGTCTTCAATAAATCCTGACAAAGAAAAAAATATACACCAAGATTTTGGTTGACCTGGACAGCTCTTTTATTATTGAGTACATGGCGTTTTGGAACTATCACATAAAGTAACCAGTGCTGAAGAATGGCACGGTCTGTGTCGCCCTAGTTAGTTTTCTAATAACTTTAATCTAAAATAGATTTTCAGTATTGCTTCTTCCAGCTGCTATTATTCGGCAACAAAACGTAATTTGTTTCCAATTTCTATTTTTTTTGTGTTCTATTAGTAGAATTGAACTACTTATTTATGAATATTACAAAAAAGTGAAACATTTTGGAATTGAAAATTTTGATGATCTTTCCATTTATGACAATGCCAAAGCCATTGAAGTTCAATTTAAACCTTAGTTTAAATTTTTAATTCATTCCCATAAGGAAAATTCTCCTGCAACTCGCCCTGAGAAAGATCGCAGTACGACGGCCGAAACGTTGAAAACTGTGCCTATGTCGGCGTCTCCCAGACGGCCAGGAATTTAAACAACTGTCTCCAGAGGCATAACAAAATTTAATGGGACAAAGCGCACAACGATGATAGTGTTAAGAGTAAATGGGGCAAGAAAAGGGAGGAGGAGAGAGCTCTAGAAAAATAGGTTTAGAAGAGAAAAGACGAGGAAGAAAAAAGGAAATAAAGAAGAGAAGGAAGGAAGAAGAGAAGGAAGGAAGAAGAGAAGTGGTGGAGATACGAAGAACAATTGAGAAAGAAATGGAGAGTAGGTAAGGAATATGGGGAGAAGAAGAAGAGGAAAGGGAGAAAGGGGGAGGAGGGGAGAGAGAAAAGAGCAGGGAGAAGAGGTGAGGGAAGGGAGAGGAGGGAGGGAAGAGGAGGGAGAGGACAAGAAGGACAGGAGAGGAGGATAAGGAGAGGAGGGAGAGGTGGATAGGAGGGAAAGAAGAGAAGGGATAGGAGATGACGGAGAGATGATGGAGAGAAGAGCAGGAAAAGAAGAGGAGGAGAGAGGAGAGTAGGGGTTTGGGTCAGAGAGAGAAGAAGAAGAGGACAGGTGAGAGAGGAGGGCAGAAGGGGAGAAAAGAGAAGTGGGGTGGAGGAGGTGGGCGAGGAGGGCGCCAGTAACTCGCGGAGCGCATCCGCACCATACGCTACCTCTGGCTGCGCTCTGGCCGTAGCTTTCTGGGCCCCGCTAACTCGGCTACTAACGTCCGCTTCACCTTGAACCTCACATTCCTTGCAATTAAATTATTCTCCTTTCGTGGTTGAAGTCCTCCTATGTTAGATGCTCCCTTTATCACCTTGATGAATAGAGCTTTGAACCCAAAAAACTGAGGTGAAAATAATATGTTTTTTTGTTCCATCTAAGAAAATATATTTGCTCTTCACCCCTCCTCAGACGCTTCACTTCTCTTCCTACGTGACTTTCCACAGGTTCCCGTTACTGCCGAAGCGTCGTATGTAAACAACTTTGTCGTCACTGACCTCCGGTTGGAGCTAGAGTCCGGTCACCTACGTTTCTCTTTGTGCCCCTTCCCGTATCCGCTTAAACATGTCCAACTCCCTCATCACTATCGATTTCGGTGGACGGCTGAAGATCCTCTTTTTGGTGAGAAAGGACAGAAGGAGGTTTACAGATGGGATTTAGGGCACTGCGATGACTTCTATGTATGTTTGAAGAATAGGCATATCGGTACTAAATGTTTGGTTTTCTTTTCTAAGGAGTTTTATTATTAAATAGATCAGGTACTAAGACCTATGGTATTAACCAGAACCATCAGTTATAAAGAAAACGAATCAGTTCTTTGTATGGTGCATCCCGCCGTGCCTCGCATTGTCTGAGAACTGCGTTGTCTCTTTTCCTCTGAACTTAATTATATTGGAATTAATCAACTTGCACTTACTAGAAAATTGTAAGGGCTTTCCGAATAGTTAAGTTTCCTTTTGTTTATTTACTCACTGTTATCTAGATATTGTGAAAAACAGAGAGAACGCACATTTGCTCCGAGAGGAAGGAAAACGGGATGCGGGTAAATTTTACGTCATCTCATACAGATATACGTTTCTCTTGCCTTGAACATCATGTGTATAGTATTCTATTAAGATCCGAATTAAACTAAATTTGTATCAAGAACACAACAATCATTCTTCATTGCAAGGGAGGAAAAATAATTTGAAAACGGTATCTAAATTATGCCCCACAAAACATTCTACTTTTCAGTGATAACCTCATCGAAATTAGAAGAACACAACAACCATTCTCCATTGCAAAGGAGGAAAACTAATTTGAAAAGGATATCTAAATTATGCCTCACAAAACATTCCACTTTTCATTGGAAACCTCATCAAAATTAGTACGGTTAATCTAGAGTTTACCGCGGAGAAATATACAAAAATCATAAAAACAGCTGTTTTAAAGAAATTATATTAAAATATTTAGTTTATATAGAATTTTCACCACTTACTGACCAATTACAGAGTTCCAATACTTAAAATTCCAGTACACTCAACTCTACCTTAGTTTCTGACGTTAGCATTGGTTCCCGTATTAAAATACAAACTTTCTCTTAAAATATTGTACAAAAAATGGTTTTAGAAAGGTTAGTATTAATTTCGATATGGTTATTACGTGGAGTAAAGGAATACTCCGCAACTCGAATGTAAACTTTGCCGCAGGCTGCAGAGTAGATGCAGGTCAGGTGCAAATAGAAAGGTAGGAAGAGTGGTGATGGCAATGCTAGTGACGCAGGTGGTGAGCGCTCGCGGTTGCGATTGCAAAAGGAGTGTCAGAGGTGAGGGTGGGGCCGGAAGTAGGGAGGCAGGGAGGTAGGGTGGACGAGACACGGGCACCGGGTGAGGAGAGTAGGGCGAAGACGTCGAGATATGCGGGGATGAAGAGGGGAGTGGATGCGGGGGTGGGTGGAGGCAGATGAAAGCGGGACGGGCGGAGTTGGGGTGGGTGGAAGCGGAGGGAGGTAGAGGAGGAAGCGAAGACAGGTATAAGTAGGAAGACTCTTCAAGCGGTGGTGGTGAGGATAGTGACGCGGGTGGTGATAGTGACGGCGATGTTAGTGACGCGGATGGTTAGGAGGCAGGGCGGAGCCGGAAGTAGACTGGGTGGCGGGGGTCAAGGGCCGGCGAGAGAGAGCGGGGGGAGAGGCCTGAGTTTGGAGGCTGGGGTGGAGTCGGGGACGGACAGTGCGAAGGTAGGTGTGGTGGAGGCGGACGAAGGCTGGACGGGCAGGGTTGGGTGCGGAGGCGAGAGCAGGCGGAGGTGGCGGCAGAGGTAGAAGGGAGAGTGGACGTAGGGTGAGAGCTGGGACCAGAGCGCGTGCGGTGACGGGAGCGGAGGCGGGGGCGGTCAGAGGTGGACAAAAACGGGACGGGCAGAGTTGAGATGAGTAGAAGTGGAGGGAGGTAGAGGAGGAAGCAAGGCAGGTGCACGTAGAAAGACACAATGAGTTGTGATAAGAATGATGATAACGCGGTTGGAGAGCGCTGACGGTTGCAATGGCTGAAGGGTTGTCAGAGGTGAGGACGGGGTCGGAAGTAGGGAGGAGCCGGCGGAGACAGGGATGTGGGGAAGGCAGGAAGGCGGGGGAGGCAGGGAGGCGTCGGCAGGGGAGAGGAGGGTCTCGGGTGCGCAGGCGAGTGTGGATGTGTGGGATAGTGCAGGTGGATGAAAGCGGGAAGGGCAGAATTGGGGTGGGCGAAGGCGCAGGTGGGGGCAGGCGGAGGCGGAGGCAGAGGCGAGAGCGGAAGTCGGGCGAGGGCATGGACCAGAGCGCGTGCGGTGATGGGGGCGGAGGCGGGGGCGGAGCCTCATGTTTCGGGGCCAGCAGCGGCGGCGGCGGCCTCTCGACAGGCTAATTGGCGCTGTTTGGATTCCGGACTTTTTGCCAAGTTAATTAAAGGAGTAGCCACTAAAAAGTGGCAAGCCTGAATGAAATGTTGCACGAGTAGATGGGGGATAACTGGACAAGAGAAAGGATATAAGGGATAGGCAATCGCTGTTGCTTATGTACAACATTTCACTGATTAATTTCATCACAGTATAAAAACAAACGATTTGTGTAACAGTATATTATTCTCGCAATTCGTTGGCGTGCTACATACGATTGCCATTAGTCGATTTGCGGAGAAAGTGTCAGACGTGCCTGACGTAATGCACTGAAATCATCGGTGAATTAATTAACGAACGATACCTATATTGAAAGGGAATGGTCTTTGAGAAATAATTAAATAGAATAAGAAACAGGAAAGAGAGCAGAATAATCTAGGGATCTTGATCAAAGCCCTTGTTGAACAGCGCAGTGTCAATAAAAAACATAGAGATATTGAAATATGAAAACCGCCATATACGTTTCAGTACACAATTTTAATTACATTACTAGTATAGAACTGAATTTGAATACACTGAATAATGTGAATATAAGTTAGCCTTTCTACCGACTGTGTAAGTGTCTCAGCTACATGTAACAAAAGAAAAAAGGTGCATCTCATCTGATAGATTGTGCATTAAAACATAACTGCAGAACTTCAGAAACGACAGACGTAATTCAAAAGGTAAAAAGGGAGCCTATTACATTCTGGCGTCGGAAAAGCTTGTATATAGATTTTTAATCCTTTTCTTAATTTAAGCGCTCTCCTCAGTGTTATAAAACACTTTCAAACTAACATACAACTAAAATCAGATGTCTTGTCATCCTTGCATTAAGTTCCAAACATGATAAAATGTCTAATATAAAAACTGTCGAAAAAGGTCTCAGTCCACATATGCAGAAGTTGTTCATCATGCATAGCAGTAGCAACACCAAAGTATTCCAGAGGCCCCAAAAGTAAAAGTCTAGGGATTCTATCTTCATTATTCTAATCACCTTCATCATCATCAGTAACATCCGTAATAGACCGCATTTCTGTAACAATTGTGTCTAGAAACACAAGTTAGTCCAGCGAGCAAAGCGTATACGAACATTAATAAGTGCTCATCTAATCCGTAAGAGCGTCATGATATCAATAACTTTCGTATGGGCATTTCATTTTTTTTAATATATTCTTGTGTTATTATTTGTCTTGTGTCTCAATGTGCATAATTTTTGGTTTGTTGAAATGTATACCATAGCAGGGCCAAAAGTTCAGGTAACTCTGGAGCTATTGTTTCGGGCGCGTTGAAATTTAAAAAGCGCGAACGCAGTGAAGAGACGGTGCGCCGGCTCTGGAGTAAGCGGCGAGCGATGAACCAAAAGCAAGCGCTCCGGAAGTATCCACTATGAGAGCAGCGAGCTACAGGAGCGAGTCTTCGCCAGGGGGACATATAAGGTCAGGGAGCGACACGGCTGGAGATAGTAATTGAGTTAACAGAGCGAGTGCACTGATCATTGTTTACTACCTAAGTTAAACTGAGGTGTTTCTATGGAGTACTGGAGAACTAAGCTGTGCTATAGGAACATCTAGTTCCTACGACTATGGTTCGGATTTTGTATTTTTGTCCTTGCTATATGGATAAAGAGCTTATTTTTGATACGATTTTGATTTTATAAACAATTATATAATAAAATATTGTTATTCCCTCTTATTTATCTTACACAAACGTGGTTCCATAAGTTTTCGGCCTGACCGAGATATCGCTCTGTGAGAAAATCTCAACAGATTATATTCTTTTCTTTAATTGTTGTAAGACTATAAATTTACAGCCGACATCTCAGTAAGTTTTGTGGAGAGAGGTTCTTAGGTTGGATGGGATGCGTGAAATCTCATTGTGTTTAGCTTCTTCACTACAAAACACATTTGCCTACTATTCATTTTGTAAAGAACGTTGTGAATAACTATGGCTTCAAGGAGTTGAATCGGCCATTTTGAAAAAAAAACAAAAAAAAACTTCAGAGTATTTTTTTAAAGGCTTAGAAATGTACAGTTGGGAAAAGAGGGTTGGAGTAAAGATTGATTGAGTTGAAAAGTTATATATTTTTTTCTTTCAATCAAAATTAGAAGTTATTGAGGCCAAAAACGTATGCAACCTACCACGTAACACCCAACATTGCTCTGTCTCACTAGCCATCGCCGTCGTAGCTGAGCGTGGAAGCAGAACTCTGCCTGGGCGCGGCGCATCCAGGAAGCTGCCGCGTATTCTGCGGACGAGGCAGCGGCGGCGGCGGCGGCGGCGGCGACGACGTCGTTGACGACATGGGCTTCAGGCCGGTTTCCGCAGGTTGCAACGACAGCGGCAGCGACGACGCCAAGAAGGCCGGACGAGTTGGTCGCGGCCGCGCAGATCTCGTCTAGGAGACGCAGCGACTGAAATTTCACATACGAAGGGTTGTATGATGTACGAGTGCGTAGATGCGGGCAGAAATAGGAAAAGGAAGCTACGCGAGTTTTGTGTCTTAATACGACGAACACTAGACGGCGAGACATGAAGTTTATTCTTTTTTTCGTTTGCTGGTGTTCATTGTAACTTGTATAGATCAGGCGATGAATTTTTTGGAAGTATTGATGAAGGCGGCTATAAAAATATTTTATGATGTCGTTTTTAACACTTCACTTCCAAATCCTTGGAATGTTAAAGATCACAGCCACTAAATGCCTTCTTACAGCTGCTGTATTCAGTACTGGCCAAACGAATAGAAATTACCGGCCGAGGTAACGGAACTGTGAGATTCAATCAATGGTAAGAATGACTTAAGGAACGCACTGCCAACATTCTACATCGTATAAATGATAGTACAAATATGTGTGCTGCATTAGTAGGTCCGTGAATGGTGAAAAGTCTTGTTTACGATTATTTTACATGATGATAAATTATTTTTGAATAGGAAATGGATAGCATTAGCGAGGTTGTCTTTTTTTATTATTATTTCATTCATAAGCAGATATAGCAAAAATACTTAGTTTCCACTTCTATATCTAAAACGAGCTCAAGTGTATGCTTTTCCGAAGAACATACTGCTTTCAAAAGATATATTGAAAAATTTATAAAGATAATTGCAATCATTTGCAGGCATGGATCACTCTCATTTCCGTATTACTTCATATTACATATACACATTATATTAGAAAATACATTAGATCCCTCTTGCTGTTTTATTTACCTGAATATAGACAAAATGTATATTTTGAAAATATAGGTACCAATCTACCACAAGCAACATTTTTTCAATGCATCCATCAAGAATCTTAACGTTGACAGCAATCTTTGTGGATTTACCCATCAGCGGTATTTCTTTCCTTTCAGTTTGAGAACGGTAGATACTTCAAAATAACCCCTTAATTTTTACAAGGAGTTTAATACCTGTGTTGATTTTAGTAAAAGTTAAAAAAAAAGTATAAAAAATTGCTTAGTAAAATATTTGCATGAAATGAAATTACAGAAAATATTAAAAGCCCAATTAAGTTCTGAAATGTAATGGAGATAACGCCTAATTGGAGTTAAAATGCAATAATCATTAATTTTATTTTAGAAATTAAACTGTTTAAAAAGGAACATTGCGTCTAATTTACGAAGTTTTCTGAATGTTCAGTTTAAGGAGTGCTGCTTTTTTTCAAGCATCTAGTATCTTAAAAAAATAATTTATTATATTTTATTGTTGTAGACATAATTTTTCCAGAGGCAAATGAAATAATTAATTTCATTAATATTGTGAAGAGTAAGTTTGACTGCGAAAAGAAAGAAAAATTCCACTAAAATCAAACAGAAGCTATTTTAATAAGTGATTACCCTCAATCTTATTCAACACATACGCACACATATACACAGAAACCTCCTTTCCCAAGGCCATCTAATTTACCCACTTTAGAAAAACTATTGACAGCATCCATCTGATGGCGAGGAAGTTACCATAGAAACGAAATGTGCGTCAAGCAGAACGGTTCCCTGAACACTCATCGTTATTGAGCACTTTTAAGCCCTGCTTCGAGGAGATTTTCTGACACCGATCAACCCAGCCGTGAGGTAATCACGGACGATGCGCCGGCTCTTTGCAATCTGTCGCACGCGGATTCGCTGAAGCGTCAACTCCACACAGTGGGTCCAAATGCCCTCAAAGCGCTCCCGGAAAAATTTTCTATATTTAAAAGCAACCGTTCTCCATAAACAACTTGTAAATATTTATACAGAAGGGAGAATGTAATATAAAATAACATGCTATGATAATTACTTTATGTCTACATCTTTTCGTTATCTTTTTTTATTTTTAATTTATTTTTTGTTGAGAGAAATTCCAACGTTACGTGAACTAGTTTGCGCATACTACAAAGTACTCTAAAATTTTAATACTGTTTTTCAGTATAGCTTGTTATGAATTTATTGATTGATGAATGCAAGTATTGTTTTATGTAATTTAATTTCTATTTATCTTTTACCAATATCACCGACTGTGCGTGAATGTATGAGAAAGGAAATTATTGCTATTTCAGTTTATCATAAACTGTTTATTTTATGATCATTATTACTCCGTGCTCCATATTATACATCGTTCACTATCTTTTATTTTCGGTTAAAAAATAGATCGTTTTTGGTGGTATCGATATCTGAGTTGCAGAAAACGCGTAAGTACTCAACGGACCGGCTCGAAGGGTCCCAGTGTCGTATCCCTCTCTGAGCACCGACATTATTCTGAGTTCATTTTGTGCTTGTTGCGTAGCTAAGGTTTGGCGATTTGCTGAATTTAGAGGTATGCAACCTTCAAGAATGAATGTATTTCTTTCTTTTTGTTCCTTCCTTCCTTATTTATTTATTTATTTATTTATTTATTTATTTATTTATTTATTTATTTATTTATTTATTTATTTATTTATTTATTTATTTATTTATTTATTTATTTATTTATTTATTTATTTATTTATTTATTTATTTATTTATTTATTTATTTATTTATTTATTTATTTATTTATTTATTTATTTATTTATTTATTTATTTATTTATTTATTTATTTATTTATTTATTTATTTATTTATTTATTTATTTATTTATTTATTTATTTATTTATTTATTTATTTATTTATTTATTTATTTATTTATTTATTTATTTATTTATTTATTTATTCATCTATTCATCCATTCTCATCCCGTGGGCGTCATTCGACCCAGTGTGTGCCGCCCCACAGAAGAAGCTTCGTGTTGCATTGCTGGCGCACCAGTCCTGACAGGAGTCGCACGCGCCCCAGAATTCCGACATTTCGCAACACCCGCCTTCGCCTCGCCCCCCCCCTTCCCGCCCCCATCCCTGCCATGGCCCTCGCCCCCTCCCTCTCCTCCTCTCGCCGTTCACCGCCCAGGTCCCGGCCCCGCGCTAACGAAATGCGCAACGCGCCACTTGCTCACTTACCGCCTGCCTGCGCCCCATTTAGCGGCAAGCCCTTACTGGGAGGGAGCTCTCACAGCTGTCAGTGCCTCGCGGGCTTCGGCTCGGAGTGGCATTTATGATCTTCCCAAAAGATATGGACGAAGATGAGAGACCAGTTGAAATTGCATTTTACGTTCAGGGTTGCCAAATCTGAATGTTAATGTAAACGTGATTTTATGAACAATTAAATTGTCATACATTATTGTTTCTCGGTTAATTCCTTTACAGAAGAAAAAAATAGTACTTTGATAACTCCTTGGTAAATTAAGTAAAAAAAATATTGTTCACCAAATAATATTTACAGTGATTTACTTTATTGTGACACACATAGAGAACGGGAGACCGGTGAGTTCTGGGAAACTTTTAGCTATTGTGCTACTGTTTTGGAATGAAACAAAAAAAAACTCGAATTTTAATTATTTAATTAACTTCGACATTTATAAAATATGGAAGCGAGCAAAATAAGAAATAAGGAAATATATAAGAGCATGAAAAAATTCAAACTAAGATAGTGAAGCACATTCTTCAATGATCATATGCAGCGTTTTAGAATTCTTGACATTTTGTAGGTATCCAGCACATATTTATTCATACGATTCTAGGTAAAATATCATGACAATATGTGTATGGAATAGAAAATATTATAAAACCTGTATCAGGTTTTGTTGTGGAACAAACAAAACAGACACAATCACAGAGCTTCCATCTAGATGATAAAAAGCTTTTGTAAGTGTACTTAAAATCATGGTAAAAATATTACTTTCTGTGTAGTGTGTCTTAAAAGGTTCTATTTGTGGATACCATCGATGTGTCCGACGGGCGTGACAATAGGTCTCTGTTCCAGAGGGACTAAAAGTGCAATAACTGTGTGATACTTTTCAATTAGTTTATATCAATCTCATTTCATCTTTATATCAAGTGAATTAGTTGTACGAATATCAAACTATGGTATAATTTTAATTTATATATGAAGCCGTTATCGTCAATTAACTCTATTTCATTGCAACAAAGGCGTCAAAATTTGTTTCGTAAAATAAGCGTAAAACAGTTTTTCGGCTAGCAGAGAATCCGTCTCACTAGCAAGTTTCAAACCGGCTTCCAAAGAAGTAACATGTCTTAGGGCAAATGAATAAATATTAAGTGTTTCCGGGCGCATAATATACTATTGTAATCAGTCGCATAAGAGTAATTCATGCTAAATTGCAGGTTGTGGTACTGTTTCTCCTACGATGGTATGTTTGATCCGGCGCCAACGTACACGTTGACCTCTAGGAGAGTGTCTCTCCTTCAGATATCACTCCCAGAATGGTATGGCTCCAGTCAGGCCTTGTTTGTAGGTATGTGTAGGGGGAGGGAATGGACAGGAAAGAGGAAGGATTGGTCCTTACCCATACAGTTCCGATATTCGCCATCCAGTATTGACCCGAAAAAATATGGAACCCGGAAAACGACTAATCAGCCCAGCCGACCGCTACAATTCTCCTCCAGACAACAGTGACTTCTGCCCAGCTAGTGTCGAAAATCCGCTGGAGTTGGTGCTCAAACTTCAGGTCGACGACGCTGCAAAAGAAATCGACACTTCCCCTGACCCAGCACAGTCGTTTTGAAGAGTGAATCTGGAGGCAAAATCAGAACTCTATCGAGATGCACCGCACCGCGATGGCTACCATTGCCCGGCAACCGGCACGTGTCGCAACGTCGAGTCGCAAGTTGCTTCACCGATGCGGGAACGCCGCGCCCGCGGCCGCGCCTGTCGCCAGCAACTGATCGCGACTAGTCGGCGCACCCTGCGGAGGCATCTCGGATTTATCGGTCACTTCGGCCGCCGTGAAAGCGAAGTTTATGTAACATCTCCCAATAGGAAGACGCACCCAACCGGTTACTTTCATATGTTTCATATTAGAATGAGGTTAGGTAGATAAAGTTAGTTTATGTAGGATGAGATAAAGTGAGATACTTTCTCTTCTGATTGAAGAATATGAATAGAAGCGTAACTAATGTTGTAAACCTATTATACATTTTTTTGATATTTCTCTTGATTGGTAGAACAATATTACGGAAATATTAACAATGTAACTAATTTAAATCCCTAAAAGAAAGTGTTCATTTCAATCAGTTAATTATCCTTATTGTTTTGCAGTATAAAATGTGTTTTAGAATTTTTATGCTATTATTACTGCTAGGAATTACGTAAATTGTAAAATAATATTTAATTTCGAAATGTGATATTTTTTAATATATGATTTGATAACAGTTTTCACCCTGCAAGGATATTTATTTTATTTACAAACAAGGAGTAGAATATTGTTTAAACAACACGTAAGTTCATTGAATTACGTTTTCGACATCAAAATCACATTTCTGTGCATTTCACAGCAAATTCAATTAAATATTATTGAGATGGTATTTCAGATTTAATTTCGGAATAAAACCAACATTTTTTTAAAATCTGGAACAAATGTGGTGCAAAAGAAAGTAACTTTATGCGGTGCTCCTCCAATCGTTTCCAACACGACCTCACCGCGTGACATAAACCTCGCTCTGAGAGCTGAAAAATGTTGGTCGAGACGAGGGGACAGGAGTTTCTCGTTGACACTGCTGCTGTGAAGCAACACACAATGCGAGTTGACTGAATGGATGTCAAGGGCTGATTAAATCATTGATGACCGCCGAATACTCCAACATGCTTTCTAGAGCGATTTCGTCATGTTCTACTCATATAATATTTTATATTAATGAAACGGCTCTTTTCTACGACAAAATCTGACAAAAATTGTTATAAATATATATGTTCCAATTTTTTCGTTATAATTTTCGTATACATTTCAATTCAAACTAAAATCAGCTTTTACGCTTGCCTTGTGTTTATTTACATCTTTTTAAAATAATGTACGTAACTTCTGAATTTGTTTATCAGACATATTAAAAATAATATTCCCGACTTGCGTTGGGAATATTATTTTTAATTCTAGAAAGTGTTTCCTACATCAGAAAGAGTTCAATGATGTGGAAACACACTTACAAAGAATTTATAGATATTTGAAATTCATCTCCGGTTCTGTTTTATTACTGAAACGTGAGAAATTTTAATTCAAACTAAAATTAGTTTTGTATCCATGTCGTGTGTTTATTTACTACTTTTAAAAGTAAAATACCTTCTGTACTCTCTCGACACTTAAAATAGTGTTTACTTCATTAATAATTTTTTTGCAAATTTCCCAGATGAAAAAGTTTTTACTGATTAAACACACCTAAGGGGACTTTCTAGAATGTATGACGTAATGCGATGAATTGCTTATTAGTTTTCTTTATGAATTAATTTCTGGTTTGAGAATTGACTAGAATGAATAAAAGTGAAGTAATTCAAATGTACACATAGTTTATAAATATAATGTATAAAGATTAATTTGATGTCGGAAATGACGGGACTTTTCGTTCTGCAGTGTGCATATGCTTAGTCACATCCCATGTATCAGTTTTGAATCATCCAAACTTCCGCAAACGGGAAGCCCCATCACAGACACCTGCCAGAGATGCTTGCTTGGCACTGGCACAGCAGTGGTATCCAATTAAATTAAAAAAAATAATGCAAGCGCACAGAGTTCTTTTATTTCTACAATACCTGACGTAAGCTTCCGCTTCCTGAACATCACGACCTTTCCATGTCTCTAAAGCCCCTGCAAAACAGGTGATGCAACCCGTTATGCAGCCGCGTTGAGAAGGTTGCTGTATTAGGTTTTCTGGTTCTCTCGGGAACTTTGGTGTTGCTTCTCGAATGGCTGACGAAAGGAAGTGGGCTATTGGATTTGATGTTATTAGTGACTGATTGCTGACTTCACACGGCGAGATACCCGTCAGTGAACGTGCTGAACGGTGCGCACAGCTTGGCAAATTGTGAAGACCTACGTGCTTATCCATTACTCTTCCAGCATTTACATGGCTAAAGCGAGTTATGTGAAATGGACTCAAATATACGACCAAAAGGGAAGATAATAAGTAAAGATTAAAATATCATAAATGGACACTAAGTGTTTATATTAATTTATTAGTACTAGTTTTTTGAGGCATACAAATATCGAAAATGTAAAAGTCATGGTTACACAAGAAGTCGAAACTTAAATAAATTCATGACTTAAAATTGTCAGACATTTGTAATATAAAATATCAGTATGTAACACTATTGTGGGCATTAAAAGTTAAAACATGTTAAAAGAACTGCCCTCAGAATTTAATTCTCGTACCTTATCTTTAATTTACATGTATTAAACATTATATATATATATATACACTTCATATTTAATAATGTGCTAAATTTGGAAAGGAAAAGAATAAGAATATTTTATAACTCAGTTGACAACTTGACAATGTAATGATCTATTACTTTCTGGAAATAAATATTTTCTACTTAAGAGCGTTAGCGTATTTTCGCCAAGTATTTCCCAGAGAAATAAAACACCTACTCTGTAGAGTCAAATACATGTCCATTGAGAAGAGACTCGCGTCTTCTCTTGCGCGCTGCATTTCCTACGCGAATCGCTCGAGGGAGAGCCAACGCTGGCCACAACATTCCCATAGCCGCGTCTCGTGCCGACCGCTCGTATCCGCGGAGAAAACCGCCGACCCGGTCGTTCGCGCCGGTCCCACGAGTGATGTACCGCGCGTCTCGGCGAAAACGCGTGAATGAGCCGCGCAAATGTCGGGCAAAACTCCCTCTCCCCTCCCCCTCCCTCCCTCTGTCTCTCTCTCCCTCGAGCAAACATCGACGTGGGCTCACGCGTTCGGGAATATCCGTAGAAAGTCGCGGCGGTGCGCGGCGCTTGGCGTGGCGTTCGGACGCCCGGAGGCGTGATTTTCCGGCGCGGTGGGAAATGGTGGGGAAAAGCGCTCCGAGCTGCGCCACCGCGTGGCGACGGTCTCCTGACATGCGACGCAGTGGGTGCTTGGGAGCGGCGTGACTCGCGCTCTGCGACACGGGGCGCCGCGGAGAAATTAGAAATTCAAGATATTATTTTTTTTCCTCGCGAGCCGAGGGGGAAATTTGGAGCGGCGCCCGATGTCGGATGGTGTATTGTAATTGAACGCGTCACGGTACACACTAATTTTACGGAGGGTCGTGTAAAGTGGCGAAGAAAGTCGCTAACCGGAACGTGGTATTTTTTCCACAATTACTTAAAAAGTGTGTGTTACTTGGAGTGCGCTGTTGGTTTGAAATAGTTTGCTGTGGTGTGCTACATATTAACTTCAAATCATATATATTTCTCCCTACACAAATATTATGTTTATTCACTGCATTAATATGTTATTCTATCCTTTTTAATTAAGAAGTATGCATTATTATATAAATATATTCTAAATATACGAGAACTGGACTAGACACATGCATGTTGTGCACCTTTACTTACCCGACAAATCGAACAATCGACCAAAATAACAAATTCTTATTTTCTGAATGTATCTAAATAGGTGCTTCACAATCAATTTAAACCCTTTTTATCAACGTAAAATGAACAAAAAATTGTTTCAATTTTTTAATTTTTTTCAAAGTATTGTCCTATGATACAGGTTACATAAACGAGCTATTAATATAGTAGCCATTAGACTGCTATGTAGGTACAGAAACCTAAATACGATGCAACTCACTCTATATAAAAAGCATTACACAGCCTCTCAAGGAAAAGAAAGGTTAGTAGATCAAATGAGAGTATTGAATACAATAACGGAACAATATGCTTGAAACCCATTCTGACAATCTTCGTAAGACCTCGTCTATGACAGCGGTGAAAGAAACCGACAATTTAAAGGAGTAGCTCAGTTTCATCTTTTCCTCCTCGAAACCGAGACGCCTCTTCGCCCTGTGGTCGCGCTGCTCCCGACCTGTCACGGCCGCACAATGGAAGCACGAGCAGGAAAAAGCACTGGCGCAGTGATGCCCGGAAGTCTACTGTTGCGACCTAAGTCAGCGATCCACATGAAGAACCCAAAGAGAGAGCGAAAATATGGATCATAATTAAGAGTGCAAATAATGATAATTTTATTGAAAACTAAAACAGAATATTATCGTTTAATAATTTACGTAAATAGTTGAAAACAATAAAGCAAAAGTATATACAACTATTCAGCGCATTAATTCGGAAAATTTACAATTTGTCAAATTGTAGAGGAGTATAGCATAAAAATAATTCCAAAATTTGTTTATAAACAGAAATTCATTCCCAATTCAAGATATTTGACCATATTTATTTAAGGTTGGCGAAATATCGTTTCAATCAAGATGGAAAAAATCCTTTATATCCTTCTACTCTGAGGCTTAGGAAAATTTATATTATATAAAATTGTAACCACCCCGTCACCTTGTTGGCCGCAATTACGCTCGGAGAATAACTCTCACATTTTGTTTGAATCGGAAAGGAAAATCGATGTCAAAGAGTCGGAAGATTAAGAGGAAGACATCTCTTAGACGTCTGAGTGACATCCGTAATTTTCAGTTGCCGATGGCTTAGTGGGCCGTTGGCTGAGGAAATGTTATAGTCTTCGTTACTTCATTTGACTGTTTACTTTATATTGCAGTAAAAATACAGAAATTATACAATAAACATTTTTAATTCGGTTGATGAACATATTCTGTTATTGACTTTCGCACAGAAAGGAAATGTAAATTTCGTTGCACCAGAAAAGAAAACAAATTCCATTGAAAAAGGAGTAGCAGCCGGAACCTTCCGCCACCAGCGATCGCCCGGAGATAGGAACTCCTAGAAATATGCACAAATGAAGGAAATTGCATATTTTACGAATTTGGTGACGGTACACTTAATAACAAATAAATGCAGATGCCGAACACACAGATAAATTTCTTGGTCAAGTTACGAAACAGAAGCAAATCTAATCTTTATGTGGATGAAAATTAATATTCTACTGAAGAAGTGCTGAGTAAATGACAGATAATTTTGCACGGAGGAATTGCGCAAAATTACGACGATGTCTGAAATACATCTGTAAATGAAGGAAATTTTATATTTTTTTATGAATCTTTTAACAGTGCGTTTATTCACACATCAAAACTTCATTCATGAACAAATAAATGTCCTAATAAATTTACAAATGCATTAAAAATAAAAGTTTCATATTGATGAACAATTAATATTTCGTTGCTGTAGAAGCCCCGAGCAGCAGTTAGATCGTTCCTTTACAATCACACGGAATGACACAGACGCTTAAGAAATATGACGAAATGAAGGAACTTGTATATTGTTTAACAATTCTTTCAACAGTACACTTGAAAACAAATTATAACTGATGAAGTCAAAGACGCGAATGAATTTTCCTTATTGAAGTTGCTAACCGATGAAATATTTGGATTGTATTGGTTGAGAAACCAATATGTATTGAAGGAGAAGCGTCAACTGACAATCGAAACAGAGAACAGCCGGCCTCTGGGGACTTGAAGCTTGGTGATGACCAAGAAACACACAGGCACGGAAACAAGTATTATTTTGCATTAAGAATCATTTGATGATTGTGCGTTTGATGGAAAATTAAAAATAATAATGTCAAACAGACAATAAAATTTCCTGATCACGTTGTAAATCGAAGATAAATATGAATTTCATGATTTCATGCGGCTAAAATACCAATATCCCATTGAAGAAGTGGCACAGATTGGGAAGTAGAAACGTCCACCAACGATTACTCGACAGGTATATGTAAGATAAGCAGAAATGCGGCAAACCAGTAATTTGACGCTAGAATATTTTGAGAAATTATAAATAAACACGTCTACGTCAAACAGGCAATGAAATTTTCTAATCGGATTGAAAACCGAAAAAAGTGTAAATTGTGTCTCTAAAAAAAGTAATATCCTATTGAAGAAGTGGCACCGAATAGGACCCAAAAACGTCCTCTGCCAGCAATCATACGGAACGACAGGTACGCGCAATATAAGCAGAAATGAAGCAATCCACGAATTTTGCCGCTAGAATATTTTGAGAAATTATAAATAATCACGTCTACGTCAAACAGGGGATTAAATTTCCTTAGCGGATTGAAAACCAAAAATAAGTATAAAATGTGTGTCTAATATATTAATATCCCATTGAATTAGAGGCACCGAATGAGAGCCGAAATCCGCCAGCAAACATACAGAATGACAGGTACGCGCAAGATGTGCAGAAATGAAGCAAAGCACGAATTATGTCGCTAGAATATTTTAAGAAATTAGAAATAAACACGTCTTCGTCAAACAGGCAATTAAATTTCCTTATCGGATTGCAACCCGAAGAAAAGTGCAAATTGTATGTGTGTAAAAAAAAATCAATATCCCATTGAAGCGGCGTCGCCGAGCGCAGCCGGATCCGTCCGCGGCCGGCGCGTCTGCGCGGGGCGGCGGCGGCGGCGACGGCGGCGGCGCGGGCGCATGCGTTGTGGCGCAGGCACAGTAGCCTACTTTTCCGGCGCGCGGCGGCGGCGGCGGCGGCGGTGGCGGCGGAGGCGGCAGGTGCGCGCGGGAGGGGGAGGGAGCGGGGGTAGCCGGTGCGGAGCCCCGCGCTGCGCCGCGCCGCGCCGCGCGCTCGCCCGCCAGTGCCTTCCCAGCCAGCGCCCGCCGCGGACCATGCTCACAGCCCGCGCGCGCCGTTCCATCTGATCCTCGTTGCCCGCGACCCGGCGCCGTCAGCGTTCGACCACGCGACGTCCGTAGACCGGCCTCCTGTGACGCACCTGTGCCCGTGCTGGGGTGTTGTTGTTCGTTCGTTCGTTTGTTTGTTTGTTGTGGTAGTGGGTGGTGGATGAGAGTGGTTGTGTACGTTCTCGTCGGATTGCCCGTGGTTGTGACAAGTGACTGTGACTCGAGTGGACTGACAGTGTGCGGGGTGTGACGGAGGGAGAAGTGTAGTGTCGGAGAAGCGTCAAGTGTATTTGTTAGTTGGCTTCACACAGCTTAAGGATTAATCAACAGGCGTTTTCGGTGAGTACTCTTGAACATTTTCCAAACATTTTATTGAGTGTTTATTCAGAGACAACCATCACAGATTTATTTTGTTTTCCCTCTAATGGCATGGTTCTTGTAAAAATATTTTCTCGTAAAACTATCGTACCTCAAAAAACTACGCCGGGGTTATCGATTGATTTGTAATATGTTTATAAATGTTTTGGAGCTCATGGAGGTTAGTTCTCTCTGATGAAGAGCTCCAGGGGTTATGTAGGTAGAATGTCACTATGTTGTTCACATACGTGTTTAATATTCTGTTTCTTTCCTTAACGAAGGACTAAGGAACTCACATCCATTATAACTCACGCTCTACATACAGCACGATGCCAATGTTGAATAACAAGTAGGTCTCTTACTATAACATACGCTTAGTGTTGTACGCTTTGAAGTCCGTCCGAGAATGCATCCGTTGTAACAAATAAGATTATTAGATTAAAACATTTTATGATATGTTAAAATCTCACCCTCAATATATACTACTCACAGGCCAAAGATATTTTGTTTGATCCATTGAATATGATTCGTTTATAATGATTAAGCTGATTATTGTTATATTTAAAGTCGATATTCGAACAGAATTTTTAATGCCGTACGTTTATCGTAAATCTCTCATAAGTGATAATGAAGAGATATTTTATTTCCAGACTTTTTACAAAATAATACATATTGCCGGTATCCATAAATTACTAGTTGTTAATACAATCAAATAAACGTAAACTAATGTTAATATGAATTATTACCGAACATATTATTGAAAAAGTTGTTAAAAATATCATATGCTAATTGAGAATAATATTAGTATCCGCTGCATATTACGTATAGATAGACTATATAATAGTTTTCTAATTGTTTATTGCACATCATGTGGTTATTGTAATATAAACATTATACTCGTTAAGTAGAGCCAAGCATGAAATGAATAGTGATAGATGTGCGGGAAAAATTGTGTATCATGTATAGAATTCCCAATTTTAGTTTTTTATCTATTTTGTTCCTTTCCATTGAATTAAAATGTTCTTGTGGAAGTATCAAAACATGCTCGTTGTACGATATTTCATTTTTACTATATCTAAAAACTTAAATAAGGCACTAAAAAATTAAAAGGTTAAAATATTTTTATAATGGATAATTTGTTATGTTATTGATTTTTTCAGCGTGAGAAACACGACTTCTCATTTTGATGTTATCCCCTCTTTATATTAAAACATACACAGTACTTTAACAGGTCTGATTTACGTGATTTCAAGTGAAAGCCGCGAATTACACCCTTTTAAGAAATCACAAATACGACGCAAGCGCGTTTTCACGTGCTTGGAAGGGTCATAATCACGGAATCTGCGATTGGCGTTTTCTTGTGGATATTTTCTTTTGATCCAAATATATTAAAAAATTTTAAATTGCATATCCTGTATTCTGTTGAATTTTAATGTAGTATTTTTGTAAATAGGTAGAGTAATACAATGGAAAATATAATGCAATGCTTAAATATTTAATTGTCGCTTTTGATGAGAGATTCCACAAAATATTGAAAAATGTAGACAACATTTCCTTTCGAGTTGTAGTGGAACCATGAAAATCATGAAAGTACATGCATCTATATTACTTTATTAATAAAAAACTAATTTGATTACTTAGAAAACCTAAATTATATTTTTAAAACCAAAAACTCTCTGCCCTAATATATTCTTTAAACAGCTATGTATTTGGCATTAATTATTCTCAAAGAATGAAGTTCACGAATAATAAGAATGCATACACGAATAATGCGATTGCTGAATAGAGATAACGAAGGAATATGGCTAGAAACAATCGTTCACAGAGTAATATTATTTCTAACTATTTTTTTCATCACGGAATTCCACCATATATCCGACAAAGCCATGAAGATAGTAGAGATGATTTTGCAGATCACAAAAACAGTCGTATAAATTCCTCTTCGAAATTCTAAGACATTTCCCTGATATTTCTAGCATCGTCAAATGATTTACAACAAACCATTTTCCCGTTCCTTAGGTACCTGCTCAACATTCGAACAACACATGAAAGTTGAAACATTTTTGTGTCATGGTTTCAATTTTAATTGATTAAACACTGCATAATTTCAAGTAACAGTTTCGTAACATTTGTTTTATAGCATAATTTCAAGCTAATGCTTTTTGCAGTAGAATTCTACATTGTTACTAATTTACAAAAATTGTTGTTTCAATATTTTAATTACAGAAAGAGTTGGTTTTGGTGTGTAGTGTACGGTATCACTTCTATTAAAAAAGAAAAGTATCTGTTCACTTCTTTCAACTGATTCTCTATTTGAACATTGCTTGAGAACAAGAACTTGAGGTTTCACAAAGTTACAAATATTTTCCATCTTCTTACAAGTACCTAATGTACTTTATTAAGATACTTCCCCTAACAGGTCTATCTGTAAGTTGATTCAATTTCGAACTTTTAAATTAATTATCACAAATCTCTACTTATTAGGAACTGTTTATTTGCGATCGGAAACTTACATGTCTAAGAGTTAAAATATTACCTTAAATTGTGTTTCTTTCTTGTTAGTTCGTTTTAAATATAAATGTTTTATTGATATTTGTGCTAATTAATATGTTCTTTAATTATTGTGTATCATCTTGAAATTGATGTACCACTGAGTAGTAATAAGTCAGAATGTACTGTTTAATAATCAATGATGTTAATTGTAACACTGATTATTAGAAGTGATGGAATATTTCAACTCCATAAAAATTGAAGGACGCCCACCAGAATGCCCATATCACTAAATAATGAATTAATGATAATAAAGGGAATATATCACCAAACATGAAGGAGTTCTCAGTAATGACAAATGATCAATGGCTAACAGACAAGATCTTTCCCAACATGATTTGAAATCGTGATGCAATATTAACGCGAAATCAAAATAGCAAAACTGTGTTCATGGATAACGCCTGCCGAAGGAAAAGATTAATTAAAAGGGCGTGAAATAAAAAAATAACGACTCACATTCAAATATTTGCTACTTTCCTTAAAGAAGGTTTATGTCTTCTTCGGGGTTGACATCAACATTGTAACCTTAAATAGTCTGAAGGAACAGAAACCGATTTTGGAAGAGAGAGACCTATTCGGCAAGACGAATGTGTGACGACACACGCGTGTCGTATTACTTATCCGTTTACAATCCATTAGCAATTTGAGACCTGATTCGTTACTCGATCTCATTCTAACCAAAACGCAATTGTTTAGTACGTGTTTTTAATGATTTCTGTATTTTAAAACATTTCATCAGAGTCCAAACGAATTATGAAGATGATATTGCTTATTTTATCCTTCATAATTGTTGCAATAGTCTACACAGCACGCAATGAGAAGACTAAAGGCAGTAACAAAATAGGCCACTCCGAACAGAGCTAGATCCCCGTTCTTTTTAAATTTTAATGTCTCGATATTAACGAAAGTGTGGCCCATCTTGCTACTAACCAAGACCTTCTTCAGTATAAACAAGACATATGCGATGAGAAGATAAGTCACTATTTCACCGAAATTGAGGTGTATTGACATTTACATATAAGGGCAGTCTTGCTATGCCATATTTTATTACTTATCTAAGCCATTCGATTGAAAAAGGGCTATCCTTTACGCTTTCAAGCTTTTTTAAATATTGCATCATTTGAGATAGGATAGCCCTTTTGGAATGAATTTGAGAATAATAATAATAATAATAATAATAATAATAATAATAACAATAATAATAATAATAATAATAATAATAATAATAATAATAATAATAATAATAATAAACTTCCAAAAATATAATTATTGGTAGTAAAAAGTTTAAAGTACCCATAATAATGACGTCTAACGAAGGGAATATGACAATAAGCGTCAACTGAATTCTATTAAATTTATGACATGTCCATGCGAAGTGGGACGCGTCGTTTTCCCAAAGCCAGACTTCCCGCGTGCGTGTGTCGGTGCGTCGCGTGGGGCGTTGATGCACCCAGCCAGCGGCCGCATCCTTCCGGTAGCGGCGGCGTCGCAGCAGCCGGCGGCGGCGGCGGCGTCTTCTTTCGCGACGCGACGCGTCTTTCGCAGAATGCTCGCGCGGGCGGCTGTGGCGACGGTGGCGGCGGCGCCGCGCTGGAGCCGGTTCGGATTCGGGTTAGAGGGGCCGCCCCCCTCGCCCCGCCCGCCCTTCAAGCCATTCCTCTCCGCTCCGCTCAGCTCAGCTCAGCTCGCCGGCGAGGCTCGTCGCGGTGCACAGTGGGGCAAAAGTGGCCCATACACAACCAAGGGCTGTTTTTTAAGCTGCCCTTTAGGATATGATATTCACCACCATTTTTTTTCACTACCGCAACCTCGGAAAGTGTTTGGGTACCATACTGCGTGGGATGATGTCATCTCATGCCTCTGAGGAGATGTTCGCGACACTTGAGTTTTTTCCAGATTGCTATTTTCTTGCAATGTTCTATTCGACGAATGATGACTTAATGGCACTCAACTCTCGTATACACTGAAAGCCGCGTGTAACAAAAGGTATTCAGTCTTTTAAGCAGTGTCCTAATTCATAGAATTTCATGAAGTAGTGATTTACGTATTATGCGAGGTGAACTATTAGTTATTAATTTGTTTTCTCACAGAGTTCATTGCATGACTATATTGTTTTGATGGCATCAGCTAAAGTGGCAGCATTTCCCCCAATGTGACTGTATATGCGTCATACCGCTCATACATATGCAGTGCATTGAAGTTAGCACTTTAAAATAGACGGACCACGATATACATACGTCGTTAGATTTACATTAATTTGCATCATTAGATTATTTCCGTAAACTTGAACTTGAAATCGCAAATACGTTTATTTATTTAATTGTTGTTATAAACTGGTTTTTAAAAGTGTAAATAAGCAATATGGATGCTTTAAGAATTTTAAATGCTAAAATATTAAGATATATGTTATTGACCACAAGACGGTAATTCATCTAATATCCTTGATGAAGAGTAGCAGATAAATGGTCTTTATAAGGAGCTAGTTACAAGGTATTATTACATCTTATACAATACAAAGTCGTTCTTTTGTATACGTACACAAGTGAAACGAAGCCAAAATACAGTGTTTTAAAATGTATCAAGTTGCATTGATTCTATTACATTTGTTTATTCAACATCGTTTTCTAATTAGGACATCAAACCAGTTCTTTTTACACACCCTTTAATGTATAATATTGATTTTCAGAAGTAACAAAAATAATGTCAAAATATCTGTACATTTTTACTGTTCTGGGGCTAGTTAAAAACAAAATATCCAATAATTTAATACACTCAAACTCTAAGACTTCAATTTCTCTATTCACAAGAATAGAACAAATGTGACTTACCGATAAAAATGTCCCAAAACCTTTAAAATGAGCTTAGTGAATACTATAACTTTCTCTTACTATAACTATTTACTTACTATCACTTTTTAACAAATTTTTGATCTCCTTTTGACCACTTTTTGACCCTTTGAACTACAATTTCACCAAACAAGCTTATCGTTATCCGTGTGCACGAAACAAAAAGAGATAGTGTTTCATTTTTTCACAGTTTCTTTGTTATCGCCTATCGTTATCAGTGATTCGACTAATATTATATGAATATTGCATATATCTTCATATCATATGGTTTAAAAAGTTGATAAGAAAACAATTTGCCTGACAGTGTGTCCCATTTGGTTAATATATTGTTCGTAGCTTAAAATTACGTTTTCAACCCCATAGAAGTGGCTGTTTTTCTTCTTGTTACCAATTTTTGACCAGTGTGCATCGCGGCCCGACTTGGCACCACTCTGCACTGAGCGGCGCGGCGCGGCGCGTGTATGTGAATTTCTGAATGCCTTTCTCGCCGGCCGAATGGGGACAGAGCTGAGGGCCGCCAGCGCCTGCCGCCGCTGTAACCGTTTCGTCGTAACCGGTTGGGGACTCTCTCCCGCGCGCCAGTTCATTCATCTCCTGCGCTGCAGGTTGTTTAATAACAACTTTTTGATCGATATTCTTGAGTCGTTGCGAACTTTGTGTTTTAAACGGATCGCAACGTGTGTGTTGAAGTAAAAATGATTAACTTGTGTTTTTTATGATGAAATCGTAGAGAAAAGGCTTCATTTATTCGAGAAATTGATTCACTGATTCAACTGAATTAGATTTTAATATTTATCATTGTATTTTCTGATGAATCAAATTTGTCATAAATACAGTACCATGCTCCTTTTTATTTAGCGCTGTGTCTCTTATTTCTCATGTTTACTTGTATAAATAATGCTGTTAAAGAGACCTATTGAAGTTTTGTTTCTACTCATTAAAATGGAAATAGGATTAACAACTATTCAAATGGATTATTTGACGAAATATTGATTCCAACTATCAATTATTGATCACTTACTACAGAAATGTACATCGCTTGACAATATGAATAGGGAATGAAAGTTTGAATGGGGACATAAGATTGTAATTGGTTATTTAGTAAGAATAATGAAGGTAATTTTCTAATTTATTTCAAAGTTTAAATTACTTTTAAATGCAGGATAATAGCAAGTCGTGCACACTAGATTTCATTAAAGATATGGGGCCTATTATGATGTAAATCAATAACAGTATCAGGTTGCAAGACTGTATTCAGTTTTCGTAACAAGAGTACCCATTTTTCTTAAAAGCCCACTCGCATTATTAGCTTCCCCAAAATGGAGTTCAATGGACTTGACGAGAGTGAATGGCAGGGAGTTGTACGCGTCCCTGAAAAAAAATTAGGTCTCTCGCAAATACGTGACCCTATTACCGTGATTAATCCTGTGTCATGTCGCGCTCAATTGCAGCGTCATGTTCTGCCTTACGCTTTGGGCGTACTCCTTAGACGCACGGCGGCAGACGTATCTATTCATCTCCATTCAAACAAAAGAGTATCACGCATCCGAATGGGGGAAACCCTTTGACGATGTCGCACGCTTAGTGGGCTGCCGGTGGCGCGCTCCGTGACCTGGCACAAGCGCTTGTGTATGCCCGAAGAAGCGCACGTCCTGTAATCGCACCAGCCTCCGCGGACAAGTAGATTCCGGGTGATCAGACCGAATTGGGGCTGGTGCACATGCACCTAGTTAGGTGAACGAACCTATTGTGCAAAGTTTAGAGACGGAAGTTCCAATATAACGTAGTCAGCGAGGTATATTGATGACGTACAACACAAGCGAATATTAAATTAATTTAATTTTACCGAATTCCGATCAGTAATGAAAGTATAGATAATAGCAAAATTTACAATCTTGAATTATTTAGTGAATCGATAATATCACATCGCAATACATAAAAAGGTACTGGCATTACGAGTATATCTATTCTTCAGTCAAACGGACGTACGTTATGAATCTGGTACCAGGCACCTCGTATGTTGACTGTTGCTCTTCTGCATGCGATCATACCCCATCTGACACTTCCCACATTTTCCAACATGCTCCTCTCTCTTCTGCTGCCTGAGTTGTAATAGGATTTGAACGTTTAAATACGGTTTGTTTTCTCACACGCAAACACTTCGAATTCTCGGAATAGAACATTCTTCGCTTCGACTTTTCCAGCAATATGTTTCTACTTCTGTCCCTGTGCCGTTACTTTTGTGATTTCGCCCACGCCGGGTCTGCACCATTACGGCTTGGCGGCGCCTATTTCCGTGCCCCAACTCCAATTGCTCTCGTTTGAACGCCGTCTCCTGATGGCTGGGGGCGGCGGCGGTTGAGGTGGGGGTGGTTGGGGGCGGCAACGATAGCGTGCCACGTGGCTGCACCTCGCCTGCCGTTTCCGCTAATCGATAGCTTGGCGCTCGCCGTTGACCTTCGTAGCGCATTGTCAATGGCACTTAGCATCGCAGTTCTGGCAAGGACGTACTTTTTGTGGTGGTTTACGAACTGTTGGTCGATAAACCATTATTTTCTCCTATTTTTAACAGTCGTTACTTTTTTGCTCGGAGGTTACGGAAATACACAGGAAGAGGAGTTATTACGAACGAAATAGCACAATCCTCTGTTTTTACTGGTTTTAAACTTAGTTGGTTGGAAGCGAACTTCAAAACATAGAATCTTGTTAATTACAACTATGTAAGAATATTTTCAACTGTCAAATCATAAATTGTTAGACTCAAGTTTCTACATAGAAACAGTCATAACAGATATCTACAACTCTTTTTACGTAACTACAATCTTCTTGGAAACATATTTCGTACATATCACAACTAATTTTCAAGTATTCACAACTATAAAAAAGTCTGATTTACTACATGAATATGCGTTTAAAGGCGTAGGCGTAAAAAAACTACGTATGTGCATGCGAAATACATACAAAAAACAGTATTTGAAGTATGTGAACGTTCGTTTAATTACCTTTCCTATGAGTAGAATATTTTTCATTGCTACAAAATAAACCGTATTTTTAAATTTCAGATGTAATGTTATCACATCAATCTTTGAGAACCATCTAATTTCTCCACCACCATTGGAAAAAATATCGCTTACTGTACCTTTCACAACCATTCAATCCCTACATAATTCGTTTTGTTCCAATAATTGTTTTCCGATACTGGAGAGGTCTCAAGGAGGCAAACTGTTACATTGGGGTAATGCAAAGCCTCCCCAGAAACCGCTCCCTATCCGTCCGCGTTTTTTGCATTGACCGCCAGACCGCTGCAGTAAGATTCTCGCCCGGCAGCTGCAGCTGCACGTCTGTCGCGTGCTCCTCTCCGGCCTGTTTCCTCCGCAGCGGCCGGACGTGGGCCCTCGACCGCCTGCCACCCTCCCCTCCATCCGGGCCTCCTCTGCCGCCCCTCTGGCCGCCCCCGCCCACCGGGAGAGGTGGCTCAGGGTATCGACTGATCTCGCTGCAGTGCCTCTGACAGTGATGTCCTAGGTTCGAGTTCCGATGGAGGCAGGAATTTCGACACTAGCTCCATAACTAGGTTGAATTCAGCCGCTGTCTGAAAGAGAATTCTGGCAGCCGGCTGCTCTGATCGGTAGTTTTTCGTGGTTCCGCAGATCAAATCCTGGCGAATGTCGGAGTAAGTACCTTAACAAACGGGCCACGGATAGCGCGCGATATTTCCTTTCTCTTCTTTATCCTATCATCACCCCTTAGTTGCATACACACACTAACATACAATACACAATCACACATGCCGCGAGACTGGTCTGGAGCATAGTTTGTCCCGGCTCGAGCGATGCTCCGCTTGTGGGAGATACATGGTTGAGGGAAACCCCATTAGCCGTGGTAGGTCGGCACCGGATATCACCATCTTGCGCGGGAAGTTTGCGGTCACCTCCTGAGAGAAAAACATGTACTACGCTCGGGGAACTAATGACCTTAGTAGTTGACGCGCCCGGAATCGCTAATCAATCAATCAGTAAAAGAATGAAGCCTCGCCCCCCTTGACTGCGTCCACTAGACCTTCGCACTCCAGATACTGCGCACCGCGCGCCTTCCTTATTGAACTCTCCGTTACTCTTTTACTGCGTTACGGAAAACGGGCGCCTGTGTTCATTATAATCCGGGAACAATGGTACTGGCAACTGAAGTCACTGAACGTTATCCAATAAATCAAGAAAAATTCTTCGTGCTGCGGAGTATTTTTTATGGCGTTCCACAACGTTTGTTTGGCTATCAGAATATTTCACTGTTAATTAACTATTTAATTAATTTTGCTGTTAATACAATCAGTATTTATCAGAATCACGACATGTTCATTAACGTGAAATGTATGTGAGATTTGAGGTAGACACGTAACCTTAGACTATAATGTTTTTTTAACGTTTCAAAATAAATGGGGTTACTTTTTACAGTCAGATGCTAAGAGAAGAGTAGGACAGGTTGTGTTATATATTGTTATTGGAGGAATGATAGAAAAGCTTGTTAATGAGTGTGCAGTACATCAATTCATGATTTATGTCAGTAGTCGTATAGTAATATCTATTTGTTTAATTTATCAGAAGAACGATGCTGGCTAATGACGGATATCAAGATATCTAAGATTCAGTCGCTTTAATTTGCTATCAGAAACACCGTCTGAATAAATGTGATTTTATAAATCGAAAATTGTATTTTTACGCATTTCTTCCCTTTTTAATTGACATGCTACCACAATATAACCTTCCTTCGAATCGTCGATCGATCACTTGTCTCCTGTCTACAGATCCCCAAGTAGGTCGAAGCGAGTATCCCTTCGCAGTCCCACGGCCTTTCGGCTGAGAGAGACGACTCAATGCGTTTTAATGCTCTCGTCAAATCCGCACACGGCTCCTCGTTCCCGACCAGCTGACGCAGCGACGACGCTTACGGAGCCTGTTAGCGCGGTGCGTTTACACCACCACTTCACAATGGAGTCGAGAACAAGCGTGCTAGTTATCTCCAAACGGAACCAGGCACCACTAGTAGAAAACATCACTACGATTGACCTTCTTTGCAAGAGCACCTTTGTTATGTTCTAAATGAAGGGATGACATACTCAAGAAATTTGGAAACTGAAATTCCTTGCTTTATTTTGTATTTTTAAAACAATATTTATTTAGAATACTAAATATTTCTTTGAATTTTGCGTAAGTGGTAGTTTCTTTCCAAAAAATAGGAGGGTAAGGAAAAGAAACTAATACAACTGCATTTAATTATTTTCGCTTAAATGGTAGAGTTCGTGAATGTTCAGATGTTCGTGTACGTGGTCAATCGCGACGGCTGAGTTATCGTAGAAGACAATTGAGGCGTGAAACACGTTCCTGAAGTAACGTCGGAACTTGAGGAACAAGAGACAGCAGTTGCGTTCTCGTAAATCAGCCGCTCCGTTACGCGCTTCCATGCCAACGGGGTTACGAAGGACGGGCTAGTTGCCAGGTGGCACCTTCGCACTCGCCGCCAACGCCGCTCGCCCAAGGAAATATGTATGGAACGAAGGAAAAGCAAATAGGCACCAAGTTCCGAATCACACTCTCATGTAAGTTTTGAAAATTTCAGGCATTTACTTCTTCTTTTATTAATATTTACTTGGACAATACGTTTTCAGTAAAATGAAAATAAGGTTCCGGCAGATCTTCAAATTTCACATGTTTTCCTCTGGCGATATTCATGTGAACCAGTTATTCTTTTCAGAAATACAACACACGTATGAAGCACTAGTGTTCATTATACCGTCTAATGTTTCGCAACGTGTCACTTGCGTAAAAGAAAATGATGTAACGATTTGTTGACGTTCATAGAGTTTTCTATGCTGTTTTCAATCATAAAAGCCTTTATATCCTTTATCACAGTGGAGATATTTGGCAACTGCAAAATAACTAAATTGTATAGAAAATGTTCTTATTTTCAAATTAAAATAACTATTATAATTTAGACTTTAAAATATTTAAAAATAATATAGGTACTATTTAAAATAATAAACGGAAGAAAAATAAGTTATTATTTAAAAACATAGACGAAAATAAAAATATAGATGGATTTATTATTTTTGCAGGTAGGTTTATACAACCTGGTGGCAAACACTACAATTAACATATTAGAGTTAGGAATATTGATACATTGCAAATTATAAATATACCATTTAAAATCGGTGAGGGTAAAAACTGTACCCCAAACGCTTCCGTTAGTACGTTTCCTGTACAATTAGAAAACGATCTCAACCTGAGAATGTCAAACGCATGCTATACTTGTGCCAAACGCATGATATATCCCCTGCTGCGACTGGATGCTCTCTTGAAATCCTCGTGCACTCGCTGCAGCTCGGCACCGTGACGTTGTCCTCCCTTGGACTGACGCGAACTGCGTGGGCGACCTCGTGCACCTTGTTGACGTGATGCTAATTAAACCCAGCGCGGGGCGCAAACAGGCCCCTCGCTCCAGGCGCTCACGCGTCACAGCTTCCCCCCTCCCCCCTCCCCCCGCCCCCGCAGCCTCCCCCCCAGCCACCCCCAGCGTTCCCGCCCCCAACGCTGGGCCCCAGCCATCCCTCGTCGCCTACGCCACCCACGCGCTGACGTCTTCGCCGCCCGCGCCGCTCCCCGCTCCCTCTTCGACTTTCCTCCTCCCCCGTACATAGCCGCCCTCCGCCGCCTCCGTTGCCCATCCCCCTCGCCCGTCCTCTTGTATCCCGCACTAGGCACCCCCGCTGCTCTCACCGCCTCCACCGCCCCCCCTGCCACTGTCACCGCCCCCGAAGACCTCACCGCCTCCGGCGCCCTCACCGCCCCCGAAGCCCTCGTCGCCCCTGCCAGCGTCACCGCCCCCACCGCCCTGACCGCCCCCGCTGCCCTCACCACCTCGCCGCACCCGCCGCCCTCACCGCCCCCACCGCACTCACCGTCACGCCACCCGCACCCCCCTCACGGCCCCCGCCATTCTTACCACCCGCCACTGACACCACCTCTTACCGCCCACGCCCCGGCGACGTCCCTGCCGCGAGGCTGCGCGAGCGGTGCCCCGTGAAGAAAGCCTTCATTGAACAGGGAAACATAGCGCTCGTTATCAGTGATTGGCGCGAAGTACTTGTGTTGTTCAGCTCGCTAGCGACCACGTCCAAACTAGAGGATAATTCAAGTACGAACATGGGTACGGAGTTCAAAGAGGAGGTGCGTTTCCAGGAAGGTATTATGCAATGAATGCGACCTTAGTGTAATTCAAAGGTCTTAGTGTCTGGCTATTGAGATCGACTGTTGGCGTGGCTTCTTTTGGTCAGTTCCGAGTGGATGATAGGGTGATACCTTAACAAAAGGCCACAGACCGTACGCGATCATATCTTCCCCATCCTTATGGCCTGTCGTTGGATTGGCGCTTCCAACCCTATGCGAATCCAACACTCTTCATCTACAGAAAACACTGTACGCGAAGTCTACAAAGAGCCAGAGAAAGGTTGATGGTAAAAGTATAATTTTCAATGCAGTGCGGAGGGGGTGTTGAATTCATCGAACACATTCCTTTCAAAGCATGTAGAAGAACTCGGTTTTTCAAAGGACGTTTCGATGCAGAATGTTTTTTGTATGACTTGAAAAATGGTTTGATTTGTAGTAAATAACAGCATACTGAAAGCGATTACTCTTAACATCTGAAAGAGTACGAACGAATAGCGGGGAACCATTATCTTCCAAATAACTACTACTTCTATCGCAAAAGCAATCGGATAAATTGCAGTCTTGGGAAAAAACTTCAAGGTTCCTAAAGGATATGACTTCCCAAAGGAAGCTTTTATCATGATTGAATACTATAAAAGTTGAAGATAATAAATGAATGTCATTTCTATTCCTGAGAAATTCATTGCCTGTTGGGAAACCATCAATTTGCCGTCATAGTTTCAAGAATGATGGTTCAATGTTTTGTAAAACTTGAAATTTTGGCAGTAATGAGACTTAAGATTTTCGAAGTATAGTATATTTTCTAATTCTAAATAGTATACTTCTTAAGACTACAATGTGTTAAAGTAATTCAAATGTAAGGAAGAGTAAGGGAAGATTGCGCACAGTCTGTGGCCCGCTTGTTATCGTACTGCACTGGCATTCGAATGGTAGTGATCGTGAAACTACCAATCAGAACATCCGGCAGCTAGAATTCTTCTCCAGACAGCGACTGAATTCAACCTAGCTCTCTAGCTAATGTCGAAAATCCTGCCACCGTCGGGAATCAAACCCTGGAATCTCCTGGTCACAAGCACTACAGTGGCATGTGTCGATGCCCAGAACCACCTCAGCCGGTCCCATTGATTGTTTAGTGATTCCGGGCACGTCAACTACCAGGGTCAATAGTCCCGTAAGTGTAATGTATGTTTTTTGCTTGGGATGTGGCGGTGATCTTTCCCCCGTTTATGGCGAGATCGGCTAGTGGGGTTTTCCTCAATCAAGTATCTCCCACTAGCGGGGCCCCGCCCCAGTCGGGACAAGCTCTAAGCTTCGGACCGGTCTCCCGCAATGTGTGCTTCAGCTGTGCGTGTTAGTGTAAGAGCGTGTGTAAGGGGTGAGGGTAGGACAAGGAAGAGGAAGGTGAGATCGCGCGCGGTCCGTGGCCCGTTTGTTAGGGTCAGCCGGTCCACGTACATGAGCGCACCTGTTTGAAGCCCCCAACTCCCCCGAGCCTCGACCGCTCGTCCTATTCCGCGTCTTCTTCGACGTCTCGGCCGCCGCGCGCCGGCGGAGTCGCGGCTGGCTGGCGGCGTCACGCGTGCGTGACCCGGTCACGGCGACCTCCGCGGCGCCGGAGGTCACGCGGCGCCGCACGCGTGCGCGCACTGCCGATCGACCGCCGCGCCGCGCCGCGCCCGCATCCGGGAGGCCGTGATGTGACGGTCAGCGCTCGCGGCCGAGGCGCACGCCCGTTGGGGTATTACGACCGCCAGCGGCGGTGGCGTCCGGTCGGGCACTTGGCCGCCGGCCATGTGGTTACTCTGCCGGGAACTCTATTACTCTGGGAAGTCGGGATTGAATAAGGGGAAAACGCGCGCGTATGTAAACAAGTAGGTTGATGGAAGTTCATTTTCAACAGAATTGCAAAATTTGATTAGTCGACATTTGAGGTGACTAAGACCAATTACCTTTTATTTTGAAAATATCTGCGTTAATTTTGTTGGTAATAGTTTCAATACCTAAATAAGAATATATATTACTAAGTATATAAGTGAGATACAATTTTGTAATATTTTAGTTTGAAGAGAAATTGGAACAATTGGAGAACAGAAGATTAGATAGAATGTGGTAAAACAAACGAAAAATTTGGAGGCGTTTCAAAGTAATTTTTGTTTTTGATATTTTTTAATGCACATATTTCACGCATTATTGAGTGAAAACTATTATTTTTTAAAGAAAATGTATAAGATCTTAATGAATGAACTAATTAGGCAGAACAAATTTTTATTGAAGAAAAAAAACTCTTTTTTTGAAATTTGTAGTTGTAGTAATACGCAGAAAACTAACATACTTCCACGCTGCATTTCTGTCCTGAACATCATTGCTCTCAAAAACTTACAACTGTCATGTATCTTGACCCTTCACGTTGATCTTCACATTTGCTAAGAAATAAGTGTGGACGTTTCTGACACTTTTCTCAACTTTCCGACTCGCGAGTATTTGCTGGATGTAAAAGGTAGAAAGCTCACTTGTACCTTCCTTTCTCCTAATATTTACTCACCAAGTCTCAATATTTGCACGAGGCGAGTGCCCGGTTGCAGTATCAGTAGTATCTTCATGACAGAGAAGCTCTATGGAAGTTACGAAATACCTTTACTGGGTCAACGCCGAACGAGAAACTTGTCGAGTAACAATTTGTGTTCTTTTTTATGAGGCGTCAAACTGAAGGACGTAAAACCCCAAAACGGGGCAGAGAAAAATATGTGACATATTTTTCGCGGAAGTGGAGAAAGATGCTGAAATACTTCCGAGACTCCAACAGCTTGGATCGAAGTTGTAAACTACGTTTCGTGACCTGTCAAAAATCTCGCGAAAACGCGATACCCTTGCGTGTCTCGTCGCTCGCAGCACGCATCCTCAGATGTTTGATCGCGGAACACATATCACGAGATATATAGCCGCGTGCGTCTAAAAGCTATTCGGTCAGTGGGCATTGAGAACTTGGCGAATTACGTCTGTAATCGATCGCTGCGACGATACCGTTTCATTTCTTTGCACCTTTATGTAACACAACTGATGATTCTTGATACGGCAAAACATATAACTAAGATGCAGGCAATTTCTTTGTACCAAGTTCGACAATTTACCGTTCGTTACTATATTTCTTGTACCGATACGAGGAAATTAAAAAAACAAAAATGAAGTATGTTTTCTGTCCGAGAATTGATATTAGAAAACAACTAAATGGCAATATCTTGATATCTGTAAAAGAGAGCATGATTTTGTCACTAGCAGCGCAGTACAAAAATATCATTTAACATAACAAAAACATAAAAATGTTTGGCATATATTTTTGTAGGGAGACAATTGAATGAAAAACACATTTTATAAATGAGTAAGAACAAATGACAGTATCCTATTAAGGTCATTTCTACAGAATATTAGATGTTTAATGATTGAGTTGTGTGATTTAGTGATTAATTTGTGAATTTCTTCGATTTCGATCTATCAAACCGCAGACAGCTACTACTCCATGGGAATGTAAAGCTGAGAGATCGAAATCCACGCAAGTCACGTAAGGACGGTTAGGGCTTAGGAGTGTTGTACGACGAGAATCGGACTGAAGAATGAAATAGCAACCAATTAATTCATATTCAAATTATTCAATAATCTGTAACTAAAGGGACCAACATGAATCTTTGTCATTTCGCGTGTCATCTACATGTCGGTGACTTGTGGAACGTGTACGTGTTCTGGGCGTTTGGCAAAGGCGTGGGGAGGTGGGTGGGTGGAGGCTGGGCGTCTACCTGCTCGCCCCTGGCGGAGGTAAACAGCCTGGGTCGGGAGCGCTGGCCGGGCGGCGCCGCGGCCTCTGGCGGGCGCGAAGGTCGCGCTGCGCTCTCCGCCGAAAACAACCGCCTCGGCGAGGCCTTTGTTCGGGGCCGCCCCTCCGCGCCTCCCCTCCGCGCCGCCCCTCCGCGCCGCCCCTCCGCGCCGCCCCTCCGCGCCGCCCCTCCGCGCCGCCCCTCCGCGCCGCCCCTCCGCGCCGCCCCTCCGCGCCGCCCCTCCGCGCCGCTCCGCCGCCCGCCGTCCGACGCACGCCACCCGCCGCCCGCCGTCCCCTGCCACCCGCCCACCACCACCCGCCCACTGATCCGCCCTCTGCCTACTGCCCACCGCCCACCACCCACCACCCACCACCGCACTTACCCCAATCCCTTGCACCGCCCTCCCCCCTTGCTCATCGCCCCCCAACACCGACCTCCGCGCTCACCTGTCACAAGTACCCGCCTCCATGGCTCGCAAATCATTGCCATCAACCACCAGCCACCGCAGCGCGCCACCACATCTCGTTATCACCGTTCGCCAACCCACCACGACTGCCCGTCCCCATTGCCCGTCCCCAATTTCCATTCTCACTGCCCGTACCCACTTTCCGTCCTCACAGGCCGTCCCCACTTCCGTCATCACTACCCATCACCACTGCCCTTCATCATTGCCACCATTCTCCATCACCCGCCACCCCCCCCGGCAATACACAACACCACCCACCACCACCCACCACCACCCACTTCATACGCCACCATCCGCCACCAACCGCCACCACCCACCTCCACCCGCCACCACCTGCGATCACCTGCTCCCACCCACTACTGCTATCACCTGCTTCTTCCCTCTACGCCCACAACTGCTGCCACCATGCGCTAGTCACTATACGCATTCCATCGCCTGTCACCATACGCTTGCTCCCGCGCCACACCGCACCGCTCCAGGACGCTTTCGGTAGCTCGCCACCGCGTGGGACGTGCCTGGGAGCACTCACCTTTGAATGACTTTGTAGCAGGGAGACCTATGGCGCAGTGTTTGGACTGTGTTCAGAGTCCAGACACACATTAAGGAATTTGGGGCCAACAAAAAACAATACCATCGACATATATTACTCTGGGGAAGTGCTTTGCATTACACTCTTAAAAATAATTTTATGAATTTCCAATCCATATTGTTTTATTGATCAGTAGACATATTCCTCTCTTCTCAAAATGTCTTAAGAAGGTCAAACGTATGTCAACGTTACCTTTTCTATCAGATAATCATAATGAATTCAGTAATTTATGGGTTCGTTTAATATCGTTTTACGCCGAAATGCTTCTGTAAGCAATCCGCCTCCGCACTACTTCTGGCCGCTGCGTAGCCAGCCGCGCCCGAGTGTTGCTGAGAGATCACACTCACGTGGAACATTGCTGGGGGCAGTCACCTTTGAATAGCCACACTTCGGAGATCTATGACGCACTGTTTGAATTGATTACCTTACATCTCTGCAGGACTGAATTCAAATTAAACCGTGGGTAATTTACAATTGTGGGATATTTGAAAGCTCTATCCCTCAATTAGTATTTAGCTTCACAGTATCTTTCGTCCAGCAATTCACTCATTGCTAATTTGTTTACTTACTTATCGTTCAATCAATTAATTTAGGACTCTACAAAATATTTCTGTGCTGTCATGAAAGTTTTCTGTTTTAATTTCATATTTCGTTGCGTACGAACAGTCTGTTGTGCAAATCATATGGAGATATCAAATATCCCTTGCAACCTGCATTCATATTCTCGTTCATTGTTCTGAAATAGGTCCTCAGTTTCACAAATTGTGCAGTAATCAGAGATCTGCCCTAATTCGCAGTATCAGAGAACATTAATATTTGCCTAGAAAAAATAATACCCAAGTATCGTGAAGAAACGAAGGTAAATCAGTGGTTACACTTCCGGAGAAATTCGGACCAAAAATCTTTTGAGATCAAATCTTTTATACATTTTCTCTAATTTGTGTATCTACTATTCACAGCTGACAGTCTTACCTGTTTTTACATACTCCAATGGTAGAATTTAAGAAATTATAAGTAGAAGGACGTATATTGAAATATCATTAAATCAACGTTACGATTCTGTAAAACAAAGTTCTGTAGGAAGAGAAATACATAAATTGTTTGCTCTCAATGTTCGTTTGTTCTACCTCCAGAATTCCAGGTCAACCTTGAAGGTGCCGTTTTTCTAATAGTTTTCTGATTACGGTGCGTCCGGATACACACCCGCTGTGCAAATTGAGGAATTGACTGTGTCGCATTTCCGGCCAAAGCATTTCATTACTTTGTTGAGGGACAATCTGCATGTTCTATCGAACGATCGGTTAACGGATGTGGACCTCACAATGAACCGGAGAACATTCAGTGGAAAGCATTAGGATACTCAGTTTGCCCAGTGAACTGTGATTGCCTTTGAAATGTGGTGCGATCTGCTCTCTGATTGGCTTTGCATACGAGTCGGTCTGCATGGGCATCAAGCGTCTTTATGGCTGTTTCTCCAACCGGTCGTCTCTGTCTATGCATACATCTCTCTCCCTAAATTCCTGATCATTTCTCCCCTTCTCTCTCCCTTTGTCTCACCCTCGTCTCTGTCTTCGACCCTCGTCATTTTACCCCTAATCTCTCCCCTCTCCTTCATCACTTCCTCCTTGTTGTGTCTCGCTCGCTTCTTCTCCAGCCTCTATTTCTTTCTTCTCTATCTTGTTCATTCTCCCCATCCCTCTTACCCCTATCCTATCACTTTCTCTCGTATTTCAGACATGTCGTCTATTCTGACAGAATTTTGATATCAACCCTTGAAACAGATTTGTGTTTCAGGAAAACGTATTATAAATCGAACCCGCGTGTCACCACTGTTATCGAAAACCCCCGTGTTTTGTATAATACATCCAGTTCTATGCATTTCGTGCAGTCTCCAACTGATGGAATGCGTCTCGATTTCAGCCACGCCCCCAACGTGAGGCGCTCCAGTAGCTGTCCCGGGAGGAAACGGTGTCCGGGCCCACGTGCGCCCCGCCCCGCCCCCTTTGTTGCGGTCGCGTGCGTGGGCCACCGAATGGCGTGGCGGGGCAGGGCGGGGCAGGGAGGGGAAGGGTGGGGCGGAGAGAGGTGGAGCGGGATGGGACGGTGTTGGGCGGTGCGGGGCGGGGTGAAGCGGAGTGGAGTGTGATGGAACGGAGCGGGGCGGAGAGGAGCCGAGAGAAGCCAAGCGGGGAGGAGAGATGTGGGGCGGGGTGAGGCGGGGCAGAGCGGGGCAGAGCGGGGGCGGACCGAGGCGGAGCAGGGCGTAGCGGGGCGCAGCAAGTCGAAGCGGGGCGGTACGAGGCGAGGCACAGCGGAGTGGAGTGGAGCGGTGTGTGACGGAGCGGAGCGGAGTGCAGAGAAGCTGAGAGGGGGCCAGAGCGATGCGGGGCGTTGCGGGCCGGAGCGAGACGGGGCGAAGTCAAGACGCGTCGTCGGCCCCGACGTCGGTGGGCGGGCGGAATGCACGGCGAGGCGTGGGGGACGCGCCCCCCGCTTTGCATACTGTGAGTAATGCCCCCGTGAACACGCGACCCGAAGCACAGAGGGTTCAAGGACACTCCGCTCGGGCAAAATCGCTACATCAAGGTCACCCCGATTAATAATGCATGGGCGATAGTCCAGACCGTGTAGCGAGTAGGAAGGCTTTTATTCGTGTTGGGGAGATAATGGGTTCTGATCATGGCAGGTGGTTTGTTTTGTTATTCTGTATATCTTCGTCACGAGAAGGCTTACTTGGTGCATTGGATAAAGGAGTAAGGAGATTTCTCACACTCGCGATCAATAAGAAATATACGATACAATTTGTTGCACATTTACTGGTAATGATTTTTATGACATTCCAATTCCTGAATACTGATTTACATTGAGTAATATAAGTAATTATTATAATTACTATAATGTTAAATTGGAAACAGCAGAAGTGCAAAATTTCATTTTCATTGTCACCAATATTTTCGTCTTCCGTTTCCGATATCCGTTTTTTTGTATTTTCAGAGAATAATACATCTTAGTACCTTGGAGACATTTCATTTCCTTAAAACAAACGTTGTGGGTTAACATGCAAATTTATATTCGCAAACTTGGAATAATACTAATCTCAGGTGTTTTCTGCTTCCTCTCCCAGTATAGTTTTCAATATTATTTTTATATAATTGTAATGTATAGAGTAAGTTAATATAAGGTAGATTAAGACCATCAAACATTTGCACAGTTAATATGTAAACTGAACAATGTAATGTCTACCAAACGTAAAATTACAATAATAAACAAAAATAACATGCAAATTTAAAGCAACGGAGCAATATTAATGTTTGAATATTCATTGCGAAGGTCATCAATATTCAGTTTCGTGCTCTGCAAAACAGATGCACACAAAGTATTTTAGTGTCTAATTATTATTGCACGACGAAAAATCAATATCGTTGGACGGAAAAGACATGCCACATCGCGTTTTACATCCTCATTCCACGGCTACTGAACGGAGACTTGTGCTATTATCCTTACTCATAAAATTTGCAGATGATTTTGCTTGTGCTCGTGAAACGAGCAAACGTGAAAAAAAGTATGCCATTGAAAGGGTTTCTCTGCAATTTGAATTGATTGAGACGTTGTATTATATTTAATTAAAATACTGATACTGACAATTATCTTTTTTAGTATCTGTTGTATTTTTAAAAATGTAATCATTTATTTGTTTAACTTCTCAGAAATACATCATAAACTTCTAAATAAAAAAGTTAAATAATTAGGAAACGAAATCATAAAAAGGATTAGCTGAACTTTAGATATTGAAAATACCTAGTGGCAAACAAAGAAATTGCACAAATTATGGCAATCGACGGGTAATAGTGCAGCTTTAAATTTTATATCACAATTAATACATTGGAAGATTTAATTGATTTGCTAGTTATATGCTTAAAATTTTTGTTTTGTTTTTCAATAAATTTCTTACAAATTTTCAAGTTTATTATGCCTTTATTACTGGTTTTGTTGCTAATTTTCTTTCCGATGTTTTCTCCTCTGAGTTTCAAGGTTTAAGGGCTCTTTATACAATCTCATTTCCGGTTTTTATTTAAAAAATTATGTGAACCATTTGTAAGTTTCAACTAGCCTAGCAAATATTATTATTATTATTATTATTATTATTATTATTAACGTCAGCTACATTATGACTGCGAAGAGTGGCAACCACCAAATAGAGCCGCAAGCACGGCGGCCCGATGCACTCGATGCTTTCTGCATTTTCCGCGTCGTCCGTCCTCCGCCCACTGTGCCGCCCCGCGCCGCGGCGTCGGAGTGTCGCAGTAGGCGGTGGGTGGTGGGCGGTGGGCGGCGCGTTGATAGATGGGCGGCCGCGCCGGCGGCGCCCGCAGTTGCTAGGAGACGGCGCCAACACACGGAGCGGCGCGGCGCTCACGCGGGCGGCGGAGGTCGATAGGACGAGTGCACGCGCGCGCGTGGCCCAGTCGCCCGCGCAATATCCGCGGCGCCGCAAATGATGGCGGCGATTAAGCCCGTCGATTCTTCTAGCATCGAAAGAATCGATGACCGCAGTAGAATACGTGGAACGTCTTGTGCGTGATGTAGTTAGGTTTTAAGTTCAGAAATAACGTATATAAGTAAACAATTTACATTTATTTATGCATTAGAAACCTTATACTATCAACCTGTTACATATTTTGAAACCGGTGGAAGTGGCTCAGGGCATCAATTTATGTCACTGAGGTGTCTCCGACTGAGACGGCCTAAAGTTCGAATCCCGGCGATGGCAGGATGTTTGACACTAGCCAGACAGCTAGGTTCTGTCGCTGTCTGGAGGAGAATTTTAGCGCCGGCTGCTCTGATCGGTGGTTTATCCGGTCAACACTAGGCAAATGCCGGGACAGTACCCTAACACGTGAGACATGGACAATAACCGATCTTTTCCTATTCTTTGTGCTGTCGCACTCCACTACTTACGCACATTTACACTTCCATGTCTTACACTACTACACATACGGGGAGATCAGGTGGGGGCTTAGAGCTTGTCGCGACTGGGGCGGTGCCCCGAGGGTGGGAGATACGTGGTTGTGGAAAACACACAAGCCAATGTGTAGTTCGGCAGCGTATCTCGCCACCCAACAGCGGAAGATTACTTGCTACCTCCTGTGATGAAATCATGCACAACACTTACAGAAATAATGACCTTAGCGTTTGTCGCGCCCGGAAACATTTATAAATCAATTATATGAATTGAAATGTTTATGTTGTAAGAGTGCCATCGCGTCCTCTCATTTATTCTTAGTGGGCCCGTTTGTTTTGCAGACGCCCTTTATGATGACACAGATGCTTTTTATGGATACGGCACTAAGCTAAATTTAGCTCCAATTAGGCCTCGGGTAAAGCAGCAATATCGAGATCTATACACGCTATACACGCAACATATGTGGACTTGAGTAATGGCTTCTTTCCTCTGCTAGACAATTGTATAAAGTCCGATAACAGATTAAAATCAAGATAATATAATTAAGTCACGCATACAGATATTACGTTTGCAAATATATAAATGATGTCAATAACTTGTGTTTGTTACATGATTTACCAAGAGGCTTCCACATATATGGACTTCCCCAATTTCAAAGAGGTTTAAAATGCAAAAAGTAGAGTGTATTCCAAGAGAACGGACCGGAACGGATTTGGTCCACGGAGGACCAAATTTGCCAGCCAATGGTGACTAAAACTGAAGTTTGGAACGAACTGACAATTTGTGTGAATAACAGTTTTGTGAATGAAATTGAATATGGAATATAATGTAATATATGACTTATTTTTTTTTTAATTACACCACCTTCACTTGCGTCACGTCTAGAGTGCCTATGGCGCTGTCTACGCTCGTAACACGTGGGTGCTCAAGTAATGTCTGCTTTCGAATGCATTTGTTTAGAAACCAATTTCTGAAATCATGACTCTTAATTTGCACTTGGATATTGCGAAAATTGTAATAATTACAATAGTGTCACCCCTCTATTAACGTTTATAAAATAAATTACCCTCTCTTTCAGGGTTCATGTGTGAGTATATTGTGAATGTGTATGGATTGGAATGTTGGGAGTTCATGTCTATTGCACCTTTCTCCTTGCATCATAGCAAAACATGAGCGCTGCAACGCGACCGCGTGAATTAATCCACCAGTCGATACTTCTCTTATGACATTACGAAAAGAATGACAGCGTTACTAATTCAAAGAAGCCTGGAAGTAATTGGGACAAATGCCAAAAGGACTGGTTGTTGCGTGTCTGATGAAAGTACGTCTTGTTCAGTAAACTCGGGTAGATATTTTACACTTATAATATTTTTCAGTATTATTTACTAAACGAATTGGTGAGAAGAAGAGGGAAGGAAATTGTCAGTTTTAACCCAATTAGTATAAATAATAAATTTACTTTGTCTATTGAAATAGAGAAATTTTCCATTATTTAAAAATTATTCAATATAGTAGTTTTCATCTAAATAATAGGAGAGAATTCATTCGTGAAATTCGAGTTTCATCCGAAGTGATCAGGTGAAATGGTTTGTTGATGTGTGTTTCTTAAATTGTGTGGAACAATGAGACTAAAACCGTACGTGCTAACGTTTCTATTTTGTTGTGATGAAATTATATTTGATATTCTCGATTTTCATTTCTAACCTATTAGTGTGGTTTATTCCTATATCTGCATTGTGCGAACAATAATATTACGGGTTTAAATATTAGTAACATTATTACTCTGCAGTTCTCCTTGCCATAAGTTAATTTTAAGAATATACACACGTGTATAGAAGAAAATATTTAAGTTTTTTTTTGCTTTATCAGTTTTTTGGCATACAGAAGGTATCTTTATTTATTCATCATGAAATTGTCGGCTATTTAATTATTGATCTCTCTCTTTTTAAAAACTTTTCTGTGTGTATTATGTGAAATTTCTTAAGGAGTTTTAAAAGTGGGCCAAGAAACTTCTTTCTCTGATGTTCTTATTTCTTTTTTACGAGTTCGCACTGCGAACTTCTCACCACACTATTACTATGAACTCTCTCTTGACCTAGAAATATAACATGGACTCCAATGCAGCAGAAGAGACCTTCACCCTAAGTAATGAGAAGCACCATGAATATACCGTAGATCTTAATATGTACTTTCAAGAAAGATCATTTATGTAGTTCTGGTCATAACATTATTAATTTTGCGTGAATATGTATATATTTGTACAGCCTTTCAACATCGTCGTGACAGGTCAGAGAGAAGGCTCTCTCTTAGATCTCCGTGCGAGCACTGTTGTTTTTGCCAATATTAATTTTTTATGCTTTTCCAATTCATACGCAGTCGAAACTTACTAATGATGCCCACGAAAACGTTCAAATAAGTTGTTTATAGAGGAAGTCATAATCTTTATTTCATTTCACCATAATAGCAATTTTTTAAATTCTTATTTTCTGGTGGTAAATTGTACTGCTTTTCTAGGGTTAATAGTACTATCCTCACCGTTTTACAAACCTTCTAAAGACGCCTTTAATAGCTTTAATAAAATCAACTGGCATAAAGGTGTTAAGCACTTAGATAATCTCGGCAAAATTCGGTTAATGCTTTCTCTCAGAAAAAATAAAGACAAGGGACACCGAAGAGAAACAAGAAAGATCTAGAGAATCGAGTCCATTAAAAAAGTTAACATTAACAAATAGCGGCGATAAAAATGTTTTGCACAAACGAATCTCTATGCATCAGAGTTCAGGTGTTTAAATGTAATTGAGGAAAAAGAACGAACTCTTCAAGAAATATTTTTCTTTGCAAACACGAATATTCTACACCTTGTTAATATTTAGACTCTTCATGACACGAACTTGCGATAAAATACCAATTAATTTCTCAGGATTGTGCTAGATTTATTGTTTAGAAAATGCAAATGGAAATACGAGCCAATTCCATTGGTGGTAAGATAACTAGTGTAACTTACAGATAGGACACGGACAGCGCGTGATCATTCCATCCTCTTTCTTGTTCTTTCCTCACACCCTTACTTACACCAATTCTTCCATGCTCTACATTACACATGGCGGGAGATCAGAGCTTTTTCCGGCTGGGGCGGGACCCAGCTGGTGGGAAATACCTGAATAGGGAAAACCCCGCAGGCCGATGTATAAGTCCCCGTCGGATCTTACCATCCAGCGGGGAAGATCCCCATCATGCCCGCGGGGAAGATCCCCATCATGCCCCCGGGATAAAACGTATACCATACTTACGGGACTAATGACCGCAGCGTTTTACGCGCCCGGAAACACGATTTAATTTATCAATCAGTCAGGTTTTGATTTTATGCATGAAATTTGAATTAAATGTTAAAAAAAGTCAGCGTAGTTGCTGTGGGAGCACCAGTAAATTACTACTTAACGAGCCTTCACCTGCGCTCTGGGCGAACGTCAGGCGCTGATCCCAGCAACCCGTTGGCGTCGGAAGAGTGCGTCGCGGCGCGTCGCGTCGCGGGCGGCGGCGCGAGCGAGGCGCCCGCGGGCGACAGGCAATTTCCCGGTCGCGGGGGAGAAACCGCAGAAAACGAGAGCGGAAAGCCGTGTCAAGCGGGGGCGGCGTGGTGAAGAGTGACGAGGCGCGCCGCGGCGCGGCGGTGACGACCTTGGCCTTCGACAGCGGCACGCGGCCCAGTGACGCGTGACACCGCCCCGCCCCGCCCCGCGGGCAATGTCAAGGCAGCCAGAGCGGACGGGCCGGCGGCACCGGTGATGGGCTGTGACCAGCGAAGTCTGGTCGGAATTGAGGGCTTTTGGAGTAATGGGTAGAGATCTTTCCTTTTCTCGCTGGGGGACGGGTTTGAACTCCGATCGATCTATATGGAATTTGCCTTTTCTTGTTGGGAGTCGGGTTTTAATTCCTAACCAATATATGTTGATTTTTTGGTGGGTAACGCCAGCTCTTAGGATGTGTTTTCAGAGCTCTCTCGTTTCCCCTTTCATTCCATCATTACTTTATCTTCAGTCATTTCGGCATATTATCATCTCATTACTTCATCATACTCTTCTATGATACTTATAATGGAAAGTTCCCAAAATTTCAATGAATAAGCAACTGGTTGGAATGTGACAGGCGAGTTGAAGGTTTTGGTAGGCAATAAAACTTTCACGAGGTCCAAGCAGTCTAATGGGTAGATGATACTACCCGTGTTAATGCTACCTCTATATTGTGCTCATTACTGTGTTTAAGAAGACAGCGTCGAGTGGGTCAAATATGAGCCACCTGTGTGGCTTTTCAATATTGATTATCAAAGAAATAAAAATTGTTCGTGCCCTATGTGACGTAATAAGGAATATGCAAGAAAGATGTAACCAATAAGTGGTGTAATTTTTTTGGTTTTAAGATGTTACGGTGTAAAAACAATCCACCACAAGTATCATGTTTCAGCGGATGAATTCTTTAGATACTTCTCGGTATAGTATGGTGGGTCACATCTTTGATGGTACTAATGACTACATGAAAATGGCTAAGCTACCACACGCATATAGTCTAGATTCCTAATAGTTATAACAGGGTATCCGAGATACATAGTGAACGATGCCGTTATTCAGCGTTTGTGATAATGGGTAAACATGAAGGACATGTGACAAATGTGGCTCAGGTGATGATGGTTGCTCTGGTGAAGTTACAAGAGAAGATACGAGGAATCGGATGTTGACAGACCACGCTGTAGAAGGTCTTGGTGTTGGACAAGAGTTAAGCTGAGCTGCTTCCACCGCGAAGGAAACGCCGCGTCAGAGGCGTAGAAGGGCTTCGTGCTGACGCGGTAAACACTGCAGATTTTCGAAGTGGATTAGAAGTCACTCGAATCGACGAATTGGCTAACAAAGCATCGTATGAAATGTGCCTGTAGGGACTTCATTGATTCTTCAAAGAGGTACTTCGGATTTTTTAAACGTTCCATTCTACGTTTTGGTAGTTCGGAATTTTGTGAAGTAATATCAAGTAATGAAATAGAATATAACGTCCGTAACGAATTGTATTATTATATTTTCGAAAATTTTAGTTTAATGTTTTGCTCTGCAAATTGCTCTTCTTACAGTATGCTCGTAGGTCGTCCTTTGATTAATTCATATCTCACATTTAAATGACGTAAAAACTTAGCATAATTCCTAGAGCAAGCGAATGCTTTCACAGCGTTTTAGTTGTTAATAGGCTTTTTAAAAGTGACTTTATTCATTTCTCGATAATCCGAAATTTTTGACGTCAAATGTACTAATTAATGGCCAACAACCCAATGAAATTAGTTTCCTTCGTGTATCTGGCATACATTCTCTAATGAGAATTTTTTTGTAGACTCTCTCATTCTGGAGTAATTATTCGCAGTTACCTACCTGAAAACTAACACAGAAGTATAGCGTCGACAGACTGGTCACGTTTTCATCAAGCGAGTAAGTCCTCTGGAACGGAGAATAACAGTTTAACAGAATGAGAAATTAGCGAGAGAGCAAGAGAGAGAGAAAAAAAAGAAGCGAAAAAAAGGGGTGAGGAGATTAGCAGATACATTGAGAGCCGTTATTAAAGCGCCGCGCTGTGCGATAATGCGGAGGCAGCTAGCGGAATATACGCGTGGCTAACACGCGCCACACGCTGCAGTGGCCGGCGCCTTCACGCGCACCGTTAGCGCGTGCCGCGGCGGCGCGCCCACTGGCCCTGCGGGTCAGCAGTGACGCCCACTCCCGGTCATAACGAGAACTATTTTTTGCTAATACGTAGTTCACCTGAATAAGATGTCCAGCGTTAGTCACTTTCAGAACGACTCGTAACGCATGAAAATCACCGAGATTCGCTTATGAATACGCCAAAATACTAAATGTGAATGGTGTCAAAGTTTGACATCGGCACTCCTCTACGTCACAAACCTCGAGGGAAAAATGCTATGTGATTTGTAATTCATTCATAGAACATGAAGGCCTGTTACCAAACGACTCTCTTACCAAACGACTTGCCATTTCTCGTAAATAATTAATTCATAGGTGTATTAAAACCAGATGAAAATAGCTTTGTGGGTCGAAAGAGGCGCTCCAGTTCGTCAAAAGCACCGGGAGGATGTGAACGATCTTGGCTGACAGAGCGACGCCGCATCGAGAGCTGTGATACTGACGTTTCGACCATTACGATATTTATTTCGATCACAGTGATATTATAGTGATCATTTCTTAGAGACTTTAGCTCTCACTGAGCCTTCATTTGTGGTCGTCATAAAAACGATTTGGGAAAAAAGCAACCCAACAAAGGTGTATATGCATGTGAGAATACAATATTTCTTTCCATAAATATTTTTCATTGATTTTGGAGATGGATTCTACAATCCAGCCGCGTAAGTTGCAGATAGTCACGCAGTGGGTAAATGTGTTTTTAAGTGGGAATTTAAAAAAATAAACATTGTATTTATTCTTACAAATTTTGTCTAAGTCGTAGAATGCTTCATATTTCGTCGTTTAGCTGGTATAATTTTGGAAAAAAATATAGTGTTTTAAAATTATTAATTTGTAAATCGTTGAGTCAAATAACAGTTGATTACACCTGTTTCAGTGACGTTCACGAATTGCATGTTCTGTAATTCACAATTGGAAATTTTTGAATTAAAAAACACACTAAATGTTCTTTCTTTAAACCTTGGGCCGTTACGCAATTAAATACTATTCCAGACGGAACTCTTATAAGGAAATTACCGGTGTGCATTAAGTTATTAGAACGGTAAGATAAAGCACGAAAACTACGTCATCAAACTGAAATTACGTTTCATCACTACAATCAACACTGCCGTCTGAATTGATCGAATACTGTGTAACCCAGTTTTGGTATCTTTAAGAAAATATTTTAAATGTTATTTCCGTTATGAGTGTTGGCTTTACAACTTTGTTTGTTATAAGTTAGTATTTAAGAAAGCTATTTGCTAGATCATTTGAACAACAGACACGAGCAGGTGCAGCATTATTGAAGTAAAGAAATGTTCTGATATTATTTCTGTGGAAAACTAATTTGAACTTTCTAAGGGAATAAATTAAACTATTTATCAAAATAAATTAAATTAGTAGAAACGCGCGGTTCACTAAAACGTTTTCTCCTCTTTGTATTATGGCTGAATTAGATCTTACTCTTGACATATTTGCCAAGTTTGTTAACATCTGACGGTGTTATGTGTGACACGTTCATCCTTCTAGACGGACATCACAATTTTCTGGTCCAAAGATGCATGTATATCACCTCCGCTTCCAACAATGTTAACCACCTTCGTAACAGCACTATTAGATCTTAATCCCGACGTGTGGGTGTAGTTCTGGAAGGAAAAGTAAAAAGATCCAATTCTGGAAATTAAAAATGATTAATTTGAAAAGGTGTGTTTGATTGCAGAAAAGAGTTAGGTTAGATGAAGGTGGTCGGACATACATGTGTAAGCATAGTAGTAGAAATGTACTGAGATGAATGTGGACAATGTTGGGTGGAGACTAATGAAGGAAAATGGAAGTAGGTGTAAAGAGATAAGAGCTTGAGATAGGTCATGTTAGATGGAAATGAGTGGAGATAGATGAGATAGTGTCCACCGCCCTCCAAGAGGTAGAAGGGAAGCAAGGAAGTGCATGGAGAAGGAAGTAGGTAGATAAGAAGCTCAGCTAAGGTAGATGGTGCGTGGATCTTCAAAGATATATTGACGAAGGTAGCTGAAAGCTTTGCGGAGACAGAGAAAACCCTGACACCACAGCCAAATCTACCTAGCAAAGTAATCAGTTGCATCGCCGATTCCGATTCATCAAGGGCCTCGTGCCCCTGAAAAAGTCATAAAATATTTGAAAAAATTATAAAATATCTTTTGCCTGCGGAATAACTGTTAATTGGGTGGTCTGTTGTACCTAAAACATTGTATTTAAAAATTATTCTTTATAAATATTTAAGTAATTCTATTGTATTTGCGGACAATAAATTAAAACTATTGAAATATCAAAATGCATAAAGTATGTTCAATTCTATTATCATTTTTTTCATTTTCATTTTGCATTTTTTCAAATAGCTATTTCATTGTAATTAGTATTACAAAGCAAATCTGGAGGGTTTTTTCCGTGGACCTCATCAGGATTTTGTGTTCGATCCTTAAATCTGGCCCTGTCTGATAGCACTGGACCGGAGGCGCCTGGAAGAAGTAAACGTGAACAGAGATGCGGGAATCGCAACGCATCGCGTCGCGTCGCATCGAGTCACATGGCATCGAGTCACATGGCATCGAGTCACATGGCATCGAGTCACATGGCATCGAGTCGCATCGAGTCGCATCGAGTCGCATCGAGTCGCAGCGAGTCGCGTCGCATCGCATCGCGTCGCGTCGCGTCGCCATTCGGTCGCACGCCGCTGCGTCGCTCTGCGTTAACGATTCCATTGTGCGCGGTCGGGACGTCGCCGGAAGGGGTTTCTCCGAAGGAGCCCTAATGAGCGGCCGCTATGCAGTTTCTACAAAGGAATGCGAGCGGGCCCCGGCTACTACTGTTCGCTGCCCAGCGGCCGGAGGCGTATGAGGAAACGAATTACCCTATAACTACATGCGTAGTAGAGCGTCGTAGCTTTGCAATATGCTACCAAGAGCTACTGTTTGGAAAGCAGAGAGTCGTCTACCACATGAGTAGCGAAAGGGAATAGCCAACAATCACCCCAAACACTTCATGATTTTCATAAGAAATCAATTATTTCTTTAATTTAGAATAAATTATACTCTTGGAGCTCTTTGCTGTCCTGCTGCCAGCAGCAAGGAGTGAAAAAATATTCTACACAGTTCCAAGTTGTCAGACGGTAGCCTATCAACTGGCTACCAAACCGGGAGTACGCAGAGCTCTTTTCAGTGTGTTGAAAAGCGGCGAATGACAATGACAAACAACCGCGTCAATCGTTCTGCTTCTGTTCGTTACGAAGCGGTCGGCGGTCTGTGTGAAAATGGAGTACCCTGCGCCCACGCATTGAGAGGTGCGGCTCTAGAATTGCTATGCCTGAGCAAGAGCTGTTGTTAGAAAGCCACAGAGCTGTTTTTAACATGGTAAAGAGCAGTGAAAGGCTTTGACAAACCATCGCGTCAATCATTATTTGTTCCAGCGTCAAAACTGTTGCCTTCACAACGCCCTTGACAACCGTTGAAGTTAAAGGGATAATAATTATGTTTTTGAATGCGAAGATATTCCGGATGGTTTTGCTTCAATCTTACGTTTAGAATAAACAACGCAGTTTTTTTCTACAAAATTCAAAACCTTCACATTTTTGATACATTGAACTAATAAAATGCAAAAATAGGTACAAAAATCTCCTTTGAACTTAGCAAAGTAAAAACAAACATACAAATACTGTCGAGAGTTATCTTTGACAGCAATAAGATGCTTGTTGATCAGTCCAAAACCGAGAGCACAGCAACGTGAGGAAGGCGATTCCTCAGTGTTAACGACCTTAGCCGCCCCGCGATAGCAAAGTGAAGGGCGCGGCGCGAACATGGCGGGGAGGGGCCTGTGGGAGTGGCGGGCAGGAGCAGGGCAAGGCGGGGCGGTGTGGGTGGGGGCGGAGAAGGGGGGGAGAGGTGGGGAGAGCCGGGGAAAGATCGGGGAAGGGGTGGGGAGAGGCCGGGCCGGGCCGGACGATGTACGGTGCGAGAGAAGATGGATGGAAGCTAGGGGCCATTGGCTCGGTGCGTGTCGTTCATCCGTCCGTCCGGCCGTCCGGCCGTCCGGCCGTGCGCCCGCCCGCGCTTCGCAGCTGTTACTTCCGGTGCTCTCTCCCCTTCCCGGCTGCCGTCCGCGGGCGGCGCTGCAGAAGGAATTTTCGCGAATGAGAGGCGGAGGAGAAGAAGAAAGTGAGAGGCCGCTGGAGGAAGTGACGCGGAATTATGTTAATTGATTTCGGAATCTGGAGCGACGTGAAATTCTCGAGGAGCGCTTTGCAGCGACTAATGACGGAAACACTAAAATACCTAGAAACGTTGTAGAACACGTTCAGATGCAACGAGATCTCAGTGCACGGAATTTTATCGACGCATTTCGCTTTCATTTGAAGGAATGAAGACAGAATAAGCCATTTAAGATGTAAAGGCGATTAATTTGTGATTCGTAGTCTAGATGATTGGATCGTATGGGTTGAAATGAATTTTTTATTTTTATTTTTGGAACTAAGGGTGAATACATTTATAAATTACTTATGGTTTTTTAATGAAGCTTGTAACATTCTCTTAACAAAATCTGAGATACGTAGAGTTTCTTAAATGTATTTCTCAAATTATCAAAAAACATTATGAACCGTCATCAATGTATTATTTGGACAGTATCAACTAGAAAAATTAATTGAATGTATAACAGTATACAATTTATCTAGTTGTAAAGATTTATTTATAGAGAAGTTAATATTTCGTTTGGTTGTGATTGACAACTGTGTATCTTCAATCCTAGTCTTCATTTTTCTACTATCTACCCACTTTTTTTATCAGAACATCTTTACCATCGACTCATAATTCCCTGCCCCAGCTTTACCGCTGCCTCCCCACTCACAATTACCGCTGTACTTCCCATTCAGGTCCGGTCCACGCCATCACCAACGCAGTCAATTACCGACCTTCAACCACCACCCACTCCCCTAAACCACTTCTACCTCTAGCGGCAACCGCCGCCACCACCGAAACCATTGCCTCGCCACCGCCACCACCGCAGGCACCTCTACCGCTGCCATCACCGCTACTGCAACCGCCGCTCCCTTCGCCACCGTCCCCGCTGTCACCGCCACCGCCGCCGCTTTCGCGCCGCGCAAAAAAGTGAAGTGTTTATGAGGTGGTTCCCTGTTACGGAAACTGTGCCTCTTCCGGATCTCCGTCAACTTTTTGCGCTGTCCCTCTGCTGCATATCTGTTTACGATTTGCGGGTCGTGTCGGCGGCCGCGCAGGGCATGTTCGGCACAGCCTTCCGCCAGGGATGGCTGTCGCCTTTTTTACTGTGTTGTTGGGCGTTGTCATCAGCTTCGTGTCTGAAGTTTTATTGCCGTTATTTATTGCATTGTATCAATGTTTAATGCGCAGATCAGGATTTAATGGCGGTCGAACGGGAGAGAGCAAGTACGCATTCAACTCATCGGATTATGAGTAAGATTTTTACACCGACCGACGCTTGTACATGGAAGTAGTCATTACATCGTCACATTTCTTCACTTGATTGAGACACACTGAAGTTTGTTACAGACAGGAATAAAAATAAAGGCAAAGCCGAATATACTTCAAGGATCAAACAATGCGGTTTCATTAACATGTTGATTACGTACGTCGTATCGTAAGATTTTTTTTGTAAATCGATCAATTGTTATTTGACAGAGGTCTGATGAATTTTGAAATAAAAAAAATCTTTGAACGATGTATTTAATATAAAATGGATAGTAATTGTTAATAAGGCCTGATTCTGCTGAAAGTGTTATCTTATGGCAATTTTCGGGTAAGCAAAAACGAAAATATTAAAAATATTTTATTCTGAATCGAATGTGAAAAGATTTGCATATTTATCAAGTGTCAACTACGTTATTTTATCTTTTATTTGTTGTTTTTTTCTCGTAACCCACATGTCTGGTGAATCGAAACTTCTTACTCACTTACGTAATGATTTATCGGCAACCGCAGATCTTTATCGTGAATCATCAGACAAAATTTGTGGAACGGGGTGAAAGGAGTATTGTGCGCATCTTCCGCGTGATAAGAGCGCCGAGCGTATCGATCTCCTGATGGCGAAGATGCGCCTGCCATCGAGCAGGAAGAGTCTGGGCCTCACGCGACTTCCCTGAAAGATAAAGCGCAAGTGAACGCCTGCAAGCGTACTTCACGCGGCTGCGCGAGTACTGTGGTAAATCCTGCGTTACGTTCACTTGCAAGCTAAACGTTTCATGTTTTATTCTTAGAACGAAGCTGAACATAAATGGTATTTCTGGTATATGGTAATTCAGATATATAATATGTGATGTGGACTAGGTTGCAAAGTAAATAATTAGTTTCAAACAAGAATGACATTAAAGCTATTTTAATTTGAATAATTTGTTTAAAATGAAAATGAATATCTGCCAACAGACTGCACACCAGCTGCGCGAATGTTCGATAACATCATGTAGGACATACACTGCATGCAATTGTGAAGTGCATGCTAAAATTGTCATGTCCGATACTTAGAAATAAAGAGAATACAAACAGATTATCTGCTTAGTTTCAATTTGGTTTTTGAGCTCTTAATACACAATCTGTTGACATTTCTTGAGGCATTTTTCATCAAAAGTCTGTTTCCCGTTTGTATGATGTGTTTCTCGAACAATAAGTGGATACAGTTTCGTATCTCTTATATCTGGGAATCGGAACAAGAGCTCCTCCGGGACTTTACTTGCACAGAAACCAAGGAACACACATCTGTGCTCAGTATTAACCAGGTTTGAATCGGTGACCCCCCAATCAAGGAATACAAATATAAGTGGAGACTAAATGAGAACAAACTTTTACCGAAGTTCTACTTTTTGCGATATATGTCATTGGAAAGTACTCGTTAGTGAACAAATGTATATGCTGAGTTAAACTATAATTTACTGCATCACGAAATACGTCGGTCATGATTATGTTTTGCTGATTCTTGCCTACAGGTGTACAGAACACGATTTGCAGAATAAGGGTATGTTTGAGGACATTCAACTAGCCTGTCTTCTAATATTTCAATAAATGAGTGTAATTATTTTGTTTAAATGTTACTTAAAATGTGAGAAAATATACGAGTTTCATTAACAATATGAAAATTACTTTCCATAAGAATATCTAAAAATGAGTAATTATATTAATAAAATTATGCATCTTCAATGTCGTGATTGAAGCAACTTCTTTAGGAAATGGAACATGCGTAATGTAAATGTAAATGGTAAATACGTGTACTGTGTCTATGTTCCAGCCCGCAATCTTAAATGAGTTCAACAACCGTGTCGGTTCAAATGTCTGCGACGCGTTCATTTGTTAGCCAAGCGCGTGGTATTCCCCCACCCCACCCCGTCGCAAGCTTCGCCCTCAGTGCTCCTTCCGCGGAGTCCGCGTGTGACGTAGATTTCATCGAAGCGGCGTACTTCTTGACGTCAGTTGGCGCGTGGCCGTCGATGGGGTCAAGCGCCAGCATGAGAGTCGCCGGCGCGGGGAGGGGCGGTGGTAACTGTGGGAGCGATGACTGAAGGGTGGGGCGAGAGTAACGAGGTGATGGACCGAACATCAATTACACGTGCGAAAATAACGTATAAAATTTAAGAAAAGCTAAAATGTAAAAATGCAAATACGCTCATGGTGAAAGCGAAACTAAATAACGAAATATAAAATATAAAAAATGTGAACACGTGCATGGTGAAAATAAAATATAAATGCAAAAAGAAGCTAGCACGAGAGAGAGGGGAGGAGAGTGAGAGGGGAAGAGAGAGAGAGAGAGAGAGAGAGAGAGAGAGAGAGAGAGAGAGAGAGAGAGAGAGAGAGAGAGATATGGAGGAGGAAGGGAAAATTAGGAAAAAAGAGAAAGAAATTGGGAGAATGTTACGTAAAACCTTAGAGCTCGGCCTGAATTCTCTGGTTTTTATTATGATCAAATGAATTTATATCTGAAGCAACTTTCTCACAGCGAACGATTGCAAAATAAAATCCATACGGTCAATAGCAATAAAAGACAACAGTTATCGTTTGGAGCTTAGAGTGATTTTTTAAAAACAATTTCTTACTTAATGAGGCTTAAAACCAATAAAACGAGTTTTCTGCACATGAATGCCGTGAGACAATTTACTAAAAAGTGAAGGGAAGGAATGTACAGAGAAAAACAGTGAGTGGTTGAGAGGATCAATAAGGAGAAAAACACAGGAAAAGAGAGAGGAAGGGAAAGGAACGAAGACGGAAGGCGGAAACTCGTCGACAAGGTGTGACCACAGCAACCGCAGCACTCGGAGTGGTTGGAGAGGAACGGACGACAATGTGGTCCATCGAACCCGTGATGCAAGTGAAAGGTACACACTTCACCTAGTCTCACAGTCCAGTGGGAAAGTCGCGGGTTGCTAGACCAATGTGAATTCACGATTAGGATGTAATTTTATAACAGGGCTGAAATGGTCTTGTATAAAAAATACAAAAACAAATTTATAATCTTTAAACATACGTTTATGTTGTTCCGTCTAATTTCCGTTATATTATACCATTTTTGCGAAATGTTATTCGTACAAACTATTCGACTTAATCCGCCACTTCAGCCATGTGACTATGACTATCGTTTTTGAGTGAACTCAAAATTCTTTCGCCGACTTACAATACACTTTATTTTTATCAGAAAAGGAAGGGAAGGTCAGGACAAGCATTTGAGAACACACGATCGGTGGGACGGAGCCTTGGAAATGAACCAGTAGGAAACGCACTTTGGGGAAAAGCATTGGAGTGAAAAACCCAAATGGAGGAAAGCACCTGCGGAGAAGAGCACCAGCGGGCCAGAGCACCACCGGGCCAGAGCACCACCGGGCCAGAGCACCAGCGGGCCAGAGCACCACCGGGCCAGAGCACCACCGGGCCAGAGCACCACCGGGCCAGAGCACCAGCGGGCCAGAGCACTAGCAGGAAAATATACCCTTCGGGAAACGCACCAAGAGAGCAAGTGGGAAGAGCACGACTGGGAGGAGCGTGTTTGCCAAAGATCCGCACGTGAGGTCGCCCTCGACATTCTGCAGCGCGAGGACCCTCACGACGAACGACCCTCGGCTGCACGTGGCACTCGACGCCGCGTCCGCGCGGTTTCCCTGCCAGGAGAGCTCCACAGAAATCTCTCGCGGTGCATTCCTCCGGCGACTGCTGTGCCACTTCTGCATCATCTTTCTTCGGCACCGATTTTCTAGAGCAGACTTTGGTTTTGTTTTTCTCCGGCTGGATGCGAAAGTGCTGATAGGTCATTTTTGCCATTGCAGAAAAGCATCTTTTTTATCCATTGTGCAATAGAGTAAGCGGCAGGGAGACACGCATCCTTGTTCTATAAAATATACATCATACTAATGTTCGTATTTGGGTTGGAGAATACATAAAAGCACTTAACAGGTAGTGCCTTTGTTTACAATGAATTTCTTCCTCAATTACATTTTTCAATATTTTGTTTAGAAATTTTGATTTATTAATTTTACGCATAACTTATCTGTATTTTTACGCACAACTGGCTGGAGAATAACACTCCCTGGAGAATTGATAATAATGCGATTATAATGAAATATTACGTACTAAGTCACATTCGCATAATATTCCATATGACCAATTTTTTATTGGAAAGGTCAAATTCCAAGGAAAATATTTCACTCTCATGGGACGTTTTAATATTTTCTTATTGTTGATTTGACATTGTATTTTGAAACAACTTAAATGAAACGTGTACCGTATGTTTTCCAGAGTATAAGAAGTTGTACTATAGCAACTCGCTAAGAGAACCCTTATTAGAATGGACTCCGTCGGGCGGAACGTGGAGATACCGTCTTTCGTAGAAGCGAGGTTCTTTGATGTTCGTGCGTCGATGTCCCCAGACGGTCAATCAACTTGTCATACACACGACGCAGCTGCCTTCACACACGACGCTTCCGTAGCCGTCATTGCACCACGTGAGACTTTTGTTGTCCAAAACTGCCTTGACTTCCGCTTCAAATATCCCTTCAAAGGTTTAATAGCTCTCATCATCTTTTACTTTGCTAATGTCAACACATACCAAAGCTAAATCACTACTGGAATGTGTTACTATTGTCATCACTACCTCTATGGAAATGTCTGACGTTGTATATCGCATTTTACACGAAAGGATTGTCAAAATCACTAACACAGTATTTGTGTACTACAATGTTCATAGCATCACCGTTTCCATCAATGTCGTTGACTCCAGCTAATAGCCGTTCCTGCGTGCGTAGACTGCACCACAGTACAGCTACTCGCGGCGTCGCCCATAGAACGCGATCTGTTTTTTCAACATGTTGCGTTCTCCTGCTGGTTGTACACGGTTGCCAACAGTGATGGAAGTTACCTGCTCGCGTGTGTGTGGTAACGTTACAAACTTCATTTTACCGTTTTATACGGTGAATGATTAAAACATTACTTCTGACAATAAATTGTCATGGGTTTTCAAACAGAACGATTAAGTCTAGAAAAATGTTGTACAATTTGAAATATGTTCGATAGAGCAAAAGTTAATGAAGTATTTCTGCAAGAGAAGCGTTTTTTGAAAGACCGCCTCCAAAAATTATGAACTCACTAACTTTAGTCCTTTAAGCAATATAGCCTCATGTACATGTACATGTAGTTACAGTCTTCGTTCTCGCCACCGTCGTCACTGTCATTGCAGTCGTCGTCATACCACCCACGTCGGAAGAAAGTGCAAGCATAGACGACCATCAAGCGTAAGATTTCAAAAGCGCATCGAATGCGCTTGACATTTGAATGGCACGGCAACGGTACTACAGTAGGATTTTGAATCACGATGCCTATTGTCTTGCTTAGGTATGGATTTACTTCGACATCCTGTCCCGAGTTCGATATCAAGTTCTTCTCCGTGTTCTTGAATTGTTCCTCATTAAAACGACCTTTTGTTTCGCGTGGCATCTTCCTCTTCTCCGGCGACGCGCCCCTCCTTCTTCTTTTTTGCTCGCCTCCACGGAATCTCAGTCCCACGAGCGGTGTATCGTGCGCGAGGAGGCGGCGAGGGCTGCGTCGCGTGCCGGCTATTCTTCCTCCGCCGTCCCCCAGATGTTTCTCCAGCGGCGTCCGCGCGTGTCTTTATCGCTTCCGGTGGTTGGCGTGCCGCAGAGTTCGTCAGATTTCGGCAGCCCCGAGCGACTCGCTGCGAGAAGGCGAACACAGCTGCGGGTGTCTGGATTTTGATTCTTTGAACATTTACTGTATCCGGGTGCGTCAACTACTGAATTATTAGTACCATAAATGTGGTACAGTTGCAAAATTTGGAACGTGAAATTCGACGCCACTCTAATAGATGACCCGGAAGGTTTCCCCTTCCAGGTATCTTCCCAGACTGTGCATCGCGCCAGCCGGGGCAAGATCTAAGCTCCCGAGTGATCTCTCGACATGTGTAGTAGTGTAATGTATGTAGTTTGTGTGCGTGCGTGCGCGCGCGTGTGTATGTGTATAAGAGGAGAGCTTAAGAATGGCTAAGGGAAGACCTCGCGCGTTTTTCCCGGACACGTTTGTTAGGGTACTGTCATTCGCATGGTACCGGTCGGAAAATACATGGAAAACTACCTTTCAAAGCTACCGGCCGCTAGAATTATCTTCCTGTCAGGGTTTGGATTTGATCTGTGTAATTAGTGTTGAAAGACCGCCACTATCGGAACTAATACCATATAACCTTCCGGTCGAGCATGGATGAATAGGGACGCCATTATTCGAAGTCACATTGTACTCCTTTGTTGCTTCATCGCATTTCTTGCGGTGAATGTAAGTAACATGAGTGTCGCTAAAGTGTGGCCGATTTGTTTGTCAGCAAAGTCATGATCATTCATGTTGTTCGTGTACGCAGCGTTGTATGTTTTCAAAGTTTGTTGTCATTCATTGCCCGTCAAATCCGCTCATTCATTTTTCATTCGTGTGTATACTTGTTTCCATTAATAATAATAATAATAATAATAATAATAATAATAATAATAATAAGTAAATAATAATAAATATTGTTTTCATACATAAGAAGACTCAGGCTCTGGAGCCAGCTCTTTTGCCAAAGAACTTGAGTAGATTCACAAGATAGACAATTTTACAATGTAGAAAATTAATAAAGGAAATGCTAACGACTGAGACTGAAGGATTAGTGATCGCCTGCCTTGATAAACAGCAGCAGCGAATTTTCGTAAAAGATGAATGTCTCGCAAGTAAAAGATCGAAGAATAAAGCCAAAAATAAATTTATTTTAGGAGTAAAGAGTAGAAAACATGGTAGGGTTTTGTTTATTTTTTCTTGGATTACTGATCATCTTATCCAAAAATGTTAGACCTTGTTAGAGATATAATATTCATCGAATATACGTAGCAACAAAAATTATTAGTAAAACTCATTAATATGTAACATTTCAAATGTAACTTAATAAAAAACTAAATATCCATCATCAAATACCAATTAATATACAAATAACCATGAAAATAAAAGGATCTCCCCGAACACTCCGAGATCACAAATACATGCACACGATTGTCAAAGCCAGCGTGACATCATCTTTGCAACTTTCACGAGTTCTGAAAACAACAACGAGACAAAGCAAGTGGCCTTTGTTGGAAAGGGGAGCGTCCAAGATCAACAGGCGTCAGCGCGCGCAGGGGGAACGGGCGCAGAACGGGATTCGCATACTGCGCTTCGGTTGTTTTATGGTTTCTAAACTCCTGGAAATTAAACTGCGTTAGAACTTTCTAACAACACAGGAAAGTGGTTTTTACGTTCCTTTCGAAATGTCGATTAGGAATATGTTTATTATTTTTTGGTAAACATTAGTTACGTATTTCAGATGTTAAAGTGCAATAAAACATACTCACATATAAAGAGAAATGAATGTAAGTGTTTGAATACATGCAACATTGCATGACTATGTATTGCAAGAACGAGCCTAGGGTTCAGTGTTTCGTGGTATGGTATCTCATGCAGTTCCGTTTTGGTTGTATAACGTGGCTTCATTAAAGAAACATTGTACAGGAAAAGGTTATTCTTTATTGGTCTCTAACTTTCATTTATTAGATTTTATTCTAAATTATTTTTTTTAGCTGAAAAGTTACAATGTTGTTTCGTAATAACCTAATATTTTCGTTATTAAATGTAATAATCCTTATAGAAAATAGTATATTTAACTATTAATGAAATATGAAAGTACTTTTTGAATGTTGAAATAATTGCAAAAGGAAATAATCATGTATCTTGCTGGATGTATTTTAAACGATCAAATTACCGAGTTCAGTTGGTAAATTTAACACTATCCTTTTCTTGTAATATTTCGTTAACATAAAATAACTATTTATACAACTATTTAAATGATTTTTACTGCTAGAGAACTTCATTAAATTCCAATAATGCTGCTTTTACAGATGTTTAACTCTTAACAAATTAGCACATTTCTGAGTATGGTAATGCACGCATGAGCCCTACTAGGCCCCAATTGTTTTCAAACGCGTACATTAAAAATTGTACAAGAATGATGTATTCAATGGGGATATGTATTAACTAACTATGCTTTCTAATCAGTCATTGTACGCTATTGAACATTATTATCGAGATTCATAATATAAAAACAAGGTGTTTTGAAACGAAATTGTAGTGAATTGGAAATTATATTCATGGACGACTGAAAATAATAAAAAAGACATTTGAACACACAGTGGAAACATCACAAAACATATTTTTGTGTTTTTTTTAGTGTGGATTTGATTCACAATTTACAAACTGTAGCTTATGGTACCTTAAAGGTAGGCTCATTGCTTAATTCAACTGATACAGTACACCTATTTACCAACCCATTTCCTCGACTTGAATTTCTTTATTTGAACATTTCAAGTATGGAAATAGTACACGAGGTATCGAGAAACGTACTACGATAATTGTGTTCCGGGCAGGGAAATTTTATTACTGTAGTACCAAGGGACATCCAACTCTCTAGAGCGCGGCATCCCCTATCAATTCGCACCATGCACACTCCGACTGGAAATTACCGGAAACACATAGCGAGAAAGTGTTCGTTCTACATATTTCTTTTTATTCGTTTGAAATAGCTCTGACCGCCTGGGCCACTTCAAACCAAAGCGTGTCCTGTGTTGGAGATTCTCAATGGGCGAGGGAGGGCTGATTATTTGTTTTAGCCGTCGCTTCGCGGGCGCCACAGCAACCACCGCGAGGAAACCGCAAACGTGGACTTTGCTGCGGTGGCAACCGCGCGTTCTTTCCTAAGCCCCCTGCCGCCGCGCCCGCCCCCGCGCCCCGCGCCTGCCCCGCGCCCGCCCGGCGCCCGCCCCCGCCGCCATGCCACATCCTGCACTTTCCCGACGTGAGGATGTGCTGCTCCAGTTTCTCTTTCTCTGGCTCCCTTCAAGCCGTGGGTGGGCCGACTTAGCGTGTCGCGCCGGGCAGAAAAATAAAAGAATGTGAGATGTGCAGGTTCTGAACTGGTCTTGGAAATGCATTGGTGTATGTGCTTTGACCATCGATTATTTTGTGGATGTAATGTTAGTTTTTAATCAACTTCGAAGCGTCTTGTTTAAAGAATTAATTTACATCCACTTATCTGACGAGGTTTTACATTCAATTTTTTGTATTTATTGTTGTGGTAGTAACAAGTACTCGTTTTATGAGAAGAAGCTAAAAGTCCGATTAAGTACTAATAAAGATTCGGATTCCTGATTTACTCCCGGTTAATTTCGAAGAAAAGTTTATAAGTCTATTTCTTTGTAAATGTAAAAATTAGTACGCAAGTTATAATCAATATTCTTATGACATGTGTCCATTTGGAAGTGACGCATGAACGTATTTGTTCGAAACGTTTTTTCCACAATATTTACATTAACCTTTTTTGCAATTCTTGATCGATTCTTACGAAGACTGTAAACAAAACTCTCTTATCATATTCAGAAAGTTGTCTTTTTGAAACTTTTTTCTCATTTTTCATATCGGTAATACTCAACGAAGCGAAATGAAGTACCAAACTTTGCCTCACCTACTAAAAAGTAAATTATTTATGGGATATAATGGTGCACTTGTTAGCAATTCATATTAATAATTTAAAAAACGAACTACTGTAGAACAATTACTTGCAAGCATAATTAATCAGTCGTATGCACAATCTGATATAGAAATGCTGTTATTTTATTATTCTTACTTCTCGTCACGAAATGTATTCCATTGAACCATGGTTGATGCTAATGGTGGGCACGTGACCATTGTTTTGGTGGTGTATGAGCGTCCGCGGGGAAGTCCCGCGAGGCGAGCGAGGCCCATCCGTCTCGAGGGCGTCTCCGCTGCGGCCGTTGGCGCGCACAAGACCCGCTCCGCTCTCGGAACCAGATCTCGCTTTTCTCCAGACGGACATGCGCGCAGGTGGCGGCGGCGGCGGCGGTTGCGGCGCACGGTGGATTGAGAGGCCCAAAAAGTGGGCAAAAGTCATTTATCCAAAACTGATAAGTTTACGTGATTCAAGCACATATAACAACTAAATGTCCAATTTATCGTGGCTTCAGACTGTCTTTTATTTTATTTTTTACGTTTTCCTGTGTGAAAGGATAGATGCTTTAAGCAGCCGTTAACAGGGAAAGATTGCACAGGACATAAACTGATGTCACTGCTGTCTCTCTAACCAGGAGATCCTAAGTTCGAGTCCCGACGGTGGCAGGATTTAGGATACTAGTTTGTCAGCTAGGTCGAATTCATTCGCAGTTTGGAGGAAAATTCCAGCGACTGGCTGCTCTGATCGGTAGTTTTCCGTGGTTTCTCCGATCAACACGAATGCCGGAGATGTTTTGTAACAAACGGGCTGAGGACCGCGCGCGACCTTTCCTTCCTCTTCCTTATCCTCTCCTCACCCCTTACACGCACTTATACTAACACACACTACACTACCACACATGTCTAGAGACTGATCGGGGGCTTAGAGCTTGTCTCAGCTGGGGCGGTGCCCCGTTGGTGAGAGATACTTGGTGGGGGGAAAACCCCGCTAGCTCACGGTAAGTCTCGCCATAGAGCGAGAGAGGACCACCGCCCCCTCCCGAGCCAAAATCGCCCAGCACTTATGGGACTATTGAACCTAGTAGTTGATGCGCCCGGAATCAATAAAATCAATCAGGCAAGCAAGCCGCCTTTATTGCAATTTTGAGATCTTGATTTCTCCGTAAATGTTAATGTTACAAAAAGGAATATCTGCCTAGTTACTCCTAATTTCTTTCTACACGTACAAGAAAATTCTGCAAGGAATAACATTGCATCACCGAGACTTGACTCAGCATGAAACTAGTTCTATATTTACAGAAAATACTAGGGAAGTTTCATTTCCAACTCCCGGCCGCACTTACGTAACTTCAAATTGAGTTTTAATGTGAGTTATAGGTGAAGACAATAAAGAAAGAAGGATAGCATGCTTTACGCCGCCTGTTGTTGAAAGTGCTTAATGCTCCGATATCGATATCCGAGTAGATTTGATCGAAGAAAACTTCGGAAACAACCTATCACACAGCCCAGTTTGTAGAATAATCATACTGATAGTCTGGTCGTCTTTGATCGCGCTATTTAGCTGGTGTTCCCACAGTCGGAACTCAATTATAGTGCCTCGTGGTCTACGAAACCTATAATTGCTAATTTTGTTTCGTTGAAGGGGGATTTTTTGTTTATATAAACACATATGATTGGTTTATTAATTTCAGTTATCAATCATTCAATTCAATACTCGAGGCCTGTACGTTTCTATAGTAGCTTCTGTTTATAAAGTTGCAATAAAAGTTGTTCAGAATTTGTTTTAATTTTTCTATATTTTTGGTTATTGTTTAATATTTATTCAACGATTCAAAGCCATTTTTCGTTCCATCATCATCATCATCATCATCATCAAACACGTTTTTGTCCGCTTTTATTCCCAATCCGGAACATATTGCGGCGGCGGCCATTTCTACTTCTCGCGTTTCGCGCACCTTTATCGTTTTATTTCCCTCCCCCTCCACCCTCCTCCCGCCTAATCGCGTCTTTCGTGAGTTCGGGCGACTCGACCGGTATATTGCATTTGAATGTTGCTTCGAGAGCGTAATAAATTAAAGCTGCCCGGAGCTGCTCTGCTTCGCGTCTTGACAAATGGCCGTCGGCAGAAGGAAACGGAAGGCTGCGCTTCGAAAAACACATTGGGAAACTCGGACCATTTACAATTTTGGCAAATTATGGCGTATGTAATCAATATTAAAGAGAAATACATGCAGGTAACGGTGCGTAGTTCATAAATATTGTAGGAATGAAGTATTAACAACGCTCGTGAGAGTTGTGTACGTGCCGGAGACTTTAAATTGGCACATTTTACTTCCTCATCCTTTTATCTATTGATGTATGATCTCTCGAAAAGTTATTAGCGCAAATATTTTATCATTTGTGTATTTGATATACTCATTGTCATCGTTAACATTGTCACTGAAGAAAAATACCTGGTGATTTGTGAAGTAATATATTTGAATACGTCAACAATATTTCAAATATGTTAAGTGAGATTTTATTGGGAAATATGAAAAAGAAGGTAATCCTAATCATAATATCAGGGGAGGTTTTGGTGAAAGGATGCAGAAAACATACCGTCCTCACATACATTCGATATTCTTTTTTGTGTGATTTGAGATAGTTTCTTTTTGTTCCATCAAATTCTTCGTATCAACACTATGAAGGAGTTAACGATGTAATACCCAATGTTTTCCAATTACTATCTTCTACTTCATTGTTTCTACTTTTGAACCATTTTACTTTTATTCGTCTAGTTGAAAATTAGACTAATCTTTCTTCCTCTGTAGTAAACCTATTTACATTGTGTGTTGGCTTATAAAATGTATCTATCATATATTCCAAAACATGCCAACAAATGCGTACATCCAACAATATGTCAGTTCTAAAACCTGCGAACAAGATATCTGCTGGCCCCTCACATATTTCTTTTGTATTTTACATCTGAATGTGCATTTTTTAATCCCAGATTTCTTCAATAATCATGTTAATGTATCGGTGCCACTATTTTGCTGACACTCTGGTTTGCTACTGCACTTAAATGTTATTATAATTTTGATACCTATTTCAATACGATAAACTGTAGTGCGTCTCTTCCATTGCATTTTCCCCATTTTTCATCGTGAACCGTTTTCCAGTATACACTACCAACGTACTTCCATTATTTTGTCCACGACTCTGCTCTCTCTTGATCGTTTTTACTCTTTAGAACTTCCTCTGCCTCACTAATGTCTCTTCAGTTTGTCATTCGACCCGCATGTCTTCTCGCTGCAAGAAGTACTCCTTTATTTCTTCCTTTTGGTTAGGATTCTTTTCTCCGAGTGCTCTACCCGCGTCTGTCGTCTCCTCCCTCACCCTGTCCTCTCCGAGTGACCCTCATGCAGCGAGTTCCCACGGTCACCTGATCGGTCCCCAGCGACACCCGAGCCAGCGCGGCGCGCCGCGACGCCGTGCGGATCCGCGAATCGCCCTCGCAGGTGGCTACCCCGCCCCTCCCCCTCCTCCCTCCCCCTCCCCCACTCCCCTCCTCCCGCCCCGCCCCCGCGCGCTGCTCGAAAGTGGGTCTGCCGTCACGCATCGCGCTAGGGGTGTCCACGCTGGGGCAGGAGGCCGCCAGAAGACACGTTGGACCAAGTCCTCACACGCGGCTTTAAGGGCGACAAACTATCCAGGCACTTGGGAAGTTTGAAAGTTGATTAGAAGCAATTATATTTCTTATGGTGTAATAGATTAATGTATTACTAATAAATCTCATTCTTCAATTAGTACTACCAAACTAATTTGTAGCATTATCTCGAATTGTTTTAAACACACCTTTTGGACGAATAAATGTCTTCTTGATTTACCATCACTTACTTTTTGCCATTGAGGAAAACTCTAATCAACTTATAACATGGTTTTCGAGGTGGAAAACGATTTTTTTTAGTTTTGCGTTGTAGTATAATAATCGTCTTGGTCTTGGCGATACAATGCATGAAAGTTCATTGGAGTGCAATGAATGACATTAAGCAGATCCTTCTCTATTGATGAATCGTTCTAATCACAATGTTTAGGATTCGAGGGTAGATTCAAGAAACTGCTTGTTCACAAATTGGTGTTTAATTTATGTATGTCCCGAATCCACGAAACAATTATTTCATTCTTCAAAATAAATTTATCCCAGACTAAAAGTTTAGTTATTTCAATGACTTGCAAGTTCTTTAATTCATTGTGACAAGATTTATAGTTTGCTAGGTACACGAGAAAGTCCAAGCCAATAGTAGAAGGGGGTCGAGGGCAATTGAATAGTAAAACCCAAGTAACGAAATAGGAACAGATTAGTTCCAAGTCTGTCTTGAAGAGAGGAAAGTAATTAAATGTAGGAGAAACAAAGTCGTTCACAATATTAATGACTAAATTTCGAGTTTAAAACCATTTTAATATCTTTTTCTCAATTCTAGTAATTTATAGATAACTATGACTGTGAATTTCGGGGTGGTAGCAGATATCTAGTGATAATACATAAAGTCATTACTATGACTGTACGTTGATCGATTTGTATGCTCTGCTATTAATCAGATTTGAGGCAATTTACTCTTGGGTTGAAATCGATTCAGCAGCTTCAGTTATCCTTTCAATGTACGAGGTCGTAAATGTCTAGTGTTTCATAAAACTATGTTCTAAAGATGTATGTTCACTTAACAACATTATTAAAAAGGTTGAAGATTCCAGAAGCATTTGTTTAAAGTAGTAAACCTACTCCCATTTTACCAAGTAACGGTTTAAAATACGCAATATTCATTTGCTGTGCAATTATATTTGACGTTTTTGCTATAAGCATTATTTTTTATGTAATTTACTTAGAATGATGTATACGTAATATGGACATACGTCATCATCTTATTGCGCACGAAAATAGTAATATACTACGCCATTCCTATCGCTATGGATACGTTGCCGGAAACGGTAAATTTCACCATGTTCTATAATTTTACGCGATGTTATCAAGTGGGAATCGCGGAGAGGGTAGCATGAATGAGCCTCGGTCTGGGCTGAAGCACAGTAACGCGCGGGCCGCTTCGCCGCCATCTGCCTCATCTGCTGGGCGGGCGGTGAACGCACGCGCCGCGCGGAAGACGGTTGCAGCGGGCAGCCGCGGGCTCTAGGACAGCGGCTGCAGCGGAGGATGGCTGCATCGCTTCTCCGCTGGCCGAGGGGCGGGAGGAGGGGGGTGAGAGAGGGCGGAGGTGTGGTAGAGGATGAGGGAGGCAAGGGGCGGGGGAGGGACGGAGCAGGGAGTAGCTGTGCTCTTCCGCCGTGCAGACAGCTTTAGTGGGCATTGTAGCGGGCGGCGAAGGCGGCGGCGCCCGCGCTGGTACCCCACTTGTGGCGGCGGCGGCGGCGGTGGGGGCGGTGGAGGCGGTGGCGGCGGCACCGCGCTGCGCTGATGCAACGCGGACGTTGCCCCCGGCGCCGCCGCCGCCGCCGCCGCCGCCGCCGCCGCCGCCGCCGCCGCCGCCGCCACCTTCGTCGCAACTGGAGCGCTGCTACGCACCCGTTGTTTGGAGTTCAGTTCTCAGTTCTGCCCCCGCCCAGACGCCCACCCACCACAAACACATACAACACACTTTGTTTGACCTCCTTTCGATACTGTTTCCCTCTTTTTGCTCTCTCCACTGATTCAATATCCCTTATTATTTTTTAAGTCGTTTTATTCTTCCTATCATTATGGTATTCGTTATTTCTGTGTTTCTTTTTTCCCACACTCATTCTTATTATGTTCAGTTTCATTGTGATTTTTTGTGGTATTAATTTGATTGAATCTATGATATATAAGTAATGACAGTTTCCTCATTCTCTCTTTAACTGTATCCACTAATTTAATCAGTAGTTAATTAGGCAAAATCATGTCGGCAAAAATTGACTTGAAACAATCATATATTAAATTTTTTCTAAAAGTAAAACATAGTCTACGGACTGTAAGGATTTTATAAATTTAGGTTTGCGATAAGTAAGTAAATATTTATAAAGAGAAAATTTTGTGATAACTTATACAGTGTAAAATTAATAATTGTGAAGAACAAACGAGGGATACAGCTTTTAAGATAACTTTTATTTGGATGGGGGAGTCATCTCAAACTTCTCAACTTGACGACAAGACTTGTCATTTCATTTCATTTCTATAGTGTTAAAGAAAGTAGATTTTAAATTTTGTGTGAAATTGAACTTCATGAGTTTGACTACGTTTCTGTAAACTATTTTTCTTTCTTTCTTGGAACCATTTCGACGTCTTCCAACCTTGTGCTGTTGCTTTTCATATTTCCAAGTTGTGTTTTCGTCTCGAGACAATGACATCCATGTTTGTTATTTAGTGACGTCTTCAAAAAAGGTCCCATAGTTGCTTTAGTCACTTGTACAATTAAGAAGACAAACGCAAGGAGTCCATAGACCCTTTTCAGTCGTGATTTCTTCTTTCGTTCTCGTTGAAACATCCAGTGTGTTCGGCATTGTGAAGAGATATCGTTGCAGTGTTAAAGCAGAATAGTCCATTTTCCATTCTTCTATTCATTCACGTCTCGTTAAAAAGTTTCGTAGTCAGGCACTCCTTACGGCATTTACTGTGGCAACACTGGAACATAATGACATACGGACAGATAGTTGAATTCTCCGACACGCGTGGTACAATAGTGACAAGCCACGCCTCGGCTCCAACACACAGTAACACGAGCAGTGACGTACACACACACATACGCGTTGACGCATCTAGTCACCAGCTGACCGAGGGCGTGTACTTTCTTTTCCCACACAATGTTGGTGAACGGCAATGGGGCCACCGCCGTTCAATTAGGCATTCTTTGCGCGGTAGAATGAGGAGCCTTCCGGGGAGGTTACATCCGTCTGTGGCTTCGTCCGTGACCTACCATTCAAATCTTGCGACATGGTTGGTGAAGTTGCAATGGAGTATTGAAAACAGATTTTGTTTAAATAGACTTCAAGGCCTTCATTGCTAGGTAATCTACCAACGTTTTACTAACGGAGTGAAAAGTACGAATTTGCGAAGAGAATTTTATATTTTTAGCTTCTAGAACGTGTTTAACTTAATAACATGGTATTAAGGGAGAATATACATTAGCGTGTATGTGTATGACAGAATATTTTTTACAATACAATATTATTATATTTGATTCGTAGACATTTCAATTGTATTTTCCTTCATAATCATATTTATTAGTTATTATTCCTCCTTCACAGTAGTTATCAAAGTGACATATGGGGAAAACGATCTATCATTTTCTATAAGATTTTGATACATTCATCACTGCACAAAAGGTTGAGCGAAAACCAAAATATGAGGCGACATTTCTGTGCCATCCGCCATAAAGAAAAGGCAAATCCTTCAGCTCTCCATTAAGGCTGTTTTTTCTTTAGATAAACATTATTGACTGTCCCGTTCTTCTGCATTCCGTGCGGTGTTAATTTCTAGACCTTGTAAATCTATTAAATCTATTTTTCTGAACACTTCTACACTGTTCTCCTAGTTAAGTTTCTTACTTCAAACCAGCTCTCAAAGTTAAATACAGTCAGGAAGCATGTTTATCCTAATCAGTAAGATTAGCAGAAATGTTCATTTTCCATTCTTCTATTCATTCACGTCTCGTTAAAAAGTAAATTTCATCAGCCGGTAACAAATTTTCACTAACCAAATTGGAAAGACTTGGAGTGCTGGTCACGAAGAAAATTCTGGAGCGGGAGCTTTCTCTCGACTGCTTCTTTTCGGAGGCTCGCATTTTTGACTGCGCCCACTTCCGCATGCATTCCGCGCGGCGTTGTCCCGGGCGTCGCGCCTGCGCCGCGGGCGCTTTCTTCGCCTTTGGCAGTGGCGCCGCGCGCTTCCCGACGCCTCTCCAGCCAAATTGGCCGCGCCGACGCGGAAGCGAGGGCCAGCTGGCGGCGGCGGCGGCAGCAGAGGTGGCAGATGGGGGCTGACGGGGGCCGTGGGGTAGCAAGCGACCGGTCAATGGAATAGTTTGCGGAAAGATAAACGAGTGAGAGGGTGAACGGTTGAGAACATGACAAGTTGAGAAGATGAACAGGTGGGAGGATGGACGGGCGGGTGAATGAGCAGTCGGGAGGATGAACGAACGGGAGGATGAACGGACGAGAGGACGAACGGACGAGAGAGTAAACAGACGAGAGGGTAAACGGACGAGAGGGTAAACGGACGAGAGGGTAAACGGACGAGAGGATAAACGGACAAGAGGATAAACGGACGAGAGGGTAAACGGACGAGAGGGTAAACGGACGAGAGGGTAAACGGACGGGAGAATAAACGGATGGAAGAGTGAACGGGTGCAAGGGTGAGCTAGCGAACGGGTGTACGAGACAATATCCAGCAGATATCAAGCAAGTTAGAAGACAGAAGTGATTAAACAGATGGGGAATTAGGTGAACGGAGAGGCCAGAAGATAATATGGCAATGTGATAGATGCATGGGGGCATTGATGGAAACCGGACGGAAGTTGTTGACAGGTGAGTTGCAGGGCGAAGAGCTCAGAGACGATGATGAGCGAGCGGGCGAGAAAACGGGCGAACACGAGGACAGGCGGGCAGAATGGATGGGCGGACATAACGACGGGCAGGGAGGGGAACGGCGGAGGGGAAGAAGAGGAGGGCGGGCAGGCGGACGGGTGGGCGCGGCGTTAGCGGTTGTGGAGCTCGCGGGTCGCGAGAAAGTCGAGGCTCTTTTGTTCGTCGCGGGGGCGTCTCCATTGACAACGGCGGGCGGCACTTGTCGCGGAGACCTCAACGGCGCCTCTGTCCGCGAACCAGCGGTGTGCGGAGCAGGGCGCAGGACTCGGCTTCCGTGTGTTCAAGGGAACGCAACGGCTCACTGCAGGTCGAGGGGTAGAAAGTCACTTCAGAGAAGCGACGGGGAGAACCTGCAAATGCACAAGGGGTGGTTGACTTATGGTCCTGAGGATGCGAACACAAAGGATCTGTCATTCGCTGCTTCATACGTTGATCAACTTCTCGGTTTCAGCGAAGAGCTGTACGATCTCTACAGTTACACCGCGTACCACAGACAATAAAGCAGTGTTGGAGAAATAAAGGAAGGCAATGCTGTTGAGTTCGGTCGAGTCATTTATTTCTTCACACGCCAAACTAGTCTTTATATAGACTATGCTTTCGGAAGGGTTTCTACCCGACCACCACCATAAAATACACAGCAGTAGAAAACACTTGCATACGAAAACTATGGAAATAGGAAAATGAAAATATACAAGCAAGTAAGTGAATATCAATTTAAGAAACTACTCTATAGCAGAACATTCATGGTTATCTCCCTTAAATGACAAATCAGATTCTCATCTACAAATTGTAAATTGTATAGTTGTCAGAACTGGCCAATTGACAACAGAATCGATCTCGAAGTCCATCATCGGTAATTCCATATTTTATACTTACAGGCACGTTAATTTTAATACGAACTTAACAGAAAACATTCTTAATGTGACGTGTAGAAAATAATTTTCACGTTCGCATCGTGTGTTTACACACTCTACTGCTAATAATCGCTTAGCTTTTTTTTCTTCACAATGTGTTTTTTTAAATGCACTTTTCACGATGTAGTGGAAGCACAATAACTATTTCATTGGCAATAATAAGGAAAACTTTGTTTGAATTTTTAAGTTCTTACATCAATATTTATGAATATTAGACATGTGTTTTATGATCTCAATGCAGACTGAAACGTTGAGGATAGTGCGCTTACACTGATGGATAAGTATTAAGAGCAAAGGAGGGGGGGGGGGGCAAGGCTGGTGAAACACTATCGGTTCTCGCTTACATACGATGTATCAAAATATAGTGTAATTTGTGAATATAGTGTCTTCGTGAATATGAGAAACTAGCTCGGCTCACATTTCCTCGTCGTCTCCCTGGGTGGCTGCAGGCGCCGCCGTCGGGTACACATTGCGGGGCTCTGTGTCTTCAGCCTCCGCCACCACGTCTGGTTTTGCCACCACTGCCGCCACCGCCACCGCATTTACCACCACCGTTGCCATCTTCGTTACAACCACATCTTCCACCATCGCCTCCACCGCCACCGCCACCGCCACCGCCTCCGCCACCGCCTCCGCCACCGCCTCCGCCACCACCGCCACCGCGACCACCTCCACTACCACCACCACCACCAACAACAACAACAACAACATCAACAACAACAATAACAACAACGACAACACAACCAACACCGCCACAGTCACCACCGCTGCCGTCACCGCCTCCACCTTCATCACCGCCGTCATTACCCCCGCTGAGACCAGCGCCATCGCCATCGCCAGCATCACTGCCGCCCCCACCCGTACCACCGCTGCTGCCGCCGACCGGTTCGACCCCTGCGCAGAGCAGCCGGTCTGCGCTTTCGCATTGCTCTGCTCCTCGCCCAACAGTCCTTCCACTCCACTCCACTCCACTCCACGCCACGCCACGCCACGCCGAGCCGCGCCGCGCCGCGCCGCGCCGCGCCGCTCCGCTGTGGCCGCCGCTGGGCGCGCTTCGCCCGGCCTCGGCGCCGCTGCGGCCTTGACCGCCAAATGCGCCAACCACTGGAGCAGAAGGCGGTGCCGGCGCCGGCGCCCGCAAGGACACGGCCCGCGCGCCCCGAGGCCGCCAGCACCGGGCGCCCGCCGCCCAACAGCGTGGGGCAGGGGGCGCAAATTTTTGAAATACTCGGGATGTGAATGTCGATTGAGAATGTATCCCGAGTATACGTTTTATTGATAATATGTTTTAGGAAATTAATTCGCTTCAACTGAATTGAGCCGCTTGGAACTAAGGAATGGTAAATCACCTTATACTAAACACTATTTAACTATGCACTTGACGTAAATCACCTGTTCACGGTTTCATCTAATCAGGAGCTTGAACGTCCCCATAGGGACGTCACTGTAGCGACATATAAGCTCCCGATTGGATGAAACCGCAACAGCTGATTTACCTCAAGTGCACGACTAAATAAATCGCACGTGACGTAAGTGATTTCGGCAGGAGAGTAAATTGAAAGTTCATTGGATTCTTTAAATTACATGATCAACATAAAACGAATATTTATTGCATTAAAGATACTACATACACGACTGAAATATAAGAAAGTATTTTGCCAATGGCTTGGCAAAATCTGGGAGAAACAAAAGGAAGTAAATATCTCAAAATTTTTTGTTAATTGGCTTACGATCATCTGGTTTGAAACGCTTCAATATTGAGAGGAGTTTTAATACCAATGAAGGAAAAAAGCATCATACAAATGCGGTGGAAACCGCGCTACGTTACAAGTGTGGATTCAAAGTTAACGTACATATAGATGGTTTCACCTTGGGAATGTGACGTGTTCGAAACGGCTACGTTTACCTATCTTATATAAAATTTTAAAAAATGAATACGATAAAATATTCAGTCTCAAGATTGGCTAGGAAAGAACATATCAGTACTTATCGCTAACACTCAGATGGTGAATGGCACAAGAAGAAATAGGAAATGGTAGGTCACAAATAAAAATAATGTAGAAAATCTATCATTTCAAAAAAGAAAATCATATTTTTATTATCTTGTATAATGTTAGTTCTTGTTGATGTTCTTGATGAGTTCTTCTTCATGAAATGTATGTGATTGCGGGCCGTTAAGTATATTTTCTTCAAGAAGTTGCATACTTCCTTTATTTGTTATTAGCTATTTTATTTGCTCTTTAATTTATTATTTATTGCACATTCTTCTGTTAAAATCAATACAAAGCTAATTTAAATATGAATTATTTCACTTCAATGAATAATGAGTATAATATGATACTAAATCAAGCAATTATGTATGTGCTGAGAAAGGTACTAAACGCAAAACTTGATAAATTATTTTTCGGTTTTGAAAATTAAAATCATTGAAGCACCTCGAGTACAGTTGTGTGATCTTTAGAGTTGAAATAGCTTACATAATGTGCAGGAACTTCACTTTTAATCAGTTTAAAAATAATTAAATTGTGTCATAGCACTTCAATATGTTTTCGCCATTGGTTCTCCAGGTAATACAGGAGTCATGTGTTTCAGCATGCAAGACATTTTTATGTAAGAAAGTGAATGTAGTGTAACTTTCAGCAAATACAGCAGGCTTGCCGCATGTTCCAGAGAAATTGGAATGCAAATAGAATATGTCAGGTCAGGTACATAAAAATCAAAGTTATCACTTCGAGAACATGTTTCGAGGTGTGGAACGTCCTACTTAAATCCAGTGCATCTAGCCGTCCGAAAGGGCGAAGGATAAACATGTTTGGTGACATACACACCTCAAAAGCGAAATTTGTGAAACTTTGGAGAAAACACCTAACTAACTTCAACTAATGGCTTGGTAAATACTGCGCTTCCTCGTGAGTTTGTGCCCTAAAAAGCATCGTTCACTACAAAATATATTTAAGCGTTTGTAACACCAATGAATATATGAGTATCATGAGTATATTGAACCTGTGCGCTTATCTCTTTCAAATTAAATCTATTAAAAATGGTAAGAGATATGAATAACTTCGGCATAGATATCAATTCCTGTACGACTTTCATGTTGCAATATTTATTATTATTATTATTATTATTATTATTATTATTATTATTATTATTATTATTGGCGTAAACAGTGTTGATCTTGGGTACATATTTGAAAATTCGTCGTTAAGTCGCTTTTAGAATTAAACTCTTGTAATACTTGATCTGTTGAAAGAAAAAAAATATTAATTTTCCGTGTCAGGGATTTTTCCATTTAATTTTAGCTTCATTTAGAATTTGTGGAAGTTCTTCTATCTCCCTTTCTTCATTTGTGAAACTAATTAAACAATATATCTCCTCAGTTTCCTCTTCATACTTCCGTATCGGTTCTATCAATTTTATTCCTTGTTTTCCTTCTCTTCAAGACCAGAAATTTCTTCAACCCTATTTTTAAGAAGGTTCCGATCAAAAACATTGTCATATGGAGAGCAACCACCCTGCTTAATTGCAGTCTTCGGCGCTAGCCGGAAAGACACAATGGAGGAGAGGAGGTTTGCGGTCGAGCGAGTGTCGCGGAGGCGGGCGGCGAGGGGCGCGGCGGGCGGGGCGGCGGATGCGGCTCCATTGCCTTATGGCGCTGCGCCGCGATATGGACTTGGAGCCGCCGGGAAGGGAAGGCAGGGACGGTCGCATGCAGTGGTTGCACGCACGTCCCCTCCATCGAGAGCCATCTTTTCTCCTTCTTGAAACATTCGAATGAAATAGCCCCGAACCGACACATTCCTCACGTTAATCAGCACGGCTTTATCATTTCGAGGGGATTATATGTTATTCCTTTTTTTAGTAGGTAAATGTTATAAGGTTTATAAACACTTTCAAAAACTCCACGATTGTTGTTTAATTTACATCATTTATTTTTCACGGTAAAAAAAAGAAAACATGTTACTCCGTACTTCTTCTTATATACTTTTCTTCTCAGTCGAAACGAATTTGGATTTTCAAATTCAAATTATCGAACTGCAAAGGTCTGAGCTGTAATTTTAAAAGTGACTAAGTAGGTGCAAAATGCATTATTTGTAAATAATCGTATTCTGAATTATGTTAATTACGTTTAGCCACACCTCGCGGTACCTGTGGTAGACAGATGTAGTCGAAAAATCAATTCTATGAGACCATAAAATAATTAAACACATTTCAGACTATTGATAAATTTAAATGTATTTCTTCTCTGTTTCCCTTTAACTTATTCTTACTATTATCAATGATACAATTTTAGCCTAGAGAAGATTAATATAACGACAACACCTTGAGTGAAAAGGCCCCCGAGCCACATGCACTCATAGACTCGGGGAACCTGCCACGTATGATGGTCGCTCGTAGAGAATAAGCTAGCTCCAGCCGATGTAAAGAACACCTATCCGGTGTTTCTAGAACCGTCGAGATTAATAGGAAATGCATTGTATATAACGCATGGCTCGATATGTAAATGACCTGTTGGTTCGAACTATTGGTGTCTGGTGTGACCGCGAGGCTGCAGCGCTGTCGCACTGTGCGGTGGCGGCGGCGGATCCGGAGCGACTGCGTCCGGACGTCGGAGTGGCCGAGCGGGTTTCGAAGCCGGCCTCTGCTGCCGCCGCCGCCGCCGCCACCGCGGCTCGCCCGGTCGCTCGGTCCAGCACGCGACGCACGTCTCCGCCGCCGCGTCACTGCTGCCAACCAGAGAAACGCAAGATTCGATATCGGAATGTTCTCTAGTGATGGGTAGCAACGACCTTTTCTTTTGAATTGTCAGTGAATTTGATAGGTCCATTTCATGGCAAATTACGAATCTGAATTGATTATTAATCAATGAATATATTAAGAATAATTTAACATTTTGTGATAAAATTATCTCCAAGACACGTTTATACTCGTTGATGTGAAGTTGTTAAAAATGTGAAATGCTCAATCGAAATGGATGTTTGTTGAAGTGGTTAATTTTAACGTTAACTGATTAGTTAACGTTAAATGCATAATGACATATCTTTAGACCGGACATTTTGTCTAACGGAGTTGGGCACCTTCATGATCGCCGATCAATGACACGGCAAAGAGCTGTCAGATCCTCTTTTGCAGGACAAGGAGCTTCTGACAAACAGCATAATCAATTAATTTTTTTATTGTGGATTGTCAGACAATTAATCACTTCAAGAAGACATCGCGTGTGCATTCCCTCGTCTTCTTATGATCTACGTTGTTGATAAATTATCCGTTACAATTTAAATATTTCATGTTGCATGTGTGAAAAGGATATTTCAAAGTAATAATTCTTCTCTTCAAATCATAATAAAATTAATATAACTTCCAAGCATTCAATTTTTCCCACCCTATTCGATTACTTTTTCCCCGCTGGAGGCAAACTTAGTGAATGGGCGTTTGCGGTATTTGTGCAAGGAAACACTCGCCAGCAATGAAAACGAATCGCAGATGCATCTTACGCGCCCTGTTAAATTACCTGCGGCAGCTATAAAAACGTTCCTTGCGGAGGCAGCTCTGCGTGCTAACGGTGGCGCCGTGAGCGCCGCAGGGGAAAGGCGGTGAAGGGAGGGGGGAGGGAAGCTTGCCGATCCGAGTGACTGCATGTCCTCTTCCCTGCCGCCGGCGGCAGCAATGAGGGAGGAGGAAGAGGCTGGAACAGCGATGGATGTGGCAGCGGCAGTAGAAATACGGGTGATGGCAGACAGCGGTGACAGTAACCGGGGCTCAGAGGGCGTTACACTAATGGTAGAATTACCATAATGCAGGTTGTGGTGATGTGTATGTGTGTATGTGTAAACTATTATAATCGTGACCGACGTAATTATAGTGAAATTGATGAATGTGGGAAATGTCGACAATGTTGGTGATGGTATTGGAGAGGTTAATTATTATCGGAATTTGGCTGATGGTTTTGACGGTATCAGTACATTGAAGTATTTGCTATGTAGTAGCTGTGGCGATGGAAATGTCAATTGTAGTAACAGGAAATTGAATTACCAAAAACCAAGATAATAAGAATCGTGACGATCTCGATCGCAATGATTTGAGTTACAAAAAGGACGGTGACAATGGTGGTGACGATGATCACGCCAGAGTACGTGACGAGTGTAATGGTAAACAATAATATTATAGTCACACAACTTCGCTATTAGTATTTTGTTTGTAGACAATTACATTCATTTATGATAAATTACATTTCAATCCTCTCTTGCATCTCTTTCACCTTTTCTTCCTTCCTTTATATTTATCTCTCTTTTTCCTATTTTATCCTTCTTCTCCTTCTATCTTCTCCATCCATGTTAGTCCCTTTTCTCTCTTTCTTCTCCTTCTTAAATCATATCCTTATTCTATTTCTGGAAGTCAGATCACTATAGCCACATTTGTGAAAGTATCAGCAGTGACCTGTTTCTAACCATGTCTATAAAATAATGTATCGAAAATATCAAGAAGTGTCGGCAGTAGCACGGCCACGTCGTGGACGTGTTGAAATTGTGGTGGCTGCATCTCTGCAATCTCTGTAAAAATGTCGACATTGGTTTTGCTATAACCCTTTGCCGTCAGTGGGATGGCTGCAGATTGTAGGGTGAGCGCTTTTAGAAGCATCGACAGTGACGTGTTCACAATTACGGCTGTAAGAATGTCGATCGAGCCTGTAGACGTGACGACAGTGTGCTGGCTTCTGGCTGTATATAGTGTGTATGTAACCACGTATGTAGAAATGTAGTCTATGTTTGCATAAGAATCTACTGTAGCGTGGCTACTACCACATTCGAACGAGTGTTGACAGTATGTCTTATCTTAGAAGTGTCGACAGTGGCTTGCCTGTGGCCAGGACTGCAGAGGTGTCTATAGTGTCGTGGCTTCAACCACATCTTAGAAGAGTCGGCAGTGACTTTCCTGAGGCCAGCACTGTAGAGGTGACGATAGCGGCGTGGCTACATCCGCTTCTGTTCGAGTGTCGACAGTAACGTGGCTACAACCACATCTTAAAAGTGTCGATAGAGACTTTCCTGTGTCCAGGACTGTAGAGGTGACGACAGTGGCGTAGCTTCATCCACATCTGTTGGAGTGTCGACAGTGACGTGGCTACAACCACATCTTAGAAATGCCGATAGAGACTTGCCTGTGGCCAGGACGGTAGAGGTGTCGACAGTGGCGTGGCTGCAACCCCGTCTTCGAAGTGTCGACCGCGCCCTGCCCGCGGCCGCGCCCGCAACAGCGTCGGCGGCGGTGCAGCGCATCCGCGCGCGCCTGTTTCCGCGTGCCGCGAGGCGCGATCCGTCGCGCGATGCGCGTCGCGCGCGCAGCCTTGCGTGACGCCCCGCGGACGCCTCTTCGGCGCCGCTCGGGACACACCCTGCGATGGCAGGACGCCGCTGCTGGCGCCCTCGCCGCCGTAAATCAGTCGCTTTTCCGCTCCTGTTTGATCGTCAAGTGATCGTCGTGATACCGTGTAAAATAATGGATGTATCAGCAGCGGATCCAGAGATGAATTTTGGGAAAGGAAATTCAAAACGTTTCGTCGAATGTCATATTACAGATTTGGTAAAATATCGCAGGCTACACTGCGATACAAGCTACATGCTGCGATATGATTTTATTCGTTTAAATCACAATCAAAAAATATTTTTGCTTGAAAATCTCCTGGCAAATTGAAATTATAGTTATTGGAAAAATGTTGGGGGAAAATTTCCCTTATTTCCCATCCAGTGGATCCGCAAGTATGTATGTATGTACTTTGGCACAACAGCTCTTTACGAGCAAGGCCTACCTGCAGCGTCCCAGCCATGCGGCCATGGGTTAAAGGGTACCTGTGTTTAGCACATAGTCATTGCTGCGCTGTGTTTCTGGTATTCTCAACGTGAGAAGTAATCTTTCTCATCGTCACACCGCAAGAGATACTGGGACGTTGCAAGGAAAGCGCAAAATTAATTTTTGTCCCGGCCGGGAATCAAACTCGGGGTTGTGCCGTGGAAAGCGAGCACGCTAACCAACCGAGGGCAGTAACCGTGTAAAATAAGCCTGGTAAAATTATATTTTTTTAATGGATATAACTTTCTAGCCTCTAGGATGGCTCACGAGCAGCATACTAGCTTCTTTTGGTATGCACCAGAGTTCGATTGTCGGTCCAGGCCAGAATAAAGTTTGCTTTCCTTTAAAATCGTCCCAGTTTCTGTAGCTGTGTGACGAATAAAAGCTCAGGCAAGCGGAATTTGCTAGTTTCGGTGAATATAATACGTAATATTTTCCACATCTCGCTTTTAACTCTCAAGCATGGGAATTTATTTAAGGCTAGACATGAGAGACACCTGTTAAATGGCCGGCAAAGTCGGACTATCGACCCAAAATGACAAATACATACATACACATAGCTTTCTACAATACAGAAATCCTCTCCTGCGCAAAATACCAGCCTAGCACTTCAATCAGTACTTATATAAATTTATGCGGGCAGAGAATTTGCAGTTACACCACACAGTATCTTTTAAAGCTAGAATCTGAGAAAAGGTTGGCATATACTTCTATTTGATGAAGAGCTATTGACGATAGTACGCATACAATTTTACACGAAAAAAAAAACAAAGAAAAATTATGTTGTGACACTCCTACCATTTACCATGATCACTCCTCATTTATAAGCATATAGAAGATATAAAAGAGTTCACTAGTAGATTGTTCACAGTCCAAGGTCCAAAGCAAACATCCTTGGTTTTAACCAAGACTTTTTTGCTGATAATATGAATTTCACAATTTCTAATTTTCTCGAATTTATGTAATAACACTTAATATACACATGGTAGAATAAAACATGGAGTAAATTTACAAAAACCAGAACCAATAATCAAGTACAAACGCCATAGTAGAAGAGAATATTCATTATAAATTTGCAAATACTTTATTGTTTACGATCTTAGAAGAAGTTGAGACACTTGAAACATCGTAATTATTGATAGATTTCTTAAGTCAGTGTTTTTATTCCACGTAGAAAGTTAAAGAGTGAATAATATCCACCAATAATTAAGAGGTTTTAGGCATCAATGAACGCCTTATTTCTTTGAAGATAGTAAATATTAAACGACTCAAATATCTATAATTATCTTCCTGTTCTTAAAAGATGTTAGTGCTTGTTAGTTGGTTCCGGCTTTTGTGAATTATTTTTTGCGTTTTTTTCGCAGTTTGTCACGTGTTTATTATCGTTTATTTCATCCATTAAACGAAATGGCACATTAATAAAACTTAATAATCACCTGGTAAACCTGAAAAATATATGGAGGAAAGTTTCACAAAAACTGGAACAAACTAAAGAGCACAAACAGCTTAGAATAAGGAGAAGGAGATAATTGTTATTTTGGAGTTTTAGTGTTGACGGTCTTTGAAAGGATGTGGAATTTATTGATGCATGAAAGTCTTGTAATTATTGATGAATTGACTATGTTAATGTTTCAACCTGGTCTGTTAAGCAAAAGTGTGAATGAATATCTTTCCAAATGCATTAATTTCGTTGAGGAAATTTATTTGTGCTTGTCGAGACCCGCCTTTCCATTGATTAGCACCTCATTGAGTCTCGCGAGGCGTTTGCGGGCGGCGCCCCGGACCTTGCCTCACACCTGCGGTCGCCCGCGAACGTCCGTGCCCCGCGGGCGGCGCGTGCAATAACAGTGGCTAACTGGGCGGCAATCAGCGTGTCACGGGCGTTGCACCGTCTCGGGCTCGTACTTTCATCTTTATCGACTCGTTTTAACTGCCGTTGCGTGCAGCCGCCGCCGCTCTGCATTCCCCCGCCGAGGCGTTCGGCCGGCCGCGCCGGCTGGCCGCCCGACTGCCGTGACAAGACGCAGGCCCGCCCCTGCCGACTGCAACCCCCACGACAAGACGCTCGCCGTTCGTCTATCTGTCTGTCAGTCTGTCTGTCTGCTTGTCTGTCTGTCTGCCTGTCTGTCCGCTCTCTCGTCGGGCGAGTGGGCGGGCGAGAGGGCGGGCGAGTGGGCGGGCGAGCAAGCGAATAGGCCAGCAGGCGGGCTGGAACGTTCCAGATTGCAGCGGCCACCTGTTGGGGACAGCTGACAGGCTGCCTTTCCATCAAATCGCGATTCGCGCACGCGTTTGTTGTGTTCGGGTGGGAGATGGGCGCCTCAAGTTCACGAACATTGTCTGCCGGGATGATGATGAGCAGTCCTGTTGAATGTCATTACTCATTTGCTGTTTATGAGCACCTTATCAACAACATTTATGTTTCATATATGAATTCAGTTGTCTTGGTTTTAATATATCCCTATTTGAAAGACAAGAAGTTATTGTTAGATATTTGTATTCAAAGAATTTTATCATACTAGGGCATTTATAATTTAAACTCATCAACCGTAGTAATTAATTCGTTCTCTTACATTCAGTTTTTATGTTTCAAGAAGAATTATTTTTCTCATTATATGTATATACTATTTAAATGGTCTCATTAACTAAATAAGATTCTTAAGTCCGAGAACTCCTATCAGTGGGTCTCTCGATTTCATTGTGCACTTTTTGGGTGAATTCCAGTGTTATAAATGGAACTATAAACTTCGCAATATTCTTTCTTTCTCATCTCGCTACTATTTTGATTCGTAGATTCCAACAAAAGTTGATACTAATTTCCATAATTCTTATTTACATACGTCGTGAACGTTAAAAAGTGAATTCGATATATTTGAAATCAGAGTAAACACTACTAATTCAATGTTACAGTAATTTTATCACGTCATTTCCTACATTTAATACTTGTGGATCAGGTGCATTTCTTCACTTATTCGTTGCCAGAATGAGACGCGTTTGATAGTCCACCACGTAAATGGAGATGTCAGAGAACGCGCACAGCAGGCCGGGAATAAGTTAGCGCCGCCGCCAGATGGAGCACTTCCTTTTCCCTGCGTCGCCCTGGAGGCGGACGTGCGACTAGTCGCCATCTCGCCGAAGGCCCCTTAAGGACAACGGCCAACACTCGAGGATGTACAGCGCGTCGCCCTAACAAGGCTCGCTCACAATGTGCGTCGGCGACACGGCGATCGAAAGAGGAGCGAAGAAAAAGGCTTCGAGACGACCAGCGGAAACATTCTCTCTACTAGACGCCATCCGCTGCCTCGTAGGTTTGCGACGTGAACCGACGAGACAGTGAGCAGTAGTTTAGTTTCGATGACTGGTAGATGCCAACTCTCTCCAAATTATTATTTTTTTAATTAATGGTTTGCGAATATCTCTGCATTTTAAGTGTGTTCTGTAATTATGTTCAGTAATTTTTTCGTGGAAGCAGGTTCCCACACTAAAGGGTCTGAAGGAAAAAAAATATCTGACAGAAAAGGAAGCTTTTTTCATTGATACGTCTTGTATTTTCACAAATCAAGTTTCTATTACAAATCACTACAAATTTCTGTTATAGTTTTCACATTTATTGTGATATTATTGTATTTTGAAAACATTGAAATTATATATTTTATCAACATATTTTATTCATTTATATTTTTATTATTATTTATATTATTTACTTGCACTTTAATAAAATAAAATTCATAGGAAGAAATATTTTGAATTTATTTGGAGAAACGATTGTGAACACACGGAAGTGCCTGAAAGGAAGTTTGACGTTGTGATGACTGCTGTCGTTGAAGAAACAGCAATGAGAATAGTCCAGGCTAATGGACGAAGCATCGAAAGTACAGTGCTTCGAACCAAGAACGAAAAGGCGAAGCAGTAGAGAAGGTTGACACGAACGCTTAAAACTCGCGTGAAAAGACCATTCAAGAGAAGCGCTAAATTACAGGCATTTGAGCCGACAAGTTCTGTAATTTTGGGTGCGTTAAATGGGCAGTTCGTCTAGTTCGTGGAAGACGAGGCGTGAATGAGGACGAAATAATTTCTTTGGAGGAGTACTCATGTTACAATGATGTGACTCATTATCCTTTTTTTCTTGAGTTTATCTTTTTTATGTCCACGAAATGAAGGTTCATCAACAAATTTGGCTAAAACGTAATTATACTTTTTTCACATTTCTTAAAAATACTCAAATACTCAATTAGCATATAATGCACACGTATGTGAAATACCAAAATTTTCTTTAAAAATAGGTTCTATTTAACAGAAATTAGCAAAATATTTTCTGTCTATGCATGATTATAAAAATCTTACTACGAATATTAGTAACGTCGATAATAAATGAACTTGCTGTGAATATCACACCTTAATCAATTCTTATTGTAAGAACGATTTCACATGTTAATTCACATGTAGAAGAATTCACATATAACGTATATGGGAAAGTTCTCATAACTTGCAAGGATAACAAGTGGGTGCCTTTCTCCATTGAATGATGCTTCATTGTTTTACCTTTCTCTAATTAGCCATATCATTGTCACATGAGAAACCGCGGACGTGCTATCGAACTTATTATCAAGAGAATTGGATACAGTAGAAAGTTCTCTTCAAAAATCTTTGCTGAAATACTCTGAATTGACCGAGGAAGTTCTGAATTCAAAATAAATCAAACGATGGACTGACACTTACTGGTAAGAATCATAATTTACTTGGTACTTATTGAATTAAACGTATTCCTGAGACAGTTATATCATTTTATTTCATAAATTAAGTGGTCCCAAAATGCGTTTGGGGTACAAAATGTCGGAATTTTTATTAGCATTTTTTAATATTTAGCTTGTAATGATTTTTTAATCACGTCAGTATGTTAACTATAAGCATTTTTGTTTATTTTTTCCTTCACTGTGTTATAGTGCCGAATGTATGTTCGTCAGAAAACAATAGTATTTGGAGATGATGTACATAGTAAATTCACTAAGGACCGTAAATATTTTAAATTTATTGATATATCTATTTTATCTAGTATTTTGTCAGGTAATGTGTTATGCAAAAATTGTGCATCATCTGTCTTGAATCTTGTTGTAAAATTTATTAAGCTAATTGCAAGCTGGAGCGCAGTGTCTTTTGATGTCTGAAGGTTGAAGCCAGTTCCCCGTAAATCTGTTTTTTTTATTCATTCAGGGTTTAAAAAATATTCATATCTTCCTCTAGTACATATTTGAACTCTTCAAGTGAAGCAGTTACTGAGTAAACATCGCCCAATTTAACATTATTGGGATAGAACTTTTAGGAATTCCTTAAATATTCAACATATACATTTTATATACTCATGCTACTTATTATAATACAATAACAATATTTCCTCGTATCTGTACACTTTTACGAACCCTGGGGCATGTACAGTTACACAGTGTATTGTGGTCCAATGTAATTGGAGTAGACATCGTATAGCCTTCATCGAAAACTAGTCATACCAGAATCTCAAAAGAAAATAACAGAGTAGGTGACCGCTCTCGCTCACCGTAGGATCTATTTTTGATGGTCATGGAATAAAATGATACCTCAAACAGCCGTCAGAAACTTACAGGTTGCTGGTGCAAACTCACCGTTCCCGCTCGGCGTTCAAAGATCACCGTACAAAAAGGAACCTCAAATACTCACCGAACACTTGATGCGTGTTGACAGTCTCACTCACCGCCTATACCCGCCTTCGTGTTCCCGAATTTGCTTTGTGACACCGCTGGTCCCTCCTAAGAAGTTTTTCCCGGTCTGACAACTGCTTATAGGAATGGGATCACCAGTGGCGATGGATGGATCAGTGACATCAGTTGACTGAGTGTTTCTAGGGATCGAGTTCCGACGATAGTTGATTTTCAACATTAGTTGAATGGTTGAGTCGAATTCAGACAATGCCTAGAAGAGAATTCTAGCCGCCGGTTGCTTTGTCCGGAAGTTTTCTGTAGTGTCTTTGATCATGTCTGGCCAAAGACGAAGCAATACCTGTACGAGCAGGCCACAAATTGTGCACGGTCTCGCCTTTCTTATCCTTGGCACTTCCCCCCACCTTCCAGCGAGAGGGAAACACCTAAAGGGCAATATCATGCACTGCACTTACGGGATAACGCCCTTAAAAGTGGTCGCTTCGGAAACTCTAAATTCTCGCTCATTCACTCCCGGATTCGCTTTGCGACGTCGCAGGTCACCTGTCCACCCTCGGACACTTTTCACGGTCTGGCAACCGCCCTCGCCGAAAGGGATCGACGCGCGCCGGCACGGTCAGCTGCACCCGCAGGTACAGTTAACACGCGGCCGGTAGCCCGGCGCACGCATTCCGCGCGTCACGCCCGCAAACAGGCACGCGCCACGCCACGCCACGCCACGCCACGCCGCCCTGCCGCGCGCCGGCCGAGCGGCGGCGGCGTCGGCGGCGACAGAGGAACCGCCTCTTGGACTTCCGCGCAGACGCGCGACAGCTGGCGCGCTTGTGTTCGCCTGTCTCGTCCATAGCGGGATGCTGCCTACGCCGCCGCCACAGCCACCGCCTCCGTCACCGCCGCTACTGCCGCAGTCGCACGGTGGTATGAACGACGAAAAAAAATCTTTTTTTTTTGGTTCCCTTTACGTGATTCAGAAAAACATGAAAAATATTCAGCGGTTCAGATTTCAGAATACCTTTTTTTCATGTTGTTTATTATTGCGTAAAAGTCACGTTGGAAGTAGTGCAGAACGACACTGGTAATTTTCGAAGAAGTCAAATGTTTGTAATTGTTAAAGATACAAAATTGTGGTTTTCTTTTGCTAATTCGCATTACTTTGTAGCTGTATTTTAAAAAAACACAGTTTTACTCTTCACATTTGCCGTAAAGTAAATTTTTAGTTGAAGCCTACAAATAGCAATATTTCATATGCCTTTTTGTCACTAAACTGTGTTCTCATATGTTTTACGAACATGTATCGGAAAATTTGTGTTAGAATTACAGTTATAACTCAGGAAGAGCTTCGAGAAGGTTGTATTTTTTTCATCCATGATCTCCAAAAAGATTTACGTTTTGATTGAAAATCTGAACTTAGATGGTACGAAAGGTTAAGTCGCGCGCTTTGTGTGGCACTGTACTTCAGATTCGTTTCCCACAACATCCTATGGAGAAAAAGATCGATCAGAGTATAATGGAGGTTTCTCGTCCAGGAAGAGTTTGACTTCACATTCAGCGTCAATCGAAAGTACACCACCGTCGAACCTACAACCTCCCAGACTTCGAAGTTAAAAATGCGGAATTCATTTTTTCGAAATAACATATTTACAACTATTTAACTGGTCATAAATATGCCATTGTCGTGTCTCTAACCCAGAACCTTCCAGTTCACGAATTTAAACTTACAAATTTCAGTTCATTGAAATAACATATTTAGAGGTATTCAGCTGATCCAAAATGCATCACCATTGGATTATCGGTTTGGACTCTGTAACCTGTCAGTCAAAGAAGTTCAAGATGCCAATTTTATTTTATTGAAATAATGTAATTTTGCCCGATTTTCCTCGAATTTGGACCACAGTGCGCTGCCGCCTCCTCCGCTAGGCTTTGACCGCTGCCGCCGCCACCGACGCCTTCCACATCTCCGCCGCGCCTCCCCCAGTCACGCTTTCTTCGCAGCCCGTTGTCGCTTCTGTCAGCTCCATGGCCGTCTCCATTCTGGCTGCCGGGATGAGAAGGGATTTGAGGTGCGACGCGGGGGGGGGGGGAGTTCGCGCGGTTGTCATAATGTTTCACGAGCCGTGGGGCTGAGATGAGCACAACTGTCCATCGCGAAGACGTTTCCGTGTTCGAGACGATGGGAGGGGAGTCAATAGGGCGTGACGGCTTTATTATCTTCGTTGGCGTCCGGTGTCAGTGTGCATCCAACGGTGCACGATAAATGTTGTTTGTGATATTAGAAAAATGAGAAACTGATATGTTATGTTGAGTTGCTATAGATTACAGAATGCAGATATCTTATTGCTTATCTGGTTGAGATGTACTGTTGGGACAACTCAACCACGCATTTCGATGTCACCAACTGGTATTCACAATTCACACGTCACAATTCACACGGAATGTTTTTACCGTAGACGTACTCAGGTTTAATCTGTGTATCTCATCTCGTCTTCTGTACTTGTGAGTCTTGAGGCATTTTCAGCTTCTGTACTATTGAATTCATAGGCATTACAGAGGTTCATTGTTGTTTTGTGTACGTACTGCTTCCTAGTTTCTTTTGCTGATGACCCGTTCTCTCACTTCTGCTGTCAACCGCGCTATGTTACCTTCTAATTCCGCTTTCATGTGCATTCGCCGTAAATGCTGGTTGCCTGAGCCCCATCACGTGGCTCACGTTAATTTGTTCCGAACCACACCCTGTCACAACGACTCCGCAGCTACCACTGATATCGCTGTCTCCCTCGGCGAATCTCACCTGGGCTCTCGGGAATGGGCGGTTTCCCGTCAGGACTTCACCTTCCCGGATTCTTCCATGTCCCTTTGTTCTTCCCAGTCAATGAGAGCAGTCTTAATGATCACTGAGTCACCGGGGCCTGGAAAAACTGCTAGCTTAATCATTTTATACTTTTTTCAAATATATTTGGGATTCAGATCAGATCAGTCATTGTTTCTTGGCAACGCTGAAGGGGTTGATATTTCTCCTCAAAAATAGAAAAGTACAAAACTGAAATCTCCTAATAATTAACTACGTTTTTGTATAACCAGGTAAGTTAAATTATTTGAAGTTGCTTAGTAATGCGCATATGTGTATTTACGAATGTAATGTAAATTTCACAAAATATATACTCTAACAAATTAAGTCTCGTTTTCTGATTATTCACGGTATCAGATATTTTCTAATCACAAGTTGTAAAAATAGTATCTTGTTCGCATGTAAAGCTTAATTTTCACGACTTTTCAACTTATATACAAGGATCAAAGATTTATGATATGATAGACAAATGATTTAAAAATGTATATTGGTAATTGTTGTATAATGGTAATTGTTTTAAAACTAATATATTGATAACTGCAAATTTCAAACAGATTTTACTTGAATTTAAAAAATTGATAATTGACAAACCAGATTTTCATTAATAATTGTCTTCGAAAAAAATGATTAAGTCGAAAATGCTAAATTAAAATTATATTTAACATTTCTATTTTTGGGGAATTAATCAAGATTACATTGACCTATTGCTGTACCGCTTTACCTCCAATCAGTATTTATACCACCACTACCACTTCCACAATTTTCCAGTATATAACCTTCACATAATTAATTCCCGCTTAAATTCCACCAGCCCAAATCCATCGTTCTAAACACTTGTATTGTTATCATTATTACATTGTTTTATTATCCTTATAACCATTTCAACACAGCTCGTTTCCTTTATTATGACTCATAAAATTTCCATTATCAGCGTTACTTAATATGTTGGCAAATCACGTCTACGTGCTAGCAAACAGGCGTCCCCTCTTCCTCCACCGCCAGCGCAGTTATCTTCACCTGGGGCGCTGGCCGCCTTGATTAGTGCTAACCTGGAGCCACCCCGAGGTAGCGGGATCACCGCGATAGCCGCGGCACGACGGCGGGTGGCTCCGGAGAACAGCTCATTAAGTAGCGGTGCGCGCCAGGTTTCGCTCGTAATGTCTCCAAAGAGGCTTTGTGGAAGGCTGCGAGCAGTGAGTCGCGTTAGCGATGCGACCCAGTGCCGCTTGCTGGGGTCAGTGTTGCCGAATCGCCACGCTTCTTTTTAAAATATGTATTTATTTGTACAATTTTGGTTAATTTAATTAAATAAAAAACATGTACTAGAATTCTTTTAGATAGCGGTAAGCATGATGAACGAGAAATATACAGTCAGCGTAATGAAGTAGAAATTCACATCCGAGAAGTTGGTCAGTACATTATCGTGTTATTCACTAACCTAAACTCAATAACTACACCCCAGTCGTAATTTAAAATTAGGATACGCAGCATCTTTATTTTTAGAATGTTTTAAGTGGTACGGAAGTATTTGTAAAAAAAATATGGGTGACCAATTATCACTTTTTACATAAGCGTATTTTTTCAGTTTTGGCCGGAAATAAATTGAATAAAAACATTGTGTGATCCCTAGTGTGCCCAATTTGCTTAATGTGATGAAGAAAGAAAGTGTTCGGGTTTATTTTATAGGTGTGGTGCTTGAATACTCATAACAAGGAGTTTTGCGGGACTTTCAAAAAATGTCTAAAAGAAAGCTGCATTTCTAGTGTAATTGACTAACAATGCACATGTGTGGAGAAAGTGAAGATTAACATACAATTTTTCTAATTATTATCAATTGACTTAGGTCATTTCTCATATGCTTTCATTTTTATGTAAAGAATATTTAAGAAACAAAATACAGGATCCTCTCTCTGAGAATGAACTAGGGTGGTTTAATTTGTACATTTGGCGACACTGGGTCGGCTTTAGCAGCTGTCCGACGCCGTTCTCACACGTCCATTGAACGCGAAATTCGTTTATGGCTTGGCAAGGTCGTTAAATGATCTAGAGCTGTGAACGCTGTGTTCTCATTTCGAGCTTGTTAGAAAGCCTGGCATTGTGCGTTACAAAGGAATTTTATCCTCGTCTAAGAAATCTTTGTCATCCGTATAAATCACGCGAGAACATATTGAGAAGAACACTTCGTGATTGTGTGTCACATTATGTGGTAAAATTTATTTAATGATGGTAGACAAAAAAGTGAATCTATTTGGTAGTATGGTAGTATGACAAAAGTAATGGTTTATTAGAGTAGAAATGAATAATTTTTGTATTTACTTTCGGAATATACTTAATTCATTTCACCATAGTATATTTTAATTCTGAAAAATTTTCGTTCTAAGAAATTTATCTTGACGGTTCATTACTTTATTTTAATGTAATTTTGTAAGTTCACGCAGAAGCAGTTAGCCTTTTATTTTAATTGATTTCAGTCGAACAATATATATTTGTTACATTATAAGAAAAAGAATAAATATTAATAACATTTTCGGTCCAATTATGCAGTTTGTTTGACAAATTACTTCGTCTCACTAAGAACTTGAACAAATGTCCATTCAATTCTGCTCTCGGTCTTTGTGTTTACTTTTCCATTATTTTTTCCATCAACCACTGTTGTTCGCCAGAACGAGTGTCCAATGACATGCCTTCAGAAACCCCTTATTTATCCTCTCCGTTTAATATACAAAAAATGGCGTGAATTCGCTTTGTCATTTTGTCCAGAACTTCCTTATTCCTGATAGTCAATCCTTTGTATTCACTTTGCCTGGTATTTCATTATTCCAAATATCGTCTGAAACACTTCTATGAGCATGCGAGCGCCACGTAAACCGCACTACCTTTGAAATATTACTCACTACGTGCTTAACGTTTTTGTTGTTTGTTTGATGAATTATTCGAATGTTTAAAATAAATTAAACATAATTTAGAACATTTTTCATGTTCATTCATTACATTTTATACCATTCATTACAACTTACGTGTTATGCTCCAGTATAAGTTCATTTTCTAAGCGGTAATTTCCGTATAGTCAAACAACCCGTTCCTTTTTCGAACAAGCGTAGTGTTCCGCTAGAACAGAACAGAAGCGAAACCCTGCGGCGTCCTACGCTCCCTGAAAGAGCGCCTTGAGGTACAGACGGAGGGGTCACACAGCGAGGAGTGGGGAAGGGGAGGGGCTGCGAGGAAGGCGGGGGCGGCGCGTGGGTCTAGCGGCTCCGCCAACAGTACTCTCGCGCTTTTTCGAGGGAGTCGTGACCGCCGCGCGACGCAGCGGGGGCAAGGGCGGCCGCGCGGCGCCACGCACGAAAATACGAACTGCGACGCCCTCCCTCCCCACCGCCCGACGTGAGTTTAAACTGCACTCCCGTTCGCTGTGGGTGTCTCTAGCGGCGTGTCGGCCATCGGGAAGTGTGCTCTGTGGGTGGTCGGTTTTTGGTTTATTTGCAAAACGTTTATTTCCTCTGTTTCATTTCTGATGATGATGATGATGATGATGATCGGTTCAATCCTAAGCTCCCATTTGACGAATCCAAAATGCCCGTTTAAAGTATACTTCCAGGTAAATGTTTTAGTTTAAATTACAGAAATGCCTATTTAAATAAATGTTTATCATTAAAAAATGATTTTTTACTTGAATAAATTTTATTTCAACAAGCTTCATTGTAAGGTTGTAGTCTGATTATTCTTGCTTAGTTCTCTGTTCTTTCTTACTTTTAATACTTACATTAAGCTTTAAATTCGAATACACAACCCAGATAGCTTCAAATTTTATTACTGTTTTTCTTATTGTACTTCTAAGTTGTATTTTCTTGGCTGGATAACATTTATTCATTTATTTATATTTATAGGTCTAATGTTTGTGGCTTGTATTTGAGCTACAATAATTTTGCTTCAGTAATTTGAGCTACAACCGTGTTATTTTTGCTATTATAATACATGAAATAAAATGTAATATTTACGTTTTGGTCATGTTTTTAACTTCCTTTACTCATTCAGATTTTGGTCTGGAATCTTTCTATGAATATTATTTTTATTTGTTCTAAAATACAATTTTTTTTCTCTGAAAAGACATTGGACTTTATTATTCCATAATTGTTTGTGGACATTTCTGTTTTTGTATGATCTATTTCTCGGACATTAATCGAAAAGTAATGACCAGAAAGAAATAATGTAAAACGAACTACAAGATAAAGCAACTGTTATTCCTATGTTGGGATTTGTCCATTCCACTAATGTTAGATAGAGAGTTGCCCATAAATCAGTTAAGTCGTTCTTTAGTCCGAAAGATACTATCTGTCATCTGTTTTTGGCTTTGAATATATTTTACATTCTTCTTAAAAATTATTGCAATTGACATGAAAAATATAATACAATTATTTCTTATGAATATAGATATCTGTATTGCCATATAATCTCTAATTAATATTAGGATACGTATTACAATGATACAATAAATTAGTTAAGTTTTTCTTTGGTAAAGTATATCCCTTTCAGTGAAATAGAGACAAACGGTGAAGAATATACAATACCCAAAGAATAGAAGTAATAGAGTTGGTAATACCCAAAGGTTATATTGTTCATTAAATTAAATTTTATTAAATAATTAATTACGTTGTAATAAAAAGTAATATCATTCAATGAATTATATAAAAATATATTAAGTTTATTACATCAAAAGGCGTCAGCACACGTGTGTAAACATTACTGTCCCTTTCCTGAGCGACCTGATTGCGATTTCATTGGGGCTCATGAGACGCGTCAGATTTACTTTATTGGAAGGCTGACTCGGAGCTTTCCTCTAACGGTACACCGGCGGAACCCACGATTCATTATGCGCGTACATATTGCATCTGGCAAATCCCGCCGCACAAAGCTCAGGATGCAAATCACTCTGGAAAGTGGCCGGCGAGGAAAGGTGTGAGAATGAAAGCTGCGCCTTTGTCGCGGACCCGTCCGTTCCAGGAGGTCCGGGATCCGAACGGAAGAGGCGTATCGTAGAAAAGGCATTTCGGAATTCGACTTATAGGAGTCATGGATGTATAGATTGATGTTTTAACACTTATGTTATGATATTTGCAATATTTTTACTTCCAAAATACACATTTTTGTCGAATTCATTTGAGGAAACAATTTTGTGTAAATGGATGATAATAATTCATTTGTGTTGTTTAAAACATAAGTATTCACAGACCTTACCGTTAGTAACAGTTTTACTTTGATATTTTTATGTACCCCATAATTGTAATTCTTATTTTTATTTTCCTTTCAATAATTTAATATATATTTATAGCCCTCCACTTTTTATTCTCTGATAGTTATCTTAATTTATGCTACACGTACGTATACCTGATTGATGTATTTTGTATTATATCTCATTTTCATAGCTTGCCCTTCAACTGATTCACGTTTAATTGTTATTTCTTTAAAGAAAGGTGGATGCTTGATGAGGAAAGGTCGTTCAGGTATTTAAACTCAATCATATCAATTGTATACGTACAGCTAAACCTATTAAACAGCGATCCGTAGATCCCGTTTAACCTAACGTCTTCGCAAGTATACCTCGACCGATATCCACGTATATCACGAACAAATAATCGCAGCTCATTTAACGAGTTCTACCTCGATCTTTTTTTCATCCAACTACTTCCTGGGCTGGCGAACGCAGTCCATTTGAAGGATTCATTGCCGAGTGCGGGGGCGGCGGGCAGCCCACATACTCGCGGCCAGAACGCAACAGCCCAGGAGCGGGCGGCGGCAACGGGACTCTGGCCCGCTCCCGCACCCGCCCGCGACGATGCGCCGCGTATTCAGGGTGTAACGCCCGCCGCCGCCCGCTCCAGAACGCCCTCGTCGCTGCTACTGCCCGCAGACCCCACCCCCGCCTTCCCTGCTCACCCCTCCTACCAGCCCAGCCCAGCCCAGCCTAGCAAGTCCACCCGCCTTATCTAGCTCACCGTCCACCCCGCCTGCACTGCCTATGAAGCCCACTAAGCTAACCCACAGTTCACTAAGCTAACCTATCTACCCCACCAATCTAGCCCATCCAACCCATCCAGCCCACCTAGCCTATTCTGCCTAGCCATTCCATCCAGCCAACACTGCCCATCCAACTCACTCACACCACTCAGTCTACCAGCCCACTAAGTGTTCCCAAACCCAGTCCCCCCAGCTCATCAAGACTACCCAATCCACCAGGTTCACCCAATTCACCCTGACTTCCGTTGTCCTTAGTCCACCCACCCCATTCAGTTCCACTCACACCACTCAGTCTACCTGCCCATCAAGTGTTCCCAAACCCAGTCCACACAGCTCACCAAGACCACCCAATCCACCAGGTTCACCCAATCCACCCTGATTTCCGTTATCCTTAGTCCTCCCACCCCATTCAGTTCAGCAGCGGACCACACTTACCCAGCCTTCCCCATCGATCCCAACGTCTCCACCTTCATCGCTGTCTCCGTCGTACCCCTCGACCCTTTCGACCCCGCAGTCCTCACCATCCCCGCTGCCCCTGCTGTTCCCGTCACTGCAGGTCACCGCCACCTCTATTGCCACCGCCAATTCTTCTATACCATCATCACAGCCACTGATACTACAATTACCAAACCCATTGCGACTACCATTCCCACCCTTACTGACACTCCTAAAGGTAGCTCCACTGCATCAAGGCAACCGACAATATAACTACCATCGTCTCCCACAAACTTACTGCCACCCTCACCTCTACCTTCACCGCCACCGCCACCGCCACCGTTACCGCCACCGCCACCGCCACTGTACCACTGCCATCGCCACCGCCATCGACAATGGTTCTGACTCCACCACCGTCACTACTACCGCCATTACCACCGTCACCGCCCCCGCTGTCTCTCGTCTTGCTAATAGCCGGCCCAGCGCTGCGCTCGCGAGCTCTGCAGCAGGTTGAAGTCACGCCTCGCGCCTCTGCGCGGGTTACCTCGGCTGGCGCCCAAGAAACGGTTGACGGCCCGACGCAGGCAGTGTTACGTAATGGGGCGTTATTTGCATTTCAGCGGTTAACCTTTTTACCTTGCTGCTCTGTTTCCAAACCACGAGGTTAATTAAATGAATTTAGATGACAAAAGGAGCAAAGAACTCTTACATTACGGTGATTTTCTTTGTTCTTACAACGAAAAAGAATATTGTTTTAATTTATTTTTGATGATCATTGTCACTAAATGAAATGTTTTGTGGTCAATTCGTCGATAAAAACAATTACCAGTGAACATTGGGAAAAATTATTCAAATTGTGGTAATGAAGTCTATGACAAAAATTACAATTTATTTTTACCTACCAGTAACACTGAGGGCATTTTCTCTGTACAGATATTCTTTTTAATTTTTTATATTCAATGTTAATTTTAACGTTTTAAAATGTAATATTTTATTTTAGTTTTCACTTATTTACTTCCAAATTATTCTATTTGTCAATACTTGCTTTACCCATATGATGGAACGTAAAGATATCCCGTAAATTTTGGCCAGTAGCCTTCTTGCAACAGAAAGTCGTGTTGGTGAAATTCATACATTGTCATTCCTTTAGAGTTTTTAACCGTGGGTGCGAGATTTTTCTTTGGAACGCTTTCCTTGCGTACCTCTTGTTGTTAGAAAACAAGACGCAACAGAATGCACTTTTACAAGCTTTCTCGCAGGGCGCTGTGTGGAGTGGGAGGAGTGTCAGTGGTGGCCTAACAACATCCGCACGTACGCGCCCAATGGCCCGTCGCGTCGCTAGCAACACACCGCTTTCTTCTCGCTCACCAGGGATTCCGCGGCCGAAACTGCTACATTGCTGTGTGTCGCGGTCTGTGATTGAAATAAGAGATGTTCTTCTCTCGGTTGCGATAAGAAAGACGTAAGAAATATTTAAAGGAAGCGAAGAAAGCAATTCATTCTTATGTGGTAGTTCATTAAAATATTTTTACAATGTTTTTCCCCAAGAAGAGTTCAGAATATTTTGAATTTTTTGAGTAAACAGTTTTGTAGTATTTTCTATTTTGTCAATCTGCAAGCTTTTGGTGTAATAGTTTGAGACCAAATTGTGATAGAAACGAAGTAATAGAATTAAAAATTGCCTTTATTATATTTAAATACATTTATGTGTGAAATTAAAGAGAACTGCAATTTTTGATCAAACATTTTGATGCAAATTTTGCAAATACTTTCGCTATTGTCATAAAATAATTATCACAGAAATAATTATACGATTAATTTCATATTGTTATCTCCAAGAAATTATGAATATCAATTATCATCTGAGAAAAAATAGTCAACTGAATTAGAAATCGTTAATGACGATTTTGAAACACGTACGTTTCAAAAATTTCCTATTTATGATTTTTAAACATGCCATGAAACACCTACACCGTCATGTGAAACCAATAGAGTTGTGGCGGAAACGCCAGATCTGCAACTCGACTGAAAGGCATGTGGGTTCGAGTCCCACAAAGGGAAAATGTGAAGAATGCATACTCGCTAGTAGTAATCACAATCCCAATTTTACCACCGAAAAGTGATAAATCATTCTCGGTTTAAATTCTAAGACTGTGTGTGCCATAATGGCATTAATCGCTTGTAAACCATGTTTACCGACCATACCTGGCCAAATCAAACAACTCATTCTTTACAAAATTTATATTCTGTTGAACAATTTACTTTACGAAAAAGGATGATTGAAGAGAAATAACTGACTACAAAATGCACAAGACCAGAATGCCTCACAACTCATACGATAAACTCCTCTTCCGAAGGGGTTTCTCCTTCCGCGGAAGACTCCCGTGGCGAGGCGAGTTTCTCGCTTTCGCGACTAAGATTCTTCAAATATACATAAATACGTCGGGTGCTAACTGCTCGGAAGCGAACACTTCATGCCTGCGGCGAGGACCGCTTGGTGCACACATACTCGCCGCCTCGCAGCTGCCAGGAAGTGAAAGGGAACTGCAGGCGAAGTGAGTAAACTGCAGGAGTTCTCGGAAATACGCAAATACTTTTAAAATAGAGGTTAATTAAACATAATGTGTTGCTTTAGGTGAAACTTTAAATTGGTTTGGTGTGGATGAAAATTGCGAAGAAATTATGCCTTTTTATCCAGGGAGAAATTGCAAGGTCGATAGAATGCTATTAAACGAATCATTTTATATAATACAGAGCATTTTAGTCTGCTGTGAGTGTTAACATAAATTTGAGAAATAAATTTTGAAAATTAAGCAATTGTAATATTCTGTGAAGCGGACTACCTCTGACGTGACTTTGTTGATGAACACAAGTCGGAAATTGTTCATCAGAAGGGAAACCGTAAGATTCTAGGTGATTCCACATGAATTTCGACTTAATTCTCGTTCAATGCCTATGTCAGTGTTATGGCAGAAATTCATATATTGTACAGCATTTATCCGCATATTTGGGCAAATTTCAAACATATTGGGTAAAATTATCACTGTTATTCTTCAAATACAATGTGTAAAATATTATATAAAAAAGAGCAATGCTTTATTTCTCAAAATTGTCCTGATTATTTTAAAATAATAACATTTCTTTTTGATATTTTTAATTGTTTTTCGAACTTCGTATGTGATACTAGTGTATGAAACGTATTTGATAAATTATAACGATTTCTCTTTATTTTTGTTACAGGTAAGCAAGTTGAGAACAATTCAACTAGCATAGATCTGCTTTCCACTCTGCAACTGTAAGTGAAATAACTATTTTGACATAGTACTGAAGAATGTAAAGAAGTACAATATTTTATTTGGGAATTTATTGTACAAACTAACGATATGTGTTCAAAACGCATGCATATATCGTTTACGTTATTTGCATCAGAACTAGTTAGAACACAATACAGATATGCGATCTACTGACAGATATTTTTAACAAATGTAGCTTTTACCGTTAACTAAATATTTCTACAAGAGATTATTCTTCTTTCTGTCCCTTCGGGGGGGCTATAAAATACAGGTTTAAGTCCGAAATGTAAACGAGTGCTTCTGCGACGTCGCTCTTCTGCTACGCGAAATGCTAATGGACGTTCTTCATCGCTATTGTCATCTCGGCCTCCTTCAGCTCTTATTCACTTGTTTCTAAGACACTTGGGTTGTTCCCTCTCAGCGCATCTGCTGTTGCTTCTCTCCCTCCTCCTGCGGCACTGCCACTGCCAATGCCACCACCACAACATCACCACCCCACCTCTACCTCACTGCCATCTCCCTGACTCACCGTCACCCCGCCAGCTTCACACCGCCATCGCCCCCACCACACTACTTCCGCCACACCACCTCATCGCCACGCCGCCACCGCCACACCGCCACCACCACTCCGCCATCGCCACCGCCTCACCGCCACTGCCACACCGCCCCCACCGCACCGCTTACGTCACCGCAACCGCCAACGCTGCCTACCACCCTGCCACTTACTCTGCCCCCGCCAGTCCCCGTCCCCCCGCCCCTACTCCGCCGCCACCGCCACCCTGCCACCGCCACCCCGCCACCGCCACCCCGCCACCGCCACCCCGCCACCGCCGCACCGCCACCGTCCTCGACACCTTGGCCGCCGTCCCACCGCCAGCGACGCCGCCGTCACCGGCCGCGCCAGCTGGGACGACTCAGCAGCAACGCGCGCAACGGGACCGCCCGAGGCGGCGGCGGCGGTGGCGGTGGCGGCGGCGGCGGCGGCGGAGGCGAGCTGACGCGCACGCGTGCGTCCGTCTGCACGCCGGAGCGCGCTACCGTTGCGGCGCCCACGCCGCCCCTCCCCTCCTCCCCCTCGTCCTCTATCTTCCCCTCCGCCGCCGTCCGGAAATTGACTCTCCCAGGCGCAGCGTTTCATCTTGCAGACGCCTACGCCGCGGCGCCCGACAACGACGCCGGCCCCTCGGCTGGCACAATGGATACGCGGGAACGAAAGCTACCGCCCGCAGCCGGGGATATGTTAGCTGCCTCTTTTTTGTCATGTCTTCGTGAACCTCGTTGGCTCTCTTGGTATCGCTGACTTTTTGGCTCGTAGAATCTTTTTGAATAACTTTATATGCAATTAAATATTAGAAATACTGTAATGGGGTTTTGATGAACATTTTTAGCTCATACAACGTTTTTCACTCGATGTATCGCCAAGTCCTCTAATGTTTCGGTTACAATTTTTCGATGTTTAGACACTTTCAAATTGATTTTTAATCACAAATCGCATGTCAGGAAATAGGATCTTGAGAATGCCATTATATGATGTAGGTATTGTAATTAAATATAATTTCTCCTTTCAAATAGTTTCTTCTGTTAAAATACTAGCATATATTCATTGAAAATATTTTTTCTCTCATTCAATTTTAATTTATAGGTTAAAAGTATTATATCTATAAAATAATTCCAATTCTCTAAAATTGTATTAAAAATTGTTTCAGAAAGTATTTGCATTTATAAAATCTTCCTAAACTAGGAATACTTTTCTAAATTTTTTTCATACATCATTAAAAATTAGCTGGTGGAACCTCCAGAGCAATACATTTTAAAAATTGCAGAACTAACATTTGATGTCCTTTCTAGCGTTGTATAGGAGTGATAAAATTCTTAAACGCTCACCAGCATTTATGAAACAACTTTTTCTTGTAATATCAAACTCAACTCATCCTTTATGGAAAGTTCCACAAAATACATCATATCCAGTTAAGAAAACCCTTCCATTATCTTACCGTTCGCAAAATATTTGATGTGCCTCTTAAGCGATTTTCCCAGTATACTCCCTTCTTCAACACACAAAAACGCACGCACATCACTTGTCAGGTACCGCCGCGCGTTCATTCTTTCGCAATGGAAGATAGGGTCCTCACTCACAAGCGTGCTTACTGTACCGTGACAGTTATACGCTTCCAGAAAACCCTGACTGCATGGGAGATGTAAAGGAGAATGTACAGCACTGTGCGGTGCAGTGTCTTTGTTCGGCAATGTTAAGCCAAAAGGTAAATAAGGAACTAAGAATGTTGTTAGGCAAGAGGAACTCGCAGTCACCTGTCGAAGTTTTAGGCATTGATTACAGTAATGCATTTTTCGATAAGCTATTGTATGAAAAGCCGTGGGAGGTTTACAAGAATGTTTTGAAAGGATATTTGAGGTTTACTTGTTGACTACAGGAGAGAAACTCACGCATGCAAATGCTCATTCCATGTATCGACGAGAATGTGCTGAATTGCACGCTGCGAAACGGTTGTATACCTAGGGTTTACATGACGTACCATTTTCATTCAAAATCTTCCTCGGAGCTGAACATGTGCATTTTAACAACCACTGAAACTGGTATGGGAATATTTTAACAAGCATTGCGGACCTAACATGTGACGAGACGAAGCCACGAATTTCACTGTTAACTCTAACAACACTGATGTAACTCATAAGATACAAAACAAGCACAGTTAGAAACGGTTTTCAAGTGAAACTGCTCGATTGAATTATAGTTATACTAAGGACTACAAATTTAGGCGGCTCAGCATAACGTTCGAGGTCTCCGTGTTACTAATTCTCGAATCACCCATCCTGTCTTCTTATTTCCACACTATTATCAATTGGCCAATATTCACTACTGCACATTAGGAGACCTGATTAATGGAGACGTACAATGGAGATATTTCTATCTTAAATTGCTATCTAGAGAGGTTTCCTTCAAACATATTACTGCGTCACAGGGCCTTCACGTCTCTTCGCCTGGTGGAGGGACAAACCGAACCGATAGGTTTCTTTATTATCACATCACAATTTTACTCATGTAATATGTGTTGAACATTTCATTTAAAGAAATTTATCCAATTGCTTGATTTAATTTACGCATATGTATTAAGTTTTTCCTCTTTTTAATAAACATGCACGATCTGGCACTATCGAATAGAGTTTACAAAGAGAGGAAGGGACATGACTAAAAGTCTCGTAACTAAGAAGTATAGTAACGAGTACTCTCAACCAAGAGAACGGTTGCCCTGGAGTGCGTGGCCAGAAGCAGGCTGCGCGGGGCTCCAAACAGGAAGCGTGAGACTTCCCGGAAAGTGGGCGCGTCGTTGCTGCTGCAGCCGCACGCAGTGCAGAGGCTTCGCTTGGCGGCGTCAGGGGTCGAAACCGCAAACGGCCGTCTGCCCGCCTTCCGTCAGGTCCGGATTTAGGACCCTCGCGCAGCTCATTTTAACTACCATCTTGTATTATAAGGAAGCACAGAAGACTGTGGTAACCTTCAGTACAACGGGGAAAAAGTAAATAAATGCCGATCCAGATAGCTGAGAGTGCTAAGGCGGTAGTGCAGTGGCGATCTCAGACGGAAGGATCGAGGGTTCGAGTCCCGCCTCGGGCATAGGTGAGTTGTGTATATGTTTGTGATGTGATTACGTGTAGTATTCCTCCTACAGTTACCTCAAAGGGGAAAAAAACATAAAAGCGGTCGCTAGATGACCCAGTAGTTTCAAAGCGACAAAAAAAATAAATTAAAATAAAAGTAAATGTATCAAATCTTTATTCAGAAGCAATAGAAATTACATTTTTATGAGTTCACGTCTGTGAAACCTTGATTTACTTGGATTATTTGATTGAATAAAACTAAGCCCGTTAATTGTTGTTCAGATTGACTTACGTTACCACACAATGAATGAAAATGATACGAATTTGAAATAATTTTCAAGAACACCGTCACTCTTATTAATTAAAAAAGATGTTCAATATTACCCGAAAATGTAATTAAAAACTAATATACACTGACTAAAACTTAATTTTACAAATTTTAATATAATTTCTTGCTTTCTTTATTACATAATTTACCTTTCTAGTAAACGTTCTAGGGGCACTTCTAAGCATGATCCTACATTACGCATCATATTTTTTAAATCGAAACCGTAGTTTGAGCAGACTGGTTACATTTGAAGTAATGTATGGAAGCTACAATTTTTTCCGTATATTAGAATAATAAAATCCATGGTATACGATAGTTAGGATACGATTTTACCAAACTGACAAAGCCAACTTCAATTTCCTCCAAGTAAGACTATGAAATTTACCTCTTCGCTTAAATTGGGCAAACATCAGTCAGAGGCATCGCTTCATTCAACGTCGGACTCTGCACAAAATCCGCGTCCACCTCCCCGGAGCGACGGCGGTTATTGAGAGGCGCCGCGCCGCCCAGCCGCCGAGGCGTCGCCGCCGGCGCCGAATCCGGCCGGTCGTTCCTCCTTGGCGCGAAGGAAGGATCTCGCGCCTGGGGCGATGGGTGTGGTGGGGATGGCAGGCGTGCAGCAAAGCGGTTGCGGAGGAGAAGTAGAGGCAGGAGAGGAGGTGTGGTGGCGTGGTACCGTGGTGGCGGGTCGCGGTTGGGGCGGGGATGGCAGACGTACAACACAGCGGCTGCGTAGAACGTAGACGTGAGTGGAGCCGGGAGAGGTGGGGGCGGCATGGTGCCGTGGTGATGGGTGGATGGGGCGGCATGACGTTGTGGTGGCGTATAGCAGCGTGGTGGCGGGAAGACATGGTGGGAGGCGGGGCACCGTGGCTGGCAGACGGAGGGTGTAGCGGGCGATTATGAGACTTGGCGGGCGGCAGTGTGGCGGGGTGGCAAGGGCGCGAGACGACGAGGCTGGTCCGGGGCGACTAGATGGATGTCTAATGGCAGTGTGGCGGGCAGGCGAGACCCCGGCGGTGAAGCGGCGAGGTAGCGACGGGGTGGGCGGGGAGGGGGGTCGACGAGGATGACGAATGGATAGGGCGCCGAGGCGGGGGTGGTGAGGCAGCTTCGTGACGTGACAGCAGGCCGTGGCGTGTGCGGCGGGACGGTGGGGCAGAGGAACGGTGAGGCGCAGGGATACAGCGGCGGGGGCGGGTCATGGTGGCTGTGGTGGATAATGGTGAGACTTGACTTACCGTAAGGTGGCAGTGTGATGGGGTGGTGAGTCCGCGAGATGAACTGGGCCGCGGGGTGTCGGGGCGTCGTAATGGCAGTGTAGTGGGGAGGCGAGACCGTGGGCGGTAAAGGGGCGGGGTGTGTCGTGAACGGCAGGGCGGCGGCGTGGCAGGTTGGCGACGACAGGAAGTCAGTGCGGGGCGGGGAAGGCGAGAGGGGTGGCAGCGAGGGTGGCATGGGCGGCGGGGTGGCGTTGATGGCGGGGCGGTGGTACCGCGGGGGGGCGGGGGGAGGAGGACGGGGTGGCGGGGATGGCAGGGACGGCCGGGGGCTTGCGGGGAGCAGGGGCAGTGGCTTGCGTTGGGCAGGGATGTGGGGGCGGGGACGGAGGCGGGGGCGTGGGCGTAGGCGGCGCCGAGCGCACCTGCGCTCACGGTCCCGTTGCGCTTCGCGCTCTGGACCAAGTCGCCGTGAGGAGAGGCGGGAGGAGAGCAAATGCTGCGTTGTCTCAAAGCGCCTAGGGCCACCCACCACACAGACGGCGCTGAATGGGAAATTGCGTTGCGGTGCAGGATGTTGGGCCTGAGGCGTAGACCTAAGTGTGCTCGAGACAAATTGCTTCGTGGCTTAAGAATATGAAGTGATGCTGAAGTGGTGTTCTCGAGTATCAGTACTTCAAAAGTAACTTCGAACACATATATTGAAATAATTATTTTATTTATCAAAAATTAGTAAGATTTTGAAATTTTTATTAAAAATGTAGAATGTTTTGTGATATAACGTACACTTTTTTATACATTTTGAATAATTCAATTAGAATTGTAGAAAAACAGTATTGTAAATAGTGCGCACAAATTGTTTGTTTTCGTTTCATTTTCTAGAAATTGGGAGAGGGTAAAAGTACTCGACAATGTTTGTTCTTTAATGAATCAATTCAGGTTAACATATCTACTTATAACTATGAATACGTATTCTCCTACGGGTTTGGTTATAAGCAATACTTGTTCAGAATTATGAATAAACCACATGATAAGAACTTCCGTAAATTGTTAAAGGTCAATTGTGGGGCACAGAGAGAATAAAGGCAGAAGAAGGAATGAAGTTCATCTTTCGTATAGAGAATATTTCTCCTCCTCATCTTACTTTTCCTTCTACTCTTTGACGTTTCGTTCTCCTTCCATCATCTTCAGTCGCCATGATGCCTCGTGTCCCGTTGTTCCCCGCCCTTGCCGCCCGCCGCCCCCGCCGCCCGCCCAGCGCCGCGCCCGCGCCCCGTCGTGATAAAATGACGGTGATTACCCGCAGGTGACAAATGCTTCACGATCTCTGGGACCGGTTGGCGCTAATTTACCGTCGTTGCGTGATTCCGATTTTCCGCTGTGCCGCCGTCCTCTTGCCGGTCATGACCCGTGAGCGGTGAGGTTTTTATACGTCTGTGTTTACGTTCCAGAAAATTATGGATATTGAATGTAGGAGGTAGTGCATTTTCTCGAGCTGGAGATTTCTTCCATCGTGGTGTCTTCCTAATTGTGCTCCTGTAGCTGATTATTGTTTATATTTATTTATATCTAACGGATTCATATTTCTGTTGTACCGTTTTCAGTATCCTTAATCAGCGGTGCACTGTGCTGCTTAAAATGTAACTGTATCCTACTTGCATTGCAGTTATTTACTCGGTAAAGGGTGGAGGTTTCTTTTGAAATAGTTACTATCTTGCTAATCGTTCACAAACAAGCAACGTATGCATTTTATTAAGTACACCAGTTTCTCTCTGTTGAAAATATGAGCTGTAGAAACATATCCTGTTTTTTAGAAGCTTTAATTCATTGTATACAAACATTTGGATGCGTTCAAAGCATACCATAGACAATGGAATCGTATTTACAATTCGCACGTATTATCTTCTCGTTCGGATGTATTTGAGCCAATGTGTGATACTTCGAAATAATACGTTAGTATCCACTGATAAATCTGTGATATTAATAATTCGTAATATGTTTTGAATACACTGAAGTATGTTTCAAATGTTATTGATGATAAAACAATTGAATTAATCTTCGTCAGCTTACTTCTTATTCAACCTAAGAGTGTTTTTAGTAAGTTTACAGATGACTTCAATTATCTCATACTTCGCCATGAACAGTACCTCATCAGCATTCTCACTATTAAAGTAATTGAGCCAGAATTTATCGGCACATATTTCACTATTCTCGTACTGTGAACACGTTTCTTATGTGACACAGAAATCAAGTCAGTCAGTCTTGCGCTGCCTCTCAAGTTTTTTTGGCAAGTCATAAAGTATTGCCTGCTAGTTAAATGCAGTCAAGTTTCCGATGTCTCGTACCGAATAAAAAAGTCACAAGTCGCAGAAAAACAAATCGTGTAAATATTAGAAATAACAATTTTTAATGTGAAATTTCAATATTAAATATGTCAGATAAAAGTAATGTCTTATTTGAAGAATATTTCGGTGTATGCGAAAAAATAATGAATTATTAAGGGATTAATGTATTTTACAGTTAATATTAACATACTGTATCAATGTACTTTAAAGCACAAACACATCCATACGTCAAGGTAATCAGGAATTGCATTTCACTATGTATAAATTGTGTATAAGGCGTGCGTTTTCTGTGCCCTGATTGATATCTCTGGAATCGGCCTGCTGCATTATGGGAAAAATCAATTCCTAGACGGATGACTCACTGGGTGAGGGGCCTCACGCGATCCGCCCGCTGCCGCCGCCGTCGCTGCTGCTGCACTGCGGTTAGTCAACAGACGCGGGGGCGGGGGCGGGGAAGAAGATGGCGGGGGCGGAAGCGCGTGGAGGCCGCGCCTCGGAAGAGGACGACATCCGGCGGCGGCGGCGGAAGCGCCGGCCCCGCGCGGGGGCCTTGACGTAGCCGCTCGCGACGCGACCCCGCCCCGCCCCGCCCCGCCCCGCCCCGCCCCACCCCGCACCTCCCCGCCCTGCCCCGCCCCGCCCCGTCCCACCGCGCCGCCGGCGTGTCACGCACGTCGCTAGTTCACGCGAGATATTTGTGCACTCGACACCCGTTAAAAGCGCCAATGAAATACACCAGAAGATGCTTTGTGCATGCGTAGTAGAGCAATACCGCATATTCGCGCTGTTTAGAAAAGTTGGGGAAGCTTAATGCACTCTTGAGATTCTAATCGTTCAGAAATTTGTTTTGGCTGCATTGGTAATTTGTTTTATTGGATTTATGGTGTCTTTCTGGCACGAAATGTGAATGTACGTTTTTTTTATGGTGCAGCTGCCTGTGGAAAAACTAGGAAGTCGCACAAGACACGCGGAAAGGGAGATCTACGCATGCGCAGAAGATCAATAAATGCATATTATCGCTATTCAGAAAACATCGGTTAAACAAATGCAATCTTAGGATTCTAAGCGTGCAAAAATTTATTATAGCTGCCAATTTTTTTATATTATTAGTTTGATTTATTGGCTTTATTAGATGCTTTCTGATACGAAATGTGCATGTAATTTTTCATGTCACAAATGCCCGTCGAAAAACTAGGAAGTCAATGTTTTTGTGACGGCATTCATTGTAACCGTCTCCCTTCTCTGTGTCTTCAGCCGTGTGCGCAGATTCCTCGTGTGAAGTATACCTGGCTAGTGCACGAGAAATCGAATCCGTGAAGCCACCTGCGACTGCAGCTGTGGGTTTCAGGGAGGAGAGGTCAAAGTTACTTCCCAGTTTCGTTTTCACGCTACGTCCAGAATTGCTTTCCCTTTTTCAATGTTTAATTTTTACGTGTTTGTTTATTGCTTCTGCTTGTGTGAAGAGTGGTTGTTTAAATGGGTTTCTTGATTTATTAGAATTTCTCAGGGCAACTTGGAGGTTCGTGATTTTTATTAGACGTTTTACTGATTTATAGATGTCAGGGTATGATGAACCTTGAAATTAAACTCGTTTTCTGCTTGGTAAATATTGAAATTAAGATATACATAATGAATTTCAGCAGAGCTTATTATTCTAGAATAACCTTCCATGTGATTCCTGCCATCGCCTTTGACACAATTCTCACGTAATCCTCTAGTTGTTTTTAACCGCAGAGTTCAGGACTCGAATATTTAAAAAATTATAGTTGACGTTCATTATAGACTTGGTTTCGTATCTGAGCTTGCGATTATAATTACGGCCCGATAAATGAAAATTGTAGGAAAAATAATGATTTCCAAGGTTGTACAGTTTTCGTAAATAAACATTTTTTAACTTAGTTTACTAATTTCTTGCGTAAGTATTTTTTCTTTAATTAGAGTTAACTATGTCACTTTCCTTGAATTTTTCGCTTTGTTTTTATCTATTATTCATTATAAGAAAGAAAAGCAAATTATTACGTATCCACGGCTAAACTTTCTCCAACATTATTTTGTTTCCTTATTGTTTCATTGGATTCACGAACTGAACGTCTCACGTTCAACTCTAGGAGACGAATGCAAGATGTTGCTTCCGGAGGCGTAAAGACAAATGTCGCAATTGTTGCGCTTGCTGCAAGGCCCCGCCGGGAAGTGGCTCTAACTGTCCGGGGTTCTTTTTCCCTCCCCAGTGTATGAAATGGACCTGCCGTGCCACACGGCAGAAATTATGGATAAGCATTGGGGTTAGTCACGAGAAGCGCGGCGCGGCGTTGACGGGGGAGGGGGAAAGAAGGGGAGGGGGCGTCGCGGCGGCTGCGACGCAGCGCTGCAACGGCACCACGAGCACGCCCCTGGCGGCGCGGCGCACAGTGAGCACAGGCGACGCTTCCAGGGCAGGAGCTATTGACTCCGGCCGCAGGAACCTCTTCTTTGATTAATACTTTTTAAGTCCGTTGACACTTGATCAGCTGTGACGCTGTCAACCAACTAGACGCTTAGTCACCATAATGACGTTACTATGGTGACGTTTAAGCTTCCGATTGGATGACAGCGTTACAGCTGATCAAATATCAATACACTTAATGTTTTAAGCGAAGTATAGGTTACCGCGGCCTGAGTCAGTAACTACTTGGCTGATTGGGAGATGCCGCGTCCTAGGCGCAGGTGCCAACTTTTTCGCCACCATTCAGGGACCGTAAGCAATTTGCCCTGAGGAAGGTTGCAGAATGAAGGCCGGGAAATTGGCACCTATGCCTAGGACGCTGCCTCTCCCGGACAACCAACTAGTTACATTACACTTGGGCCTACCAACCTTTTTCCTTGGAACTAGTTGGACTATGGACTGCGGTAAATCTACGAGACGCTAGTGTCCCCGGTGGCTTTGGATAACTCTCGCTAACTTTGCACGATAAACATTTGGCACATTTGTGCAAAATATGAAAAATCGAGCATTAACTACGTTTAATAACTAACCATTGTGATTTCATCGCACGAGAGGAAGCATTGTACAAAGTTACGAAGAAGAAAAGTTCCAAATCAACATCTTTTATCAGTTTTCATTTATGTAGTCTCGTTATAAATTGCAATTTATATTTTCAGAGAACAATTTCTTTTTCAGACGAATTTTATTTACAGCATTTGTTGGTGTGTCCTTGCATCAATTTCGGACACGTTTGGATATTAAATGTGTTTAGATAGAGAAGCTAAAAAACACAATTTCAAATATTACAGCGTATCGTGCTGAAAATTTCTGAAGATAAATTTCATGAAGTGCCTTCAAATTTAGACTCGAGAAAAATCGCTAGAAAATACATATGACTCCTGTAAATCCTCATAGGTATGTAATTTATGCTCTCTAATGATGTCAAATATAAAAATGTCCCAAAACGTAATAAATGCAATGAAAAAGAATTTTACGTATGCAACAAGAAGTGTTTCTGTTTCTGTGACCCGCAGCACATAGTTACGCAACTCTCTTTACTTGTCTACATGTGCATGAAAAGGCTTAGACAGTCTACACCCTACAGTCTAAACTCCAAAAACTTGGCAATAAAATATTTATTTAAAAAAATGTTCGTCACTCCCGCTACCTGTAATATGCATATTTGCTGTTCACGTATGATAATTTCAAACACACTTTAATTTCAAAAAAGGAAAATTGGTATTCTTACGAGTGAACACAAAGAACAACTGTGCAAAAACGGTTGAAACGTTTACACATCAGGTCTATTTTCCTCCTTGATTCGTTTTGGCCCAATTCGGCCCAGTGCTTTTCTCCGAAGCAGGGCACCTGGCCGCCGTCACCATCACCGCTCCCGTTGTCGCCGTCGCCACTCCGGCCACCCCCCGCCCCCGCCCCGCTCCCGCCCCGCCGCGGTCTCTGCTCCTGCCGCCGTCTCTGTTCCCGCCGTCGTCGCCACCGTCGCCGCCAACGTCTCCCTCTCCGCTGCCCCCGCCACTCCTCCCGCTACTGCTCCCGCCACTGTCCCCGCCACTTTCCCCGCCCCCGCCACAGCCCCCGCCACCGCCACCGCCGCCACCCCCGCCGCCGCTCCCGCCGCCCCCCCCCCCCCCGCCGCCGCCCCCGCCGCCGCCCCCGCCGCCGCCCCCGCCGCCGCCCCGCCGTAATGCACCCGCTCGTGGCGCCGCTCACCGTTATGTCCCGCGCCTGTCGCGCTCACTAGCGCCGCGCAAAGTATTGGGTGCTGGTGAGCGGGCGAACCAGCTTGATGGCGGGGCGGAGAGTGGCGATAATGGTGCATTTATTGGAATAAAGACGTTTCGTTGCGGCCCCTTAGCTCAGATGCCTTTGAGCTGGCGTTTAGGGTGGGATTAGATGTAAAGTCTGTCGAATTTTATTGTTCATGTTTGTCCGATATCTGAAGGCTAGACACATTCTAAATACAATAGTGATTTGGTATATCAATACTTTAGAATTTACTTCATTGCAATTCATTATTTAATAGTTTCATAATTTATCATATACTATTTCATTCCTTTCTTAGTGGTTGGCGTTTTAGTACCGTCCAGTTAAATTCCTTTAATATTCAATAAACTTATTTACGAATTCAATACAAAGGAACTAAAAGATCAGAAATTTCATTGTGTTAATTTAAAAAAAACATGCACAATTTCTACTATTGTTTAAAAAGCAATGTGAAAAGTTACAAGCTGAATCATGCAAGATGAAATAAACATGTGTAATCATATACAAAACTTAGCAAAGAAATCAAGGAGGGAAGATGATGATAGATGTGAATTTCATAATAGAAGTTCAATGATGAATGGCAACAAAAGAGGGTAAGATCGGGACAGAGAAGAGATAAATCACGAGTTCAATAGAAACTTCACATTTAATTTCACAAGAAAACTCAAACGAGTTGACTATGATAGACAGATACAAGGCACTAGCCATCCACGATAAGCAGGCCACCCAACCCGCCTAGTAATAATTTGTAACACTTGGCAGAAGAAAGGATTAAGTTTCCGTTTAAAGAACCTGAAAAATAAACCTAGAAATATCGCGAGTATAATCGGAACTCATTTCACCCACCCCATACCCAACTTGGCTTGACCGGGACACAAACCCTAGTACCCACAGATGCAAGACGAACGCGTTGACCGTTATACCTCCCGCAGGGGCCTGTTTTATGCGAGGTTGGCAACACGTACGATGCAGCGAATCGTCGAGGTCTTCTCTGTCTGTGCGGCGTGAAACGCCTCTCAACCTGTGCGCAGGCCATTAGCGGGAATCGGAGCAAGGGCGTTCGCCACGGCAGCCCCCGGCTGACCTCGTCTTTCCGCGTCTGTTTTATGCCGTGCCTTTGAACAACGGCCACGATAGCGTCAACCGTGAAAGAGCCACACCGAAATAACCGTATGCGTTACGAAAAATTCTAGGTCTGTTCCATGTACCAACCCGCAAACAGGCAACTTTCGGAAGTGGTTGGAAGGTAAAGTGGTGTAAATATTCACGTAAGTCATGAATGATAATGGAGAAATATCGCGGATCGTTTGCGTAATTTCTTTAAAAGTAGAGGTTACGTGACTGACACTTCCTTGCCTTTGTTGTGTTTATGCAACGATAACGTGGCTTGGACACGACATGACATTGTGTAGCGTAACCGTACGAACTTTATACCGTTTTAATGTGGAAGTAAACTTTTGAAGGCAACGCAATTTGTAGCTGCAATAATAGTAACTGAAATTTGTATCTAACTACAGCGCATAAAATGATCCGCCAAATTTGATTCAGTATTCATAGGATGATATTTTTATTGTAGATAATGAATAATTCGAAATGCTGAATTGTTATTACATTTTTTGCCTAGATTGATATAATCTTAGAATTTCTAACATTTATCAATATTTTGCTACTTTTTAAATATCAAACGTGTTAGTGTGAGTTTCCAGGGAAAAAAGTTTTAGTAATAGAATTTTAGTATCATTGTTTTCCACAAGTCAAATCCATACGGAAAACACGCCTTTATCGCCGATGATTGTTTTATTACCACGTTTCCGCATGTTTGGAAGCAAGACACAGACATTCTTATTTACGAATTTGTGTAGTTTATAATTTAACTCTTCTGAATCAAACCTACACAATATTCACCATTGAAATGGATCATAGACGAGGTGGACATATTCAGGTCCCTGTTTACTTATTAAAAGGCAGTTCATGGGAAAATTGCTTTGGAGTCACCAGGAATATGGAATTCACTTAGATATATCTGTAAGGGACTACTTAATCTGAGGGATGTCCCCTCGTCCCAATTCAAGGATACATGAACTGCACGCAGTCTGTAACATTCATACTAAGTCAACCGAAGGTACAAGAGTCACAGCAGTTTTGAAAGCAAACTGTAAGTTCTTTGATACGGGTTCTATGAATCAATGACACCTTTCTCTGCGGGAATATGAACTCCAACCTGTCTTGGCTAACGCTTTTAGTGAAAGTTAGTCATGAACTGCGGTAACAGCGGAGGATAACAGAACAATGTACATATGATATTCAACACAAGAGCTAATTGAAAACACCACTGAAAGACAACGAACAAGTAATTTACATTCATCTATCACAGGAGTGCACATGGTGAAAGAGATTACATATAAATCACTGTTGACAAAAATAAATCCTCTTGATCACTAGTCCGAACAGCAATCAAAGACGACTTCAGAATTTGGTATCTTTATTTACAAAAAACGTAGGAATTATTTGCAATTTAATACATTCCTTTAGTATATATTATTTCTTTTTTTATATAATGTTTCCACACCATTTTTTCATATTACATAGCTAATTATCTACATATTATGTGATTTGTAGCAAGCTTAATTATGTTTTTTTTTTTTTGCTGTTGATAAAATGTTATTTTGTGCATTGTGTGTCGACTCTTGCGCCACATCTCGACTTGGTATTCCTGCAGAGTGTCACCGAAAAGGGGTCATCGCCGCCCGCCTGGCTGCCAGGTGCGGGGCGGTCCGCGCAATCCCAAGTGGAACGTATCGAAAGCCAGGAAGCGCGACCGGCCGCCCGAAACCGATACGACACCGGCCGCGCCCCGCTGGGCCTCGGCGCTCCCAGGGGGAGGGGGAAGAGGGTCCGTATGCCCTCGGTACGCCACGCCCACCTGTGCCTCGGCGCTGCACACACAGCCGCTCCCCGCCCCGCTCCACGCCGCTCCACCCTGCCCCACCCAGCCCCTCGGAGTTACGCGCCGCTCCGCCTCGGCCCGGCCCCGCTTCTCCCTGCTTTGCTCCGCTCTGCCCTTAAAAGCCACGCCCACCCTCGCACTCCCCCGCACGTCTCTCCCCCGTCCGCCTTTCCCGTTCCTTCTCACCCCGCCCCGCCTCTCTTCTTTCCGTTCTGGTCTGCATCACCCCGCTCCCCGCTCGGCTCCGCCTCTCCGAATCACACGCCGCTCCATCCCGATCCTCCCTATTCCTCTCTGCCCTTCTCCACTCTGCCCTTCCCCGCTCTGCCCTTCTCCGCTCTGCCCTTCTCCGCTCTGCCCTTCCCCGCTCTGCCCTTCTCCGTTCTGCCCTTTTCCGCTCTGCCCTTTTCCGTTCTGCCCTTTTCCGCTCTGCCCTTTTCCGCTCTGCCCTTTTCCGCTCTGCCCTTTTCCGCTCTGCCCTTCTCCGCTCTGCCCTTCTCCGCTCTGCCCTTCTCCGCTCTGCCCTTCTCCGCTCTGCCCTTTTCCGCTCTGCCCTTTTCCGCTCTGCCCTTCTCCGCTCTGCCCCCTTCTCCGCTCTGACCTTCTCCGCTCTGTCCTTCTCCGCTCTGCCCTTCTCCGCTCTGCGCCTAAAAGCCCCACCCACCCTCACACTGCCCCGCAACTCACTGCACCGCCTCCGCCAATCCTTTCTCCTTCTCACCTCTTCCGCCTCTCTCTCTCATTCCTCCCCAGCCGCCCCACCCCCCTCGCCCCTCTCCGGTCTTCTCATCCCACCGTTGCGAACTATGACGTCCCCACGCAATCATACTTTTCCCTCAGCATATCTCATCCTCAAATGGATTTATTTTCATTACACGTTATCTTCATTGTTTACAAACGAAACATATTTCCGTTTCTATGGCGAGGGGGTGTGGCTGTGGCATTTAGGGGAGCGGGGTGTGGCTAGCACGCATCACCATCACAAGAGGATTACATTATTTACTAAGTAGAGTTTGAAAAATATGGGTCTTGTGAAATGCGATTCCTACCAAGTCATTTATATAATTTGGGTTAACATTTATGACAACACATTAATAATGATTTAGAGAATTACAGAATCATATTAATACACTCCCTGTAAAGAACTTTTTCTGGTCACAAGAAGAAAAAAATCATATTTTCAAATGTCAGGTTTCCGGCATCATTTTCCTGTATATTGTCGAGACACTCTGCGTGCATACAGCCCTTGCGATACATGTAATTTATTGCACTCTCGACGGACAACTTCCCCTCTCTATTAGCGCCACGCTCCAAACCATCCCACCTGATCCAACACTGTTCATTTGGCCCCGTCCCGCTCTTCCCCTCGCCGCACCTCCCCTGCACGCCAACCCATTCCTCACGCCCCGCGCCTCCCCGCTTTGTATCTCCCTGCCCCGCTCCTCCCTGGTCCGCTTTACAATACCACCTGCTGCCTTCCCCGCCCCGTTCCTCCTCACCCCACCCCTCTGCACCCCGCTCCTACCCGCCTCGCCCCGTTCCTTCCCGCCCCGCTTCTCCCCGCTCCATCCCGCTCCTCCAGCCCGCTCCTCCAGCCCGCTCCTCCCCGCCCCGCTCCTCACCACCCGCTCCCCACCATGCCCCTTCCCGCCATCCCTGCACCGCTCGGGCCCGGCGCGCTCCGCTCCTCTAACCCCGCCCAACTCTACTACAACCAGCCCCACCCTGCGCCGGAAATGAGGCAACACCTTGCGCCGACGCGCGCTTTTTCTCCCCGCGGCGGCACAATATCCACGCAGGTGACGTCAGCGCTGATGGCAGTAGCTTTAGACGTCGCGCGCGGCGTGGGGCGTTCACCTTTGCAGACCGTCCTGCCGATATCTAGCGTGCTTTGTGGGTAGAGTTTCAAAGTAATAGGAACATGAAATTTGATTCGTTAATATCTGGTTACGTGGTAACTCATGGACCTCTATCTACCGTGGGCAATGTATCACAATCAACGGGGTTAATATTGAGAAATTGTCTCGATGTTTCTACGTGTTCTGAATATTATTCTTTCGCTTTAATTATACGTATCATCACAGTTATATTTTCTGGTTTTTAATTTTTTCTTGGGGAACAAAAACTGTGCGATGACCATTATTCATTTAATATGCGGTGCGGAATGCGAACACAAAATGTCGCGCTGTTAGTGAAATCAACCGAGTTGGTAATTCGTTATCACACTGAGTACATTATCACATGTAGTTTCGTATCAGCAACTCCTGTCTTGTAGTTTGAAAGTCCTAGGTTCCTGCAGATTCCACATTGATTGACTGGGATTTGAACCAAAATATATGTCCTAATATGAGCAGCCTCACCTTTTCTCTACGGGTTGCCCTGATGACGATCGGAAAAACGGCTGCTTGGATGGTATCAGAGGTTTCCTCCGATCAATTCCACGCGAATGACGAAGCACTGCCAACAGGCTCCAAGAGCGTACGAAGGCCATTTCCTCTCACTGCATCCTTGCACTTTTCCTTGGCTTAACACTTCTTCTTAAACGAGTATGTCTCGTTCTTCATGATGAAAGACTCCCACAGTTCTACATGACAGGATAAAACTCGGATTGGGTTGGGGTGCCATGCAAAAAGTACATATCACGATGGTTCTTTAATTCACAAATGGAATCTTAATGCAATCCTCTGCCAATTTATGTGGAATATGTGATAGACAAAGCAAACTCACTCTAGTTCCCATCGAGGTTTTCCAGTTCGTTTTATTCCAACGAGGCTTCATAATCACTCATTTCATCATTATCGATGTCATCTACTCGTTTAACCATCGCTCATGGGTTTTAATAATGAAAATACATGAGAATATAATTCTAATATACATTAATATATTTCTAAATATTTATCTAATACATATATCTCTAGTGTTCGAATAGTAAGAAAGATGTTTAACAGTTTTAGTATAAATTCATTAGTTTATCCATGAAGCTATTACACAAACAATGGTGGCGTAATAGTGAAATAAGAGAATAGAGAAACAAGAGAACTCAAGAAACCGACGAATGCTCGCTTTGCCTGCAGATTCCAATTCGATTCACTAGAATTTGAACCAAAATATACCCCGAAAATGAGCAGTCGGATCATTTCTTTACAAGTCCAGGTGCTACTCATGTAAGGTCCCCGAGATGGCTAGTTGACGACCAATATTATAATGTAAGCCTCCTTGCTCTGTGCAAGAGGCCCTTGCTCTAATAGGGATTAAACGGGCTAATAATAATAATAATAATAATAATAATAATAATAATAATAATAATAATAATAATAATAATAATAATAATAATAATAATAATAATAATAATAATAATAATAATAAATAATTATAATTATAATTATCTCTCTCCAAATACCTTTCTAAATATTTCTAAAATACAATAAATAAGAAATACATTATATTTATTTACCACTTAGAAAAGCCAAATGAATGATATTATGAACACCCAGGGTTAATTAGTCAGTTACATTAGCAAATGAATCTCAGCGTGCCACAGCCATCAAGCAAATCAAAATTCACCTCAGCTGAGCGGTTCGCCATGTGCGTGGAGGCGGGAATCAGCGGTGGCCCGCAGGCCTTCAGGAGAAATCCGCGCGCGTCAGAACCGGTTAGCGCCCGTGCCGCGCCGCACCGCTTGGCGTGCTGCGCCGGTCCCCAAAAAGAGACCACGATAATTTTCGTCTTAATTTGTTGCTATGGAAACGATTAAGGAATTTGTGCCAAGGAGGATCGGGGCGGAGGAGGTGCCGGCGGCGGCTCAAGCGGAGGGAAATGCGCGTGCGCGCGGGCGTTGCACGGAGCCACCTTGGGGAACGCCTGTTTCTTGCCTGCGTGCGCTAACCGGATATAGAGTACTCGAGCGGCTGCTATAGGCATGCACGAAGAAGAAGTAGTAGGGAATACAAA